>JARBWK010000004.1:112892543-113639834 GCA_030556195.1 Anolis apletophallus
GGTAACGAGGACCGACTCGTTACTCCGGACATCCTCCTCCTCCCCGCTTGTTTTCCCTTTGTACGCCTGCTTGATGAGTTCCCGGGAAAAGAGAGGAGAAAAGGGGACGGTGGGCGAGAGTTTTCCTCCTTCCTTCCTTCCTTCCTTCCTTCCTTCCTTCCTTCCTTCCTTCCTTCCTTCCTTCCTTCCTTCCTTCCTTCCTTCCCCTTTCTTTCTTTCTTTCTTTCTTTCTTTCCCCGCTGCTGTCACTCCTCCGGACCCGCCCCGTCCTCTCGCCCTGGGCTTAATAAAGCCGTGAACTCTGGAGCAGGTGCTTCGGAAAGTCATAAATTATGATAACTATCTCTTCCTCCGACTATTCCTTTATTCATTGGGAAAAAGGGGTCAGAGAGAGAGGGGGGGGGGTTGAGGAGAGACAAGAAGAAGAGGGAGGGAGGGGGGAATAAAATAAACCCCGCTTCAAACAATATCCCAGGAAAGAAATTAAAAGACTTCTTAATTAGTGCCGCAATTAAGCTTTCTTGGTGGCGTTTTAATCAGCGGAGGCCCCTATCAAAGGACAAACAGAACGATTTGCAGGCCTTTGAATTTTAAGCAGGCTTATTGATTCCGGCGCCCTAAGTCTCTCTCCCGCTCGAGCGCTTTCACGCGCCGGGAAGGAGGAGGAGGAGAGTCAGGCGGGGACCCAGCAGGCCTGGCCAAGGGGTCGCTGGGGAAAGGGGAGGGGGCGCTGGGTCCGAGCCTCCTCCTCCTCCTCTTCCGCTCTCGAAAGGCGACCCGCGCTCTGCCCCTTCCCAGGAGGGGCGCGAGCACAGCCCCTCGGTGGTCGCCATTGACCTAGTTGGGAAGTCAATTGGCACCGGCTTGCAAGGAAGGCGTGTATGACCCGGGTCCCCAGCCATCATTACCCGGGAGTCTGTTCGGAGATGGGAGGGCGGGCTTTGCAACCCCCCTTCCCTTGTCGTCGGGTCTTCGTTTCCGTCCGCCCAACAGAAGCTAAACATCCGATCCCAGTCTCGAGGAAGTCTTGACTAAAGGAGAGGCGCTTCAGACGTGCGTCAAGTTCGTGTGGGGATGGAACCAAACGCCAGGATCAAAGGAGGGCTTTCCACACTTGAAGCCTGCTCCTTCCTGTCCCCACAAGTCTTTCTGTACGCAATGTGCTGTCCAAGGCTTTCATGATGGCCGGAACCGCTGGGTTGCTGTGAGTTTTCCGGGCTGTATAGCCATGTTGTTCCAGAAGCATTCTCTCCTGATGTTCCTCCCACATCTATGGCAGGCATCCTCAGAGGTTGAGGGGTCATTTTCTTCCAGGCGAGGCTGTTGATGTGCCTCCCCATCTATCTGCGAACATCCAAGCGGTTCCTAGTTCTAGAAATCAGTCTTGAGGGAAAAGCAATGAAAGAAAACCATGAAAATGAACAAAATCTGGCTACCAGTATTTTTTTTTTAAAAAAATCTAAAATCATAACAGTAAATAAAGAACAACACTCAAAAACGGGGGAATTACAATCAGGGTCAGCTAATCACCTCCCAACAAAGGATTCCCCCAGGCAGCAACCAGACAGGCTTTGAAGCTTCTAGGCCATTGAATGCTAATCAAGTTGGCCAACTGCAACATTCAAGCCTACCTCAAGCAGACCAGAGTTATCTCTTTCTCATCCTGGACATCATTCCACAGACATATAAACCTCACTTGCCTAATTTCCAACAGACCTCACAACCTTTAAGGATGCCTGCCATAGATGTGGGTGAAACGTCAGGAGAGAATGCTTCTGGAACATGGCCATACAGCTCAGGGAAACTCACAACAACCCAGTGATTCTGGCCAAGAAAGCCTTCGACAATGCCATTGGGGAACTTTGTTTCAATCCTTAGGTCCTAAATCGTCAGGTGTGAACAATCAGGCAAAAAATGGATGCCTTCCTTAGGCCAGGCCAGTTTCCTGCAGTGCAAAGCCATCCTTCTCATGGCAAAACACATGTTTTCTGAGGCTTGGGATGGACCTCGTTGCCTTTACATCAAAGGAAGAGGAAAGGAAAACATGTTCTTTGAGGAACCGCAGAGCACACTTGAAGGGTATATGACTCTTACGTTTATTATCAGTGGCTGCTAGATAATGCCACCTGGAGTGTATTATATAGTCAGTGTAGACTCATATTATGCAGCTCAATGCAATTATATGGGTCTACACACCAGGACTGTGAAAACTTCCTCCCTCCCTCCAGGTGTTTCGGACTCCAACTCCCATCATCCCTAGCAGCCTCAGGCCCTTTCCTTTCCCCTTCAGCTGCTTAATGATAGGAATTGGAGTCCAAAACACAGGCCGTCTACACTGACCATATATTGCAGTTCCAGCTTCACTGGACAAGCCTTTAGTTTACAACAACCCTGTGAGACAACTCAGAAGGCATTCCCCCATAATGCAAACCCCTTGTACTAATTCAATGCAGCCTGACTGCAGTTGCCAAAAATCTAGGGAAATATTTCCTTGTAAGAGCATACATGATCCATCCAAAGTCAGATGAACAGTGTTTACCTGGATTTAGAAAATATTTAAAGCAACAAAGACACTCATACTTTCAAAACACCCAATCTCCTCCCCTGGGCAAGTTTCTCCAGTGTTTGCTCTTTATCAAAAAGACACCCATTTCAATTCACTTCCTAAGGTCTTTGGTACTTAACTGGAGGTGTGAGGTCTATATGGATTGCAATCTCAGTCACTTCCCTGTTTACATTGGTGGCAATGCAGCTCTAAATCCCCATGTATGGGAATCACATATGGATTTGCACACAGGGCATGGTCATAAGAATTTGGCACACAGAAGGAAGTTGTAGGGGTGAATCACAGCTATGTACACAATCACATGCAGCAAAAGAGACATATGGAGGCTGATTTGACACCAAGGCTTCCAAACAAGGCTGGTTCCCCTTGGAGGGCTGCAGCAAGCTTTGAATAGCGACTTGCATGTATGGATGAGTCATGACAGACCAAACAATACAACTCTTTTCAATGGAGCTTGCTTCTATATTCATCTATGAGTCACCTACCATTGATTTAATGATTCAGTGAAGTTCTTGCTATGGTGGGAAGCAGGTCTGAGTCTTAAGAACATGCCCATTGCTGTCTCACTGAGTTAATGTAGGGGTTTAAGAATGGCTGCAATCCTGTTGGTCTGTCCTAACTGAAGGAGACCCCCCTGAATTCATTATTTATTTATTTAGTCAGTTTATATTCCGACCTTCTCACCTCGCAGGGGACTCAGGGCGGATCACAATGCACATATACAGGCAAACATTCAATGCCATAGACAAACAACATATATAGACAGACAACGAGCTCACCCCGACTTGGGCAGGCCTTAAACTCATGACCTTCTGGTCAGTGGAGATCTTATGCAGCTGACTCCCAGCCAGCTGCGCCACATTCCCGGTGCATTGCTGAATTGTGAGTCTACAATAAGCAAACTCAACTGGACTCTAGTCAGAACTATCCACAGCATTTAGACCAACATCCAGATCCTTTAAGGTCAGAAAGATCCCACATGTCTGCAGGCTGGTGGGCCTTCCCTGTCAGCTGGGGCTTTTCCACACAGCCATATATCAAGGTGGATAAGCCACAATATCTGCTTTGAACTGGGTTATCCGAGTCCACAATGCCATATAATCCAGTGGGTTTCATACAGTTGTGTGGAAGGGACCTTGGTCCTTTGAGCTGTCCCAGGTTTCAAGTGCAAACGGTAAGGGAGCTATCCAAGGTTCTGAGCCTATTTTGAAGCACAGTGCACACACTTCTTTCAGAGTCTGGATTTAAACCTGGCATGGATGGAGTGTCTCACTGGTTTGTTTGTGAATGCAGGTTCCTCAAAACAATCCTTTGAAGGTGCTTCCTGAAGAAGCAGTGGGTGTTGTTTGCCATTCTCTCCCTCTGAGAGAGGATGGCTTGTCGGACACTACACCAAACTAATGCATAGACTCTAGAGCTGGCATGGGCAAACTTGGGCCCTCCAGGTGTTTTGGACTTCAACACTCACAATTCATAACATCCTACCGGCTGTTAGGAATTGTGGGAGTTGAAGTCCAAAACACCTGGAGGGAGGGCCCAAGCTTGCTCATGCTAGCTTTATAGCGTCGATGCACCCCGAGTCATAAGAACATAAGAAGAGCCATGCTGAATCGGACCTCAGCCCATCTAGTCCAGCATTCTGGTTGTACACTTAGTATCCATGAATCTGTCTAATCCTGCCTTGAAGTTGTTCAGGCTGACAGCTGTCACAACCTCTTCTGGAAGTGAGTTCCATAACCCAGTGACCCTCTGGGTGAAGAAATATTTCCCTTTATTCGTCCTAATTTTCCTACCTTGGAGCTTCAAGGAGTGCCCTCTAGTCCTAGTGTTTTGTGACAAAGAAAATAATTTTTCTTTATTCACCTTTTCTATCCCATGCATGATTTTATACACTTCGATCAAGTCACCTCTTAAACGCCGTCTTTCAAGGCTGAAAAGACCAAGGCCACAAATTGGTTTGGGGTTGGAGACAGAAAGGGCACAACCTGGTGTGGGCCGGGTATTTTTGGTGAGATTTTTAGATAGCCTTACGTTCTTAGCCCTGAGGGGAAAGGATGGGTAAGTGCTGACCCCTTCCTGCTCCCTGATTGGCTGTGTCTCTTCCTCCCCGGGCCCCCCCCCCCCCCGCGCGCCAAAATTCCAGAGGAAAGCGCTGTGGGTCACGTGGGCTGTCCATCTCCCGCGTGGAGGAGCTGATGAGGCCCCGCCGTGACCCCAAGGGCGCATCTGCGATGTGGCGTGAAGTTGGGACACCTCTTCTATTGCAGTTTGGAGGAGGAGGAAAGATTTTGCAAAAGTGCAACTCTCATGATGATCCCATAGCATCGAGCAGCTAAAGTGGTGCCAAACTGCATGCATTCTCACCCAGGGAGATACTTTCCAGGAAGGCTGGTTGAGAAGACTGAACTTTCTTCCCTAAATGAGAAAGTGTCCTCTCTTCATCAGGAAGGGGCGTCTGTCTCTCTCCCTACGTACCTACTTACTACCTACTTATCTACCTACCTATCTACCTACGTACTTATCTACCTACCTACTTATGTATTCTACCTACATATCTACCTACCTATCCTACCTATCTACCTACTTATATATCTATCTACATATCTACCTACCTATCATGTCTACCTACCTACATAACTATCACCTACCTATCCTATCTACTTACCTACTTATCTATCTACATATCTACAGTACCTATCCTATCTACTTACCTACTTATCTATCTATCTACCTACCTACCTATCCTATCTACCTACTTATCTATCTACTTATCTACATATCTATCTACCTACCTATCTATCTACCTACATATCTATCTACCTACCTATCCTATCTACCTACTTATCTACATATCTACCTACCTACTTATCTACCTACCTACATATCTATACAGCTACCTATCCTATCTACTTACCTACTTGCCTATCTATCTACATATCTATCTACCTATCCTATCCACCTACTTATCTATCTACATATCTACCTACTTATCCTATCTACCTACTTATCTACCTACACATCCTATCTATCTATCTATCTATCTATCTATCCTACCTACGCATCCTATCTCACTATCTATCTACCTACCTACGCATCATATCTATCTATGTATCTATGTATGGCTCCCTCCCAGTTGCACTGCTCTCAGCTTGGAGCCACCTGTTGATCGCGCGGCGCGACCTAACGCGTGGCTGCTCCTTGCCGTTGCAAAGTTACTTCACTCCGGATCTGAAAGGAGCGCTCGCTCGTTGCGCTAGCCAGCCCTTCTTCCCTTTCTGGAGCAAGAAACTCGGAAGTCCCTCTGCGCCCAGTTCATAATACAGCCTGCCCCACAAAGACGCATATTAACAATAAAAAGGGGGGGGGGGGGTCCTGTGTATCAGATTTGGGGCGGGAGGCGGAGAAAAGGAGAGGAGGGCAGCTTCTTCGAGGCGAGAGAGCACCTGCCTCCTCCTCCTCGCAAGCCCCTTCCCCACAGGCAGCAGATGTCCCCCCTCCACTGGGTTGAACGCCAGCACCTCGGGCTCTTTGATCCACAAATGCCTATTATTCGGCGGAAACGCTATATGTACACAATATATCTCCATTTCCTTTTTTCCTTCACATAACAAAAGCCGGCAGAGTGGCGACCGCGGCGAGGCTCCCCCCCCCCCAGCAAACTTTTCAAGTCAGGCGAAGGGATCACTTGTGTGTAAAAGAGTCGCAAACACAATAGACTACACTTTGGATGCAGTTCAGTCACAAGAAATGAGAAGGAAACCCTTCCTTTTGCTCCCTCAACCACTTCGGGGGCATTTATTGGTAAAGGGAAGCCGTAATGCAGGCCTGGGCAAACTTCGGCCCTCCAGGTGTTTAGGAATTGTGGGAGTTGGAGTCCAAAGCACCTGGAGGGCCGAAGTTTGCCCAGGCCTGCCCTAATGGGTTGCTGAGAGTTTCCCGGGCTGTCTGGCCATGTTCCAGAAGCATTCTCTCCTGACGTTTCCCCCACATCTATGGCAGGCATCCTCAGAGGTGGTGAGGTCTGTTGGAAAAGCTTCTGAACTCCCTTCTGATTCCTCTCCGGGACATATGCTGGTGCCTTTCACAACTTGCACCGACGAGGAACTGTACTGGAGAGAGAGAGAGAGAGAGAGGAGTAAAAGAGGAACTGGAAAATTACAGCCTCTGGAGGGGCGCACACCTAACTGTTCCTCCAGGGAGGGGGCAAGAGAGAGGGAAGGAAGGAGTAGCGCTCCCCCCTCCCCTCCTAACTCCTCGCCTCCCCCCTCCCCTTTAGTCTCTCTCTGCTCCTGGTTGGGTCCTTGAAGCGAGCACAGAGGCTTCAAAGGGGGGGGGGAGAGATCTCAACTCGCCGGAGCTCCGCCCCCTCCGCGCGCGCACACCGCGTGACAACAACAACTCCTCGTCCGCGGCCGAACAGCCAGGCAGCGCGAGCCTTGCGAGCAGCAGGAGCAGCAGCAGCTCCGAAAGAGAGAGAGAGAGAGAGAAGAGAGAGGACCTCGCCGCGCGCCTGCCTCTCTTTCCCCGCCCCGCTCTCACTTTCTTTCCCTCCTCCGCGTGCCTCCTTTCCCCAACTTCTCCGCAAGCCCAGAGAGAGAAAGGGACAAGAGAGAGTCCTACTCTCCTGGAGGGCACTCTCTCTCCTCATTCAGCGGCGGGACAACTTTCCTCCTTCCTCTTGGTGGAGGGGAGGCAGGGAAGAGGAGGAGGAGAGGGCCCCCCCTCGTCCTTCGCGGCAGGGAGGGAGGGGGGCATCTGATGTGACCATGGCTGCCGTCCCGGCTCCACTCATGCCCGCGGCTCAGCAGCTGGGGCCCCCGCCGGCGCCTGTCTCCACCTCGGCCGCCGCTGCAACCACCACCACCTCCTCCTCCGCCTCCAGCGCTTCCTCCTCCTCCTCCTCCTCCTCCGCTCTTGCTCCTGCCGCTCCTCCTGCCGCCGCCGCTTCTTCCCCGCCGGCCAGCGCGCCCTCCGCGGGCACTGGCCTCTTCCGCCCGGAGCCCGTCGGAGTCCCAGCTGCCGCCGCCGCCTCCTCTTCCTCCGCCGCCACTTCCACCAGCAACGGGCCCGCGGAGATCAGCGTCCCGGTGGCGGCCCCCGCCCCGCCCGGAGCCGCCCTCTCCGTGGCCAGCCCTGCCGTGCCGGTGCCGCCGGGGAAGCCCGTGTACTCGACGCCGTCCCCGGTGGAGAACACCCCGCAGAACAACGAGTGCAAGAGGGTGGAGCTGCGGGGCGCCAAGGTGGCCTCCTTCACGGTGGAAGGCAGCGAGCTGATCTGCCTGCCCCAGGCCTTCGACCTCTTCCTCAAGCACCTCGTGGGCGGCCTCCACACCGTCTACACCAAGCTCAAGCGCCTCGAGATCACGCCCGTGGTCTGCAACGTGGAGCAGGTCCGCATCCTCCGAGGGCTGGGCGCCATCCAGCCCGGCGTCAACCGCTGCAAGCTCATCTCCCGCAAGGACTTCGAGACCCTCTACAACGACTGCACCAACGCCAGGTGAGAGAGAGAGAGAGAGAGAGAGAGAGAGAGAGAGAGCAGGGGATGCTGGAGGCGCACATCCCCTTCCAGCGCACGCGCCCACGCTCGGCCCCTTCCCGCCTGCCTGCCTTCTTCCCCAGCGCCTCGCGCACAGGCCTTGCTGCCAGCACGTGCGCCCTCCGCGCGCCAAAGTTCACACCCGGATGGGAGCCCTCCCTTCTTATTTGAGAAGGGAGGGGGGGGGGGACAAGGGGCAGTGTCTCCAGAGTGGCAGCTCTTTCAAGCCTGGGCAAAGTTTGGCCCTCCCTCCAGATGTTTTGGACTTCAACTCCCACCATTCCTCACAGCCTCAGGCCCTTTCCTTTAAGCGGCTGAGGGGGGAAAGGAAGAGGCCTGAGGCTGTGAGGAATAGTGGGAGTTGAAGTCCAAAACACCTGAAAGGCCAACTTTTGCCCCTGTCTGTGTACCAGACCTGGGCAAACTTGGGCCCTCCATGTGTTTTGGACTCCAACTTCCACCATTCCTAACCGCCGGTAGGGTGTTAGGAATTGTGGGAGTTGAAGTCCAAAACACATGGAGGGCCCAAGTTTGCCCAGGCCTGGTGTAGACCCATCGCTACAGGACAGCTTTCTTGGTTGCCTGAAAAGTTCTTAGAAGAGGCCTTCCTGTGGAGTCCTGGATTCAGATGGGTGCCCTAAAGCCTTATGGGACTTTCCTTGTTCTCTTGCTCTTGTCCCCTCTCCCCCCAAAGCCTTAGGAAAAGTTTCGGACTGTTCCATTACAGGAAAGTAGACTCTTCTCCCAAAAGCCTTTGGGGGAAGGGGGGAAACCCAACTACATGATGGGAATATCTCTCAAGCTACAGGTGTTGATTAAGGCAGGCAACACAATATAGGGATCCTAGGCTGGCCCCGGAGAGAGACAACAGGTTTCAGAACTGAATTGTTTTCAAGTTCTGACACTCTGTTCAGGAGACTTGATGAGAGGGGGGGGGGCTTCCACACACTCTTTATCCCATAATTATCTGAGTGTGGACTCAGATAGCCCAGTTCAAAGCAGATATTGTGGGATTTTCTGCCTTGATATTCCGGGGTATAGGGCTGTGTGGAAGGGCCCAGGGTTATAATAAGGCTTTTCTTTACAGTCCTGAAAGTTTCACTTTTCAAATGCTTTCTGCTAGAAAAGAAGGGGATCTAACCTAGGGCCCTTCCACACAGCCTTATAACCCAGAATATCATGACAGAAACCCCCAATATCTGCTTTGAACTGGGTTATCTGAGACCACACTGCCATATATTCCAGTTCAAAGCAGATAATGTGGAATTTTATTCCTCTGTGTAGAAGAGGCCATAATGAACAGAGATAAAGAAGAGGAGGGTGTCTCTCTGTGTTTCTATTTGTTTTCAACTCTCGGGACACACTCTTGGCCACCCCATATGCATTTGTTTCAGAGTACGATTATGGACCATGAGTTTAGTCCCAGTGGGATCTTACCAGCCACTGCCAGTATGACCCCACAAATATCAAGCTGCTCTTATGACTGTAATTGGTGCTGGACTGTGAAGTGAAGTCAGTCAGAAGTGAAGTCTTTCTCCTACTTGAATATATAATATCCATATCCCTGCAATATATAAAAGAGTAGGACTTGGCTCAGGACTTTTTGTTGCACAGTTGTGTGTGGCTATTCTAATTTAAGTGTTAAGGAGGAATCATCTCATAATATACTGCGTGGGACAGATTGATGTAAAAGAAGGCATTTATCATCTGCATCTTGGAGAGGCTCCATGTGGAAATCTCTGGGCAAAGGTCCCCCCCCCCTTTAGAAACATTTAAGTATCATCTCAAATTGGTTTCTTGCATCCTAATTGAGCTGATGACACACAGAGTGGTCAGAAAGTAAAACCTTATGCTAGTATAGCCAGTCTGATTGAAGAAAGGAGTGTTGAGGAAGAGCTGAATTAGGAACACAAGGATAAAAAAATACCTCAGGAATTGCAGGACTGATTGAAATCAAGGGACAAAAGAACAGTTTTGAAACTCTCAAGAATAAAAGTGACATAAATCAGTTTCTGATACTCTACATATTTCCTGATCATGCATACTATGTTGGCACTTTAACAATGACAACATACTGGTTTGATATGAACTCCAGTCTTTTATATTCTTAGAAGACAGTTTCAAACATTGAGCCATGCGGCATACAGTGAACCATTTAGGGTAAAATTAATAATGTTTTTATGGTCCTGCCTTTATACATACAATAATGTTAAGCAAGACCACCTATTTGAAGACTAAGTGCCCACTATTTTCCAGAAACAACAGATGTTCTCTCTATGAAACAAAGTTCTATAGGATTCAGATTGTATTCAGAATAATTAATTATATTATAATAACAGTGCCTCCCTGTTGCAAATATTTTGAATCGCCTTAAAAATACTTGACTTGAAAAGTTGCACAAAGTCTTACTCTTGCTTCACTTTTAAGAGACTGACAGTTCCCTTTAATTTTTGTTTGTTTGTTTGTATTATGTTGAGATTTAGTTTCAAATTAATTTACTTGTAAGGAATATGTGATATAACTTAATAGAAAACCTACAGAAATAAATGAAGTCCTAAGACGGGCTGATGGAATTATCTCTACACGATTTAATACACACGATTTAATAACTCCCTCCCCTAATTTAACATTTCTCAAACAGCAAAAAGTAGGACTATATTTCACCCTGATTTGCCCACAGTTCAGGTAAATAAAAAGAAAAGTGAAAGGGCTTCTTGAGGAAAAACAGGTTGGGATGTTAAGATGAAAGCAGGCCTCTTCCTTTAATTTCTGCTTGTCTTATCACATTATTTTAGTTCTGTACTTTATGTAATGTATGGATGCTGAGAAATGAGGGAGAGTCTATTTTCAGTTAATGTATCAGAATAGCCAAACCCACAGTTTTAAGAAGAATTGTTTGCAACCAAACGAGGCAATTCTGTTTTCTCTTTATTTTGCTAACAATAATAATCATCATCATCTATTTATATACCGCCATCATCTCCCAAAAAGGGACTTGGGGCAGCTTACAGGGCACTACAAGTGTAGTATAGTATATAACATAAACAGTGCATGAGTATAAAAAGAATATCACATAAAAGTTATTAAACAACCACTATTAACACATCAACTACAATAAAAACAGTTCAAAACGCAGACCATTTGTAGTTAAAACTAGCTGCCTTCAAATCACAACTAAAGTGCGAAAGTATCAACTTCACAAGATGTCTGTGATACTTTTAATCTGAGATTTACATTATCTCATTACATTAGACTTTTGTCCGGTGTTGGGAACAGTTGTGCATGCCCATAACTGATTGTATGCTGTCAAATTCAAAGCACTTTGCTAAGTGAGGACATTGCAGGAGAATTTAGTGAGGAGGTGTGCATTTGCGTGAACTGTTTACTCTTCCTGACTTTTCGTGCCTCCTTGTCCCTCAGACCATATTCAGACAGCTCAAAAGCCAACTCATAATGGTTTCTCACTAGTTCATGCAGGTGAGCTTTTAGGAATCAGGTGTAGTGAATAAGCTCCTCCTTTCTGCCACCTGGACAGTAGGTAACTGAGGAAGGAAGATAAGAGAATTTGTCTTAATGGGTTGTTCTGTGTTAAAGCACAGCTTGCTACAACACAGGTGGCAAGAATCCACGTTGGGAGGCAGCGGGTAGTAATTCTGCCTTTAGGCATACATTTCAGGACATCTGCGCACCCCATTCTTCTACCCACCTCTAGAGGGTCAAGTAACCCAGACAAAGGAATCCTGTGAAAATCTCCAGTTGGCAAAAGAGAAGGGTCGGTGGAGCAAAGGAAGGGAGACAAAACCTGACAAAAGGAGACATTCCTATTGTTGAAATAACAATCCACTTTAGAATCAGAAGTTCAAGTCTGAGGGCACTAAGTCTTAGTTTTAGGATTGGGGTGTATGGGGGGATGATTCGCCCTTCTGATTAGTTTGAAACAGAAAAAGTAACAAAAATGAAATTGTTTTGTGCTAATGAGGAGGACTTGGGTTTCTCAGGGATCCGGCACCAAACAGCTGTGTACGAAACTTTTAAAAGGTAGATTTGGTCAACTGTTGCTACTGACGCTTTCCCCCATTTGAAGATGGATCCCTACCGATTAATAATGTGGTCTTGCTTCACTTTTGTTTTCCTGCAAGTTTTCAAGACACAGTAGCACATGGGAAATTAACCCCTACCTTCTGTTCACCCTCTTTTGTAATTGGTTACGTCTGTGTTCTTTCAATCTCATTAAAGTGAGTAGGAATATGTTAAGTGATTAGAAAAGAGACCAGAAATGTTATAGAATTCTTTCAGTTTTTAGCACAAGTATTGAAGGGTTAGGATATTACAAGTATTGAAGTATATCAGTCACAAAAATATTATAATATATAGAAGCATGCTTATTGCACACATCTGTCATTTTTAAAAATTATGCGCGTGGGTGTTTCATATGAGTTAGTATTAAAAATATGTGTTTTGAGTGCAAACCCTTGAACTTTCATGGACTTGTGGCATAATTTTGGAATACACAGTGCATACATGTTTTCTCACATGTAAGTTCTTGTGTTCAGTTTCCTTACTAGAAAGTGTATTAATTGTGGCAATCTTTGAGGCAGCTTGGTCATCCTCCAGATATTGTGACTACTTGCTTTCTTGCAGAGAATTTGATAATCTACACTTTCTATAAACTAAGAAACTAAGTTTACTGAAAAATCCTTCAGTCAGTATGTACAAATAAATCTTTTTTCTAGAAATTAGGGCCAATATTTTTCATCATTATATATACATGTATTTTTAATAGAATTCCCTCCCTTTTTGATACATTTAAATCTTTGGTCTTTTTCTCTTAAACACACAAAAACACATCTTTCTCTGAAAATCTCCTTTCGTTTTGGAAACTTAACTTGTTCTCATCTTTTGATATATATATATATATATATATATATATATATATACACACACACACACACACACACACACACACACACACACTGTATACACACACACACACATAAAATTGGTGTTTACTGCTGAGCTAAGAATGTTATTTTAAAATGTAAACACTTCCTTTTATATATGTTTCATCCAGCTGATAGTCTTGAACGTCTTTGCTTTTTTGATACTGTTGTTTTAAGGGAACTGTCAATGTGAACTATTTAGTCAAGGCTAATATACTGTTTAATCAAATGGCATTTCAAGACTGCTATTAATTTGTTGTGAATAATAATCTAATTTGGTACCTCTTAAGTGTTTGGATTCATTAGTCATCAATTGCTATGAAGTATTTATAGCTTTGTATCTGTATAGAAAGTGACATTCTTCTTTTTTAAAAAAGTAGTAATGTGGATGATAAATGTGGGTTTTCATCAACAACAAGGTCCTTGTACATTTGAAGTCCCTGATATTTTTTAAAAAAAAGGATTGGACTATATTCTGAATATTATCAGGTGGTAATCAGAGAAAATCAGTTGTACTGAGCATGTATTTATAAGTAGGGGCATATTTCATACACAAATACTTTTATTATGCCAATTATGCTTTACAAATATTTTCATGTACGTCTGAACTATATGCTTCTCAGTTCTAAATATTTATATGTAGCGGTTCGGTGATAAAAATGTGGGCACAGGATTTCCTCTAAATTAAGATCCTGTCAACAGGACAACATGCTAAACTATAAATGCTGCTTTTGTTTTTCTATTCATAAGAATTAATCTTTTTCTTTACTAAAGGCGGCCCAAATCCTTGGATACAGTTTGTGGTCCAACTAATATTTGGACAGCATTGGCTTGCTCTGATTTTAAAATGCTGTGTGGGAGTCAAAATATGACCAGAAAGAGACTAAATAGGGTACAAAGATAAACAGACTAGATGTTGACAGAAATCAAATGGCTAGGTCATTCTGCATACCATTCATGCTAAAACACCTGGATTTAAGCCAGTTTACAGTTTAGTCCTATTCAGACGTATTTGGAAATAATGCCTACTGTATTTAATTGGACTTATTCCTTATTAAGTGTGTTTAGGGAATTTTAGTCCCAGAGATGCCACTGGTGCAAGTACTCTGGTTCAGTTCCTAAATCCAAATATTCTGATTTAATTAGGTTGTAGATTGAGGCTGCATGTGAGCTCTCTTGAAGGATGTCTGAAGCAAGCTCCAGTATGTTCTGCAGTGACATTTATGTTTCTTTGAATACTAGATTTGCTCATTCCTTTTGGATTTTTTTTAGTTCTGCTGCCACACAGTCTCCTTAATCTTCAAGAAAATGGCAGAACTTTTGGATCAGGCCCCTTATGAATATGGATTAGTTCCCTAACCTTTTGCTGATCTTACAAGATGCTGTTCACTGAGTACACTGACAAGTAGAGTAAAAGTGAGGAATTGCTAGTGACAGTTGCAAGTTCTTTATGTAAGAATTAGAAGTAATGTTTTTTGGAGTACAGCATATCAGGAGGTCACAGGAACAGTTTTTAGGTTTTGAACTCAGCTCTGAAATGGTAAAAGAAGCCAAATTTTGTGTGCATGTGGGTGTGTGTAAACACGGCTCTCTCTATACACAGAATTCCAAAACGAAATACGTGAATGATTTTTCCTGCTTTTCTTTCTTAATGCTAAACTGTCTATCTTTACAAATATGGCAGTCAAATTTATATAATTTATTGCATTGATTTCCCCCCTCTCTAGCATGCATACTGAGATTTCACCTCAAAATCTGCATATATGCCTAGATTTATGGGCAAAGAAGATATTTGAAAGGGCAACATTCAAAGGATAAATGGTTTCAAAAACATATTTTCTAAAAACAGAGTATGGACTTAATCATAGTCACCATTCTTTATTTTTATAGCTCTTACAGTACACTGTGGGCTATATAATTTTCTTCCTTTTTGGATGCGTTCCATTTGGATTCAGAATGCAAATTAGAAAGTGAATACTATTAAGTCGTTAATTAAATATTTACAGTGCAATGCTGTACATGTCTACTAAGATGTGAGCCCTACTGAGCTAAGCTGGGCTTGTTCTGAGGAAAACTGGGATAGGATTCAGTTTTAACTTTGATATTTACACCTATAGTGGATAATTTATCCAACATATACTCATCAGATCTGCATTGTTTTAAATACTTTTTTACACTCTCTGAAATACCTTGTCTGTGTAATTACATCATGACCCGTTAAAGTAATAAGTTGAAATCTCGTGTTTTATATCCATAATTTTGTATCAGAAATAGGAACTCAGAAATTGTTAATAATGACATCAACTCCCAAAAGATATTATTGTAGACTTTTGCTGTTTACAGTACATTTTTAATTTTTTTAAAAAAGCTAATATAATTTACAGAAACAGGTTTTATCTGTATATAGTACTATAGAACAGATTGTCTTCCGGTATGTGATCTATAATGGCAAATTATTTCCTTAACTTTCAATGTGAATATAAGGTTATGCTTTATTTTATTTCTGTGGATTAAATTATATTTTTTCAAATATATATCCAGTTTTGTTAACCAAATATTATTTAATGCCACTGCATCTTATTGAATATGTCTTGGTCGATAGTAAACATCTTGCTATTTGGGTGCAATGAGATTACAGTACATTTCAAATAATACTGCAACTTCTTGTATATTATCGAGTTCTAAGAAAGAATAACACCATTATATTTCATTATGATTATGAAAAATAAAAGTATACAAATAATTAATTGTGGAGTTCATTTTGGATTATTTATGGGAAAATGCCTATTCTGTTTGAATGCGAAGATAGCCAGTGGAGATAAACAGTGGGGGTTATATTCTGAGGTAGCTGCTTACAGAAGTTTTGTTTATGACTATTTACTATCAGTCTTATATTGCCTGATTTTTTTCTTGTTCTTTACTATAATATTCCAATTTCTACTGATTCATTGTCTGAAATATAATGCATATGTGTCACTTTTGATTTGTAACCTCTGACACAAGTGGAGAAATTGCTTCATATATTACTTCATATAAGCTTGGTTGTTTTTCCTCCAGAATTATTTTATCGATTAATAAAGTTACTATAGCACTGCTTTCTTATTTAGCACAGGTAAGTGCTGCAGTTTTAAGCATACCTGCGAGATGTTTCTGTCTTTGATACAAATATTTCTTCCTATGTGAAGAGGACAATGTGCTGTGAAAACATTGTTAAGACAATCAAAATAGCAAATAAAATGAACTAGGCAATCTTAAATGTTAGACATTCATCTGTCAGTTTGAAATCACAGGACTTGTACAAATGGTCTCAAATTAGCTTTGTTAATCATTGGTTATTTAAAACCAGTGCTTTTGCCATCTGCTTTACATTCCATTCATGGTTTAAAGAAAATGTTCATGTAAACCTTTCATCGTGCAAGTCTGGTTTATGGACATTGATCCTCTCCTACTGCCCCAGTAATCTCTAGCTAGCTCCCCATACTGAAATAGTAATATAATATGGACTGACGAAACGTAAACTGGGGACATTGTTTAAGTTGCTGAAATGTCTCCTTATGTGGCAAGGTTCATCTGCAAATCTCCTCTCTCATATCAACCTGATGATAAAGCTGGAAGAATTTCCTTAGAATTTGTCACAAAGAAACTTTTTGTCTTTCATGGTAAATATTTAAAAGATATAGAAAATATTTTAAGATTTAATTTGAAGTAAAGAAACCAGAAGGTTTTAATCTCTCAGACATTTTGCTCTCTTGACTCAGTCCTGGTCTCATTAATTTGAAATTTGGCAGAATTCAGATTTGAGTGTGCTTCATGATTCTTTTTGTTTGTTGATAATCTGAGAGTGGTTTAATAAAGATCAGTTTGCATAATTCAGCTTTAATATAGAAATGATTGTGTCTGAAATAAGTTTTTTAATTCACGGTGATTGTTTTCTATTTATCAGCCTGATTCAGTCAAGTTAAGTTAGGCTTAAATCCAACTATGGATACTACTACTGTCACCACCACTCCTGCCCAATGAGTTGGGAATTGTTTAATCTTTGTTATTAATTTCACGGTGAGTCTACGTAGTGGAGAATGAAGAGCTTCCTACGAGTTTTGGAGAATACTTTATGGGCACGACCAGAACCCAGTTCTCCTACAGTTATACATTTCCTTTATATAAGTTTCCATGCATATGTGAGGTGCTGATGCACTGGATCTACAACATTGGTACATTGGTTTACTGTATTTTATAGTATACTTACTTTTGATATAGTGAAAGTTATTCAATAGTTTATGGTCAGGAGTGTGAAATCCAACGATAGTGGTTAAAAGACAAAGTTTGTTTAATTTTATTTTAGTGTGGGTTCTCCTTAGTACAGTCTCTGTAAAATGAGAAATTCTATAGTACTAGGCTTTGTGGTATACTACTGCACATGCCATTTGTGACTTATTCCTGTATGTTTCTCACTGGGGACTATTTGAGTGTAAAATCACAAGCATATTTACATGCATTTAAGTTCTACTGGAACCCATGAGACTTATTTCAACTGAAAGTTTAATAGCATTGCAATACCACATGATTCTTTGTAAAAGTTTAGTTTTGCCAACTTCGGTGGTGTGATTTTTTTATTTTGTTTTAGGGAAAGCACACGGCAGGTTGTCTTTCAATTTGAGGCTGGTGAAGAAATGAAGCATATTGTTTTTGTAAAAAATTGTGTGAAATTTATACCAAGGATGGTACAATTTTCGGTATGATTCACAGAAGAAATGGTTTGTCAGTCAAGAAGCTGGATGCAATTTCCTTACTGTACTGTATAATGCTGGAAAGATCAGTCTCGTTTAGAGAAGTGATTTGGTTTTGTCACAGTTTATTTCCTCTTTCTACCTTTAGATGGTAATCCAGTTCAGGTAAACTGATATATTACAATCCATGTAGTCCAGGTTAGATTCACGCTGAGGATTTTTTAAAAGGTTAACATTGTATTATGGTAGGTGAGACTGAATAAACCTGCTAAAACCAGCAAAATAATTGAAAACTGACAATAAGGCTCCTCTCCTTTGTTACTTCTCTTGATCCTTAATGTTGCCAACAACTGATGTGTGTGTGTGTATTGGCGATATCTTCTTAAGCAGCGAAGTGGGAAAGAAAATAAATTGAAACCACAACAAACATTTTAATTTATCTTGTGTATCTGTAATGTTTTTGGAATCACTGTTTAGGTATTTATGCTTGAACATACTAACTTGTAAGAATTTTACAGAAACTTGTAACAACAACCTTATGTATTTAAAACCCCAGAGGAGGTTATAATGCCATTTAACTGTTGTAATTGAAAGAAACATAACCCAGGTTCTGTTGTTATAGAACTTCCTGTTACATTGTAAAGTAACTTGAATGCAGGGATACCTTGGGTATTGGGATGCTCTAATGATCTACAGTTGTAGCTGATCGGAATCCGTACTGTTGGAGTTTCTTTCAGAAAAGAATCAATTGCCAGATCAAAATTGTGCTTTCTCTGCCAAACACTTTGTTTAGTTAAGATAATTTTACCGCTTCCTCCTTACTTCTGCATTGATTGATCTATTGAGAAGATTGTAACAAGATATTTTTTGCAGGACCTTTACTAGGGTTTTGGAGGGATTTTTGGTGTGGGGGGTTGAAATGCAGACTAAGCACCGAGACATTCTCGCAATCTATAGCATACCTTTAATTAGCAGATAATGTTTACAAAGGATTCAAATACCAGTCTTTTCATCCTTAGGTTACCATCTGCCCGAAATGGTTAAAATGACTTTGTTTGTAAATCGCTCACTTGTATTTTTCTGAAAGTTGAAGCCATTTCTTAGGATCTGAAATCTTGCATATGCACCAGTGAGACCATGAATTGTCTCATTGCTTCTGTTCTGTCTTCATCAGGATTGACTAAACAATGCCTGTGTCAAAAGATGGGAGCAAGCATGATGTAGTTGCACTATGACTCTGGAGAACAGAGGTTGAATTCCTACTCAGCCATGGAAACTCACTAGGTGACCTTGGGCAAGTCGCACACTCTCAGCGTGGCTGTAGGCCAGTCTTCCAGTTGCACTAGCCGGTTTTCTTTTTATAGAGTGGAGTAAGAAGATTTCTTGAGACCTTATGCAAGTGACTCCTCATTGGGGCAACAGGTAATTTTCATCTGAGTATTGGGCACAGCAATGTCCCTTATCCCTGTTCCCAGGCTGTCCATCTCTGCCACCTTTGTAGTGCTGCAGACTGATGTTGCCAGTTGAGCTTTCTGTTATACTGGATGGCTCTCAATAGGAGTCCATAATCAGAATTGTAATACAAAAAAGTGACTTCCTCAGGTTCTGATTCTATTCAATTCATGCTAGGAATTAAGCCTATGCTTGTTTAAGATATGTTCTTAAGAGCACCACAAGAAAAGGCTATTTTCACCTCTCTTTGCCAAGATATTTCAAACAGTGAATAGTCCAAAGTTCAGGAATTTCACATTTACCACCATTCCTGAGAATAAGTGCTTTAATCCACACATTTTCTTTCTATCCTCATCTTATACTTATATTTATTATTCTCAAAAGTTTTGAGACACGTAACTATTTTTTCTTATGGAAGGGAATTTAGCAAATGAATAGGATATTCTTTTAAAGACCGTACACCTTGAGTTTCCAGCATATTTATTATGTGAAGAAATAGATAATGTTAGAATCGAACCATCATGCTAGACAGGTAGTGGAAAACCTTGAAAAGTTC
This sequence comes from Anolis apletophallus, assembly GCA_030556195.1. NCBI lineage: Eukaryota > Metazoa > Chordata > Lepidosauria > Squamata > Anolidae > Anolis > Anolis apletophallus. The sequence continues at coordinate 112,912,321 of JARBWK010000004.1, forward strand.
AGATGAATTTCAAGTCACTTTCTCAACAAATCTTAGAGCTCTTCCAGACAGGACAAAAAAATCAGGGACCTGAGATCAGGTCTCCACACAGACCTATGGGTCCCAGGATTTCTTCCCCCGCCATCCTCACAGGCCTCCTCCGTCTTGGAACAGGATGGAGAGTGGACAGGGGACATTTGGCAGAAGTTTTATTTAAATTAAACTATTCCATTATGTGTTGATTTGCAAGTGCACATATGAGGTTCAGCACCATAACAGAGGGATTTTTTTTAAAATTCTGCTGGATTTCTCTTTTCCCCCTAATTGTTTTTCAAGCTCTGTTTAATATTATACCATCTAAAATAAAGAGTTTCACAGAGTTCCAATTGCTCTCCATTCGTGCTTCCTTCAAATTGTTTTCTACTTTCACCTAATGAATTGCCTCACCAGGAAGCTTCCTGTATCAGTATTTCACTTTTTAAAATAGGGCTCAACCTCCTTCACAACTATTTAAAAAGTTGTATCTCAAAACCAGAAATGAACTTCCTATTCTGTATTTTTGGGTTTTGAGTTTGTCTTTTTGAGTTTTTTTTACAATCCGCAACCCCAGGGAATGCCAGGGACAAAGAATTGGCTCCTGAACACATAACAGTTCTCCAGTCTCATATTTTGTGTTTTGATGATTTGGCTCACTTAAGATGTAATGCTAAACTGTCTTTGACTAAGGAGTGTCCCCATGGGCTTTCAGGCTATCTTATCAGCCCTCACACAATTTCTGTTCCTTCCTGGTTTTCTCAAACCATGGTTAATTATCCTGCCAGAATGAGGGCACTTCCAGACTTCACAGAAATGCGCATCAAAACGGGTTTCAGAAACCCGCTTTGGTGCATATTTCTGTCTCCACACTTCCCTCAAAAACCTGGGTATTCCCAGGTGGCTGTACCCATGCCATTGCGGTAAGAAAAAACTTGTCAAGCCGCCATGATGCCTCTCTAGAGGACTCCTGGCGTATAGAAGTGATGTGCCAGGAGGCTGGGGGATGGGGGTGGCGGCAGGATATAACAAGATATATGTGAGTATATATACACAAATATTTACTTGTTTATTTAAATTTTTAAAACCTCAAATGCTCAAATCGCAAGCTAATTTGTGTGTAAGATTTCTAGTCACTGAGCTCCATAGGACAGACTCAAATTCAATGTGAAATAGTATATAAATGGCCATCCCAGCTCCTGGCGTGTCAATTCTTATTTTAAGGACTTTTGGGGGTGGTTAGGGAGGGGGTGGGTGCCCTCCTCGGATATCCTGACTCATGGGGTCCAAAAAACTGAAATGGGCTGTGTGTAATGACCCCGAATAGTTGTGAGACTACCCAGTAGTCAGTCCCCACAGAGCCCATACCCATTAGACCTGTGCTTTTCAGGAAGGCCCGGATCTAATGGGGTATTAAATGAATTTGGGACAAAGAATTTACTTGCTTTATCCTGAAGTAATCCTCTTATACCAGAGGTGTCATTTGGATGTCTCCGGTAAAAGTCTGACAGGGCCCACTCAATAGTGCAAACATATAAATACAACAAGGTACATAAACAAAATAACACAACAATAAAGTGCATGAAACAAATTACAAAAAACAACCTATAAACCCCTTACTGTCTTAAAAGAATCAATGAAACGTAGCAGTGGCTGTGGATATAAAAATAAATTTGTAATTAACATCAGTCCCATGAAGGTACAGGTTCACAGTGTGGGAGTGATCCTGGACTCATAGCTGAGCTTGGAACCCCAGGTCTCAGCGGTGGCTTTTGCACAGTTAAAACTTGTGCGCCAGCTGCGCCCGTACCTTGGGAAGTCTGACTTGACCACAGTAGTTCATGCTCTGGTTACATCCTGTATAGACTACTGCAACGCTCTCTATGTGGTGTTGCCTCTGAAGACTGCTCGGAAGCTGCAATTAGTCCAATGTTCGGCAGCCAGGTTACTAACAGGAGTAGGATACAGGGAGCATACAATTCCCTTGTTGCGCCAGCTCCACTGGTTGCCAATTAGCTTCTGAGCACAATTCAAAGTGCTGGTTTTAACCTACAAAACCCTGTATGGTTCTGGCCCAGTTTACCTGTCCGAACGGATTCTCCCCTATGAACCATCAAGGAAATTAAGATCCTCCGGAGAAGCCCTGCTCTCAGTCCCGCCATCTTCGCAAGCACATCTGGAGGGAACGAGAGACAGGGCCTTCACCACGGTGGGCCCTCAGCTATGGAACTCTCCCAAGCGATGTTAGATCTGCCCCCCTCCCTTTTGTCCTTCAGGAGGCTGGTGAAGACCTGGCTTTGGAACGTAGCATTCCCAGAATAGACTGAGATTGATTATAGTTTAAATGAGTGACCACATTTATAGAGTTGAAGTTGTTTTTAGTGGCGATTTGGTTTCTATGTATTTTACTTTTTATGTATTTTAATCTGTTGTAAAATGTTTTAAATTTGTATAGCATTGAATCTTGCTGTAAGCCGGTCTGAGTCCCTCTATGGAAGTGAGAAGGTCGGGGTACAAAAGTTTTAAATAATAAATAAATAAATAGGGGTGTGCTAGGGTTAAACAAATCACTAGGTCCTTGAATATAACAGGTAGGGTTTGAAACATGGTCAAAAAGCCATATTTTCAGATTTGTTCTGAAAACTTGAAGAGTGGAGGCTAGCCTAATCTCGATAGGGAGAGCATTCCAGAACTGGGGGGGGGGGGGCACAACTGAGAAGGCACACTCCCTTGTCCTCACCAACCACACTTGAGACAGAGGTGGGATCGAGAGGAGGGCCTCCCTGGCAGATAGAGACTGTGCCGGTTCATTGAAGGGGATGCAGTCTCGGAGATAGGTTGGACCTGAAGATTATAAGGCTTTATAGGTAATAAACTACACTCTGAATTGGGCCTGGAAACTTGTTGGCAGCCAGTGGAGCTGCTTTAATAGGGTTGTGGTATTCTCCCTATAGCTAGCTCCAGGTAGTAATCTGGCTGCTGACCTTTGCACTAACTTCAGCTTCCGAGCCATCTTCAAAGGCAGCCCCATGTAGAGTGCATTGCAGTAGTCCATTCTAGATGTAACTAAGATGTGGAACACCTTGGCCAAGTCAGGCTTTTTCAAGTACGGTTGCAGCTGGAGCACAAGTTTTAACTCTGCGAATGCCCTCCCAGCAACTGCTGACCCTCAAGCATCAGCTATGAATCTAGGAGAACCCCTAGGCTGCGGATCTGAGTCCTCACGGGAAGTGTAACCTCATCGAGCACAGGTTGCCATCCTATACTCTGATAGACTTGGCGATTGACCAGGAGGACCTCTGTCTTGTTTGGATTTAGCCTCAACTTGTTGGCCTCACCCAGCAGTTTCATGTAAATGTTGACAAGCGTGGGGGATAGAATCAAAGGATCACCATCTGGGTATGATCCTCCAGGAAGGAGCAGAGACACTGCAAGGCAGTGCCCCCAAGACCCATTCTAGAGAGCCGATCCAGAAGGATACCATGGTCAATGGTATCGAAAGCCACTGAGAGATCCAGTTTATCTTTGTTACCAGAACAACTTTTAATATTGAGTTCAGCTCAGATTATGTTAGTGCCTATTCATGACATTTTGCATATGTGGTGGATTTTGTAAAAATGAAATAACATGTCTTCGCAGATACAGATTCTTTGAATTTAAGTCCATGTAAGAATGTTAAGACCAGTAGTTCCTAAACTTTTTTTTGAGCAGGGACCACTTTGACCAGGGACTACTCTCCAACATTAGTACCAAAAGAGTTATGAATGAGTTTTTGGTTAACTTTAGATTCAGGTTGGTTATTTGGGATGCTGATTTAGAAAATTGCATTGGACAGACCACATCAGCTCTAGTTCTGATAAGAACATATGCCATCCAAGAACATATGCCATTCAGTGGTCGCCATCTGCTCGCCCACAGAAAACCATATTTAATAATCTAGAGCTGATGTGGTAGTACCGTGTTTTCCCGAAAGTAAGACACCCCCGATTGTAAGACGTATTGGGGGTGTCGGGGGTGTCGGCTTATATAAGCCGTACCCCGTATGTAAGCCAACCTCCCCGTAATCTTGCCGCAACGGAGGTGTGGTCACACCTCCGCGGCACACCTCGCCAGAACTCCAAGCAAGGGAGGGGAAAGGAGCCAGGGCGGGATGAGCGGCGACGCGTCACTGTGACGCCGATCCTCACACGCCCTGGCTCCCTTTCCCTCCCTTGCTTGGAGGCCTGGCGAAAAGGTGTGTCATGGAGGTGTGCCGCGCACACCTGCGGCACCCTCCCTTCTTTCGTCAAGCAAGGGAGGGGAAAGGAGCCAGGGGCGTGGTGAGGATCGCGTCACAGTGATGCGTCGCCGCTCGTCCCGCCCCTGGCTCCTTTCCCTCCCTTGCTTGGAGTTCTGGCGAAAAAGGTGTGCCGCGGAGGTGTGCCGAGGTGTGCCGCGGCGCACCGCGGGCGGCGGGCGTGGGTGGCGACAGGGTACGTCTTGGGTTATATAAGACGTACCAAAGTAAGCCATAGGGGGACTTTTTTGGGGGAAAGAAAGACGCCTCGGCACGATAAGAGGATTTTGCAAGACCAGTCACTCGCTGCGTGGTTTCGAGGCAATAGTGTAGTAATGGTGAGGCCAGGGACCATATTTTCATTCTTGGGGACCACTGGTGGTCCACGGGCCATAGGTTGGGAACAACTGGTTTAGACTGAGCCAGGAATTTGGATATAAAACTTTGAAGTAGAAGGAACACTGTTGACTAGGCATGGTAGTGCTTCTTGAAATCTATCCCATCAGTTACTACTATATTCTTGCAAACTTCAAAGCAATGAGGTTTAAGTTTGGAGTGTTAACTCAAAATCAAAGAATCTAATACTTTAAAGACCCACATATACTGACCATTTAATGCAGTTCGAAACTAGCTTCAAGCTGTGATGGCTAGACAACAAACCCATACAAAAGCATGTGAAAGAAATCCTCTAATATTCATCAGTGCTGTGTGGTTTGTGCAATCACCATCTGGTCCTTAAAGTGCTTCCAGTATTTCCTATGTAATATATGCTCAGTGAAAAAACTGATTTTAGTGGATAGTGTAGATAGGCCTAAGTCATTTCCTCATGAAGTTTTTTTTTAAATAGAAAACAATATTGTCAAGGAGATATAATTTTATGATAAGAAATAGGCTTTTTAAAAAAGTTAATTTTCATTCATTGGTGTTACTAATAACACTTGTTTACTGTGTGGCTGTGTTACAGATGATTGGGGGAAATACAGTTTTTTTGTTGCTGCTGTTTGTTTCACTTTAATGAGTTTATTCAATTACGACTTAAAAAGTAGTGATGGTGTGGCAAAATCATAGGTTCATACTTGTGATTGGGGATTTGCAAGTATGTCATTCTATACATTGCATTTCAATCGCTTTTGTTAGGAAATCTTCATTATGTTACCTAATGAAGAAGGACACAGAGTGAAATGCTTTCTTTTGCTAATGTCTTCTACTTAGAAGTGAGATCTCCTGTTTTTCTGCCACCTTCTGTTTGGAAGTCAGTGGTAGTCTACATTTGTAGCACACCGTGGGGTATCAAAATGTAATAGAATCTGGTGCCAAATTGTAGTCTTACTTTTCTTTCCTAAAGTAAAAAAGTTTTCATGCATGCTGCCTTTTCCCAAATGCACTCCTTCCTGGGCAGGGTTTTTGAGAGTAATGTATATCCCTAATGATAAAGGGCAAATTACATTCTTTAAATGCGTAAGCAACAGCAACATAGTTCAATTACAGTGTTACTACTTTGTTGTGTCTATGTGCTGTACCATGGTAATTTTACTTTTCCTGAAACAGGAGGAATATAGAATTAAACGTTCCACTGCAAACTGTGCTACTGTGCTTCAGATTGCCCAAAGATCCCCAGGGACAGAAACTTAACCTGCTTTTCTAAAACCATAGAATTACATAAATGCCAGTTTCTCCATGGGAATGTAATGAACAATTTAATCCTAAATACTGGAGCCCTTTTTGGCTGGATTTAATCAGTCCCTCATGGCCACATCTGTCATGTCCTATATTCAGTCAATGGGGTTTCTTTTGGAAACTTACATAGGTTGTATTTCTAAATATTTAGCACTTCTAGCGTCTCTGCTCTAAAGCCTTGAACAATGTATTAGGAAGGCTAATTTTGTCTCATTTCTTCTCCAAGTTATCCTGTCACTGCAAGGGAGTCTTGCTGCATAAACTAGCAATTCATGAATTATTATAAAGATTGCAGTGCCCAACAATAAGGGCCTCACTGATATGAGCACCTGAAACAAAGCATAGATCAAATACTGCATTCCAAGTATAAAGAAGACATACAACATTTGAAATATAGATGTAACACGTTGCAAAAAATGCTAATACTTTTGAGAATAATGAATGCTGTAATAGTAGTACTGTTATTTATACTATGAAACAAGTTTCACTCATTCATCGTTTTGTCTAGTTTCCTTCATTTTCTTTTTGCTTACTAAAATGGAGGGGAGAGGCATTTTGAGGGGATATTTTCAAAAACTACTTTTCCTTTTCAGTTGGATTTTTTCTCCAGAAAGAGAGAAATAAAAAGTAATGAGAAGTGGGAAGACCAATGGGGACAACCATATAACACTGGAAATACATTTTTTTTTAAAAAAATCTAACGTTTCTTTAACATCTATATTTTTTCTTGTAAGTGTGAGAATTAATGAACATTTCACAATTTTGATTTTAAAAAATTGGTACGGGAACCAAATTTTTCTTTGTCTTGTTTAAATTGGTTTTTATTTAATCATGGCCTCACACCAGAAGCGACTTGCAGTTGCTCCTGACACACAGACACCCACACACACGTCTTCTGAGACTTTGTGGCCTGAGAGGTGATATAATAAGATTTTAAATAAATAAATAAATAAATAAATAAATGGAGAAAATGCGTTAGGAACTGTTTCTAGTTTTTAGCCATCATTGCTTGCCTTCTATATAGCTTTGCTCAAGTAAGTAGAGAAAGATCTTCTTTATGGAATCTGGTGACACTGGGCATAGGATGAAAATCACATTCAAAAGTATATTGAGGCCAAATTTGTTTAAAGACACTACTTTCTTTAATCCAATTTTTTTTTACTTTGGAGTTATAGCTATTGGTGGAAAAATGTGGATTGTTAGGCAACCAGTAACAAGAATTTTCTGCTGTGAAGGCACTAGTTCTTATTTGTTATCTGTCTCAATAGTTGTGGTAGTTTGATATTAGCCACTTGCCTGTTTGATTGTAATGAGTAGGAATGTCTCCAGATCATCAGAAAGAGCCACCAGAGAATTGCTGTTTCTTTCTAGCTGCTGATGTAACACAAGTGATGAACAGATGTTTGTAGTGAGATGAAACTGGTTAAAATTGTGGTTTGAGTAGGCATTATGGGTTTATTTAAAAATGGAGGTTGAATTCAGATCAAATCGATTTTCTGTCTTCTCAAATTTCAGGTTGAGAAAATTGAGGGATGAACAAAATGCCCTAAATGAGATTTTTAATCCCAATTTTATATTTGGGTTGCATTGCATTTTGAATATATTGTAGTTATCCATTTCAAGACATAAATCATTGGGGTCAATAATACCCCATAATGTAAAGTAAAATAATTGTACAACAGGTATAATCTCTTAGTTGTTAAAAATGTCATATTGTGCCATTATGCTATACATATTTGTAACAGGTGCACTAGTACAACATTACAATAATTATGAATTACTAGTATTAACAACAACAGGTTGAAAGACTTTGTAGACATAGCAAAGGCTAAACAGCCTACACACAATTCCTTCATTTCACAACTACACGAGGAGGTGAGATGAAAGGGTTGTGTCAGCCATAGTGTTGACAGTCTTCCTAAGAGCAGATTTTTGGGGGCACTTGGGGCACAGCAGGTGTAGGAAGAATCTGTTCCACCAATAGAATACCTTTCAATGATGGACTGATGCCATTTGATTTCTGCTATTTTATTTTGGAATGGTAACACATACTGTCAACGCAAACTGTCTGGAAATATGGGCATGTAAAGGGGGATATGGATATCTTGGGTGTAGCCCCTCATGAGTCTTTTGTAGTGGTTGGCTATCATGACTATAAACTTTTTTCCCATTCCCTCCATGTACGCTCTGGGCTAAATACCTGTAGATGCTACAAGGGGAGAGGATGGGGTGGGGCATCTACATATACTTAGTCCAGAGGCTATAGTTTTAATGCATCTTGATTCCACTTTCAGTGGCATGGCGCAATCCTACTTTTTCCCGTTTTTCCGTCCACATGCTATTACAGCTTGTCCTGCTCAAATAATCATTTTGAACAGTTCTTGTTCTTTTGTATTAATCTTGTTATTTCCCAACGCTCCCATTAATATAAGTTCTACATGTACTTTGAGCGGTACTTTAAATGGGTTCTCCATTGTTTTCTATTCTCCCCCATTTTTTCTATTCCCCCCCCCCCATTTTTCAACATTCCCACCATCTATGGGTATCCCTACCTTTGCTTGTACCACAATGCCAACACATTGGACTTATCTCTTTTATCATATATGAGTGTTGGGCTGGGGTCTTATACCATTTTAATAAGAACTTTATTTCAAATTCTTTATATTTTCCATTTATATTTTTTTATCCCCTTCATTAGGTTCTCTACTGTTTGACTTGTCAGTGACCCTTCTTTCTGCCATTTAGTTTGTATTGACTTTATCATATATTCACCATCCTTGACCATTAGCTTGCATATTAGCCCTGCCAATCCTTTCTGTGTTTTTGTAAATATCTCTTCCATCTTATCATCTTCCTCTATTTTCCTTCCATATTCCCCTTGTTTAACTTTATTATGTAATCCTAGTACTTCTAGCCAATTTATATTTCCAATCTTTTCCATTATTCTATCCAAGGGTATTAATTGTTCATTCACACCATACATATATTTAATATTGTATAAACCTTTATTTCTCATTTCTTTCCACCACTTTAGGTAAGTCCCTTTCTTGTATAGACACTCTAGAGGTGTCCATTTAGATGTTTCTGGCAACCATTTTGACTGCAGTTTTTTCCATATCTTTAGTGCTATCTTTCTGGGACTATAACTTTTTATAGAAACATTTAAGAGATTTTTTAAGGACTGCCAGAATACCTTTAACTACACTTGAATGTTGGGAATGGGGTTTGAACTAAAGACAGAAATTGTTAATTTGTGTGATAATTTTTCAATTTATCCAGTCATGTGAGTAGGTAAAGAAATGTAATACTTACATTGTTCTCTCTTATTTTATAGAAGCATAGACTCATAGAGTTGGAAGAGACCACAAGGGCCATCCAGTCCAACACCCTGCCAAAGCAAATCTTTAGTTATTTAAAAATCCGGTAATGAAGCAGTATGCATAATTGTGGTTCTGTGTTTATTATCCTGGCTATTGCTCATTTTTCTTAACTTCTATCATGTTTCAGGAATCCTCAAGATCTGAGGCTAGTTAGGTAATTAGACATGAAGATGGTGAAAGGAACCAGTATTTTATAGCTTGATGTGGTCCTTCTTGTGCTCCCTTTCTTCATTTGTATTTACTTTTCCCACTGTTTTCTTTCTTGAAAATTGGATGGTTTAAGGATCTAAAAAGAAAAATCTGATATCAGACCACAATCTAAAAACTAGGTTTCATCCTATTTCACTCAGTGGCCAGCCTGATATACATTAGAAAATAATAAGCAAATCATGACCATAATAACACACTTGTGTACATGTTCTCTAGAAGTCGGTATGGGTTAACCTCGATACCTTCTGTGATACTGAAGGTAAAATGTAGCCATCACTACCAGGAGCCATTAGTAGCCTTATCCTTCACAGATTGGGCTGATTTGCTTTTAAATTTGCTCTAAATAGGTAGCCATTATTATATTTTGTGGTCGTCAATTACATGGTTTAACTATTTATATAATAGCATTGGTAGAGTTTCAAGTTCCCACATGGAACTTGTCTTTTCCAAAGTGCACCTTATACCAAATTAAAGTTTTCATGGAACTTTTTACTACAAAGCAGTATTTCCTTTGCATTGAGCACTTCTAAGATATATTGTTCATTTTCTTTCTTTTGAAAGAGAAAACTTTAAAGCTTGAGATAAACACTTAATGTGCTTTAAAAGGATTTTCTTTAAAAGTCCATCCCCGAAATAAGGTTGCCAGATATCTGCGAATATATGAGCTGTCAAATTTTTTTCTCTTATGGAACAGGCAGTTTTCTATTATTAAAAGAGGCATCCCCTATTAGAGATTTGGAAAGATTTTCCTTTTATATGGACAGAACAAGATGCCTAAAAGCATGCCCATATTTGGGGGTTAGGACCTCTCATTAAGACAGAAGTGTGTACACCATAAGACAATTACAGATAAATTAACTAAGCTAAATTAATTAACTGGTCAAGTTAACTGAAATCTATACTTTCCATTTGTAGTTAGATAGAACACAGACTTGTTAATAGTGTTTCCCTTCTTGTTATCAGAGAGTATCTTGAATTTTTACTGCTCTTTCTTCCTGCTTTGAAATTTCAAAGCATTAGTACTAACCAATAAAAGATACTGCCTTAATTGCAATGGAAAGGTAAAAAAATATGTACAGAATGAATATTTACACATGGAACACACACAATAGTCAGTGCATCTTATTGATAATTCAGCAAGAATTTGGTTGTTACGTTAATATGCAAAGTGCTATTATGACTTTGATGACATATGGGATATATGCTGGACTGTTTCGACCAGTAAAGATAACATGTATTTAAACAGAATCTTCCTGGTTTTGATAGTTGATACCCCGAACTGAAAATGAAAAAGTTGAGCAGAAGACTTGTTCATCTCTCTGCTTAAGAAGTCTAAATAAAATGTGACTGATATATTTTATCAAATTGTTTGTCAAAGGGAAAGGGGATTTATATGGATTTCAGAAAGCATAGGATAAAAGGATTGTCTGCTGATTTCATAAAGTTAGAAACTTTTTTAAAGTCAAGAATGTCTTCTTTTGCAACCACCTTTGTTAACTGCCTCATGTCGACTTTGACTTATGGTAACCCCACAAATGACAGATCCCTAGGCCTTGCTATCATCAACAACTTGGATCAGCTCCTGCAGAAACACGTCTGTGACTTCCTTGGTTGAATCTGTCCATCTTTAATGAGGTTTTCTTTTCCCCCTGTACTTTCCATCTTACCAAATATTATTTCTTTTCTATTGAGTCATGTCTTGTCATGAAGAGTCCAAAGTATGATAGTCTCAATTTCATCATCTTCTGGTTTCATTTGCTTTAGGACCGATTTATCTTTTTAATAGTCTACAGTACCTGCAAAATACTTCTCTAGCACCACATTTCAAATGAGTTGATTTTATTCTATCATCTCTTCATTGTCCAGTCTTCACAATCATACCCAGAAATTGGAAATATGGTCATTTAGACAATCCAAACTAATATTCTATGACATATATTTATAGTTGAGGATATTGTCTAGTGACTCCTTAGCTGCCCCTCCAAAATCTAGTATCTGGTTAGCCTCTTGTCCTGGTACAGGTTATGTATCAGGACAACCAAATGTTGTGGCACACCCATTTCTTTTAAGATTCATCTATGTTTTTTTTATTACGTTGTATCCCACCTAAGCCACAAGGAGAGGTGGGAAATAAATAAATATTTTATTGTCATCCACATAATCAAAGGCTTTGCTGTCATCTATAAAGCCCAGGCTGATTCTTTTATATGTTCCATATGTTTGCAATATGATCCTTAGTGCCTCTTCTTCACCTGAATTCTGCATGGACATCTAGATTTTCTGTTCTATGTATGGTAAACATCTTTAGTGTAGAATTTTGAACATTACATGTATGGGAAGTAAATGCAGTCGTGTGGTTGCTACAATTCTTGGTGTCCTGTGGATTGGAATGTATATTGAGCATTTACAATCTGTGGGTCATTGTTTTGTTTTCCACATTTATTGACTAATTTTAGTTTGAACTAGAGTAGATTCTGTCTCTGTAGACTTAAACAACTCTGTTGGTGTGCCATCGGTTCCTTGTGGTTTATTTCTCCAAGTGCTCTAAGTGCAGCTTCCACTTAACTTTCTAAAATTGTAAGTTCATCTTCACGTTGTTCTTCATTGAAAAAATCTGTCATCCTGTCATCTCTTTGATAAAGTTCTTTAATGTACTGCTTCCATAGTCTTTTTGTTTCTATTTGTACATGCCGTGTGCTTCCCCTGCTTGTGACAGAGCACCCCTTCCCCCATTCTTGGTTTAAAATTTCTTGGATCTTGTGGAAGAGATCTCTTGTTTTTCCTTTTTTGTTGTTGTATTCTATTTCTCTGCATTTATTATTCTAATAGATCTGCTTGTCTCTGCACACATATCATTGAATAGTTGCAATCAGTTTCCGACTATTTCTGACACCGTTTGCTTTTTGTTTATTCTTAGCAGCCTGAAGAGCTTCATCTGTTATCAGTTAAGACTTCTCTTTCTTTTTAACCAGTGATAGTAATAGTGTCTTTTTACATTTCTCCCTGATAAAGAATGTGGTTTCAGGGAGTTTTTCTGGCTCTTGATCAACAATGCAAATCTATTTTTAAATTACATTTAAATTCTACATGGATATTCTTTAGGTTGTGATTTGGCCTGATGATTTGTTTAGCTTTACTCTAATTTTTGAGATCAGCAATTCATGGTCTGTAGCTGTAGCTGTGTGTTTTTACTGTAAATCGCCCAGAGCCATCTGGGATAGGCGATTAATAAATCCCAAAATAAATAAATAAATAAATAAATAAATAAATAAATAGTCTGTGCCAGTGTGCTCCTTGTCTTTACAGAGATTATGGAGCTTCTCCATTTTCTGCTTCTAGCTATGTATGCTATTTGATTTTTATACTGGCCATCAAGTGATGTCTGTGTAGACCAGTGCTTCCCAATCTATGGTCTGTTGACCACCAGTGGTCCCCAAGAATGAAAATTTGGTCCATGGCCTCACTATTACTACACTATTGTCTCAGAACCATGTGGCAATTAGAGCGACTGGTTTTTCGAAACCCTCTTATAGTGCCGAGGCAACGAGGATGTTGGGAGGGGAGAGGCTGACTACCTACAAAAGATTACTACCACATCAGCTCTACACTATTAAATAGAGTTTTCTGTGGGTGAGCAGATGGCGACTACTGGATGGCATATTTTCTGTATCAGAAACTAGAGCTGATGTCGTCTTTCCAATGCAATTTTCTGAATCAGCAGCCCAAATAACCAAACTAAATCTAAAGTTGTCCAAAACTGATTCATAATCCTTTTGGTACTAATATTGGAGAGTGGTCCCTGGTCAAAGTGCTCCTTTTTCAAGTGGTTTGTTCACGTGGTCCCTGTTCATGTGGTGCCTGATCAAGTTGTCCCTGTTCAAGTGGTATCTTGTCAAGTGGTCCCTGGTCAAAAAAAGTTTGGGAACCACTAGTGTAGACAGTCACCTCTTTGGTTGCTTTACGAATATATCTTCTAATGAACAAACTTTTGGCCTTTTAAAATTCACTCAACCACTATTCTTCTTCATTTATTGATTCTAGACCAAATTTTTCTACAATTTTTGATTCTGTTCTTTTTCATACACTTTCATTCAGTCACCTGTGATTAATATGGTCATGTTACACTGAGTAGTCAATTTCCTTGTGATTCCAGCATAGAATCCCTCTACAGTATATCCTTTTCTCATTACTCTAGTTGGAGCCCAAACTTTGATTTCTTTGAAGTTTTATTGATATTATTTGGTTAGACCTTGTATTGAATCCTTTGACTGCTTTTATTACATTTATTCTCTCTATTAATGGATTTCTTTTTAGACTTTAACTTCCAGAGTAAAACACAATGTAATTATTCAACTCAAAATGTCTCCTTTACCTTGTTCATCCAAGGTATTACAATATTTCTTATTTTACTCTGCCTAGCTTCCCCAGATTGATGTTTCTCACATTTCCTGGTCCTGTAATGTATGTTGTGCAGCTTTAGATTTTTCTTTCACCTCTGAGCTCTTCAATAGCTTGAGTCGAGTTGCATAATTAGCTCCAATACTACTCTTAAGTGTTCTCTTCTCTACTCCTGTAGCATGTTGGGTACCATACGACATTGTTGTGTCATCATTGGCTATTATTTCTTGTTTTATTTCAGATCGTCTCATTGTAGTTTTTTTGTGTGGCAAAGCTCTTCAATTGGAGGTTTACTAGTACTTACCTCTGCACAGTACTGAAAAGCATTAGCTATGAAACCACTGCTGTTGTCTCTGAAAGATCCTCTGCCAACATCACCCTCCAGTACTGAATCATACAGAAAGATGGCCAGCATCCTCTTCTCCAGGGCTCACATAAATGTTTTAATTTTGAGGCAATAAATTGTTTTAATCTATTTTGTGTAACATAACAGAGTGTCTGGTTCAAAAGTTGTAATGATCCTGTTAAGTTTTAGCAGTGCTACTTAAAAAAGCATTGCAGCCCATTTCAGTGGTGCAAATGAGACAAAGCAAATAATAGAAATACTTGAGCAGCAATGGTAGCTTATTTAATTTACTGTAGATTAAAATGAATTTGGTGTCATCTTTGTGGGGGTGAGGCAGCAGGGAGGAAAAGGCCCTTTTAAGAAAGGGGTCATGACAGTGAGGCTGTTTGTTTTCGACAAAAAGTTGTTTGTGATTTCAGGTACTCATGGGAAATCTCTTGATCAGATTCACATCTGTTCCTGTCAAAGTGGGTGCTAAGATACCGGTCACCCAGCAACCATGTCCAAGAGGGAATTGGGCCGATAATAACTTCAAAAAGGAATGACAGATGCTAGATTAGGATGAAAGACAAAACGCATGAAAAATGAGCTTGTTAGAATAAAAAATTTGTTCAAGCACCTTCATGCAAATTAAATGAATATTGAACACTTGCATGCCATAATTCCTACTTTTCTGTTGACTGAAAAGAAATAAAGATTCTACCTATCTAAATTTAAATATGTAGTTTTCAGAAGCTGTAAACATATAAAGCTGCATCTTTCTGGAAATCCCTTCATCCTTCTACAAAATTTGTCAGGTATATAACTGTCTTAAAAACAATAGCATTATCTGGTCATATTTAAACATCTTCTGGGCGGTTATGTTGATTTTAATAGAGAAACAAGACAAGTGGTTTTATTGTAATTCAAATATTTAGGGAGCTCCATCTCAGTAGTGGTTCTCTTTGGACTAATTGCAGTAAGAAACATTTGTAGTTTACTGTTTAATGGTTAAACAGTGTTCCATTAAAATAAAATCTCTATTTGAGTAAAATTAAAATATAGTCACTTCCTCATGTTCAGAGTGATTTTACACTACCTGTTTTATTCTTTTAGACATACACATGACAGTCAGAATTCAGAAAAGGTTGATAAAATGTCCTGATCGAGGGAGTATTCCGTGTCTTGGTTTAGCAGTGTCTAATGTGGTCACGTACAGAAATTGATTTTCTTCAGAAATTAATTAATTTTTCATATCGCCCTAAGCTGCAGTTAAAAAGAGTGCATACTTGTCTGTTTTTTTCCAGAAATATTGCCTAATCATATTAATACCATTGCCCCAAGGATGAAAAGATAATTGTACAAATGCATTTGGAAATATGTATCACTGAGTATTTATGATTAAATTATGCAAATGACCCAGCTCTCATCCTTTCCAGACCCAGATTGTCTAATTAGGATTGATATGCTGAATAGATGTTCCAGAATTTGAATACAAGCATGTCCAAAGAGCAGAAAATTGGAAATGACAAGGCTGAAATGTTGAGGAAAGTGTCTTTTCCTTTTATATTTTACTAATATGGTGTTCGCAGTTGAAATTTTTCCTTTGGCTATATTATAGGACTCATCTGTTCTAGAAGGAAAACAGTCAGAAAGAAATCACAACTTTCCCAAACATATTTATTTTTAAAAATAACAAATGGCTGTGTTCTTCCTTTTTTGTTTTCCTGATGTTGAAACATATTAATATCTTCCAGCATTATATTGTTAATCAACAGTGTACGCTTTCTTTTTACTTTTCCAGTGTTCATTTTATAAAAATTCCCAAATTAGAGGCGATGGCTACAGTTCTAGTTCAGGCTGCTGAAAGACTCTCCTCTTTCAGATATTATTTGAGCTAGCAATCTTTTTTTTTTGCAATTTTACTTTTGGAACAAAATAAGAAAATAGGATATTGGTAGTTTTGTGTTTTGTATTTGTTTAATTTTGTTTTAATGAAAGATAATTGCTACAACAGTCAGAGGGCTGAAATCCTGAAGTATAACTTAATTTGGCAAATGCTTTTGTTGTATGTTATGAAGCTCCACGTCAGGGAAAGCGAGGGCATAGCAACGAGTGAACTGATAGCACTTCAGCCATCATTAGCAGCAGGAGCCACTCCGGCTGAACTGTGTATGTTTTGTTCCCCCATCTGCAGGATGATGGATTGCTATGTTTAATACATTTCAGCTTTTGTCTGTCTTAGTGTGGATAGACAGCATTATCAATGATTTCAGTAGTGATTAGAGATCCATCGCTGCCTGTTTCAGCTGGACAGATAGTCTCTAGCCATGTGTGATATAACACGTTCCCCTGCAATTGTGTAAATATTGTAGGCTTCTTCCTTTTTTTCAAAGCACATAATAGTTGAAAACATTCTAGAACAATTTCAAATTGCAGAAAGAAGGGGGAAAGAATCAAGACAATATTTGGATATATTCTTTGATTTTAAGTCTAATTTAACGTTTATTGTATTTTGCTTAAAGATGAAATGGTGGATCCTTTTTTAAACAAGCCACCATGTATTTTGCGAGTATGTTTCATAGGGTTTAATGCCATCATTTATGCTCCTGACCGTGCTGGAACATACTAGCTACTAGTGATATAGTTGGAGTGCAATGCAAGGGTTGTATTAAAGCAATAAAATAGGAGATGACATGTGTCATGAGAGGATTTGCTAAGCCTTGGGTGGATTGTGATTCAGAAGTCTAGGGGCTGAAAGATTCCATCCACCAGAGAAGTCACTATATCAGCAACACATGCCCCGGAGTGTCGTCATTATAATTTTTAAATAGTTCAGTGGTTAATTTAATTTTATATTTACATACATAAAAATAATAGAGAGGTCAAACATTTGAACAACTGCATGTTTGCAATGTTAAGACCCAAAATACAGAGTTACAACCTTCCTATTTTAAAATAGGAATTTTAAAAAATGGTCTGACCCAGTTTTGCCTGCTTTGGACCACTGTCTGTTTTGGCAGGCCAGGTGTTTGGTAGCTTTCACAATCACTATATTTGAATTAAGTGAGATTAAAGCCCATTTTTAGAGAAGTTTTAAATAGGTGTTCAAAAAACAAAAAACAAAAGCAGAGTCTGTTTAAAGAATGAATACAAAGTAATTTGTGTCAATTGCCTATATTCAAGTTACACCTTTCTACTTATCAGAACATGCAACCATTTCCATTTGGGGTTGTATGAGAGGGTCTGCTTTTAAACCTCTTGATTCTAATATTTTCCAGCTCTCTTGGTTATCTTTCAGTGTTCCATCTTTAATGGAGGATCTAGGCAGTTACAGAGTCTTCACAGTAAGAAAATTCATGCCAATTAAAAACTCATTTTTATTGAGGGGTTGTGAGGAGCTGGCAGTATGCCTTGGCAAGAGTTTTCTACCCAGTCATCATTTTTGATCTGCTTTAATATCCCAAGCTATTTTTATTTAAAACAGGACTTATTTATTTTAAAGTATTGTCTTCATGGGGAAGTAGCCCTTTCAACATAGTTTCAAAGTGTTTATTTCACACGTAAATAGAGAATTTGAATCTCTGTGCATTAAAAAAGACATTGTTTTGACATATATGTGAAGCCTTCTTCATTTACAGTACTGTGTGGTGTGTTCCCAAAACACTGGCAGTGAGGCTCCTAGTGTTTGCCTAGTTTAGAATACCTCTTAAAAGAAACCAAATTTTGCATGGAACTTGGTATATGATAGTATAAAATGTAAGAGATGCAGATATGTGCTTAGACAAATGGACCTTTGACATAGACATCAGTAGTCTTACTGTCTATTCAGGATGAAACTAGATTTTATATGAAGTAATCTTATTTGATCACACAGCACATACAGCAGAAACAGTGGAAATAACACATCTGGCACTTTGAGGGATAATGTTTTCACCAAGATTAATGATGTTTTAAAAAGTTTTTATTGCTCCCCTTTCCTTACCCTAACTCTCCTATATGTCTTCTCAGCTGTTTCTTATCTCAGGCCTTTGGTTTTGATGTTTAGTCTTTTCAGTTTTTATATTAATTTTAGCTTTGAAAAAGATGGCAGAGGTCCACTGCTTGGTATCTTTTATCTTCATTTGTCCTGCAAAAGCCAATTGCTTTTAGGTCGCAACTACATTGGCTGCTTAATACTGACCCCAGGCGACCCATGATACACCAGACCCAACTTGTTGTAGTAGCGTATTGGCCCACTGGGACATCACTTTGTCCTTTTTCCGACTGACCACAAGGCTCGTTCTGAGTGCTTGTCTGTCATCTGTCACATCTGCTGATATAAGAACTAGGAGTCCGTGTGACCAGCAAGGAGGGTGCAGATTGACTCCTTTTTGGCTTGGATTAGACAGATTCATGGATACCAAGGGAATCAGTAGCTACTGAAATGGACATCCAAGTGCCACCTCTGTGTTGATGGAGGCAGGCAGGATTTTCCCGGGTACCGGGAGCAGGTGAGGGTTCTGACACAGAATGCTGGACTAGATGGGCTGAGGCCCGATTCAGCATGGCTCTTCTTATTATGTTCTTATTATGTTCTTATTACCCTGTTGCCCTATTTTGATATCAGCAGTCATGAAAGTGGCAAACTCTTCACAACTCTAGCAGCAGTGATGGCGACACAGGGTGTTGGTGGCAGTATCCGTCTGGACAGTGGATCAGACTAAAAAGTACCTCATTCATCTGCCTAGATTATCACAAAGCGCTAGGACTCTTAGGAGTTCCATTCAATTTCTGAAGTATCCCCCAACTTTTCCTAAAGGGGGGAAAAACCAGGTTAAGGTAAAAAAAACCCAGGATACTCACCAGAAGTCACAGTGCATCATGGAGACAGCCAGCACTGGATTTGAGATGAGACCACATTTTGAATACATATAGATAAGTCCTTAAACTGAGTCAGCACTAGTCGGTATGGGTAACTTCCAGGTGAGCAGTTGTTTGGCAACATCAGGGACTTTACATGAATCAATTGGTTACGTTTCTCACAAAAATAAATGCATGTAAAAAAATAGTTGAAAGCAATGTGTGAACTGTCCCTAATTCTGTCAAAATGGGCATAGTGAAAGAAAACATAAGTATTAACTTTATAGATTGATCTACAGATTATATATGAAAAATACATGATCAGTTCAACCAAACATAAATAAGACCCTGTGTATCCTCAGTCAGTGGCAATTTCATCCAAGGAATAAATATTTATTGTTAAAATAAAAGCTATGGAGTCCTAAACATGAGCTGATCTTTCAGGATCACATCCTTTGTAAATGAAGTGTGATTGAAATTCATGACATGACACACAAATATATTCACATTATCGTTAGATCAATTTTTAAATTAGTACTTTAATGCAGTGCAAAAATATCAGGACTACAGAATAGAAACGTTTAACTGTTTGCCAGAGGTTAGTTTTGTCCACATTAAACTAATTTTGGGATGCTCTTTCAATGCAGGCTCAACATTGTGGGCTCCATTGTGATAATCCTTTTGGAATGTAGCAATTACCATGTACCATATAGGTGTTAAACTCTGAATTTAACAAGGATTAGCACCTTACACCCCATTCTGTGGCCAAGCCTCTTGTGGAGTTTGAGTACTCCCAAGAGGAAATTCTGAAGAAATAACTCACAACTTCCAGTCTTGTTACTATTTTATGACAACCAGACATAGGACAGACAATTTCTATGGGAATTGGAAACGTTTTGTGAGAAGATTTGTGCCCAATGTGTACTATACATTTCTTCCACTGTTAATTTCCAATGGATACTTGGAATGCAGAAAAAAAGTTTGCAAAAGTGAGATGAATGAATTTCCTTGGAGAGATCATGTCTCTTTCAAAATCTCAGTTTTTTAAAAATATTGTGCTCTACAGTTCTCAGTAAAACAAGCATTCCTTTGTCTTATTGTAAGATGTCTATATTTGTTATCTTCAAACTTGTGCGTTACATATTACAGCTACTTAAAGTCCCCCCTTCACTTCACACTTGCAATTTGTTTTTATTAGAGTTCAGTGCCTCCTTCCTTTCTTACATGCTCCTGAAGATGCTTTTCTGAGCCAATGTAAAAAAAGGTATGGCTCTTGTATACTTTTAATAGCAGAAAATGGAGTTATAGGAGATATAGTACAACTCCCCATATCTACAGGGGATACATTCTCGGACTTCCCAAGAAACCGCAGATAATAGGAAACAACTCTTTTTTTCCAATAGGATGAATGACAGAAGCACCCAGAAGATGATGTAGCTTGCTCAGGAGGCCCCATGTGAACAAGTGAACTTGTGCATATTGGTTTCACAGATAAAGGGTTGTACTGTATATGAGAGAAGCTGTACACAAACAAAATACAACAGAGCTGCCTTCTTCGCTTGTCAGTATTAAACTACTAATCCCTCTTAATCACTTATTTGACTTTGTGCTGTGATTTCTTCGTTATTGAGGAACTAGTTAAATAAAATGAAACCTAGTTGACCCTATTTGGCTTAACTGAAGTGTTTTAGGTTGAAATCTTATGCACCTATCCTTGGGAGCAAGTCTCATGAATGTAGAATTGTGCTGTTAATGTGTTTGTGAAATGCTCAGGTTAAGAATGTTTTGTAAATGCTTTTAGCTGACCCTTTAATTTGTCCTGCATAAAATGCAACATTTTTTTGTGTTCAGTATTTTGTGCCTTGTGCAGAGCAATAACCATTTTAAAATTTAAAGCAACCAAAAGGTTGCATATTCTGAAAACTTAGGTTCCCTGTTAGAATGAGTATTTTCAATATTTAATGAATTACTAAAATATTAATTCATTTAGTGCATCTTTGGTGTTAATGGTTTGTAGATTTTATGGAACATTTTCAGCTGCACTGGTTAACAGCTTAATTTTCTATATAAAGACGAGAATATTATATACCATTAAATGTCCACTGTGGAAAAGAAAGTGCTTTCCATTGTTGAAAGTGACATTCATCTAGTATTTATAGTGCCTGCATAGAATCTAGTATTTATGTAGATAGAGATTCAACAATGGGCTTGAAGCCAACTGTCAGGGAAAGATTTAGAGATTTGGTTTTGAGGGGAAGAAGCATGCTGTCGTCCTAAGATAGCTGCAGTTGTTTGGCTTGCAGACTTGAACATTTTGGACTGTATTTACTTATTTGCAGTTTGATTCCATCTTCCTTCTGGTAGATAAGGAGTTTTGTGTTTATAGCGATACTTCTCACTGAAAAATGTTGGCCGAAGAATACAGGGAATTTCGTTTGTGATGCCAAGTTTCCTGTATTATTGAATTGTTTGTGGTCTCTGCAGCATAATGGATCCTGATTCCAAAGAACAGCAGCTACTCTTTTGTCAGCAGGATTTATGATGATGTCTTGCCGTTTTTGTAAATTATGTAACACTCACAGTTCCTCCTTTGCTATACAGTGAAAATTAGTAGGTTATTTTAATTATTTGATGGATTAGCTGCATTGTTTGTTCTCATCTGTCTGGTATTTGTTTTCAAAATATTTTTTCTACCATTCATTAAGAGGTAGAAAAATATGCTCGGATTTTCAAATGTTCGTATGACAGAAAGCAGTGCTTTAAAAAGATATGATTTCAAAATGTATATTTAAACATACTGAATCTTTTAGTTAACATGGCCCATAATCATTCTTCATTGTTTGTCAAGGCTCATTCACATATTTAATAGCAAGAACCTTTGATTTGCAACAAGATGCCCAGTCAAGAGGGCCCCACAATGCATTCTTGTGTTCTGAATGAAGCTGCATAATAATTTTAAAAAGGGTTTTCAAATTTATTCTTTATATTTTGATGTATGTTCCAGGTTGCATGGAAAAAAAGTTAAAAAACAAAACAGAACAAAAACAACAATCCTGGACTCAATTTTAAGGATGGGGCATATATTCACTCTCACTCTTGTGCACACTGACTTTCATAAATACAGCTTTTATGTTTATATCATTTTAGCAAGCTTGGTCAGAATAGTATCCTAAGATCCTGGAAAGAATACTTTCTTTTCATTTGTTCTGGTGCAGGAGTGTAACTATCAGTCAATTATGTCTTCAAAATATAAACCAAAATGTTTTAAATTGGTAGATTGGATTGGTGTATATTTTGTCATTTTTATAGCAGATCTATGAAAACTGAGGTTGGGACTTACTTGTTAGCCATGAGTATGCCTGGATCCGATCCACTAATTATAACACAGAGGCGGTACAATTTGGTTTCAAAGTATTATCTGAACTCAGTAGCAGAACTCAAAACAGAATATTCTGAAAATGAAATGTGAATATGCCTCTGCTTTTTGAGTTACATGAAGAGCACTAAAATTTCATTGAGAAATTCACTTTCTCTCCATTTTTAAACAAGGGGGAATGGGAGAGGGAGATGCACAGAATAGTTGGACCTAAATTGATTCTGTAAGCCCTTCTATTTTTTCCATGTTGCTACCTTCAAAATACTTGTTAATATATAGATACATCAGTAAAATTATGTGGTCTTTGCATAATCAATGGCAAATGTATGCTTACCTTTGAATATAAAGGAACAGCAACAGTATGCAGGATCCAACCCTGATGACTACCAGTTCTCAGTTACAAGAATATAGAGCTCTTCCAGACAGACAATACCGGGATGAAGTGGATTATTTAAACCCAGTTTCTCCTGGGTTTAAGGCCACACACCTCAACCCAGAGGTTGACCCAGAAGGGCATGGAGCCAGCCCCCAATTTTCCCCCAAAAAATTACCTGAGAGGCCTACTAGCAGTGTAAGACTCCCCCCCCCAAGAGCTCTCCTGACACTGCTGGAAGGCCCCCAGGTAAGTTTTTTTTGGGGGGGGGGGAAGGGGACTAGGAGGGGAAGGTGGGGCACATCCTGCTCCAGGCTCTTAGAGTCCAAAGAATGAGGATCGCTCTGGGGATTGACCCCCAGTGCCACGGAAGCAATCCCTGGAGTCAATCCCCACAGGGCCCTCACCTGGAAAGATCTGGACCTTAGCTTAAGGTATGGATCTTTCCAGGTATTTTATTAATCTGGAAAAAAGTGGGAAATCCCAGTTTTCTCCAGATTAATTGATTTTTACCCGAGGCTTCATTTGAATGCCTCAGGTAAAACTGAGACATGTTCCACGTTTTGGGCCTGTCTGGAAGGACCCATAGTTGAAAGTACAACATTTTGTAAGAACGACATTGATAGGTTTTAATATAGCCAGCCAGAAGGCGGCCAACTCTGGTCACACCTGCATCCTATGCTGCAGAGAAACATAGATATTACACTGCTTCAAGAAGTTATATAACTGACAATGCAATCTGTAGAAGTAAACCCGGTCTGAGTTTGGGGAATTTAACTAGAACTGAGTGCATATAGGACTGGAGCTTGAAAAATGTACAGCAAATTAATTTTAATTGCTAATCGTCATACATATAAATTAATTGAAGCTGCGTTCCTGGAATAACAGCAAATGCTTGATCTGGTAATACTGGTTTTACATCCAAATGAACATGAAGTCAATTCTGTAGAAGTTTGTTTTATTCTGTGTGGTGTTATTAGAATACTTAAGCTCACATCCTGTGATAACTTTTTAAATCTTTTGACTATCGTTTCTACGACTTAACCTTCTTTGCTTGATTAACAGTTGTCCACTTCTACTCAGCTCTGCTTTATAATACAGCCTGGTCCAACTATCCTTTACTTTCCTGAAAACAAATGTTTGTTCAGCAAGTAAAAAGCACTTCTGCATGTGCAAAGGTTTGTGATTGTCCTTTTCTAGTAGTCGGCCTTCCGTGTAGTTTCAGAGAGCACCACCTAGAATGAATAGTTTTGGGAAGAGAGAAAAAGGCACAATGTAGGATGTGAGTAAGAAAGTTTTATGATGCCAAAATAACTTCCTGTTGTCTCACCCGTGTTCTTAACTACCAGTCATTTGTAAGATAGATGTTTGTGCCCCGGGGACTGCCTGTACACCTTTAATTTTATACCCTGCTAAAATGCTTGTTAAAAACTCTAAAATGGGCACGGGAACTGTGTAGTTTTCCAGATATTGCACGGTTACTCCCAGCATTCACCTCTATTTGATATGCTGGCTATGGCTGCTGAGAGTGAAAGTTCTACAACATCTGGAGGCCCTCACAGTTCTCACTCTGCTCTTAACAAGAGTGGGATTTTCTTTTAAAGCCTCTGATATGTCTCATGATGTTTTATAGATACCTTGCAAAACACTTAATTATAAGGATCAAATTTCAAAATTTGGGAAAATACTGAAAAACAGGTTTCTGTGTACTTTTTGAAAACCAGTTATTGCCAAATGTCTTTCTTTCATCATCAGAAATATTAGTTTTCATGTATACATAGCCTTAAAGGAAAACAGCAAAAGCCTTTGGAGGCTTTTAAGCAGAGGCTGGATGCTCTGTCAGAGGTGCTTTGAACGTGATTTTTCCTGCTTCTTGGCAGGGGGTTGGACTGGTTGGCCCACGAGGCCTCTTCCAACTCTATGATTCTGTGAAAAGAGAAAATGGCACATTTTTAGGCACAGAAAGCAATCATTACTTCAGTTCATGGCTCTACTGTGTTTGGTAGCTCTTTGGGCCTGAATCGAAGTGCTTGCTAAGGATTTTTCCTATTTTCCCAGGAATGTGCCAGCTGGTAAAGAAAAGCATTTGGCTACACACACCCCACTTCATAGACAGCCTAGCTTTACTCCAACATGTTTCCTTCTGTGGTTTTCCTTCTATGATGGGCAGGTGATTAAGATTCCAAAGTCACATCAGATTACACACAATCAGCAGCATTTTCTCTATTACAGGTTCATTCTCATATCCTTCTTTTTAAAGCTTCTGCAACCCACTGGTTTCCCATAGATGACAGGTAGGTGCAGAAGGAGAAAGAGCCTTGCCCCTTTCCTCTATAAGGACTACTGTCTATAGTCATGTCTCAGTTGATACATGAATTGAGGACAAATTTTGCAGTTAAAATTATTACTTTTGCTATGACCCTTGGATAAGTTGAGGGTCATTCTACAGATAGAGGGCCTGCTGTTCCTGGTAGCTACTGCTATTTTCCCACCAGGTATTCAAACAAACAAACAAACCCAAATTGGTGGTGCTGGGACAGAGAGAGTACGGGGAGGTGGATGCTGGTGCATCTTTGAGGTTCTCTCAAGATGGACTAAGCTGTTGCATTTTGCTACTCTAGTCAGAATCGCTTTCTTTTTTTTTCATAAGAGTTAAAGTACAGTACTTACAAATAAGATTTCTTATCCAGCAATAATTCCAAATAATAGATGATATGCCATTTACAAAGCTACACAAAGAAGATTATATTATATATCGTTACAGCCAAAGCTCAGAAGGTACAGGGATCATACATTTCCCCATGAATACTTACACAGTTTAGATGATGCATAGATCACATGGCAACAAAGATATATGTAGATTGAATAAATGATACACATTACACAAATACCTTACAGAGAATAGATGCCAAACTTACTGAGATAAACTCACCTAAACATGCAAAAATGAGCAGAGAATGATATATGTAATGTGTTAGATAAGTGGTTCTCAACCTGTGGATTCTCCGTTGTTTTGGCCTACAACTGCTTTGAACTGGATTACATGACAGTTCAAATGTGGACTACAGTGTTCCCTCGCTACTTCGCGGTTCACTTATTGCGAACTTGCTGTTTCACGGATTCCAAAAAATATTAATTTAAAATATATGTCATGGTATTTTTGCTGTTTTGTGGGGTTTTGCCGCCGCCGCTCTCCAAGGCGCTTTCCCTTCTCAGTCCTCCCTCCCTCCAGCCTTGAAGGGCCTTTCCTTCCTTCCTTCCTTTCCTTCACTTTATTTTAAGTTTATAAAGACTTAAATTGGTGTATAACTACTAAAATAATGTATAAATATTAAAATAAATAGAGTATCCCTACATCGCGGTTTTTCACTTATTGCGGGAGGTCCTGGAACCTAACCCCAGCAATAAGTGAGGGAACACTGTATCTGCTTTGATTATTTTATTTATTGGGCTTCTAGGACGCCCACTCCCGGGAGGCTCGGGGCGGCTCACAACAAGCAGGTAACAATAAAAACACATTAAAACACATTAAAAGAGAACACATAAAATAAAACATCAGGATTAAAATACAGTATGATGTGCAGAATATAAAGCACAGCATAACATAATATACAACAGTATTGGCTGACTATGCACTAGCAGCACCTATAGGCCAAAGGCCTGCTGAAAGAGAAACGTCTTGCATGCCCGCCGGAAGGGCAGGAGGTCTCGGAGAGCTCACGTCTCAGCCGGGAGAGCATTCCACAGCGTGGGAGCAATCATGGGTGATTATGGCCAATGTTTTTATGGACTGAACATTGTTTTAATCCAGAGTGAATGTGTATGGTGCTAATGTAGTTGTATTTTAACGTATTTTTAATGTCTTTTATTTGTTGAAGTGTTTTGGGGTTTATATTGTTATTATGTGGGCCGAATTGTGCCGTACTGGGCTCTGAGTCCCCCTTGGGGGTTAGCGAAATATAAATATAAATATAAAATCCGGAGAAATGACTTCGCAGATGGGATAACCAACAGGTTGGTGTTTTCAGACCGGAGTGATCTCGTAGGGCAATATGGGGAGAGACGGTCCCTCAGATACGCTGGCCCCAGGCCGTGCAAGGCCTTAAAGGTAAGTACCAATACTTTGAAGGTGATCCGGTGCTCAATTGGGAGCCAGTGCAGATCCTGCAAGGTAGGTGTAATTTGAAAGCCTGCTGGAGTACCAGACAGGAGTCGGGCGGCAGTGTTCTGCACCAGCTTGAGCTTCCGGGTCACCGACAGAGGAAGGCCAACGTAGAGCGTGTTACAGTAGTCAAGTCTCGAGATGACCGTGGCTTGGATCACCGTGGCCAGGTCGTTCTGGGATAGATAGGGGGCCAGCCGCCTTGCCTGTCTTAGATGGAAAAAAGCAGGTCAATTGGGAGTCCAAGTGAACTCCCAAGCTCTTTACAGAAGGCAATGGGCATAACGCCACACCGTCCAGGGTCGGAAGCTGGACATCCCCATCATCCGGACGACCCAGCCACAAGATCTCTGTCTTCGCTGGATTCACCTTCAACCTACTGGCTTGCAGCCATCCAGTAACGGCCTCAAGGCAGTGTTGGAAATTATCGGGGACGGATCCAGGCCTGCCCTCCATCCTCAGGATGAGCTGAGTGTCATCAGCGTACTGGTGGCACTCAAGCCCAAAACTCCGTACCAGCTGTGCAAGTGGCTGCATATAGATGTTAAATAACAGAGGGGAGAGAATGGCCCCCTGAGGAACTCCACAAACTAATGGGGAGCCCTCGGAGACCACTTCTCCCCTCCTCACTTGCTGACGCCGATGGTGGAAGGAGGCCAGCCATTTCAGGGCTGTCCCCCTCACTCCAGCCATGGCCAGGCGGTGGATCAAAAGATTGTGGTTGACTGTGTCAAACACTGCCGTGAGGTCCAATAGCACGAGCAGCGCAGACCCGCCTTGGTCGAGCTGGCAGCGGAGTTGGTCTGTGATGGAGACCAGGACCGTCTCCATCCCATGCCCTGAACAGAAGCCAGACTGGAAGGGGTCTAGCCATGTTGCGTCATCTAAGAAGGACTGCAGCTGCCCCATTGCTGCCCTCTCAACTACCTTCCCCAGGAACGAAAGATTCGACACTGGTCGGTAGTTGGAGGGAACCGCAGGGTCTAATGTCGGTTTTTTCAGCAATGGAGCTACCACCACCTCTTTTAAGTACTCTGGAAACACTCCTTGCTCAAGGGAGGTATTGACGATGTTCAACAGAGGCCCACATAACCCCTCCAGGCAAGATCTAACAAGCCAGGAAGGGCACGGGTCGAGGGAGCAGGTGGTAGGCCTGGTTGCAGCCACAATCTTATCGACAGCATCTGCGTCCAGTGGCCGAAACCAGTCGAAGGTGGGCCCAGTGGAGGGCCACGGAGTCTCAAGTTCCCTTACTGTATCAATCGTGGCAGGGAGGTCCCGGCGGAGGATCAGTATCTTGTCTGCAAAGAAACTCTGGAAAACATCGGCAGTAAGGGCCTGATAATCATTTTTTGGGATGGTAGGAACTGTCGTCAAGGACTGAATTACTTTGAACAATTGTGCCGGGCGTGAGTCAGCAGACGCTATCAAGGCGGCGTAGTGAGTGTTTTTTGCCGCCTTGACAGCATGCTCATAAGCCTTTTTAAATAGCTTATAAGCTGATAATGAACTTCCGTCACGGAGTTCCCTCCACACGCTCTCTAGCCGTCTCTTTTCCCGCTTCATCGACCTCAGATCCTCGGTGTACCAAGGAGATCGGTGCTTGCGGGGCCGGAGAGGGCGCCTAGGGACAATCTCATCGAGAGCTTTGGAAAGTGAGGTATTCCAAGATTGAACTTGCTCATCGAGTGAGACGCTGGCAGACTCCAGATCCCTCAGAGCATTCAGGAACCTTTCGGGTTCAATAAGTCTCTTCGGGCGAACCTAAATCCGTTCGGCGCCCTTGCATGGGGGTTGCTCAACCCGGATCCTCAGAGCACAGTGGTCCGACCATGGAATCTCTATCTGAATTATATGGCAATGTATATCTACCTTATGAAAGAGAAGCCATCAAAAGCACGAATGCTTGCCCAGTTTAACAACATATGGTATTTGAAGTCCTGCCAAGTGGCACCAGTGCTGTCTGAAAGAGAAGGCAGAAGTTAGAGCAAAATCCCAGTGAAGTTGCTGCAGACTGAGGGCCCTTCTAGACACACCAAAAATCCAAGAGGAATCCCAGCCCTCTGTTTCTCTTGTAAACATACTGGATGGATCTGACTGTGTCCTCAGGCCCCTCAGATAAAGTTTCTGACACAGCCAGGCCTCTCTAGTAAGTTTACATGACAAACAGGGGGCTGAGCAGATCCAAGAGGGTATGTAGCCAGTCACCCCACCTCCTGAGGGAAAAGCTGGGATTTGAGCCTTTTGGGGCTTCCAGGCAGGGATGAAACCAACAATGAAGAAGGTTTAAGAAACCACTCTACTTTGTGGGTTTAAGTCCCCATGCCCTTCCCAAAAAACCTGGGCTTTCTGGGGGGGGGGGGAGGAGGCTTAGGGCATGCGGTCACTGAACCCCCACAAGATCCCTGAAAAAGCCCTTAAAGTAAAAGAACATTTGCCAGGCCTCCATTCAGCCTCTCCGGCAGGCCTCCTGATATATAGAAATGATGTGCCAGGAGATGCAGGGGAGGAGCAACCCCCCCCCCCCCATCTCCTGGTGTGTAATTTCTGTGCATCGGGAGGCCTGCCGGAGTGGCGGCATGGAGGCTCAGTAAGTTTTCTTTTATTTTAATGACTTGGGGGGGGGGGGGATTTGCCTTCCTTGGTACTCTGGGTTTTTTGAATCTTGAAGAACTGAGATGGGCTGTGTAAGCCGTCCCATGGGTCAGTCCCCACAGGCCTTTCAGGAAGGCCCAGGTCTAATGGGTTATCAAATTAATTCAAGACAAAGCTTTGTCACCAATTAATTAGTCTGTCAGGACCTGCAATTTGAGCCCTGTCTGGAAGTGCCCTTTGAATTTTGAAATCCTGGCTCCTTTGGCAATTTGGGCCTTTCTGTAAGGGCCCTAAGACTGGATCTCCACTGCACATATTATCTGCTTTAAAATGGATTATATGAGTCTCCCTTGCCAGATAATTTGGGATAAGGATATAATCTGGGATCAGATACTGGGATGTAAGGGCAGTGTGGAAGGGGCCATAGAGCGTGTTGCTATTGCATCAACTGTTAAGAAAAGTCTGTCCTTCTGTTGGGGTGGTCTTGGCTTCTATAATAGCCAGAAGGACTCTGTGCTACTGGAGCTTCTTGATTCTCCAATGATAAATATAAATTAAGGTGTATTCCCAAGGTTTGCACTTTCTCTTTCAGTTGGAGTGCCTCCCAATCCAGAATTAAGTCACGTCATAGAATTCTGTCATATGGGAACCATTGAGTCACAGGGATGCAGCTTCAGTATATTGGGTGTTATCTAGCCTTTCCAGAATACATAACACTGCATAGTGCAAAAAGTATGATTATTAAATACAGCTTTCTAGCAAAGAAAGTTTATGGAAAACGGTTTGCCTGTCTTTTCTTCCTCTCTATCCTTGATTAGGTGACTACTTGTACTTGTAGTCCTAGTGGATTTGTCCAGACCAAATTTTCAGAAAATTTAATTTTGAAAAAAAATATCCAGGAAAGGATTTAGATTTAGACCAAAAATTCTACTATCCTGAATAAATCAGGGTCTGGCTTTTTATTTATTCTTGTGACAGAAGAAGAAGAAAACACAAAGTACCATATATTAAACTTTTTTTTAATTAGGCTTTCATGCTGACTCCTTCGGAGTATACAAAACAGTTTCAAAGACCTTAATGAAACAACTTCCCAGCTTCCTAAGCCTAAGAATAAATGAGGCACTTATTTGTGAGAAAGTAAAACAAAATTAATTATAGTTTTGATTTTGATTTTAATTTGACTTGCATAGCTAAAATGTGAATTCACACTGGTTCAGATTATTATGTGAATTTTAATTTTAATTTTAATTCCTCCCCTCCAGTTTGCATATCAGCAAAAGATACATGTGCTTTCTCATACATGTCATACTAATAATCACCTGGAATATAGTAATTATTACAACATTGAAATTGCCGAGCTTGCAGTGTGTATAAATGTTGCCATCAATTTATTGTTGCTAATGAACTTTATAAACCAATGTGTTTTTTTAAAACAAATCAGTGGTATAGTCATAAACAAATACAGATTTATCAGCATTAGGGTATTTATACCATCTTTTCTGTTTAAAAGCAGTTCTTTTAAAATTAAATAACAAAATTAGGCTGTGTTTGTTATTTCTGTATTATAGTAGCTGAAGTACACAATGCGCACAGATCTTAGGTGAATGTCACCCTCTGTGAAAATAGATTTAATCCAATTTAAGGGGTGAAAGATGGCAATAATCAGTGATCATTCTGTGATTTGGTTGCTGTCTGGTCATATCACTGTGCCATCTTTTTATGAGCTCTTGGCATATCAGACACAGAGCAACTTATTAGTAGAATAAATTTGCAGAAAACAAACCCAGACCATGCCTTTACAAGATGTGCTCAGCTGGGGGATTATCATTCCATGAAAGGTTGTTGCTTTTACTTCACCTTGAAAATAATCAAATCTGTGGTTAGTTACTCACTATTCTCATTGATATATGTTGCTAAGTGGTGCTTGACACCTGATTGGAACAAGGTGAAAATCTTAAGCAGTTACTAATGTTCAAAATCTGTCTGCTAAAAGGCAAATGCAAAAATGAGAAATATACCAGTCAGGTACAAGTCCATCAACTGTTTCATTGATCAATATTTAAGAATGCAATGCTTAATACATATGTTTGATAGTTCCATTTTACCCTAGTCTCTTTAAGGCCCCTTCTGCACTGCCATATAAAATCCAGATTATCTGCTTTGAATTGGATAATATGGCAGTGTAGACTCATATAATCCAGTTTAGAGCAGATAATGTGGATTATTTTCTTTGATTATCTGGATTATATGGCAGTGTAGAAGGGGCCTCAGTATATAGAGCTAATGACTATGGAGAAGTGAAGTATTCTCAAAAAATTAGGTTCAGGAGGAAGATGTCAGATAGGGAGAAAGAGAAGAACAATGTAAGTTGGATGGATCCTCAAAAATTAGGTGAAATATTGGAGGTCCTGGGAAATGCAGGAGAGTTGGCCACTCTAGCCCTTCAAGGCTGGAGGACTGAGGCGAGAAAGCGCCTTGGAGAGTGGCAGTGGCAAAACCCCACAAAACAGCGAAAATACCATGATATATATTTTAAATTAATATTTTTTGAAATTCGCAAAACAGCGAGTCCGCAGTAAGTGAACTGCTAAGTAGCGAGGGAACACTGTATCTATATTTGTAGTACATGTGTATGTGTGTGTGTGTGTAGCTATATCTCTATATAAAGAGAGAATCTTACCAGACCTTTTCGTGATTAGGCTTACTGCTTTTAACTCTTCACTTTTCTATCATATATAGAGTGCTTTGCCATAGACCAGCTTTCCTAGAAGTTGGGGAAAATATGAAAAAAATACAAAATATACGAGTATATGCCAGAACACAGGTACATTACCGGTACATTTATCACCTTCTAGAATGGATATTTTGTGTTTTGTGAAGACAGCCACACACAGTTCATAATTTTTAGTCAACTAATTGTGACAGGAAAAATAACAAGTTTCCTTACATCTGTCCATTCTAATTTCAGGTTGAAACAAAAAAAGGAAGTTTGAAGTAGTTGCCATTTATACTAAAGCAAGTTTCAAGCGCAAGTTTCAGGGCCGAAATTATGGATTTGATATCACCCATGGATGTGTTGAGGATTGTTCTGCAGAGAAGGACAAGCACCAAAGGCACCTTGGGGCCAGCCTTCCCTAGTAGCCATTGCTGCCATTTTCCTGCCCATGGACTACAAAAGGGAAGAAGCAGTGTCACGGCAGAGAGAGTAGAGGATGTTGTTGATTCCTTTAGTTTCTTCTGAGGCAAACTAAGCTTTTGCCTTTGGTCACTGTACTCAGGCTGGATCTACACTGCCATGTATCCCAAGATCTGATCCAGATCATCTTATTTCCAGATTATCTGGCATCGTAGATTCATATAATCCAGTTCAAAGCAGATAATCTGAGATCAGTCACTAGGATATAGGGCAGTGTAGATCCAGCCTCAGGACCCTTCCAGACAGGCCAAAGATTCAAAAGGAATTGGGATTTTAAATCCCACTGCTGGCCTAAACCCCGTGCTTTTGCAGAGGTGGTGTCCAGATACTCACCCCTACTGATTTGAGATAAGCAAGGGTGGGCCTGGCACTGCCATCCTCCTCCCAGTCCTCCATTTCCCCCTGCACTTATTGGGAAAAGACTCCAATAAGGCCTGAAGCCTCTTTCCCTTGGAACAGTGGAAAGAGGACTTTGGGTAGGGGAGGAGGGTTTCTCAGAAATCAGGCTTAAAGGGCAGCTTTTAAACCCACGCTTTCCAACCTGTAACCCA
This sequence comes from Anolis apletophallus, assembly GCA_030556195.1. NCBI lineage: Eukaryota > Metazoa > Chordata > Lepidosauria > Squamata > Anolidae > Anolis > Anolis apletophallus. The sequence goes on from JARBWK010000004.1 coordinate 112,945,694, forward strand.
ATTCCTTCTGCACTTTTGGCTAAATGTTGTTTAGCCCCCCCCCTCCCCTTAACCTGATTTAACTCGTGTTATAATGCATGTATAGAAGGACCCCCAGAGAAGGGGAGAGAGCCTTAAAAAAGGGTGTAACGTACGCTATTTAGATTGCTCCATTGATAACCTGACCCATGTTTTGGGGGTTGCTTATTTGACTAAAATTTCTAGACTTGTACACGTGTGCTTTCATTTTCAAAGACATGTAAGACATATCTATCTATCCCACTTATCTCCCAAGATGAGATCCAAGGTAGGTCATAACACAAAATATAACAAAGCATGGCTAAAACCTAATAATTATAAGAATAAAAAACAAAAACAAATGAACCAAAACAATACCTCCAAAGTATTTTATGAAAAATGCAACTAACTTGAAAGAGTTTGAAACTATTCAAAACAATCATGAGGATAAAAGTACAGGACCCACATTAAAAGAACCTTTGGTCACAGCAAATTAATAGTCAGAAGCTTGCCTAAATAAAACGATATTTGCCTGCCAGTTGAAAGTTAGCAGAAGGGTGTGTGTCTAGCTGATTCATCTAACTATAGCTTACAGTGATGTCTTGATCAGATAAATTGTTACAATATTCAAACATGGTTTGAAGTGTTTATGCAAACAATATGTGATTCAGACATCATGGTAAACAATGATTACAAGAAAGGTGGAAATAGAGAGGAGAACAGGATTGAAAGAGAAGTGGAACATACAAGCTCATAACAATGATGAAAACTCAAAGTAGGGACTGTTACCAACAGTTCATATAATTAGATGATTATAGTATTTAATGATTTTCCTAAGTTACAATTTTGAAATGATAAATATTTGGGATAGAACAGGATTTGTATGTTGAAAGACTTTGAAATCCATTTGGTTCAAATGCTCAAACAAATTACTAAACTCAGAATTTTGTTGGTTGAGATGTGTATTTTGCACTAGGTTCCAGTGAGTAGATTTCAAAAGTTCTAGCAAGAATTAAAAATTCTAGTTCACAGGCCTGAGATTTTAACTGTCCCTAGTTTAGAGAGTTATCTAAATTATATGGAAGACTATTAGTAGAAAAATAGTTTTAGATAGCCAAAGTTATTTTGATGGTATTTAAAACAAAGAAAGAAGACTATCTAAGTTTGTGACATGTCTCTAAAAATTAATTAGGCATATATGTCTTAATTATTCTAACAAAACTAGAAAAGGCAAAACACCTTGCACTCCTACTTTTCCTACTCATTTTACACATATTTATAAGTTGTACATTGGCTTCCAGGATTTTTAGAAGCTATTTCAAAATGGAAATGACAAGTTTCCAATTAAATTTTAAGAAGTTTAAAGATTAAAAACTTTTCATACTGAACAGTAATATTTTCAAATGTTCATGCTTGATCTAGCTAGGACAAATACTCTCTCTTTACTGAAGCGGCAATTTGGAGTCCCAAAACTCCTTAGGCAGTAACTTTTACCTCAGGCGACGTCTCCGTGCGAGCACAGGGGCAGATGAACAACGCGACAATTCTTACTACGGTGCAATGAAGCCAAACTTTATTTTAGGACATCAGCTGACGGGTTCAGCCCGGCAGAACTAGCTGCTAAAGGCAAGAGCCCCGAACAATCTCCACACTTTGATTTTATACAAGCAATGGCGACAAACCCCTTTGTCCCGCCCTCCTTCATGCCCTGTTACTGGCTGGCATTCATAACCTTACTTTATTATCCAATTAAACAAAGCATTCTCTAGCATCTCACTCCTATTTGTTAAAATGCATGGCGTATGTATTAATTCTCATTCCCAGGCTATGTTATCTGCGTCTGATGCAGCGTGTTCCCAAGTTGTTACAAATCTATGCAACTTCCCCCTAGCATTCAGGGAGAAGTCTTTAATTGCCATGCGCACTATCTATCCATTCAAGAACATTGTAAACAAAAGCACGTTGCCAACATTTGGCCAATCGGGGCCGCTCTTATCTAAAAGGCACATGATGTTCCCTGGCAAATCACTGCTTGTGCCTTTGTACCAATCAAAGTAGCTTATTCTCGTCATTATTACTTGGCAAGCTACCCCGGTATTCTAAAGCCTCTACTGAGCAGCACTCTCTCCTGACATTGTTTCTACTAAAAGCATCAATTTCCCCTTTATTACCACAACAGAAATTCACCCTCAATTAACACTTTTTCTTTTCTTTTCTGAGTAAAAAGCATAAGTATTCTAAAAAACACCTTTGATGTATTCAAATTGCATTATGAAATATCCTGTCTCACACAACTGAACGTATTCTCAATTAAATAAATAAATCAATTGCATAATAAAAGACATATCTGACTCTAGTAAAAAAGGGTTTATTCTGTTTCTTTTATCCAGCCTAGCAGTTGCAATGCTTTCCTTGTATTTCCTCCTTCTAGCACACTCCTATGTTTTACTAGATAGTAGTGTTGTGCAATTTGGCCAAAAGGCATGCTGTTTCGAGGTCCATTTTTGGCTAACCCCTCATTCTGCTTACAGGGAAGTTACTTAAATTGGGAGGGGCGTTCCCGTTTTCATTCAGCAAAATTCGCCCCATTGGCTTCAATGGGAAAATTTAAAGGCTCAATTGTCAGTCATTTTAAGGCCTACCAGGATGAAACCTACTTTGGTTTTAGAACCCACTTACAATTGCAGGTCTGTCAACTTTCAGAACAATTCACCAATCTACTGATTTTTAAAGAATTATTCAAAGTTTTTACCATAAAATTTTTAAAAAATAAGACAAGCTGCAAGAGGGGGTTCTGGGAATTGTAGTCACTAGTTGTATCCATTCTCAGCCAATCAGCATGTACACAACCAGGCCTTTTATTGGCTGAGAAAGAGAGAAACTTTGAGAGGAACTCAGAGACTTTTCAATGCCTGCCCCATGCAAGTGCTGCTGAGAAAGCAAGTTCCCAGCAGGGCCCTCTCTGGAAGAGAGGTCTATAGAACTTTCCAAAAAGAAATGGATGGACGCGGCTGCTGCCGGAGAGGGAGAAAAAACTCTATAATCCCATCTTCTCCAGGAGCTCTGCAGCAGACCCCTGCCTCAGGTGTATCAAAATTATATAGTTCATAGATTCTCAGAATGTTAGTACTAAATGGTAATTACATCAAAGTAATCATACTGTCCAACATAACAAGTACTGTAGCAGCAAATTGGGAGTTATGGAACTCCAAGTGGCAAGTTACCTCTTACCCAAACGGCGGCATGGACGTGCGGGCACAAGGATGAGAAAACACGCAACAACTTCACTGCTCAACATGAAATCAAAGATTTATTGCTTAACACCAGCTGGTGGGGTTGCCCACAGAACGTGCTGCGATAAGGGGCAAACGGCCCCGGTCATCCTTAACACAAAGCTCTTATACCCTTCATGGCGGCATCCACAAAAGCCCGCCCTCCTTCATGAACATTTCACAAACATCATTGGCTGGTGTTACAGAACATTTCATTAATCCAATAAAATATAACATTTCCATTTGCATCACATCTTAATCCCCTCCTATTAGTTAGAACAATGAACATTTCTATGGTAGTCTTTCCCACAGTACAACTATCAGTGGCTGGGACCCTTCTGTTCCCAACTAGCAACATTTGGCTTCTGCAGACTCCTTGCCAGCAACGGAGGGGGCAGAATCCCTCTGCTCATGCGCAGTTCTCATCCATTTGGCACTAAGGTAAACAAACCTCATGCTTTGTACTGTTTAGACCAATCTGAGCCTACGTTATCTACGCTAGGCACGGGGTGTACTTTAGCCAGAAGCACCAATCATAGTGTTACATTCACGGAGCCTGTGCCTGCCTGATTCTTGGCACAGAAACCCACTTTTCTAAGCTCTACACGTGTGCAGCATCACTCTCTGACTGTACTTCTGTTGGAAAAGTACCAAAACCGCTTTAGTACCAAATTCCTTATCAAATCCTAATTTAAATAAGTTCTTTTGTTAGAGACACATTGAAGAAGGCACTAAGGAACTGTGCAAATGACATAGGCAACATTATTTTCAAGGAGGCTTCACGGCTTTAATTGTTTTCCCTGAGAGTTTGCTCATCCTGTTAAACAAGTCCTTAGAGAAGTGAAACAGTAGGTTACCTCCTTGATAGCAAAGGACAGTTTGACTTATTTACTGTGATTGTCAACCTGCCCTTTTCATCATGAAATGAAACACTTTTTTCACCTTTCAAAAACGGCTGCTGGTGATGAGTCAATCAATAAATAGTAATCTGTTAAAGTTGCTAATATGGCATGAATTTTTGTGGAACTTCCAGCTTTTATTCACCTGGAAACAAAAAATAAAGTGAATATCTAAACTGCTTGTTAAGAATTGTTAAGAGTTTTAAAGCAAATCTGAAGCAATTCTTTGAAATACAGGATAAAAAATACGTTATTCACTGCCTTGACTTGTTACATAGATAGTGTAGTCAGCCCCTCAGTATCCACAGATGTGTCCATGGATTCAACCATTTGTGGCTTGAAAATGTTTGGGTTTTTTTAAATTAAAAAAAACAAACACAAAATTCCACTTGTTATAAGGGATTTTCCCCATATAACAATAGTTTTTATATACCATTGTACAATTCTGAACATTCATGGGGAATCCTGAAACCAAATCCCAGAGGATACCAAGGGCCAACATTATATACCTGCTGTTGTGGGCAGTTTAGCGCTTTATTGTTGCTGGTGACTCTAAACTAATACTGTAGCACAACAGTTCTCGTTTGTGCCTGGAGGGCAGGGGACAGGGCCTGGGGTTCCATTAGCATTAGAACCGGCCCCCGCAAGAGCCTCTTTCACCTACAGAGAGCTTGGCATGGGAAGAAATGTGTTTTGGTCCAAGGGATGATTCAGATCACCAGGTGCAGTCTGATAGTGAAGCAGGGAGTTATGAACACCCAGGAGGGAGATCTTCCCAGGAGCCCCTTGAGGAAGATATGGAACAAAGCGCATAGGAAATGGATAGGGAGGAAAGCTCTCAGAGAGATAGCAACACAGCTGCCGAAAGACAAGGTCGAACCTTTGATAGGAGACGGAGCATTGAGGCTAGTAGGAGGGATTGGTCCCGAGCCCTAGACCGACCGAGGTCCGTCAGCAGAGATTGGAGACGAAGAAGCCTAGAGCGTCGAGGACCTCGGCCGAAGGATTAAGTATAGGATCCGTGGGAACGAATCCTCAGTTCTCCGGCCACGTCTTTCCTGATCAGGCGTGAAGCGGAGTGGGACCACAAGCCAAGCCGTGGTCATCAAGTCTTGCCTTGAGTTTGCCTTGCCTTGTTTCCTGAACCGCATTGGATTGCGGAGCCTTGCCTTGTTTCCTGAACCGCATTGGATTGCGGAGCCTTGCCAAGCTTTTAGCCTATTTGCTACGTTACTTTGGACAATCTTGCTTTACTACCTTTTGGACATTTACATATTATTGGACTCAATATTCTTTGGAACTGTTTTTATACTCAATAAAGTAGTTAGCCTTCAGTGTGTCTCTGTGTGTGTGATTAAGGGGCCCGCCAAGTCCGTGCATTGCGACAAATACACACATGAAATTGACTGCAAAATTGCACCTAAACCAGAACTTGGAAAAGTTACTTTCATGTCTACAGTTCTTGAATCCTAATGGATTCTTGGAGCTTGCTTCATAAACCTTCCACGTTCTAGGATGGGCCATCCAGGCAGTGGAGATTTTTCTTTGTTGTGGCTCACCTAAAAGTTTTCTCCCAGATGTAGTCTCTTGAAGCAGAAAACCAGGGTGAAAAGAATAGATGGAGTTATGTTTCACATAATGGAATAGCTTATCTGGATTACCTTGCTCTTTACTGTTGGGCTCCCATTCCCTCTCCCCCTTTATGTGTGGGATATGGATAGAAAAAGTTCTGTTCCTGTAATGCCTTATTTGTCCCTGTGACTCAGGGTGCATAATTCAGGTATGCTCAATAGTACTTTGCTTACCATGTAAGTTGCTTGGTAAATTCTGCTTTCTGGAACCTATTTCTATAGCTCTTTTATTCCTGAGATGTTTCTGTGGAGTACTGGCCATGTAAAGGATCCTTTGGACCAGAAAGAAACACTTGTGTTTATGTATGACTCTAACCTTAGTCAGATAGCCTATAACGTAAAATTGTATTAAAAATAGGGTCTTGCTATGAGAGGCGCCTTGAAAGTATAAAGGGAAGATTTTTATATAATGCAGTGTAGATGTAGAGGCCGGATATGCGTCCTTTAAATACTCCCCCCCCCCCCCACCAACAAACATTTATAATTTAGTTCTAGAGTATGTGTAAACATGGTAGAAGCATTTGAGAACAATCAGTGATGAATATTGTGGTAGTAGTAGTATGTGTTTCTCCCTTTTCAAGTGGCATTGTAAAATAACATATATTGAATAAATAGTGTTTAGAAGTTTTATGGTGACTGTTTACACTTATAATCTTTTAAGAAGCATTTACAGAAAGAAAGAATATGTTGTTCTCAATTTGTATATAAAAATGCAAACTTGTGCTTCAAGTAGGAGTGATTTGATCAGATGCTTAGAAGACAATGTATTCATTTCTTTTGTTACTAGGCGATCCACTTCATTCTTCTCCTATTTAGTTTTCTTTCTTTTGTCAGGCCTCAAACTAATGAGAGTTCTTTAGAATGGTCCTTTGCTGTCTAAACACCAAGCACATAAATGCTTTTCAATAGGGGGAAAAATGCAGGAGAAATGTGAACAGAGATAATGCATAGCCTGAGAAATACTTGTGTGCTGACAGCTATCCAACAGTGTTGTCACAGCAGGAAGACATCAGTTGAAGAAACAGATAGCGACCTTAAAAAAAGGAGGAAAAAGTCTGGTCATCAGTGTGGACAGGGTTTCACAAGATTATAAATCACCCCAGGGTCGCTCTGTTCCCACCATAAAGAGAGCATGGTCGTTTTATTGTAATCTAATAAGTGATGGGAGCAAAGGACAGCTCCAGTGTGTGCCTAAGGGAAAAAAATCTTGATTACAGTTTGAAAACTATACAGTTTCCCTTGCTATTGAAGTGCAGATTATCGGGGTTAAGGCCATTCTCGGATTGGATTACCTCTTTATAGCTGTATGTTATTCCCCTTGTTCATGAATCAGAAAGTACTTAAATTAAACTGAACATTGGGGAGTAATCCTAACATGTATGAGTTTGGTGGCAGAAAATTAATCACTGTTTAGTGACAGATTGTTAGCCATATAAGTCCTTCAGATAGTGATTGAGCATTGGGCTTTCTTTTTGTGAATGGGAAATGCATAATTGGGCCGAGAGGGGGCTAACCCTTAGTTCATGTCAGTATGCATGCTTGTGCGTGAAAGGATTAGATTTAGAAAATGTGGCATAAAACTTACCTGCCCATAAAATTGAGTACAAGAAAGGACAGTACTCACCAACACTGCCCATAAATAACAGAAAACAAAAGAGATACACCCCAGTTGCATGCATATAGAACTAAATCTTCTTGGATTAGGTACCTGCCCAGCTAAATTTCAATAAAAGCAACAATACATTGACTACAAGAAAGGAAATTCTATTTTCTACTGTCACTTCAAAGCTGCAGTGGAATCACGCAAACTGTGATGCTAATATGTTTTGTAACTTCCTTCTGTAAGTGTTGGTAAATGTTGGTATTTTAAAGAGATAATTAATAGGAGAGTTCAACATTGTGGGTCTCATAAGCAAGGGATGGGGAAAGTGTGGTCCTTGGGCGTTCTGAAGGCCTCGAGATCTCAATTTGTATCCTCTGAAGCCTCCGAAAGCTCCAAGTCCCCCAAATATTTTTAATTTGGGGATATGATTTTTCACTCAGCACTCCCAAGAACCAAATATACCTCAACAAAAAAACAAAACAAAAATAAATCCAAATCACCTTTCCTCCTAGATCCCTCAAACCACCCTTGTCACAAAAGGTGTTCCAGTGCAACCTCTAGGCAAGGGGGTATACTGAGGTATAAAATGGCCCCTATATCTTCTATAATTGTCCAGCTGGTCATAAATGAATTGTATAATTTGTCAGATGAAACTTCAAGTTTGAGACGGCATTTGTAAATTTGAATCTCCGAATGTTTATAGCATGCAGAATTTCCCTTCGAATCTAGTCCACACGCTGTTAACATGTTTCCCATGTGCATGTGAATTAAGGTACAGTCTGTGTTGTGTTCGGATTCTATAGCAGACATTGGTAAACTTTGCTCCTCCGGGTGTTTTGGACTTCAACTCCCACCATTCCTAACAGCTGTTAAGCTGGCTGGGAGTTTTGGGAGTTGAAGTCCAAAACACCTGGAGGGGTGAAGTTTGTCCATGCCTGGTCTATAGCCTGGTGTCATTATGCTGCACCTGGGTAATAACTGGATCCTCAAGGGAAGATACAACAAGAGGATATCCTGACCAGAACTTTAGAATTATAATTCTGCAGTTTTATTGCAATGTTTTTAAAAATAGTTTGTGTCCAATGATAATAATTAAATAGGGTCAGTCCGCAATCATTATTTATGGAATTAATAGGAATCTGTAGAAACAGGAGGTTTAAGAGGACAAGAGGACACTATGCAAGATAGAGTAGGTCAGGTTTCAATATGAAGTGTGGTACAAAAACAGAGGACACTAAAGGAGTAGATGAATGTCTAGGAAGTCTAATGACAATGAGAGCAAATCTATATCTATATGTATAAAAAGGGGCTTGTTATCGTGAGTACCTTAAAAACAAAAAAAAACTACTGGGCCAATACCCACCAAATTTGGCAGCAAAACGTCTCACAACGCAAGCTGTGACCAACAATAATAAATTAAAAAACCACTGAAAACAACTTAGAACTCTTTAATAAAAGGAGAAGCCATCACAGTGCATGTGTGCAGTTGTGGGGCGTGCACACGTGTGTGCAAGAGAGCTCCTCCATTGTCTCATGGCAGAGCCTGTGGTGGCAATGGCCACTAGGCCTCCCGGAGCCAGCCTCAGCTCCTCATCGTCCTCCAAAATTCAAAATCTGAAACACCAGCCTGACCAACGGGGGTGGAGGCAGAGGGGCCTCTTCCTACTCCCCCTCCCTTGCTCAAGGCCTGGCAGAGCAGCTCCAAGGCCTCTTCAGGCCCCAAGCCAAGGAGCAGAAGCAGGAGGAACCCGACTTGAGTTCAGATTGCACATTGATTACAGATGAACTATAAATGCAAGCAACTCCCAAATGTCAAGGTCTTTCCCGATCTCCACCGTGTTCAAATTTGGGCATATTGAGTTTTCTTTGCAAGTTTGGTCCAGATTCATCTTTGTTTTGGTTCACAGTGCTCTCCAGATGTAAGTGGACTTCTACTATTATTCTTATTATTATTATTAAGCTGAGGCTGCCCATCTGTCAAGAGTGGTTAGATTGTGCTTCTCCCATTTGCCAGAAGGGGGGCTGGATGGCCCTTGGAGGTCTCTTGCTACTCTAGGATTCTACTACTATTATGCTGAGGCTGAATGACCATTTCTCAGGAGTGGTTCTATTGTGCTTTTCCCTTATGCTGGAAGGGGCTGGACTAGATGGCCCTTGGAGGTCTCTTCCTACCCTAGAATTCCATCATCATCATCGTTATTAAGTTGAGGCTGGCCATGTGTTAGGAGTGATTAGATTGTGCTTTTCTCATTTGCCAGAAGGGTTTGGATGGCCCCTGGAACTCTCCTCCTACCCTTGGATTCAATTATTATTATTATCATTACTATTATTATTATTCAGCTGAGGCTGGCCAACTGTCAGGAGTGGTTAGATTGTGCTTCTCCCATTTGCCAAAAGGGACTGGACTGGATGGCCCTTGGAGGTCTCTTCCTATCCTAGGATTCCATCATTGTCGTCATCATCATTATCATCATCATCATTATGCTGAGGCTGGCCATCTGTCAGGAGTGGTTAGATTGTGCTTCTCCCATTTGCCGAAAGGGACTGGACTGGATGGCCCTTGGAGGTCTCTTCCTATCCTAGGATTCTATTATTATGCTCAGGAGTATTTTGATTGTGCTTTTCCCTGATGCCAGAAGGGGCTGGACTAGATGGCCCTTGGAGGTCTCTTCCTACCGTAGGATTCCATCATCATCATCATGTTAAGGCTGGCCATCTGTTAGGAGTGGTTAGATTGTGCTTTTCCCATTTGCCAGAAGGGGCGGGACTGGATGGCCATTGGAGATCTATTCCTACCTTAGCATTCTATTATTGTTAGCAAGCTGAGGTTGAATGGCCATCTGTCAGGAGTGCTCTGATTGTGCTTTTTCAGCATGAGGGTAGAAGGGGGTTGCCACAGACTATTCCACAGCAACGCGTGGCCGGGTACAGTTAGTATATAATAAAAGAGAATATTCGTATGTGGGTATGAATGTGGGAGCTTTCTGATTGGCTGCCACTTTCACAGGCCGCTGTGATCAGCATGTTTGACAGACCTGGACCAAACTTGGCACACATAACCCCCATGACCCCCTTTACATCCTGGTGAGGTTTGGGGGAGGACAGACAAAGGATGATGGGATTTGTAGTACTTTCAAACCCTTCGTTTCCCACAGACCACTGTGCCCCCCAACAAAGACCGATAAAGACCAAACTTGGTACACAGAGCCCCCATGACACACTCTACATCCTACTGAAGTTTGGAGGAGAGCAGACCATGGATGATGGGACTTGAAGTACCTCCACTCACTTCCCAAGACTGCTGTGACCCTCATCCAATGACTGATCAAGACCAAACTTGGCACACATAACCCCTATTACCCCCTTTACATCCTGCTGAGGTTTGGGGGAGGATGGACAGTGGATGATGGGATTTGTAGTACTTTCCAACCTTCGGTTCCCACAGACCACTGCAGCTCCCCAACAAAGACTGATAAAGACCAATCTTGGCACACAGTGCCCCCATGACCCACTCTACATCCTACTGCAGTTTGGAGGAGGGTGGACCATGGATGATTGGACTTCAAGTACCTCTACTCCCATCCCAAGACCACTGCACCCCCCAGCAAAGACCGATAAAGACCAGACTTGGCACACAGAGCCCCTGTGACCCACTCTACATTCTACTGGAGGAGGGTGGACCATGGATGATGGGACTTGAAGTACCCCCACTCATTTTCTGAGACCACTGCAACCCTCATCCAATGACTGATCAAGATCAAACTTGGCACACAGAACCCCCATGACCAACTCTATAACTTGGTGCTGTTTGGAAAAGGATGGACCACGGATGATGGGACTTGAAGTACCTTCATTCACTTCTTGTGACCACAGCAATACTCATCCAATTACCAATAAAGATCAAACTTGACACAGAGAGCCCCCATGGCCAACTCAACATTCCAGCGCGGTTTGGGGGAGGACGGACTACGGATGATTGGACTTACAGTACCTTCACTCACTTTCTTAGACCACTGTCACCTTCATCCAATGACCAATAAAGACCAAACATGGCACACAGAGCCCCCATAACCCACTCTACATCCTGGTGCTCTTTGGAAGAGGTCGAACCATGGATAATGGGACTTGAAGTACCTTCACTCACTTCCTGAGACCACAGCAACACTCATCCAATTATCAATAAAGACAAAACTTGGCACAGAGAACCCCCATGGCCAACACAACAGTCTGGTGCGGTTTGGGGAGGACGAACTACGGATGATAGGACTTACAGTACCTTCACTCACTTTCTGAGACCACTGCGACCCTCATCCAATCACTGATCAATACCAAACTTAGCACACAGAGCCTCCATGACCCACTCTACATCTTGGTGTTGTTTCGAGGAGGACGGACCATGGATGATGGATAAAATGTGTCATATGGGGCAAAAAATAATAAAATATTGTGCAAATGCAATTGTGACAATGTTACAAAATACCTACATATAACCAAATAATAATAAAAACAATAAGAGCAAACAAAAGAAAAGTGACACATAGTTAGCAGTGGGTCAAATAGAGATCCAGAACTTCAATGGGTGTATTATAGATGGTTTCAGCTTGGCATTTTTCAGTCTTCTTGAGTCTCCCAGCCAAAAATGGAGATAAGTGTAGTTAAGATACTGATTAATGATATATTTAGAATGCCTTCTTTTTGGTAATATACAATACCCTGTAGGCGCTCCTTGTTCTTTCAAACCCATCAACAGAAACACACCCCCCCCCCATTTGCTGCATGCAGATTATTATTGCTCCTTAACCTCCCTAGCTTTAACACATTTAGTTGCCTCCAGGAGATCTAAAGACTAGAGTAAGACACTCCCACAATTTCTTGTTTGATCTGGAAACAGAATATTAAGTTAGAGAAAGGAGGCTTCAGCATATATCCCTGGTACTTGTGTTGAATGTGTTGGTGATCGTCAACTGCATTAATACTTGAAGAAAACAGATACTGCCAGTTGGTTTCATGTCTGCCTTCTTCTCTGCAAGAAAAAAAGGCCAAAACTATTCTCAGGATAAGTGAGCCATATGAAAGCATCAAACCTTTCTCCAGTTCCTGCCATTTGGAACAGCTGCTTGGCTAGTTCTTTGGTATAAAGGCCAAAGTGGGTTGTTCTAGCATTTATATTATTGTTAGCGTCCAACTACGCTCCCTTCCTCTGCTTATTGGAAAGTGTAAGAAACAAGCTGTGAAGGCCGGGCAGGGGTGGTCTAAGAGAATTTGCAATGGTAGGCGAAGATTATTTTGGCGCCCCCCACCCAAAAAAATCCCCAACATTATTTTGGCCCCATTTTTTTAAAAGAGGTACCTTGCGCGCGCTCCTTCCATTCCTCCTGCGCGCCGCCACTCCTTGCCCTGTGCATTCGAGGCCTCGGCCCCTCCTAGCGCTTCCTGGTGCCCACTGCCAGCCCCACCCACGGAGCGCTCTCCCTTGTCCTGTGCAATGCCCCATGGGAGGGGCCGGCAGCGGGCACCAGGAAGCGCTAGGAGAGGCCTCGCACACATGCACAGTGCCTACGGAGCTCAAGTGAGCTTCGTAGACACCGCATATGCTCGGAGATTTTCGCGCACGTGTGCAGTGCCTACGGAGTTCACTTGAGCTACGTAGGCACTGGGCATGCGCGCGAAAACCTCCGCACGCATGCGCAGTCCCTACGGAGCTCAAGAGAGCTCTGTAGGCACTGCGCATGCACGCGGAGAGTTTCGCGCGCATGCCCAGTGCCTACATAGCTCAAGTGAACTCCGTAGGCACTGCACACGTGCGCGAAAATTCACTTGAGCTCCGTAGGTACTGAGCACGCGCGCGAAAATCTCCACGCGCATGCGCAGTCCCTACGGAGCTCTCTTGAGCTCTGTAAGGACTGCGCATGCGCGCGGAGAGTTTCGCGCGCATGCCCAGTGCCTACGTAGCTCAAGCGAGCTCCGTAGGGACTGCGCATGCGCGCGAAAATCTCCGCGCGCATGCGCAGTGCCTACAGAGCTCTCTTGAGCTCCGTAGGTGCTGCGCATGTGCGCAAAAATCTCCGCGCGCATGCGCAGCACGCCAAACCGCGGAGGGCGACGCAGCGCAGCAGCACGGAGGGCGACGCCGCAGCGCCCCACGATGGCGCCCCATTCCGCAGCGTCCAAGATGGCGCTCTACGCGACCGCGTAGGCCGCGTAATTGGAAAGACTGCCCCTGAGGCCGGGCCTGCAGCTAATTCAAAGATGAATCTTGAAAGTGATGCATGGAGGTTTGCTCTGGAGTTTACCAGTTTTTGAACTAGACTATCAAGGAATGTTATACAAGAGAACCTGTCGTCAGCCCTTGTTCTTCTGTTAGCCTCTTTTAGAAGGCGGTATGGGATCCAACTGTTGCACATTGTGCAAAGACTTTGCCCCTGTCTCTAAATACTATTTAAGTCAGGTTTCTGGGGCCTCTTAAAATGTAGTAGATCTAGTAGTGTGGGCCGTGTATTTTTTGCATGTTTATTTTGGGTTTTCTATGTGGTTGCTATGTATTGTACAGTACGGTATTTCATTGGAATATTTAAATTGTACACTTGATTGAACTGTGAACCCCCGCCCAAAATAGGAATTTATTGATGTATTCTGTAACATATAGTTTCCGCTTTTACATGAACTAATATTATTCAAAGCTGCTTTGGGCACATTTCCATGTTTTTTTATTATTGAAAAGCAGTCAAGAAAACTACACAACAGTTTTGACCTCTGGATTTACTGATGTCAATGGAACAGGTTAGGGTGTGATGATGATACTCATAGGCAGGAGCGTTACAAGCAGCAAGGCACCTTCTTCTGTAGCAGATATAGTCTTACTATTAGGCAAGGAGAGTCAGCTGCCTCAAGTAATAGGATGGGAAGGTGACAAATGGAACCCACTTCTCTTACTGCTGCTGGATCTCTTTTCTTCCTTTCCAACGCTTTCCTTGCCTCATCTTGCTATTACATCTTTTTCTCAGTTTTTCTGCTGTGTCATTTGCTTTGTATAGTTGTGTCTTACCATTGCCTTCCTATTTCTCTAGTAGTGGTTACCTAGATCTGCATGACATTATCCAAGGCCAGCACAGAGAGGCCAGAATTTTTGCAGGGCAGGGAGGCAAGTAGGACATGAGGTGCTGTATGGGGTGAGGCAGACAGACATTCAGTGAGTGGGCATGAGTTTCTTAGGGTTGACTGTGGGATGTCTTCTTAAGAATAGGAAGACTTTGGACCATTGTTTCTCTAAGGATGTTGTCCTAAAAAGAGATTTAAAGACAGGAAAAGAGATTTAAAGATGGGTTTAAAGTTAACCTTGAAAACTGGCATAGACACCAATAACTGGTAAGTCCTGGCCCTTGAGTGCTCTAACTGGAGGGAGAAGAACCATGCCAAGAGGAAGATGTGTCAAATCAACCCTGATTGGAACCGCCCTTCACCTGGAAACAGATCTCACTGTGGAAGAACATGCAGGTCACTAATAGGGCTACACAGTCATCTATGTATCCACCACCAAAACACTGCACTTGGAAGGCCGTCATACTCAGGCAACGAAGAATCGCCTAAGTAAGTAAAGTCTCCTAAAACAAAACTGAAGCATGTTTGGATGTCTAAAACTCAATGGAAACTGGGGGAAAGAGAGAAATTCTGTATTTGAAAGAGATAGTCTTCAATGTTCTCATCTCCCCATGTAAAAGGAGTTAGGAAAATTAACCACATGAAATGCTTTTTATTGTTGGCAAGACCTTTAAATAAATATTATAAACTTCAGTTCACTTTCCCTCAGTCCATGCTGAAGCACCATTCTTACTACTGTCATCTATGTTCAGCCAGTAGAAATCAATCAGTCTGCTTTATTATGATCATAGATCACTCATAAAGGGACAAAAACAGAACATAGTGGAAAATAAAGACAAAAAGCAGTTACAAGATACAGAGATTTTAATGTACATACATAGGTGACTGTGATTATAGCATTATACAAAAAGCCTGTATGCTTTTTGTATGCCAGCCAGGCACTTGTGCTGAAAACTCTGGGACTGATTCAGACAATAGGAATTGGTGATTGGAATTGATAACTGATTTTGATACTTCTTCAAGTCCAATTTGTATAGGACCCTGATTTTCGTTCTGTGGGTTCAGAATCATGCTCGGTGCATTTTACCTTCCCTCTGTGCTTCCTGAGAATATGTTCCTGGAAAAAAAGGAAACTTTGGCGAATGGAGCAGCACCCCATGATCTAAACAACTCAGTTTTTACAGGTAGAGTATCCTTTATTCAAAATGCTTGGGACTAGAAGTATTTTCGATTGCAGATTTTTTTCAGATTTTGGAATACCTGTATTTCCATATAGGTACATATTGATATGTCTTTGATATGACACCCAAGTCTAAACACAAAATTTATTTTATCTTTCATATATACTTTATATATAGATTTATATAGCCTGAAGATAGTTTTACACATATTTGAAATAGTTTTGTACATGCAATAAAGTTTGGTACAGTGAACTATCAGAAAGCAACGGTCCCCTTATCTCAGCCTCACATGTGAGTCATTTTGTACTTTGGAGTATTTCCGAATTCAGAAAGGATGATCATCTTGTATGTACTTTTTCTTCTATCCCAATAAATCTCTGGAAATATGGAGTTCCATAAATGTGGAAAAGTCACCAAAATGCTTTCATCTAAGATGCTGTCAATTAAACATGGGGAACAGATTATATTTGAAAATTCTGTAACATTTAAGAATGGGGTGCGCAACCTATATTAGCACTACAACCTCAACTGTTTATCTACACACTTAATTTATACACATTTAATAAAAACAAAACTTTTGACTTCAACAGTCAAAAACCCAATAAAGCTTGATAAACACTTTTTTAAAAAGCAAATACTTTGGTTCTCCAATTTTTTTCTTTCTGTTTTTACTTCAAAGAGCATTAAATCTGGAGGCAGTTCAATAAAACATCATTATCATTGCTGCAAGTTTACAAGCCATATTTAATTTCAGAACTTTATCTGCCTTGCTACTGTTTGGTAGTGCATGCTGGTAGACTCGACCCTGCCTATTTGAGATAAACCCTGTCAGACTTGGATGATTCACCAAATTTTGGTTTTAAGGAGCAGATGGATCATTGTGAAAAGGAAGACAGTGTGGCTGGCTGCTTGCTTCAGGCATAATTTATGTTACATTTCAAACTCCAAAGGGTAAATTAGTAAAATTGGAACTCATTGTTATACCAGCTGTTTTTTCATGGGTTGCCATGCTTTGAAACCTGCATATGTAGTTCTGGGGCTTGCAATCTTTACTTCCTACTTTAGACTGGATCTTCTAATATAGGCTTTGCTTGCCAAGGTGAGGGTTATCTGCTTGGTGTTGATGGCGATAGTGCTTAACACTTACATTGGCTCAGTTTCTACAGTAGAAAGAGCCTTTGGTCCTCTCTGTCATTTTGTCCCCTGTTGCCCCCTTAAGCTGTAATATAGGCAACTCTCACCCTGTGCTTTAATAGGACTGACAAAAATCTCCTACTGCTGATGTCTGTGTCATTCCATTAACTGAAAATCGGACATGATTGATAGTCGGGCGAATTTCATTTCCCAGTGTACTTTGTACATAGCAGCCATTTCCTATGTGACATTCCTGGTCTCCTTTGGTGAAGAGAATAATAGCAGCAGAGTCATTCCCATGCCAATCGAAAATGGTCAGCATAATAGGGTGCAGCACTGGTAAGAACCATGTTGTGCAAGCAGAATGTACAAATTCAGAGGAGAACATGGCACACAGCTGGATTTTCATCTTTGTCTCCCTTTCCTGCCCCAGCATTATGAGCTGCTCCACTTATTAGAAGTTACTCAGAATATAAATGGGGACATCACTTTGCCTCTAATCTTCTGGTTTGTTCAGAAGAGTGATTTACTGAAAATTCACTTAATAAAAAGTAGCAGTAGGAGGGGGAATAATCAGCCCAATTATTATACTTGTTCAGTACAGTTATGTGACATAGTTGGTGTGAATACTAGCGTGCATTGTGAAATATCAACTCAAAGAACCTTCTTCACCAAAACCAAGCATTTATGTGTGATGTGAGAAAATTTATAGTAGTGGTTTCTTCTCAAGCACGAACAGTAGAAGTTGTATTCAAGGCAATGTTTACATATAGTTGCTTCACCCTATTGTTCAAAAGGTATGGCTAAAGTATGGCTATGTATACAATATATTTTCTTTTCAGAGCAAACCACAAATTATGTAGTACTGGAGATATGAGGTAGATTGGCTACGGCAGAGAAACAAATCTAGTTCATTTGATTTATTGTTTGTGACACTGGTATGTGCTATAATGCTCTCCTGGAAACAAAATGGTTACACCTGAGGACAGTGATATAAACACTACTTTGATTATTTGAAACAAACCATTAGGCTTTGATGAAAGAACTACAGCAGGAGTAGATAGTGTAGAGGGTGAGTGCTTTAAGATAATGGATGAGCAGCCTACAGATAGCTTGTGTGAAATTTAAGAGTTGCATGTTTTCTCTTGGAACTTTATAAAGCAAATAGATATAGAGCATGAGTAATGCTGGCTAGCACGGATCATAAATTACAATTCCAAAGTAAACTTTTTGTACATGGCATATGAATCCTTTACAAAGTCTTGGTAGCTCTGCTATTGTCTACTAATTAGAATAATATCACGCTTAAGGTTAATCTAAATAGTGGGCTAAATTCATGCCCAGTCTGGAGCATAAGTGAGATTACATGCGACACTCATGAATTATGACAGTGGTGGAAGCAAAGTCCAGACTGTTTAGTCATGCTGAATGTGGTTGGCCCTGCTAGATGATCATTATTCCCTGGGCTATCCTTTGTTGTCACAGCAAAGGCATCCAGGAGTGGTCAGCCGTGACAAGGGACAGCCCACATAAGTTCCATCCCCTTATCCCGTGTGGCACAGGGAAAAGGGAATGAGAACAGTAGCTCATGTGGGCAGCTGCATTGGTTCAAATTAGAACTGGTCAAGCTGTTTACACCAACTTTGAAGTGCGGTGCTATTCCTGGGTTTCAGAGAACCTCAAGAGCATTTCATTACTTCTGCTAACACTAGATTTACTCTATATTGTGGGCCAGAAGCCCCTGGGCATTGTATGGATGTCCAGGGACAATTTCTGGGCCAATCTAGTTTCTGCCCAGGGAAGATAGGCCCTCAGACAAGGTTTTCATTCTTTCAGGTATGTCATTTGCATGTTACCACTGTACCCTGAATATACCCATCTTATTTGATTTTTAAAGTCTAGCAGACTTTTAGGTTCGCCTAGTGTTAGAATGGGAATCTACTTGGGAGATCAGGGATTTCCAAAAACAGCTTAAAAGGATTCCTGCCTGTCGCTCTGCAGAAGCATTGCTGTCAGTGATTTGAGGGACCTATATCCAATTGACTAGATGGGTGAGATGATTCAGTGTAAGATAGGTTTCTGTTTTTCTAAGTGGCTGCTTTCCCAGATCAGCTTGTCTCTGCTAAATGCAGCACTTATGACAAAAACTACACTTTCAAAAAGCAAGGATTAGCAAAGTAAATAAGTCAAGTTTTTCCTCCTTAGATCAGCATTACTGGGGAGTATTAGGCTCCTTCTCTGGAGGCAATCTTTCACAGAGCAACTGTTGCCCTCCAGTTGTGTTACACCACATATCTTGTCATGGCCAGGATTTATGGGATTTGTAGTACAATTCATTTGGAGTACTTGGAGAAGATTGATTTACCTTGGGGAAGATAGACTTAGATCTATTTTAAGATCCAGGAATATTTGAGAGGACACAACATTTTCTAAATCAGGGCATTCTATTTGAGCCAATGAAATTCAGCTTCCAGTACCACAAGGAGCCAAAGAATTTAAAATGGCATGACACAAAGTCAGCTCACTTACATGTTCTTATTCATGGTAGATCACTTTGAGGTAATAGTCACCATTCCCATGGGTTTGCCTAGAATTTGAGAAATGAAGAAAGGACATATTCCACAGGTTTCTAGCAGTACATCTTCATGTTCTGTTAGTGGCATAGCATCCCTTGTATATAAGGTAGGGCTTATCCAGACACGCCCATATCCTGGGTCCTGTCTGGGTTTTTACTGGGAGCACCCAAACAACGCCCCCGGTAAAAATGATTTAATTGAGAATAATAACATTATTATTATTAACATTAGATTAGGGCCTTTTTGAAAAGCCTGGGTCTAACAGGGTATGGGGCCTGTCAGATTCATCCCTGGGTAGTTCCAGGGCCAACTGGAACTACCTGAGGGTGAGTCCCCATTTGCCATTTTGAAACTTTTGGACTTCTGGAGCCCAAAGGTCCGGGATGGCGCTCAAACTTTGGCCCTCTAGATGTTTTGGACTTCATAGGAATTGTGGGAGTTGAAGTCCAAAACACCTGGAGAGCCAAAGTTTACCCATGGCTGGCCTAAATCATGTCCTTCAAATGTGCTACTTAGAGCTGCTAGCCAATTAAGCACATTTATTTATTTATTATTTGGTCTTATATTCCGCTCCTCCCTGCAGGCTCGGGGCAGGTCACAACATAAATCCTCCAACCTGGTTTAAATTTAACCATTAGTGCAAAGTAACATACATTTATTCTATCAATCACTGGAAGCTCTATAAATGTTAAACAAATTCCCAATTAATGGATCTACACTAGTTGGGAGTATCAATTCTATTTAGCTAATTAGCTTTGCATTGGTGGTATCCTATCCTTCCAAATGGATGCTGGAGAGTTTGGCCCCCTTTTGTTGGTATTTGTTTTATCATAGATAATTTTAATGTATAAAATAATGCCTTTTGTTTTTATGGATAACATTGGATAGGGAATTTCTCTCTTGTTCTTATTCTTCATCCCATTATCCTAATCATGTATTTGGTTAATGTGTTCCCTAAGTGAGATGTAAAGTTAAAGATACCTTAGGATTTTGTAATTCACAAGCAGAATTAAGACATATGCCTTAATTTTGCTCGTAGTAGTAGTCTGTCAACAACTGAGAGGGCAACAAGTCCCCCACTCCTTGGGAAATCCAATGTGGAATATATGGCAATGTAGAAGGGGACTTAGTGTTGGATTTGGATTACTAGACCTGGGGCAGTAGATGTTCCTATTTACTGCTCCTTTGTATTTGTATGTGTATAGGTGCAGAATTGTGAGCGTCTCTGCAATATGTCTGTTCATAAGCTTTCCCAGCTGATTCCCAGTAGTAGAAATGGGGAGAAGCGACCCCCTTAACATTTTACAACTGTACTGAAGTGTGTGTTTCTAAATGGAGATATACTAGGGTATCTGGTCAAGAAACAGAAAATGATTAATGAAAACAATTAGAAGAACTATGTATTTGGATACATTTAATGCAGAGGAGAAAATTGAAAGATGCAATGATACCCAATGATGGGACATAATTTAATTCCATGTAGTTTGAAAGTCTAGCATAGTGGTAAATACTTTAAGCCTCACTATTTCCCAGAGCTGTTTTACATTGCTGTAATGCAGACTTAAGAAGCACCTACATAGGGCAGGTCACGTACATGCTGAACCCACCTGCTGCCCGTCTCCTGCTGCCTTTACCTTCAGTAGCATAGTTGCATTGATGTAATGCAGAAACAAGATTCTCACCAAGGAAAATTAGACTTACAAAATAACACTTCTAATCTTCATTATGTAATTTAAATTTACTGTGGAACCAATAATGTTGAAACAAACCTCTCATCCTCCCCAGAGGGCATGTAGCCCCCCCCCCCCACCCCTCAGCAAAATTCTGGGGTTTGGGACTGCTGTGGGGCCTCAATCCTGAGAGGAACTGAGATTTAAAATCCCAGTTCCTCTTGGAATTTGGACCATCCTGGAAGGGCCCCCAGATTATCTGCTTTAAACTGGATTATATGGCAGTATAGGCTCATATAATTAAGTTCAAAGCAGATAATCTGGGATCAGATACTGGATTATATGGCAGTCTAGATCCATACCCAGTTTGAGGAGCAGTGACTCAAGTGGAAATTAATTAAGGAGGCAGTTTAATGGAAGTAGTAGTTTTGGTTATTTTTTTCTGAAATGAAATATATATTTGCAAATGTTAACATTCTTTCATAATTACAAAGCACCATATATTATACCTAGAATGCAGGTATATGCTACAGGCTAGTGCAGGGGTGGGCAACTATTTTTTCCAAGGGGCCACACGAGAGCCAAAAAATATTATGGAGGGCCGCACCTAGAGGCGGAACTACATGCTAATCTACATAATTTATTTATTTATTCACTTACTATATTTACTATATATTACACATCATTAATATTAACATATTAATATATCAAGAAATATTCATATATTATTAGTATTAATATCATAATTATTATATTATAGTATATATATATATAAGCATAATATATTGAAATTATAATATATCATATAACATTATATTATATTATTTATTATATTATTTTATTATTGTTATAAAATTATTATACAATAATAATAAAAACCACTAAAATAAAATAATGCTTCCTTATAGTCCCCTTCTCTGGAGATTTTTATGCAGAGGCCAGGCAGGGGAGGCAAACCAGGGGCCCTTAGGCGGGCCGGATAGAATCAGCCAAAGGGCCGCATCCGGCCCCCGGGCCGCAGTTTGCCCACCCCTGGGCTAGTGTAATGTGCAACACCATTCTACATAAAATAAAATTGTATTTTCATAGTTGAGACTTTAACGGAGTAGAAAGCATACAATTAGGGTTTTTTTCCCGAGGATTGTTCATTTGCTTGTGGAGAAATAATTTTCTGAATATTATTATCTAATTTGTAGTTGAATTTTACAGTTTTCTGTACAATTAGCCTTTTTCTAATGCTAAAACTTTTAAAAGAAATATTTTTTTTTAAAAAAAATCAACTCTAAAAAGTGGTGTCTAAAAGTGACAGGTTAATTTCAGATTTAGATTTGATTGAGCATGTGTCTTTTTCATGCTTAAGAGAACTAAAATAGAGCTGTCTTTAGAAACTCATGTATTAAGAAAATGAATTGTAATCAGGAAAAAAATACAGTTCCCTATACATATGTATTTCTGTACATTATTGGAATCTCATCTTCCTGCCACCAGGAAGCAATTTTTTCTTAGGTAATGTACAGATTTAATTGTACATAATGTTAAGCTACTGTGTCTAGTATGGAATAAACTGTAATAACACACAATAAATTGCAAATGATGTGCTGCTTGTATAGGTATAGCCGTTTATTGCCAATGTTAAGTCGCATAACTGATGAAAAGTAAAATAATACTGCTATTTAGTTTTCTCTGGAATGTATACAAAATTATTTTGAATGTTAAAATGTACATTTGCTGGAAGGAAAAATATTTTATCGGTTCACTGCAATCAGATGTTTAGTACAACAACAACAACAACAATAATCACACAGTCCTAGAATTCATCACACAGTCCTAGATGCATGGGAAGCGTTCGACTTGTGATTCTGTGATATGAAATCCAGCATATAGATCTCATTTGCTGTGATATACTGTGTTTTGTGTCAGCAAATAATAATAACAACTTAATTTTTATACCTTGCCTCCATCACCCCAAAGGGACTCGGGGTAGCTTACACATAGCACAAAATGTCCACAGAACATCAAAGCAAAACAATCCATTAAAACAAAAAACACGATTAAAATAAAGCATAGCAAAGCATAACAATAAAATAAAACATAGTTAAATAAAACATAAGGGTATAAAACAGCAGCATTAAAACTCACTCAAACAATACACAACAAAAACCAAAAACTAGAATACTAAGATGGGCATGAATACTAGGATGCTTTACATTGAATTCCATTTTTCTGGCAGACATTATTATCTCTATATAGAGGGGAATACTAATTTCAGTTTTTACAACAATGTTTTGGGCAGCAATCTGAAGGTGTTTGGATGATCCAGTGGGATCCTTCTGCTGGCAGACAAATGCTCAGACAACGGATCTCTATTCACTGGGAATCCTGGTCAGAGATGTGGTTTCTGGTGGTAACTAGGGCAAAGCCCCACATAGACGGAGCATTGAGTGGTTGGGACAGGGGGCAGAAACAGTGTTGGATTGTCTGGGTCCAAAACCTCTTTCTTAGCTAAAAACCTCCATTTTCTATACCATGTTGGGCCCTTTGATCTAGCTGCCAGAGTGTGCCAGCGGACACAAAGGCATTGATTATAAAAACCATCCTTGTAATTTGAACACTATTTAGGAATAGTAGCTTTGTTTCCCCCCAGTTGTTATAATGCTTGTCTAAAGTGAGCTGTTGATGTTGTGAGTGATGGTATGTCTTAAAGTAGTCATGTGTTTCAAATTTTGCTTCCACGTCTCATTTATGAGGGGTGACCTTATTTAAGCAGGAGCTTTAGTATTTATATGTACATGAGGCAAATGTACATTTATGGAATTTTAAAAAGAAGTATTCCAATTCTAAAAACAGTATACATGTTCATTTGCATATATTGTTTTTATGGCTGAAAAATTCACGGTTGCACACACAATGTATCTGGAAACAAGAAAGAGAGTGCTTTAGGGGAGTCCATAAAATTAAAGGGAAAATATTTTAAACTAAGTGATAAATCTTGATAAATACTGTTGGGATTTATTCCCAAGTATACCCCCTGAAAGGATGTTTCTGAGATTTAGAAACTGACTTTACCACTTATATAGTCTCACTTTAAGGAATATTTGGACATTAGCATAAAGGTTGTACATGTTATACAAAGTATAATTAATGAAGCTTTGATCCCCCCAAATGTCAACTAGCTTGCTAAGTGTCATAACAAAGTGTCAAGCATCTGGTATACAGTTAATTTGTAGTCATTAACTGCATATTGTTGATGTGACAGTTTGTTAGCAAAGCAAGCTTGACAGTTCGCATTTTGTTATTGATTGACACCTACAGACCTTCCTCCACATGTAGTTTACATTCCTTGTGAGTATTTTCTTAGGTTTCATTTTCACTTTTAGCTAATTAGTCTTATTTGGCACCTTCCCCTCCCACCCTTTCCCTGAACGTCCCCTGTTCCAAATAAAAAGTGAGTGAATTTTGAAAATGGTTAGTGGGAGGTCCTAGGCTTAGTTGTAATATCTCCTCTTTTCAAAATGTATGTCTTTGTTTTAGAGGGAC
This sequence comes from Anolis apletophallus, assembly GCA_030556195.1. Lineage (NCBI taxonomy): Eukaryota > Metazoa > Chordata > Lepidosauria > Squamata > Anolidae > Anolis > Anolis apletophallus. The sequence continues at coordinate 112,970,292 of JARBWK010000004.1, forward strand.
TTCCAGTAAGAAAGTCTTTGGTGACCATCCAACTCATTATTATGTGTGCTTCTCTTCATAGAAATGAATGAACACCTTACTCCATGCTAGATTTTGATCCTTGTCTTTTGTATTGAAATATGCCGCAAGTCACACATCATATAAGAAATGACAGCAGTACTGCTAAAATATTGTACAGTTTCATAGTATTATATCGTATAGCTCAAAGTTATTTCAAATTACCTTGATTGCAATATATTAAAAAATTAATCTTAGAAATATGTGTGGGAATTCTATATGTTGGGAGAACTGTAGTCAAGCTATCCATAATCCCCTCCAAGTTTCCTCCATAGGCTGTAGGATTACATCTGAGGGAAATATATTTATAGTTTAGCAGGAGAATATACAGCTTTTTAAAGTCACCATCCAATTCGATACTTACATTGATGCCAAGGTCTTGAAAAGAAACCAACATCAGTGCCAGTTGAGCCTCCAGTGGAAGAATATTCTACAAGTGAGATGCCACTGTTAAGACAGATCTCACTGCTGTCTTTTTCATCATGTTTCCCCCACTGGTAGGACTCAGAGATGGGCCATTAGAACTGGTGAGGATGTCTGCTTATAGTATAGTTTTTGACACTAATTTAGGAAATCAACATATATGCTGTTGTATGATTCTTAAAGAAAAGAAAATATTATGCTTGATATTATTTTTGTAAGATTTGGAAGAAGAAGAGGATGAGTTAGTAAGGTAAGATAGAATTTTTGTAAGATTTCATTTTTCTTATGAGGAGTTAGCATATGTAGTAGCAACAAGGCAATAGTTAGCTTAACAACTTAAGACAGTGGTTCTCAGTCCAGCATTCTGTGGTGGATCCCCAGAGCTTTTGACCTTCAACTCTCAGAAAGCCTAACAGCTGATAAACTGACTGGGATTTCTGAGAGTTGTAGGCCAAAATACCTGGGGACCCACAGGTTGAGAACCACTGCTTTAAAGTGTAGTTGTTCATGTTGTATCATTATCATTTCTGGAATCTTGTGTTTATGAAACAGTTCCAAGTGCATCAAATTTTATCCTTATAGTAATGAAAAGTTAAAAACCAGCCAATGAAACCTGACAGGGAAATTTAAGAAAATATTTTGCCTCTTCTGACAAATAAATACTCCCAATTTGTGGAGTAAAATAATAATAATAAATTTCAGTTGTAGGAATTTTGTAAAATAGAAGTCATTTTGCGTGTGATTTAATAGAATACCAAGTCTGCAAGCTTTGTGGTTTATTTGCTTGTTTTTAATGCAATACAGCTGTTTGGTTCGCTCCTGACACGATAAATAAATGCGTGTGACCATATCTTTTTGAATCCTAGTTTTATGTGGGCTTGGAGGAAAGCTTTTCTTGTTTTTGGCAGAATCAGCAGTTAATGAAAAGAATATAAATCAGAATGTTGGTTCACAACTAAAACCCTATTTTCATGAAACAGGAAATCTTAGATTTACCTGGGAATAATTGATATGTTTCTTAAAATATAATCCTAAAGCTGATAGTTTTTTTTAAAAAAAAATCATTACAGCATTATTCTAATGAGTTACACAAAAAGTCTTGAAAAATGTGGTAGAAGGAGAATGAATTCCTTAATTGATTTGCCATTATTAAAAAGAAGAGGCTTATGATGGCTGTGGGAAAACAGAATGACATCAAGAGTTCACATCACAGTATGGCTCAGTGAAGGCATGACATTTCTTCTCTCACAATCAAGGACACAGGAGTTGGAATGCGCTTGAGCTTATACTCATGGCTTTGCCTTACAAAATTTGCCCCTTTGTATTTAACTCTATGGTGCCAAGTAGTCTGAAACTGTCATTAAACTGTCTTCCCCATTTGAACTTAGAAGACTATAACATTTCAGATGATGGATATGTTATACCAATCACAGATAATTCTGAAAAGAGAACAGGGGGAGGGAAGGGCTAGAACAAGAGGCTGAATGGAAAGTGCTTTCGTCAGTGGTATGCTTCCAATTTCTTATTGGGAATATTATGACCGTATTAAGCCTATATGTTTTACTTTACATTCTTTCCTTCTCCCCTGTTTGATGTTTTCCTAGTAACTTTAAATAACTATGTCTTTGTAAGGTTGAAATTCAGCAAGCTTTCTCTAACAAATGGAAATAATCCTTCTCTAATACAAATTAAAATATCTAAAATTCATTTTTAATCCAGCCATTCTATCATCATGCTTACTTTTCTATAATAAAATCATAGTAGCCTTACTTTTTAATCAAATGTGGATTATCACAAAGTCATTTACAAATCACTGTGAGATAGAAGGCATTAATATATTGTAGAACTCTTGGTTAGTATTCCACATCTTCTTCTGACTACTTCTATGAGGTGTAAACTTGTGTTCCTCATTTAAAATATTAAGTTAGCTAGAAATGGCTTCAAATTCATCACCTCTTAGTAACGTGCCATTTATTTATTTATTTAAATTATTCATTCATTCTTTATAACTCACCTTTCTCCTTATGGAAGATCCAAGTCAGTCTTTTAAAAGTGTTTTTAGCCACACAAATGTTACCTGTGATAGATTTACATTTACCTTAAAAAAATTTAAACAACTTGTCCAGAAGGAATACAAAATTTAAAAATACTTCCTCAAGAAGAAGTGATCATGTTACTTTAGCCTCAATTAATGAAAGTTTTTATTTGAATAATGAAAGGTGATTTCTGTCAATGAAAGTGGAAACATAGGAGCTTCCAGATGGCATTTATCTACAGGCTGGGAGAGGATTTTTTTAAAATACTAAATCTCTTAAAATTCTCTAGCTGGTGGGACTTGTAGTCCAAACAGTAGGTTTTTTTCAGATTTGTATTTAACCAATCAACCTTCTTTTGAGGAAACTAGCACAAGGACCTGAAATTCACTATACATCTTGGTTCAGCATATATTATTCCGCTTGACATTAAGTCCAGTCATGTCAGGCTCTAATCAAAAACTTTATTACGATCACAGACCAGCACAAAGCGGGCACAAGCGCCCTAAGAGGAGAAGGACAACTCCCCAGTAAACAGTTATTTAAAATCAGACTAGAAATCAGTATAAAAATATATTTTAAAAGACAGGATATTGTTGCCTTACGATGTCAATCATCACCCGTCTGATATTAAGGGCAGCAGCCCAGAACTTAGCAACACTGTAAGTCATTGCAGTGTTAGAGTCCGAAAGCAGCAAGGTGGAATGACATCTTTCACTGTGCCCCGGATACTTTAAAAGCAATGGTCCAATGAGATTGGATCTAAGATCTCTGTAGAAGATACATTGAAGAAGCAGGTGCTCAGTTGTTTCCACATGACCAGACCCACAGGGGCATAGTCTCTGTTTGAAGGGGGTCTTCCGATACCTCCCCTCCAATACAGCCGATGGGAGGGCATGGCATCTTGCCAGGGTAAAAGCCCTTCGGTGTTTGGGCACCGCCAGGTCTGTTAGGTATGCCATGGGGGCAGTGAGGTATCTTCCCTAACAATGAAGGCTGGGGAACAGGCTAGGTCGGATTGGCGTTCTATGTCAGGCTCTAGGCGGTGGTTCTTAACTCCATTTCTAAGCCAAAGAATTGGCGATGTCCATACATGCCTCCAAAGTCATGTGGTTGGCATGACTTCATGGAGCACCGTTACCTTCCCGCCAGAGCAGTACTATTGATCTATTTACATTTGCATGTTTTTAACTGCTAGGTTGGCAGAAGCTGGGGCTAACAGTGGGAGCTCACCCCGCTCCCTGGATTTGAACCACTGACCTTTTGGTCAGCAAGTTGAGCAGCTCAGCGGTTTAACCCACTGCGCCACCAGGGGGGCTCCATTTAATGAAGAAAATACCACCTTAAAACCTTTAATACATATGAAGAGGAGAGGTAATTTCAGAAGGTTGAGGTTATCATGCCACCTACAACTATCTAAATCCTTTCTTCCACACAACTATTGAAGCTCTGTCCTTTTTCTTCCATGGCCAAGCTATTACAGCAATAGACTAAGTGTAACTTTATTGTGGTAGCATTAACCCTTGACATTTGGCCACTTCTAGGTAAACGTTCTATCTATAACTTACACTGAGATTTACCATTCTTGATCCCCTTTGTTGTACTTCACACAAATTAAGTCACTATTGTTTCTCAATATCTCAATGAGTAGCAGGTCAGCTTGTGCAGTCTCTAAGGCCAGTTATTGAGTTCCAATGTATGCTAAGATTTGAAGCAAAGTTGTATTTTGCATTCTTGGGTCCTACTGCATCACCTCAGTATTTTTAACATGGAAGGGGGGCAGTTACATGCCAGAATATGATGTTCCTTGAATCTTGAAATATGGATAGCTGTATTGGTGAAAAAGAAGCTTTTAATTTCTTTCAGACTGCTATTCTGCATTAAGGGAATTTGTACAGGAGGCTTTAAAAAATACTTGTTTTTTGCACAACGAATGAACATTTTGCATTTGAGACATTCCATGCAAAGCTAAACATTTAAGGCTATGATTCTATGCATACTGGAAGTAGGTCCCACTGAAGAAAGTTGGCCTTATGTCTGAGTTAAGACACATAGGCCTTTACTGGAATTTCCAGTGGTTCCAACAACTCAGAGTGTTGAAGACTCTCAGTTAGTATGTGTCCTAAATAATTAGTTGCGAGCTTGAACACTGTTTTCTATTTGCAGCAGTAATTATTTAAGCTAAATAATTGTTCAGAAGTGCCAAATGTCAGCCCAGGATGTTTTTATCTAGTGTTTTCCCCTCCTGCTGTGGATGCCTTTTTTACTAACACTTGTACAAGAGAGAAGGGGTTTTTTTTGTTCTGAAAGCAAAATATTTTTTTGCAAAACGTGATGCATCTGTCCTGTCCTTCAAGAAAAGTAGAGTAATCCTACACATGTTTATTTAGAAAATAATACAATTGCATTCAATGGCATTTTCTTCCAGGTAAGTGAGAATAGGTTTGCAACTTCAAACATGTCTAAGACATTGTATTTTCCAATCTCAAAAAGTGCAGTAGCAAAATAAGAGAGCCAGTATGGTGTAGTGGTTTGAGTGTTTGACTATGGCTCTAAAGCCCAGGATTTGAATCTCTGCTAGGCTACCAAAACCCATTGAGTGACCTGGGGTGAGTCACATTTTCTTAGCTTCTGAGGAAGATAATGGCAAACCAGCATAACCAAGCCCTGCCAAGAAAACCCCATGATAGTTTTGCCCTAGAATTGTAATAAGTCAGAAGTGACTTGAAGACACACAACAGCAACAAGCAAAATAAACCAATATATTAACTTGAATAAAGTTCGAATACTTTTTGTATAGATACTACAACTGCAAAATGTTTTTGTTGAGCTTTAATGCTCCCAAACAAAAATAACTTCTTTGTACACATGCAGTTTTGTTTCTGTTTATTCAAAAACACTAAATATTAAAGGAATATATTTCTGAATATTTGTTTTAAAGCAGTCAATGGGAAAGGATTAAAATACCTTAATCAGACGGAGGGAAGGCTTTGGCCACTTGATTAGGGCTGATTTCCACCATCTGCTTATACTTACTGAGGATCTAGCCCTGGCTGAACACTAATTTGTGCATTTCCTAGAAATTGAAATCTCTCAGCAAGCAAATTAACAAGAGCAGGGATTCAGCAATAATGGAGCTTCTCAGCTTTTGTTTCCCTCTGACAGATGGACAGGGGTGCACTCAAATTGAATTCAGCTTTAATTGCATTGTGCCATTTAAAATTTTATCTGCTCCACAGATTTTGTTTACAGGTTTCAGGATTCCAAACCTTTGGAAATATCCTCCCCCCACCAGCTCTAGCTGAGCAAAAGGCCCCTTTGTAATTCCCGATGACTGTTATCAGATGATTATTCCCAATCGTCGCCCCTCTAGAACAGGGGCATTCTATTTTAAAGCAGCAATATGAAATATGCATGTGCCTTTCTTGAGTCTGAAATGGATAGGGATGAAAATGATGTTTACCCACATTGTGCATATTTTCCTAATCAGTGAAACTCTTCAGAAACTGATATATTAGGACAATAAGTACTATGCACAATGGAAACAGACCTCCGATTGGTTTGTTTCCCATGGAGGCTCTGTAAATTGTCAATCATTAAGTCTGTCACCTTGAGCTGTACATATCTGAGGTTAACCTAGAGTGAATAAATAATTATATCATAAAGACTTCTTTTAGCTTTTGTTTGCCTTGGAATTGGGTGGAATGCGGCAACTGTTCTTTTGTTAATTAAGGTATGAAATTACTAGTTTTACCCACTGCTTAAACCATGATTGATTTCAATGTGATTTTTTCCCCTTTGGACCAGTAGGTATGTCCAATTCCAAAAATACAAACAAATCATGGTGTTTGGATGTGCTCATTTACTCTTATCTGCTCAATGCTTCAGTTTCTAGGTAAAATGACCCTGAAGGTTGTGTTGCCCATAGCTGTAGTTTGTCATTTCATACCACGCTATGTAATCTCAAAATCATGCTTAGCAATTTTTGTTGAAGCGATGACGTCTGATTCTTGTTAACTAGCCAGATGACAGTTATGACTTGTTAATTCGGCAAACCAAATATAGTAAATCTTCCTTAACTATGGCTTGGTAGGATGTTGAAATTTCTCTTAAGACATTATTTCTACAAAGAGAAGGATGCTTTCTCATGTAAGAAGTGTGATTGACTGCTCAGCTGGTTGGCAAGTTTGAAAAGTACCCCACACAGGAAGAGTGACTACATATGCATATAGAGATGCCACTTCAAAAACATGAAGCTCAGTTTTGTTACCTTTATTGTAAGGGTGCGCAGCTGTGGCCCTCAAACTGTTTTTGGACTATAATTACCACAATCCCTTGTTGGTGAGCCAATTGTAATCCATCAACAACTAGCAACATTTGTTGGTCCATGTGTTCCCCAGGTCTGCCTTAAGAAGAGCTTGACATGCCGCTATTAAGCAAACTTTTAATCTTCATTTTAGGGGATTTTAGTGGTCCATTTTTGTCTCATAACACAGACTGCAATAAAGTTGGCCCATATGCCTTAATTTGGGGATCTTTGCCTAATGCCATGGGAATGTTTAATTGAAGCCAGAATCTGACATTTGTTCTGATTAATAATTTGTGACTGTTTGGTACAGAAAAGGTACGGGGCAAAAAAAAGAATGAAATGATCTAAAACACTGACCAGGTGTTTTGGCCTACAACTCCCAGAAATCCCAGCCAGTTTACCAGCTGTAGGATATCTAGGAGTTGAAGTGAAGCCCAAAACATCTGGGGACCCACAGGTTGAGAACCACAGATATAAAAAACTCAAGTCAGTTGGCAATGCTTTTGGAATTGTCCTAACCTTTGGGGTATATTACTTGAAAAGTTTTCATGCTAAATATTGCTCCTCTTTTGAGGACCTTTGATTGGTTTTTAGTTGCGACAATTCTGGGTTTTGTATTTAGAAATACATGTCTACCCTACATTCCTAACAAAACATGTTGCCTCCTCCTTTGGGGGGGGGGGGGTTGGATTGTTCATGGCTGGACTCTGAAATATTTTTTTAAAACGCCGGTCTATAACTACAGATGTTTACCCCCTTTTCTGTTGACGGCTTTGGTCACTTGGAGTTAATTAAGATTTCAGACTTGAAGTTACCAGTCAAGATAGCACATGCATTTCTCTCTTCTGTGTTCACAAAAAGGCACCAGGAGAATCCGCACAGTGCCTGGTAGCTGGTATGTGATATCTCTCTCTAGTTTATAGCCTGGTACAATGCTGCCATTGCCCCATGTGGCAAATGGTGTAAGCTATTGTAAAACTGTTTGTCTATGTGATTAAGACATTGCAGCAGTGTGCAGCACCATCCAATTACTTTTTTAATTTAATTATGCTAGGAAAAAAGAGAATAGCATAATAGAAAGTCTTGTCATAGGGAATATGTAAAATGTAAATTGAAGAGCCATGAAAATTTCATGCATTGGCAGTCTGATTTGTTCTTATTTTCAACTTGTTATGAAGAGTGAGTTTCTTAAATGCAATAAAACAAGACATTGCAGCGTTTAGTAATTACTTAGTTCTACATCAGAATAATTATATACAGTGTATGTTTGTAGCCACTCTGTGAAACCAGAATACTTCGGGGCCCATATCAATTTTGTCTTTTAGACAGTGTAAATAAAGCTGAATCTTCAACTTTCAAATTAAAACTGATAACCTTGGGCAATCAGGGCTTTTATAAAAAGGGGGGGGGGACGGGGGGGGCGGGAGGACTTTCGCTTGCCTTGGAACAGGTTGTGTCTCTGGAATGCTTCTGGGACTAAAGAGATCAATTAAGTGTGTATAAACAAACAGTTGGAAAAAAGCTACTAAAACAACAGAGGAGAAAGCTCTCTATTGGGCTCCAGGGGCCTGGGGGAGAGAAGTTTCATTAACTGGATCTGAAGTCCTATGGCCCTCTATAAACAGGCATTAATTAAAGAATGTAAAAAATAAAGTTTCAGACCTTGCAATATGGTAATGATCATATGATTCAGGGTCTGGGAAGGAGAGGAGCAGCAGAGGTCATAAAATAAGCATGAAGCATTTAATATGAGTGCTTGGCAGGGATTTCTGCAAATTAGTTGGTTATTTGCTGGTCCAAAGCAAATTAAGGTGATTTTGCTTCACTTGCTAATTTTTTATGTGCATGCTTGGCAAAATGTTTTTCACAAATGGATGAAGGTTATTGTTAATTGCATAATGAGAAATATTAACATATTTAAATAAGCCAGCATATTCTGTCATAAGATGCTAACATAGGTTTCACTTGTGTATAAACTTCATTAAACTTCCTCTTTTGCTGCACAACAGTGATAATTTTGCATGAAGTTTCCTCACTCCTCTCAAAAAAATGTTCTTAGATGGTATAAATCTGTTTAGTGACGGGATGTATTACTTTAACAGCAACATATTTTGTAATTTTTCTCACTATGTTGTCAAAAGATTTCTTATTAAAATATCCTTCCCAAGGACTTCATGACTTCTTCCATATATTAAGTTAATTTATTTTAGAATGCAGCTTCCCTTACTTGGTAGCTGTCATCTTAAATGCTTAAAAGAATACTTTTGTATAAATACAGTTTATAAATACTTTTGTATAAATACATTTTTCCTTCCTTTCCAATGCCTTTCGTCTTCTGTTTATGCCTTTTTGTAATGTGATACAGTTAACAATTCACTCAGTTGCTGCTCTCAGTCAAGTTATTTTCGACATATCCTCATAATACGCTCAACTTCCAAAAGACTTGGGTGAAAACAGCCATTGAGTTAAATGTGGTTTCACTAGAGTGTTAATGTGGTGACATTAGAGTTATCCTGACAGAATGTTGTTAAATAACAGAGTGGGTAGAATGGAATATAAATTCCAGCAGCCTATTCTAGTTATTCAGTAAGAGCGTGAAAGCAAGAAAACTAAAAAACAAAAACATACAACAGCAAAAACCAAACCAAAAAACTAAAACCAAATAATTGTATTTCTCTTTTCTTGATGTGTGGATATTATTAAGGAGATGGAAGAACTGCAATGATGCAATGACATGCAGTAGTTCTCCCATCTATTCGCATCTATGCCCCCACTTCTCTTTCCTATTGTGATTAAAGTGGAACTGAGGAGGTGCACATTGTAGAGCAGAGAAAATGAAGGTGGTGGTGAAGGGGGGGGGGGGATATTGACAAGCATCACACCATAGTGAAGAACTCATACTAACTGAATGTTTCTAGGGCTTCACATTTCTAAAATGACAGGGTCCACTTTGAGGTCAGGAAAAGAGTAGGCCACCTGTTCAGAAAATATTCCAATTGCCATCTGTGGCACAATAGTCTGCTATATGTGTGTGTGCGCGCCTTCAAGTTATCCCAGCTGAAATTATGCCAAAGTACAGGCAAACTGTCTTTGCCCATATTTGCCAACTGCTACCTTTGCCTTTTACCCTTCTGCTCCCATCTTTTGTACCTCTCTCTGTTGAAATGCCTGTTGTAAGTTCTTTGGGGGAAAGCTCATACAGTCTAAACTACTTGTATTACTGTGTTTAAGGTAATGTGTATCCAGTGATAATAAAAATTCCGCATGGGTTACAGCGCTATTTATAAGCATGTTTTTGAGTGTTTGTGGAACTCGAACAAGAGAATCTCATAGTAATTGTTATGAAATTTTGCACTTGTTTACATATCTGTAAAAACACATGAGCCATTTGGTTCCACTATTTTTTTTATTATAATGCTTCTTAAAGTTATAATACAATATGGTCTGTTGCTATCTCTAGATGTATTGTATTATACCTCCTATCATCTCCACATTGGCATGCTTAATGATGGCTGTTGTAGTCCAACGTGTCCGGAAGGATTGGATCAGGTAGGATTAGTGCCGTAAATGACCAAAAGCAGTCATCTTTATGGATCATCTTTATTTCCCATATGGTCAGTATCCCCAAACTGGAACTACTATATAAGTAAGCAGAATAAAAGAATAGCCAAGTTTTCAGGCAATGCTCACCAAGTAATACTTTCCAAAGAGGAGGGACTGTAGTGGGAAGGTACTGTTGACTTTGTCCTGTTACAGCAATTTTAGATGGACGAATTTCAGTTGAGGAAATTTCATGACTCGGTAAAATGAGCAATGATGACATCTGTGGATGCAGGTCTGTTCATATCTTCGTAGAGCCTTTAGGGAAATAAATATCTCGGAACATTCGGTGAAGTGAAGCTCACTCAATAAATCAACCTGACACAATAACACTTCTGGCACATGAGCTGTGCTTTCTCCTCAGCACCACCTACCCCTCTGCGTTCCTGAGCTACCAAATGGTGTCTCCCCACAGGCCTGTAAATCAAATTGGTGCACACAAATACAGTGAGAATTTATTGGGAATTGGTTTTGTTTGGCAAAAACATTACTTATTAGATGAACTGAGATGATAATGCATTTTGACCCTTTAAGTACTGAACAGCTTCAGAGATCACTCACAGAAAATGCCTGCTTAACTTAGGAATCTGTCCTCAGCCACTGGCACATGCGATTCATACTGGCCCAGTGCAGAGATATCATCTGAACTTCCTGCAATCCCTTTTTGCAAACCATGAAGTGGCCTTGGACATGGATGCCTCCTTTTTTCTTCCCTTCTCTGGCATGAGCTCCCTCTACCCTTTCTTTTTTCTTTTCAGTTAACTGTGGTGTAATATCACATGTGAACAGATTTTAAAAGCTCACTTTGATGTCCAATTTAACACAGATTTGAATGCAGGCTTTAAATTGGGTTTCCAAATGCTGGTCAAGACATAACCTAGTTAGCACTTTCTTAATGGTTTGATAACCTTGAATTACTGTGAGCACCAGGGAAGTATGGGAAGACAAATGAAGAGTGAAACCGATTTTCTATTTGCAAGCTATAGTTTGTAATCCAACATGTCCTGGGGCTTGCGCTGGGATTAAATCATGACTCAGAAGAGAGGTTATTGTGTTCTGTTGAAAATAAACAACCAAGATGAAAGTCACCACACCAAAAAACCATAACCACAAATACATTAGAATGCTAAATTTCTCCAAAATAATAAATAAATAAATAAAAACCCAAGAACAAAACCAACCCCCCCCCCACAAAAAACCCCACAACCCTCTTCTGTACCCATGTTATTTATATCTATTCCATAAGTAGTAGAAAACTGTACGTGTGAACAGACAAAAGAGGATTTATTGTTCTAAGCTACAAAGTTACTGTGCATTGACTCTGGATTCACTTCATAACAATGGAAGTAAGTAACTTTGTCTTAAATCAAAAATAACAAATATTGCAATATCCTCCCAGGTAGGCCTGGGACACAGTTTAGAGAAAATAAAATGACCACCTGAACTGTAGTTACCAAACAGCAAAAGCACTGGAATGGTAAGATCCCATGCCATATTAGTTTTTATTGAGGATTACCTAATCTTGGTTAAGTTTGAAGACTAACCGAAGTTTCCTTAATATGCTGTAGAGGAAAAATGGTTCAAAGCTAGGAGGCAAGCCACACCATGACAACCTAATGCGACCCATCAAATTTCGTTCTAATGAACCTTGGCCGGTGACCTTTCATGTAGTGATTGATCACATGTGCCAAAGCAGAAACTATCTACAGAATTACTGCTATGTTAAAGCCTCAACTAGAAGCTTCATTTGTTTTTCTTCTAGTTAAAAAAGTCTGTTTCAAATCCTATTTGCCCCTTATCTCTGTTTGTTCAGTTGTTTTTAATATCACGTACTGAAAGAATTTCAATAGCTGTTTCACCATGAAGTCATTTGTTATCCTTCAGCGGGTCTTTGCCTGCTGAATTGTAAAGCAGCCTCCACTATTTGCATCCTCCAGATGGAGCAGCATATAAACACTCCCAGATATTTCTGGTACGTATGAAAAAATATCTTATTTGTCCTTTCTGTGAATAAATAAGAGAATGTCAAATTTTATGGACTAATAAATTTGTATGCTGGGAGTGACATTGAATCTCTCATGGCCTGCAATGTCACAGACCCTGAGAGAGAAACAATTTTGTTTTGTTTTGTTATCAAATGTATACTAAGTCAAGTAGTGGGCTCAGTAAAAAGGCAAGGAATTTGATTGTGCTGTTTGTCTGCTCAGGAGACTAATTCAGTTGCAAATTTGCCATGAGGAAATGCCATTTAGATTTTTTTCCCAGGCTTTCAAAAGCAATCATGAAGATAGTCAAAAAAGAAAAGGAAGGAAGGAAGGAATATTTTATATGATGCCATATCTTATATGTATGTTTGAAAACACAAATTTAACGTATTTGATATTACAAACTGACTTTTGCCCTTTTGTTAGTCTGAACATTACGAACCAGAACTGCCCAACATAGCATAATGGCACAGTGGAAAGGAAATTCTGTGGAAGTCCCATTGAAGTGAATGAGTGCTGTGTAATGTAATGCTTCTGGATTGTTTGTTTTGGTTTCCCCATGGTCACCTGTTGGTGTCTGTCTGCTTGTGTTTTAGTGGTGGCCATAATATACAGCAGGGGTGGGCAATTATTTTTTCCAAGGGGCCACACGAGAGCCAAAAGATATTATGGAGAGCCACACCTAAAGGCTGAACTACATTCTAATCTACATTATTTATTTATTTATTTACTATATATTACACATAATTAATATTAATATATCAAGAAATATTCATATATTATTAGTATTAATATCATAATTATTATATTATAGTATATATATAGACATTATAATATATTGAAATTATAATATAACATTATATTATATTATTTATTATATTATATTATTATATAAAATTATTATAAAATAATAATAAAAAACACTAAAATAAAATAAAATTCAAGAAGACAAGGTGCAAACCAAGATAGAGGCTGACATCCTCAAGAGAGGAAGGATCCCAAGATGGAATGGCCCAATGACCCCAGCCCAGAGGTTGGCAAATCGGACTCAGCTGCCGCCGCAGCACAACAGAGCAGAACAGCAGATGATCGGAGGCTGCAGGCCTCCGCCCGCTCTCACCCCCAGCTGTTCCCCAGCTGATCGCCCTGTTATGGAGTGCCGCTGCCGCTATCCCATCGCGGGCTCTGTGGGGCCTATGTCGGCAGACAGGCTGGAGGAGCGGCGGCTTTGGAGTGCCTGCCATCCCTGGAGGGGATCCGGGCCTGCAGGGGGAGCACTCGGCGATCTGAGGCAGCTGTTCACCCTGGTGACCCGGAAGACGATCAAGACTTCCGGGTCCCCAGGGCGATAAGCCCCCGTAGGTCGTGGAGTGCTCCCCCTGCAGGCCCGGCCCCTCCAGGGATTCCTCTTGGCCCTGCCCCCGACGCCCTTCTCCCCGGGCCGGACAGAAGCGGCTGCCGGGCCGGATCCGGCCCGCGGACCATAAGTTGCCCACCCCTGGTATACAGTGTTCCCTCACTTATTGCTGGGATTAGGTTCCAGGACCTCCTGCAATAAGTGAAAAACCGCAATGTAGGGATGCTCTATTTATTTTAATATTTATACATTATTTTAGTAGTTATACACTATTTTAAGTCTTTATAAACTTAAAATAAAGCGTAGGAAAGGCCCTTCAAGGCTGGAGGGAGGGAAAGCGCCTTGGAGAGTGGCAGTGGCAAAACCCCACAAAACAGCGAAAATACCATGATATATATTTTAAATTAAACGAGTCTGTAATAAGCGAACCGCAAAGTAGCAAGGGAACATTATATAGGCTTAGGGTTAATGAAATGTCATTAGAATATATATATATATTAATTAACAGCACATGAACATACACTTTAGTTGTAATATTAAATTCCAATATTCCATTACAGTAGTGGAACCTCCCTCTTATTTTGTATTTGATAATATTTACATTTAATGCAATTATAATTATGGAAAATCAAAACCATACAAAAATATGAAATACGAATACCTAAAGTAATGATCCTTCCTGTTTGTTTATATGAGGGCCAAAATGGTGGTAGTTGCAAATCAGATGAGAGGGTATGCCATGCCAGTATGCATTCTCTTATTCACCTTAAATATTTCAAGAATATGTCCATGTGGAGACATTACATGGCTATTATTTGAGGTCTGAGTATTTGCATGAGAAGGGGCAAGATGCACAACAAGAAAGGAAGGCTTATTACAGATATATTTAAGCTTAATTTGCAAAAAGTAGTTGCAGATGTGCCTGTATGTAACGTACTGGCCTACTGTGCAGGGCTGGTGTTTGGTTCCTTAAAGACCAAAAGCCAAACAGCCATGGAGAATTGGGTTGTTTGTATTGAGGGAACTGTTTAGTGGAGTACTAAAAGTTTCTCAGTTTAAAGGTTTTGACTGGAACCTGTAATTCAAGCACTGAACTACTTCTGAAACCATAACTTTTTGTACAAAAATGCTGCAACCATTAAGCTTCTGAGCCTGTTCTAAATAAATAAACAAACATCTTTCTTTGTTCATACCAAACAAGAGTCTCTGCATGCCTCATACAAACTACACATTGTGGAAGAGTTCTATATTTGGTGGCAGCGTGTGATAAACTTAAAGAAGAATAAACCCTCTACAATTTGAGTGACACAAAGTGGGATATTCTTAACATCTATTAGGGTATCATCCCTTTTACATTTTGGTGGCAGTGGTGGAATGATGTAAAAAGGTTCCCTTGCCAGAAGATTTGTTCGTCCTTTTCTTTTACACTGTACCTGATTCTCTGTTGGCTTCATTCACACAGCTTCAGGAAGTGTGCCCATCTTCATCATAATTCACTGACCACAAAACGTTCTGCAAGGGGCATCTGAAATTGATAAATAATTGTTATATTCCGTGAGTAATAAGAAGGGAGGAATGAGATGCAATCACAGTATCCAGCACCAAATTGATCCTGGGAATGTATTTTGCTGAATGAAGTTTTAAGCTGACCCAAATGAAATATCTGAGACAGAAGTATTTGAAATCAATATTATGAAACATTCTGAAATAGTAATCTCTGGCCACCTAGCAACAAAGGGACTCAGTGATACAAATTAAAATGTATAGTGTACACATCTATTCTGTATTACTATTAGCAAGCAGTGGCTTATTTGTCACCCAGGACATACGTATAGTTGACATTTCTCTGATAACAGCTCAAACTGTGATGATTTTTACATTTCATCACACACATTTTCCCTGGATATAAGACCTATACAGATTGTTATCTGTGAAATTATACTTGAGTATCTTCAAGTTTGAATTTCATAGTACAATTTATGCAGGTTATTCACTGCATTACAAAGCAATACTAGTCAAATGTTTCAACACGACAAAACTACAATAGCTGTTTATGTTCATGTTAAGAATCAGTTATTTCCTTTAATGCAGAAGGCAAATGACTGTTTCCTTCTAATTGGTAAGCTAAAACCAAGAACGTAAAAGTTATCTGTTGACATCAAAGCAGCGTGTATCTGGAATATGAACTGCAAAACAAAAAAGGAGAAAGAAATAGAAATATATTAACAATGCATAATTCATCTCTCCCCCTTGGCCACCATGAGTCCCCCTTCTGGGGAAGAAGGGCAGAGTAGAAATGCAAGTAATAAATAAAATAAAATTTCACTGAATGACATTACAGTAGCCCAGCTTTAGCAGCTATGTTTCTATAGGGCAGTGGTTCCCAACCTTTTTATTTATTTATCAGGGACCACTTTGACTAGGGACCACTCTCCAACATTAGTACCAAAAGGTTTACGAATCAGTTTTTAGTCAACTTTAGATTCAGTTCGATTATTTGGGGTGCTGATTCAGAACATTGCATTGGATAGACCACATCAGCTCTAGTTTCTGATACAGAACATATGCCATCCAGTAGTTACCATCGGTTCTCCCACAGAAAACCATATTTAATAATCTAGAGCCACGGACCTTGTTTTAGGTCTTGTGGTCCACCAGTCCACCAGTGGGCTGCGGCCCACAGGTTGGGAACCACTGCTATACCCTAATGTAGTTCGTTATAGGGTAACATAACTACATCACTATAAAGGAAGCTGATGTTGAGTACCATATTAAAACCACTAATTTTGTAATGTCCTTTGGACATGGTTGATATGAGGATGAGTTTACCTTCTCAGATTCCAATCTACTAATAGATCTTTATTTTCTGGCAATTTAGGGGACCCCCATTTACCCTCATAAAAGCCTTCTATGTTATCACGATAAATGAGAGAGGATATGTCTGGAGATCTAGCGGCCATGTTGTAACAGTTCCAAGGCCCAGATGGGGGCTCAGGCACAGGCCTAAGATATGCAACAGAAACTAACCCTAGCATGTTCTGTTAATGCAGCAGAAATTCACATTGATTGATTAATATTAAATCCGATTAAACCTTAGCAACAACCACCTCTCATATTTTGGTATTCTGTTAAATTTATTCTGAAAACAAGGAATAATTTTCAATAGATAAGGTAACTATATGAGTGTGTTTTCAAGTTACATTATGACTTATGGCTACCCCATAATTTATAGGATTTTCTTGGGCAAAGAATTTTCAGATGTGATTTTGCCAGTTCCTTCCTCTGAAATATAACCTACACTACCTAATATTAATTGGTGGTCTCCAGCACTGCTTAGCTTTCAAGATCAGACGGAATCTGGTGCTTTTAGGGTGTTTAGGGCCTCAGATACAAGTTAACTATGCACTTTAATCACTCAAATAGATACCAGTATGATTTTAAAGCTTTGGTTTATTGTTTGTGTAACTTGACATTTCTTGACTAGTTAAGTCAAGAAGTATTAAGACTGGTTAACTACGCTAGTTAGGCCTACTACTCGTTAAACAGCAGTTTAAATTATGAGAATTGTGTTGTTAAAGTGCTACATTTTAACCACTGTGCATTCTTGAAAGTTTGTGGTAGATTTGTGCATGAATTAGCCTTATACATTTTTTCTTGCCCAGAAGCATTCTTCCTTTTTTGCCAGAGTAATACATGATCTCTCATCCTTGGCCTTACATTAAATCCTCTATCAAAGCAGCTTCTTCACTTGGATATCCCTCTCAGAGATTTGTGTGGTGCTTGTGTATTTTCTTCCGAAAAGTCCACTCTCTTCATTCACTGTCCTATTAATATATTTTGGCTCAACTCTGTATAACTGGAGTGGGGAACTTCAAGTAGGGCCAGTGATGAGAGCTATGATGCAGAAACATTTGGAAGGTTGCAAGTTGCCTACTCTTATGCCATCTAAAATGTTGTGGTTGCACCTGAATGCGAGGCTGAGAGAGTGGGGTCTGGGGCCAGAAATGTGAAATGGGTTACTCGTGAGCAGGAATCTGATGAGGAGCATGAGAGGAAAAGGATAAGGCAAATACTTAATGAATCATCTGGGTCTGGTGGTGAGGGGCAATCCATAGGTGATGGGGATGATGGTTCACTGAGCTCAGATGATATGGACTGGACTAATGTATAGCAAATTTGTGATGTCTGTGAAGAACCAACTAGCAGCGACTCATTTGTGAGGTTTACTAGGGATGGTAATTGGTCTGAGGATGATCAATCTTCATACTGGGGCGATGTAAGTCATGGCAGGAGAAGAAAAGATTGGCATGAGTGACAAAGGGCAGCACGTGAAGCTGTAGCTGAAAGGGTTGATGATGGGGCATTAGCTCAATCAAGTTCTGATGAAGATTTGTGAGTAAGAGGGACTGGAAAATAACCATTCCCTTGCAGCTGGCAAAGTGTTGCTTTGCTGCCCGTATCCTGTCTTGTCTTGCTGCCTTATTGTGTTGCTGCGTTCCTGTGGACTGATTCTTGGACGTGAGGTGGGACCTTGGACTTCTTCACGGACTTGGGTATTGTATTTGCTAGGGGTCCGCATCTTGTTTCTTTTGTATTGCTACACCAAGTTTACTTCCTATGTGCTAGTTGCTGCTGCCGCTGTTCCTGCTCTTCCGTTGCAACTTTGGACCAGTTTAAACTACTCCGCTTTGCTGCCTTCCCCTCTGGATTGACTACGGACCATCTTGATGCTTCTTCACTGCCTGGCTCTTCCCCTTGGATGATGACATCGGCTTTCGGACGACGCTTGCTTTTCCCTTTTGTGTTTTCTCGTATCGTGCATTTTGTGGAGATTTAATCCGAGTTTTCTGTTTTAGACTTTTTTTTGCTCAGTAGGTTTGCATTTTGTATTATTGTTATGTTCATACACGGAAGTTCAAGTGTTTTTGGGGTCTTTTGTCTGTTTTCTGTGTTTATTGGACTTTGCAAATAAACTTTACTTTTACTTATATTGGGCTTGGCTCCTTTAAGGCTATCTGGTTGCAACATAAAATCAAGAGTAACTACATGAAACATGCAGTCTTTCTCTGTACTTTATTACACTAATATGCTGTGCCACAGAGTATATCTACATACGAAGTTCAGCACCTTTGATATTGCACCTCTCTTCAGTTGTGCAAGTGCAACTCTGCCGCTTTGCCAATCAATGGTTTTGTGATCACTTTTTGGCATATCCTCGTAATCCCAACTTTCCAATTGTGTATCTATTCAGCTTAATTTACAATGAATGTATGAATGTGTTTTACCACTACTATGCAATTCTACCATTTAAAAAATAGCTAGGGACAGGAGAATTACAGGGTGGAGGGGCAAACAGGTAGTGCACATTGCATAGTATGATAGTTGCAATGCCAGTTTAACTGCCTCTTGTGATAAAGTTTCCTGACATTCCTGTAATTTGTTCCCTCTGTTAACCAGGTTTTTGATTCTAAATTTCTTAGTAGATTATCATACTTTTCATCCCACTTCTGCAGAATTCTTTTTTTTTTTTTTGGTAGTTTGATGCCACCCAGGACCTCTTTAGCTGAGGATTTTAAAGGCCACTGTGGAAAATTGAGTCTGAAGTGGTAGATCCCAGGATTCAATAGGAGGCAGCCATAGAATTTAAAGTGGGGTGACAACTCTTTAACAATGTAATGTGATAATCTAGAGATGCACACTTTACTTTTCAAATGCAACTTACAGTGATATATTGCTTACGATGATGGTGCTGATGCTGATTATGTTGCCCCAACCTGGCATCATGAGTTGTAATTGTTTGAATAGACTAAAACGTATCTATTACACTGTATCAACTTGATACTAGTATTTACAGAATCTGGTCTCGCTAATCTTTTCTTTTTAGCCCTAACAAAATAATTTCTAATTCTTCCTTCTTGTTTAAACATTTTCTCTATAAATCAAGAAGACTAATCCAGCCAAAAATTGTGTTATTGTTTTGCCTTGTCTTTTTATTCACATACCCTAGCCAAAAAGGTACACAAAATGGGTCAAAATATTATTTCTTTAGCCACTTAAAAGTAGCTCGCCATTCTATTTATGCATAATTTACTTATTCTAATAATAATCTTTCTTCATTGTATATAGATTTACATTAAATTTCCCAAGTTGTAATTCAATATAAACAGAAGGGTGAACTAGTAAACAAGATTTTCTTATTAAAGCAATTGGCTTGATGTAAAAAAGTATGTTCCTTTTGATGTAGCTATTTTTGAATATATGTGGTTACTATCTTTAGAGGGAAACTGAAAAGAATGGGAGAATTACCTAGAAGGGGAGAAATGAGAACTCGATTTTAGAAGTATATACAAACATGACTATGTCTGCATAAATGTCTGTTTGCTTGTGTTTTTGTTTGTGAATAATATGTGGACATGCATATATGACTTGCATGCCACTCAGTAAAGCTGAGTTGTGATCTGCATTTTATGTTTTGGCAAATGCCATCAATTCCTTCAAATGTTTCTGGGCCTCTTTATCTCTTTTTAATGTAATGGCCCTGAAGTTTTCTCTTTTGTTTGCTGCCCTTCTATTATTTACTTTGATCCCCTGTGAGAAAATCAGAAAGTGTGTTGTCTTAAATGTTAGCATTGCACCCCCTCCCCTCAAAAAGATGTGAGGCCTTGTCCTTCATGTAGAAGAAAAAGGCTCTTGTGTGAAGATGCAGGTTTTGTTTAGTTCTCTATCCCTGGTGGGAGCCTTAATTGCATTTCTCTCTCTCACACAGTGGCTGGCGATGGAGTGCCTGCCTTCCCTGCTGATGCTGGGGTTTTCAAGCTCTATTACACTATGGTGGTAAAAATGCCTTGGTCCAAGTCAGATTTTTGTTAAAGAGGCCTTTAAGTAGTGGCAATTTACTATTAGCAGTAAATGCAAGTTTACCTAGTTGGCTAGATGAGCTTTATTATCTTTTTATGAAAGTTTCTACTGGTTTTGACAACTTAATATTAATGACACCCTGTAAAGTTTAGGATTCCAAATTTGAGAGCTAGCCCTTTGGGCAAATAAATGTACTGTGAAATTGATCGCTAAGTAGTAACAAGAATGATGTCTTTAAAATATAAAATTGATTAATCTATTTGTGGTTTCAGGTAAATCTGTGCTTTGTCTTCTTTAAAAAAACTTTCTTAGTTCTGATCTAGTTAATTGGTTTTAATTATCTTATATTACTTGGTGCAGTTGCATCAAAATATCTTACATAATATCAAATTATGTTCTTGGGAAGAAGTTAAGCATCTTGGGGACTAAAAGAAAATTAAAAGTTATTCCCATCAGTATTTTCTGATATGTTGCGACAAATCTCCTAAACTGATACATTTTGCTGAATATGTAGCACTGGTATCATAGAGATCTAGTGATAATACTGAACAATTATGCTATGGTGATCTAGTAATAACATGAATAATAAAATCAAAAAATTATAGAATTGGAAGGAATCCTAGAAAACACACCAAGTGTAAGGCCCTTGGAAACAATTTACAACAACCCTGAGACATGTTTCTCTAGTCTTTGCTTAAATGGCTCTTGTTAAAGAAATCTAGTACTTCCTGAGGGTGAGGCAATTTGTCTTACCAGGTCATTGTAGTTCTGCCTTCTTGACTAATAGAGAACAAGTTTCCACTCTGATCTGCACTGAAGATATTTAAGGACAGCTAAGATGTACTTAATCATTTTAGAACTGCAACTTAAAATCATAACAGATGCTCATATTACACAATATCTGGGTAAATATTGGTGGGTAGCTCAAGAATTTTTTTGTTTCTTGTTAAATTGATACTTCAGTGGACACCATGGAACGCTGGATTATAGAATCATAGCATCACAGGGCCAGCCAGTCCAAAGCTTAAATAATTTCTCTTTATTATGAATATGACTGTGGTGGTAGAAATGTTTCCTGAAACAGAGTTATCATCTATATCCAGAACTCTAGAACAAATACATTTAATTTCTCAGTTGAACTATGAGATCATTATTCTTTTTTTTTCTTTTTAGAGTGGACAGAAAGGTGTTGCTATATTAGATATGATAACATTTATTGGTCATATTGATAATCAGCATGTATCCAAACAGAAAGAACCGCGAGCATGTTCAAAGGCTAAGAAAAGATAGGAAGCCTAACATATGTTAATTTACCCACAAATATAGAGCTGAACAAGTACTTGCAGGCTGATAATTTTCAATTCTTGGTCAGACATCCTTATTTTTTGGAAGATCCATATAGTGATTCTGCATTAGAGAAGACGAAGGGATTTGGATTGATTCCACTGCTATAGTTGTGCTTGGCCATCTAAAGATAATTGAAAAATCTATAAATGTTTAATAAAACATTCTGCTAAATATTTGTCTGGAAATGTAATCTCTCTTATACAGGAAAGCCATTGTTATATCATCCAGTATACATCAACCCATAGATCCATGTTCAGGTACTCGCTTATAAATGTGCTTTACTGGATGTTCTTTGACTAGTCCTTATCTCTCCTCATAGCCTACTATAAAAAGTTATTGTAAGGCTAACAGTGTAGAGGTAGATGGAGAAGGATGTATGTTGTTGTGAGTAACTTGAAGGAAAGACATGAAATGATCAAGTAAATATTCCAGTGTACATTGAAACAATAGAGTCAAAACACAGGCTTCAGAAGCCTCTTTGTAATGGTTTTTTTTGGTGTCAAAGTGTGTCCATCATATGTAATTATGTTTACGGGCCCTTCCAGACAGGGCCCAAACCCATGATGGATTCCTAATTAATCTGAGGCATCCAAACAATGTCTCAGGTCAATCTGGATTAATCCAGAGTAAACTGGAATTTCCTAATTTACTCTGGATTGAAAAAAATGCCTAAAAAGATACAGACCTTACTGCAAGATCTGGAATTTTTGAAGTTCTGAGCCTGTTGTAATGGACTCTCGGTATCGTCTTCCACAATCCTTAAGGGCTAAGAACCCACGGGAGCAGGTTTGGACCCTCCCCCTCACCTCCTAGCCTCTCTTTCCCCTCTAAACGTATAGGAGTTGCCTCATTTTGACAGGTCCGAGGCAACCATGCCTTTCCAGTAAGTTTAAAGGAGGAATGGGGAGCTGGGGGTTGGCATGATGCCCTCTCAGATCAATCATTGATCTACCTGGGAGGGCATGTAACCACCCCTGCCACCCCCCCCCCCCACAGTGGCCCAAATCTCAAAAGGAATCGGGATTTAAAATCCTGGATCCTTTTGCTATTTGACCCTATCTGGAAGGGTCCTACACTGCCATATACTACAGTATTTGATCCCAGATTATCTGCTTTGAGCTGGGTGATATGATCCAGTTCAAAGCAAATAATTCAAAGCTGAGCCTGGAACCCCAGGTTTCGGCGGTGGGTAGGGGAGCTTTTGCACAGTTAAGACTCGTGCGCCAGCTGCGCCCGTACCTTGGGAAGTCTGATCTGGCTACGGTCACCCACGCTCTGGTCAAATCCTGAATAGATTACTGCAATGCACTCCACATGGGAAACTGCAACTAGTCCAATGGGTGGCAGCCAGACTACTAACAGGAGCTACATACAGAGAGCATACAACCCCCTTGTTGTGTCAGCTTCACTGGCTGTCTGTCCACTTCCGAGCTCAATTCAAAGTGCTGGTTTTGACCTATAAAGCTCTATACAGTTCTGGCCCAGCTTACTTGTCCGAACGCATCTGCCTCTACGTCCCACCTTGTAATTTAAGATCGACTGGGGAGGCCCTGCTCTCGCTCCTGCCAGCTTCTCAAATGTGGCTGGTGGGGATGAGAGACAGGGCCTTCTCGGCTGTGGCTCCCTGCCTGTGGAATGTGCTTCCAAGCGAAATACGATCGACCCCATCCCTCCTAGCATTTAGGAAAAAAGTAAAATCTTGGCTATGGGACCAGGCCTTTGTACAATAGCAGAAAGCAGCACTCTGGACTGGAATAGGACTGGCAAGCTAACAGATGAGTATATGGCGTACTGTTTTTATCGTGGGTTTGTGGACGGAACATTGTTTTAATTTTTAACTGTTATTTCTAATGTATGTTTTATGGTTTTATAGTGTATACTATGGCATCGAATTGCTGCCTTGTAAGCCGCCCTGAGCCCCCCCCCTTCCTGGGGTGTGTGTGTGTGAGAAGGGCAGGGTAGAAATAATGTAAATAAAAAAAATAAATAATATGGGATCAGAAACCGGATTATATGTCTGTGTAGATGGGGCCTAGAGAATTGTAGTCCACCCCCCACACTAGAGTACTTTAGCTAGATGTATCCTCAAACGACAAAACCCAGGATTCCATGGGATGGGGTCATTGCAATTACAGTGGTTTAAAACCAACAATGCCTGTTTTCTCTTGAAAACCAATTAGATCATAATAGATTATTTGTTTTCCTCTCTCTCTCCCCCCACCTCCAGCAGTTTTCTTGGTATTACAGGAATGAGTGCAACTGAAAAGTCAGAAAATGGTGTATATTAAATCTAAGATCATAGGGCTGCCTGGATCCTTAGGCTACAACGGTTTCCCCCCCTTTTCTTTGTTGTTGTTTCCTTCCTAGTTGTAAGCATTAGCATTTGAAAATCATTGCTGATTGCATTGATGTTGCTTTTGCTGAGTCAGGTCATCCAGTCTTTCTGAAACTTGGACATTCATGTTACTAAGAGCAAGTGCTTATTAGAATTTTAATTTTGGGCTAAAAGGGGGAAAAGGCTGTGAGGTTAGTTGGAACAGAAATTCCTCAGGGTACATGCAATAACATGCTATTTACAAACACAAATAAACAAACAAACAAAACCACAACTTTTCAAATCATAGCATCCTTAACTAAAACAGCTTCAAAATGTGCTGATTATATTGTTCATAATTTTATTTCCAGATCCTTAATCAGATAGTTGATTATGACCTCAAAGCCTTTCATGGCCTTAGTCTGTCTGTTTCCATATGAACTTACTCACCTATTAAGAACTTCTGCAATGGCTTTTCTTTACACCTCATGTTCAAGTCAATTGTGTGAATTGTGCTTGGTTGGGATGCAATTTCTAGTAGACTCTGGACTTCGCTACTACAACGGCTTGGAGTGGTTCTGCTGCTGTGCAAATAACTGTTTTTGAGTTGCTCATTTCAACTTCTAGTTATTTAAGCAAAATCTGTATTTCTCAGTGTCTTCCCATTTAATTGTAATAATTTTGTGTTGTATTCTAGTTTATATTCCCCTTGGTTTCTTACCTGCTAAGATACCTTGATTACTTTTTAGTAGCAAGGCAAAGAAACAATATTTTAAATAAATAGAATGAAAGGTTTCCTCATTGAATGAATTTGGCACAGAGTCATTATGCTTTTAGACAACATGTCTAGTTGATTCAGCTCTAGTATGAGGAACCAGAGGCTAGTGGCCTCCATGCCAATTGGATGGCATAGGAAAAAGAGAGCTGTGCAATCCTGCAAAATGCTGCCAATCATGTACTCTAGCCCATCAGCCTCCGAATTATCTTCCAGTTGTGACTTGTCCCATAGTTCAACAAACCATGGTCCTTAGAGTTCGAAAATATTTTGGTTGCATTGTAAACACTAGCTTTAGGAATTTTGTATATGTTGTACTCTTAAAGACAGACATTTTCCCCATTAAAAGCACCTACATACAGTAGGGTCTCGCTTATCCAACCTTTGCTCATCCAACGTGCTGTATTATCCAACACACTTTGCCTCCCACCCAGATCCACAGCTGTTTCAATACATTGCCATGTTTTGGTGCTAAATTCGTAAATACAGTAATTACTACATAACGTTACCGTATATTGAGCTGCTTTTTCCGTTGATTTGTTGTAAAATATTATGTTTTGGTGCATAATTCATAAAACCATAACGTAATTTGAAGTTCAATAGGCTTTCCTTTAATCCCTCGTTATTATCCAACATTTTTGCTTATCCAACATTCTGCCAGACCGTTTATGTTAGATAAGCGAGACTCTACTGTATATTAAATAACAATGGAAAATGCATTACATCAATTGTAAGTATCATATGTGTACCAGTGAAATGGATAGTATGTTTTGAGTCTGTTCTATATCACATAATTGCTTGAGACAGGTCATTTTGAGAAGTATGTATGATTTTGCTGCCATCACTTTGAAGCTATCCCACCTAAACTTTTGTTGTATCAGGTATGTGATCTGGATCCCTTGGGTGATATTGGGTGATTAATCAATGTTCCTGAGATCTTAGTGGCACGTATAAGTGAGTCACATCTTGACTAATGAAAGTGGAATTCTTGTACATTACAGTTCTTGCAGTAAGCTGCAATAGAGAGTAGAAAGATGACATTGCCACAGTCTGAAAAAAATGATAGTGGAATGGAAGTAAGATAGTGGAAGTAAGATAGTAGAAGTAAGACATTTGCCACTTGCTGTTCCATTCTGGCTCTGCATTTTTATTTCTTTCTATCATGTTCCCTAAAATAATGAAAATGAGCTGCTCTTTTTCTCTACAACTTGTTCTTGCATTCAGGATTACCATTCATTGTCTAGGGCCCACATCCACACTGACCATTTAATACAGCTTCAAGCTAACTTCAAAACATGGTAGCTATGCATGCAATGAAAGAATGTGGCAATGTCCTTTAAGACTGATAATACAAGCAATACCAGGAAACTATCTGAAATTGAGCCTTAGTGTGTGCATCAGTGCACGCCTGGAAAAAAAACCTACTCTCCATTCTCAGCGGCTGTCAATCTTTGGACACTGGGGATCCTAAAACCAGTTTGAGGCCAGTGTTTGCAGTGTGTATATTCACCATGCAGGCCTTGAACTGATTCCAGGATCACCAGTCTACTCATCCCACTCTAAAACCGTTTTCTTCTATGCCCATTTAAAGCTGATAAACCGTGGGCTCATATGCACTGACTACTTGATCAGTGTATGATTACATTGCAGCCCTGGAACTGGTTTGGGGCAGATGGTGTCCCCAAACAGGCATGGAGAATGTGGTTTTGACAGCTGTGGAGAATACATTTTTTTCAATTTCCTCTGGTGGAATGCGCATGTGCGGATCAGTGGAGTGCTCCGGAGGTCTGCACAGTGATTCACATTTTGTGGAGTCGATTTTGCCATGCAGTGTGGTTTATACTAGTGTTCCCTGATGCACATCAAGGTCTCTAATTCAGAGTATTCTTAACTTCGCTTATCCCAGTTTAAAGGTCTTTAAAGTGCCCTGCAGCATGCATTCACAGCATGTGTTATGTAAAACCCACACTCCCAAGCTGCCTTCAAACTGCATTAAATGGTCAAGGGTTGATGTGCCCCAAGAATCCTTCATGAAAAATATTGATGCTGCCAAAATAATAGTAATAAAAAGGTAATCAAGGAATACACTTTTTGAACCTTTGGCAAATGAAAACGCTCATTGTACAAACTGGTTACCTAAACCTAATTCACACTCAAAATTCTGTATAAGAAAATATTTTGGTTGCATTGTAAACACTAGCTTTAGGAATTTTGTATATGTTGTACTCTTAAAGACAGACATTTTCCCCATTAAAAGCACCCACTGCTAGACACTATGAATGTAAGAGATTGTAAAAACATGGAGTGACAAGTATTTTTCCCTTTTGTACTTAAAAACCTTTGACATGATGCAATGAAACATGATTAGGGAATTAACTTTCGCTTGCCTGGGAAGTACAGAGATCTGCATTGCATGCAGTTCTCTCTCCCCCCCCCAATTTCATTTTGCAACACAAACTGATTTTGATGGGAACTTAGTTTTGCTCAATGCCCCCCCAAAGATCTCAGATGCAACTTACTAGTATGCTTTTGAACTTTAAATCATGCTCTCTTCAAGAATACACTCTTTTAATAAATTCCCATAGAGGCTAATTCTGTTGATTAAGTGAACATTCTGAATTTGTAAAATCAAATTGTAACTTATACCATGTAACCTATATGAGAAAAGGAGAGCTGTATCTTTTTGGATAATGGTCCTAAATTCATATTCCATGGAGAGATAATAAGGACAATTTTATCTTTTGCTATAACTAGTACACCCTCCCTCCATGAATCACATTGCAAAAGTTTTAATTAGAGTGAGCATTAAAGTTCCATCTGATGGTGCCCTACATACCGTCATTTCTCTTCAACACGATGAAAAGATTTGAAAACGTTTTGTCTGCAATACATTGCTGAGTTTTGAAATTACTTGGTGCAATTCCAAAATCTGAGAGGAATATAGGTCATTTCCCCCTTTCTTTCGGATCCCAAATATTTTTTCACTACTGACCATAAAAGTTTATATCGATTCCTTTGGAAAATATGTTATTCTTATATTGTGTTGCTGTATTTGTCCCCCAACTGTTCAGCATCCTTGCCAACATGTTGGAGGATATATCCGTAATTGTATTGATTAGAAAGAATAGATTTTTTTCATAGCCTTTGTTTTATACTGATCAAATTGTTCCATATTTGTGTCTTCATAGGTGTGATAGATTGCATTAATGTAGCATTGCTGAAAATCACTGTGACTGCATTTGAGCAAACTTGTTGGTGTAAATGGATTAGTCATTTGCATAAAACAGTACATTAATATTCAAGTGTAAGGAGTCAAGAGATTGATTCTGTTGGGCCTGAGCTGAAATATTGCTAGGCTGAATGAATAGTGCTAGACTGAGACTCTGCACCATCCTTTGGCTTGAGCCCTAAATAAAGACAGTAGAGTCAGTCTATTTATAGCTAATAGCTATTTAGGCAGGGGGAAAAATATCTCTGTGTGTTATTTGTGTTCATTTTCATTGGTTTACCCTAAAGATATATACTAGATGATAATAAAGTAATAAAAGATTGTTTTCACAGCTGTTTGTCTTTGATTACAGATTTCTTTGAAGTATTGCAATAAGACAGACTTTGAACCTGGAAAGAGATCAAATAATGAATTGTTCTGCTTTGTGAAGCTTAAGAAGGGATTTTATTGTTGAAACATATAGTGCAACATATTTTTTTCTAACAGTTAAATAATGGTTGAAAGTACTATGAGATCATTACAGATGGACTAGATTAAAGGGCTTGAGGCCAAGCATTAGAAACTGTTGAAAAAGAAATGAGCATTTCTTAAGTTTGCAATTGCTAAATATTTTTATTTTCTTTCAAGTCAAAATAAGATATTCAAAAGAGCCAGTAGTTTTGAATTCCTGTAAAAAAAAAGTATTGAATGTGCAACTGCCACTTTGGGGAGTTTTTAAAGTTGCCATCCTTTCATTGCAGTTTGCACTTTAGATGACATCTACGATAATGCATTTAACCTTAAATGTCTTTAAACTGAAGTCATTCCTGTGTGCTTCTTGAATTAACTGGGGAGGGGAAGCTTGTACACTTCGGAGTACAATCAATACATGACATTTTGATCAAAACCTAACTGGGGAGCAAAGCAGATGGTACATACTTTTCGCTGTCTTATTTATTCTTGCAACAGCCCTGCAAGGCAGGCTGGGTTGAGAAGGGATGCTTACCATGCATTTGCAAAAATAAAATTGCTCTCGAATTAAAAATGGTGGCATTATGCAACCAGTAATTATCTATTTCCTGGTTTCATTAAACCTGTATGCATTTACACAAAATGTTAAGATATAAAACATATAGAAGTTGTAGTGGTACAGTAGAGTCACGCTTACCCAACCTTTGCTCATTCATCGTTCTGTATTATCCAACACAGCCTGCCACCTTCCCGGATCCACAGCTGTTTCAATCTATTGCGATGTTTTGGTGCTGAATTCCTAAATACAGTAATGACTACATAACATTAACATGTACTGAATTGCTTTTTATGTCAATTGGCTGTAAACATGTTTTGGGGCTTAATTTATAAAATCATAACGTAATTTGACGTTTAATACGCTTTTCCTTAACCACTTCTTATTATCCAACATTTTTGCTTATCCAACTTTCTGCCGGCCTATTTATGTTGGATAAGCGAGACTCTATTGTAATATGCTTCCTGTCATCTGGGCTACATTAGTAATTTAATTTAAAATAATATGCCCAAAAACTGTTCTGCATATTTTATTGTAATACATTTAGTTGTTGTGCATTTTTGAATAGTGATCTAATCACGGAGTATTTTTTTCCTAATAATAAATACCTTTATGTCCATTATTCTACTTTTAGGCAGGCAGAAAGTGTGTGTCTGTGTGTGTGTCTGTGTGCATCAGAATCCATTGAGTGCCTCTGTCTAGAATATTGTCACATGAATTTGGCTGTTGTGTTATTTAGAGCAAACTTTTCGCCTTTGTGCTGTAGATAAACCTTTCAAACGATGGTTTCAATAGCAGCATTAGACAAAGGAATATTGTAACTTTAGAGATTTTTATGATGAAGGTGTGTTTTAAGAGATGTCACTTTGATATTTTTACATTATGTCCTACATTTGTCAGCTAAAACCAGGATATTGCCTCAATGAGAAAAAAGCATGTTCTGCACTTGTCAAAAGGCAGTAAGTAATGATTAAAATAGCAGTGTGAAACGCTAGGAGATTAAAGTGATGCTAATGATAAGTGAGAGAAGAAAAGGGCAAGCTATATTTTAATCCCTGAGAGAATGGTTAATGACTTCTATTGCCTGAGATTAAACTAAACCTGTCTCATCAGCTTTTTCTGCCTGGTGAAAAAAAGCTCTCTGCACTTTAATTTATTAAAGTCTTTTAAGGAAGCACATTGATCCACAGAGGTTAAACTTTAAAAAACTGTGCAAAACACACATACTAAAATGTTTTAACAAAAGTGTTTCTTTGTTGCTTTAACCATACTCCTGGTTCTATAAAGACTTCATTGTCTGTGGCTCTGTGCATTTAATTAAGGGATATTAATTACTTAAAGGGAATGTTTGTTCCTTTTAAAGTGCACTTTTATATTTTTCTTGCAGGGGAAGTAGCAAGTGTACTATAGCAGAGAGATCAGCAGATACGAACATGTTAAACTTGAGTGCTAATTGCAGCATGCTATGTTCAGTATGTGGGATAGGCAGAAACAATTAGAAACACTTTTACCAAAGATATGCGCGTTTATAGCATGCTACAATAAATTTTAATAACTTATTGCTAATCTGTTTTTGAGCAACATTTTACTAGCTTTACTCCACAAAGTGTTACTAGTAGCTTGGTATGGTTTATTTTGCAATGTACATCCTCCTTTGAATGGATTGTAGTCCTTGGCCTGAGAACTTTTAGGCCTGAATTGTTCCTTTGAAAGTGGTGTTAAGTTCCTGGCAAGAAAAGCAAGTGGGAAATAACAAATAATGTTGGGTTCATCTTAACCTTCAACAATTTCCCAGTAAAATCAGTTTCACCTTAGGCTGTAGGATTACTTGGCTCTGTGTTGGACAATGGCAAGAAGGTCCTGGGTTGCAACTCTTCACTATCGAATCTATGATCTTAGGACAGTGGTTCTCAACCTGTGGCTCTCCATGTGTTAGCCTACAATTCCCAGAAATCCCACCCAGTTTACCAGCTGTTAGGATTTCTGGGAGTTGAAGGCCAAAATATCTCAGGACCCACAGGTTGAGAAGCACTGTCCCAGGAGGTATATTTTCCCTCACAACATGTACTACATTTTGAACTGTCTTCTACATTGCCATTGTAGACCTAGGAGATACCTTCTACTCTGGATCCACTCTAGTTGAACCATATTAGGTCATAATAATTCCACTATTGCCAGCTTCCATAGAGGTAAGGTGCTAGAAGTTATCCTTCCTATTTAATCCAGCTGGCCCAGGTGTTTTCATGGAGTTCTAACAAGATGGAAACAACTTGTATCAACTTTCATGATGTTAATCAGGGCATGAAATATTAATATTTGAAGATGAAGATCATAGGTATGGTTGCTGGTTTATAGCTATGTAGGCCAGTGTCTAGATGTAAATGACTTTAACAACAAACATGGCCTGTCTAGGCCACTTTCAAGATGGAAACATCTTTGTGTGCTATACAGCTGCAGCTTTGTCAACAAAATAGGTTACTTCTTCATGGTCATCTGTGGAAACCACACATACAGTATGTAGTAATTGATGCACCTGTGCAACATTTCAGATACTTCAAAACAGTTGTTTGGACTTGGCTATAGTCTCACCTATCCTCCCCTGAGGATATATACCCACAGGTGGGGCTATAGGCCTTGTTCCCCGCCGCCACAGCAGCCAAGGCAAAGGCATGACAGAATGCAGGGAGGACGGATGGGGCTGTGTGGATTTGAAGAAACCACAGACCATGGCCCAAAACCATTTGAAGAAACCTGGGGGGCAAGGGACATCCCCCGGGGTCCCCCGTGCATGCGCGCCAGCCGGAGCTGAGGTGGATTCTGAGGAGGAGTTGGAGGGGGGAAGAAGGAGAGTTTGAGTTAGCTGGGCCTTCTTCCCCCACAGAGAGCCTGGCGTGGGATAATGGCTGGCCTGATCCTTACGAGAATCTGGAAGGCCAGATGGATTCTGTAAGCAGTGATAGTGAAGATTATGAACGGCCGGGGGGGCGAGGTTCGCAAGAAAGAATGTGGGAAACCACGGAGGAGGAGGCCTGGGAAGTTGATAGGGAGTCAGACTCTCACGAAGATAGGGATGCAGGTGCTGGGAGGCAAGGACGAACCTTTGATAGGAGACGGAACATTGAGGCTAGCAGAAGGGGCTGGTTTCACAGCCTAGACCGGCCGCGGTCTCGCAGCACAGATTGGAGAAGGAGAAGCCTAGAGCGTCGGGGGCCTCCCCAAGGGGATTAGTATAGGATCCGTGGGAACGGATCCTCAGTACCTCGGCCACATCTATCCTATGCAGATGTGTAGCGAGCCAAGACCACGTAGCTAAGTTTGGGCTAGTGGCCTGCCAAGGAGTGCCTTGGATCTTGCAACTTTGCTTTGTTCCCTGATCCGCTTTTGTTGAGCAGAGCTCTGCCAAGTCTTTGGAAACTTTCATGCCAAGTTTGCTTTTGGACATTACCTTTTACCTTTTGGATTGCTTTGATATTTTTATGGACAATTACCTTTTCAACTGTTTATTATTATTCAATAAAGTAGTTAGCTGTTTACCGTCTCTGTGTGTGTGATTAAGGGGCCGGCCAAGGTCTTGCATCGTGACACCCTGACAGACTTTTACCTGAGGCATCCTAACGACACCTCAAGTAAAAGCGAAGTACCGTATTTTCTGGTGTATAAGACTACTTTTTAATCCAAAAAAATCTTCTCAAAAGTCAGGGGCCGTCTGTTACACGGGAGTCATCTTATACGCGGGAGACTACTTATACACTGGGAGTCATCTTATAGAGCGGGTGCTGAAACTTCCAATCCGGACTGGAGAATCTGTGGTTGCCGCATATGGTGGGGGGAGCTTAAAAATGGCAGTTGCCGTGTGCCTGCCGTATGCAGCGACTGCATGAAAGCATTAAGGGGGACGCTGTACAAGTACGGTAGAAGAAAATCCATTCAGCAGGATTCGTGGACTTGATGCGGTCCCGATGGTCAGATAAAGGGGTGCCTCACCAGGAAGGTGTGAGTGAAGGGCAGAGCAAGCTGCAAGTGTCCGGGGTATGGAAAAAAAAGAGATATATGGCTCTGGGCCCAGAAAAACACACCTCTTTTATCTATCTGGCCCGTCCTTGTATCCTATTACCGTACCTCCTCCTCTGCCCTCAGATCTCGCTCCTGAAGCGCTGCAGGTGTGCATGTGTGAGATCTGAGAGGCAGAGAAGGAGGTTCAGTAATAGGAAAATTACCATATTAAAATCAAATCTGATGCTTTTAAAAAATGTATTTGGTGTGTGTTGGAAGAGGGGTAGTCTTATACAGCGAGTATATCCCAAACTCTATATTTTAACTGGAAAAGTTGGGGTCATCTTATACGCCCAGTAGTCTTATACACCAGAAAATATGGTAATTTGTAAACAGGCAGGTAAACCCTGCTTTGTCTCAAATTACTTTGATAATGCATTAAACCCGGGGCTTCCTGAATGGAGACAACCCCCAGGAAAGCCCAGATCTTTTGGGCGCCTGTGGAGACTTAAACTCACAATGAACCAGATTTTCTAAACCTGCTTCATCATGTGTTTAAACCCTGTCTGGAAGAACCCTTAGTCTCCTGATCAGAACGTGCTGTTCACAAGATATTAGTTTGGTATGTTTTTGGAAGCCTGCAGATATAATTTCCGCCAGTGCTTTAGGAGAGTGTACATCCCACCCATCAACCAGGAAATGTTCGGAAGAAATTACTGCAATCCATATCTCTTACCTTGAAATTTTGATAGTACAGTTCATCTAAAATAATGCAAAGTGTAATTTCTGTGTGGTATTTAAAATCATTTTGGTGTTTAAAACTAAGCATAAAATTAAAAGTTGCAATTTCCCGCCTAGAATTGCTTTCTTTCTGTTTTCTTTCTTGTGAGAGGTGCTTCCTGAAAGGTAGCTTCTTTGTACTTCCTGTGTAAGTACAAATAAGAGCTATTTCATATGAGTCTTTTGTGATTGTTGTAATCCAGGTTATTCCGTTTAAAACTATTTTTTAAAGCATAACTTGTTGGGTAAGTGAGTTTAAACTTGATTCATTCTTTGATGTTAATGAAACACCAATTTATCGGAAGGCCCTGCAGCCCTAATGAGCAGTTTCTTTAAAAAGCACATTTAATCAAGGTTTATTTTTAACTTGTTTAAACAGATCTAATACGTAGTTTGTGCTGATTTCATTTCAGTATAATAATTGCTAGCAATCCTATTAGTAAGTCGTGGAATATGGATGTTAACACAAATTCCATTCTAATGAGGAAAGGAGAGTAGCAAAAGCCCTTCTAGTCAAGGAAGGGTTCCTGCTAAGAGTCGAGTGACAAGCTTTTGGAAATTGTGCTGACAGTGGATTATTTTTGTTTTTATAGGGGCGTTAGGCATGGATAGTTAGTATGTGAATGGGTTTTATTGTATGTTAGAAGTAAGGTAGTCATATTATCTTCTAGAACTGTAAAGCTGAGCAAAGTTATATCTTTATGTAAAGAAATTATAACACCTATAAATGCAAGTTCAATTTGTTGTCCTTCTGCTGTATTTTTGAAATTCCTCCTGAGTAATGCATATTTTTATATGTTATAAGTTTTGCTTTGCCCCAGATCGGAATGGTGATTTCAAAGTAGTGTGATTTAACAGGTACAGCGTTTGTATCAGCAGGGAAATAAACACAGGGGAAAGAGAAGGGGATTAAAAGTGGAAGAAGAATGAGAGATTTTGAGTCAAGAAAAACCCTCAGTCAAAAATTTCCAGTGAATCCGAATGATTAAACAAGACTTATTAAGCCCCCCCTTCCAATGAATACTAGTCTTCAGCATAAAATGGCCTGCTACTTTGAAAGGGTTTGGGGCCCTTTCAGACAGGCCCAAAAACCCATGATGAGTCATGGGTTTACCTGAGGTGTTCAAACCATGCCTCAGGTAAACCCAGATTAATCCAGAGTAAACTGGGATTTTCCATTTTACTCCGGATTAATAAAAGATCTGGAAAGATCCAGACCTTTCTGAATGGTCCAGATCTTTCCAGGTGTGGGTCTGTGGGGATTGACCCCTGGGGATGAGTTCCGTGATTTTGGGTGTCAATTCCCATTGCCATCCCCTGTTCCCTTTACACCACACCCTCCCCCCCCCAACCCCCTGTTTTTCACAAAAAACTTACTGGAGGGGCTTGGCAGCATGCTCAGATACCTCGAAGAAAGCTTCCAATGTGTCATTCCTCTCAGGATTTGGGCCTGTCTAGGAGGACCCTTAGTTGCATGAAGGCCTCTTGCTGAGTAACTTTATCACCCACCTATTCAATTTCTCCATTCTGGGCTGGGACCAACTTTTTATCTTCCTCTCCATTCTCTTTGTTTTACAAATCCAATTTCTTCACATCTCATCCCCTGCTTTTTACTATTGCTTCCTCCTCCTCATTCACAAAGCCCCAAGGCAGCAAGGAGATTATCCCAAACAGCAGAAGAACAATGCGGTTGAGAGTCATAATGTGAATATAATTTATTTATTAATTAATTATTTAAAACTTTTCTACCCCGGCCTTCTCACCTCCGAAGAGGGACTCAGACCAGCAAACAGCAAGTATTCAATGCTAACATTTAAAATCTAAAACATCATAAATTTACAATAAAATTATCAAATACAAATACAATAAATACATTTAAAAAGCCTTTTGCCAAAGTAAAATGGAGTCCAATTCAATCCATATATTTGGTCTGTATTCTCCAATCCTTATACTCCTTCTTGTATTGGAGAAAGAGAGGGAAAGAGCCCCAGGCCACAAATCATAGGGATATAACTGATTAATTCATTATGCATTTTTTTAACTTAAGATATCTGTATTAATTTCTACCGTACTGTTTTGAGATTGTAGTTTAGTTGACCTGTTTATTAAGAATATGTGGGAATTTGAGTGTTTACCCATGCTATATATTCAGTTGTCCATGGGTCATTTCCTTCCAAGAAACGCACTCATCACATGCCTATATCATGTCTGTCATGGAATATCTCCAAGGAAAGTAAATAGGTTCTTCACCTGCTATTTTCAATGGGAGGAAAATTCTGGGACTGCATCTGCACGAGCCAAATAAACTCATCTCAAACTGACCGTGAGCACTTTCCAGGATGTATGGCCAATTCTGTGGTAGGAACTTCCATTCCAGCCATTTATCAGACACATGAAACTTGGGAGTGACACTGAAGTTTATGCGGATGGCAGGATTGAGCTAAATGTGGGGCATTCCAGTGTCTACATGTCACAAAAAGCCTCCATTGTGTCACTGGCTAGAAGAGCTACGTGATTTTCTGGCAATGTTGCTTCTCCTGATCACATGGTTGGGCACCAGAAGTGTCGTTGCCAGCAAGGCTCTGCTAGGGAGCTCTTTCTGACTGATGTAACAGTGATGATGGTGGTGGCTTCCAGGATGACGGGGCACCAGTGTTAGGCACTGACTGCCTAGCGGATCACCTGGACAACAGAACATCTTGGGGATGCTCCCGTGCTGTATACATGGCAGTCTCGGAGCAGAGTATTCTTGAATATTTCAGCTAGAGTGGACAAAGTCCTATAATGGTTTTCTTTTCATTGCCAAGAACAGCAGTGTGGGAAGAAGAGGGAGCGTCTGATCGAGACTCTGTCCAAGTCTTAAATCTGCATAAATTTAATTGCAACTTTAAAATAATGCTGATTGGTACCTGAACACTACTACCAAATGGTATTTCAGAGTCTTTTCTGATGCCAAGGAAAATAAGTTGGGACTCATCTGTTCACTGACAAATGCATGCTCTAATGAATAATGTCGTCTGGCTGAAGTCTCTTTTTCTGTCATAGAAAAATAAATTCATACTATTTGTACTTAATGCTGATATACTCTGCTCTCTGAATACTAAGTTGCCATGTATTTACAAATGTGAAAGAACCTGTGGTCC
Source organism: Anolis apletophallus (assembly GCA_030556195.1). NCBI lineage: Eukaryota > Metazoa > Chordata > Lepidosauria > Squamata > Anolidae > Anolis > Anolis apletophallus. The sequence goes on from JARBWK010000004.1 coordinate 113,007,501, forward strand.
TTTTATGCAGCAGGTCGTCATAGAAACTAATTAACTTTCATTTCTGTGTCAGGGTAAAGTACTGTAATACAGATGTAAATTGTAGTTCAGGAATTATTTGAATGAAACAGTGGGAAAAAAGAACACATCAAAGTCTTCAAAAAATCGAATAGAAAGGAAAATGCACAATAACATATCATAGTGCACAATACATCACAATGTAATAAAATGCTAATGTTGGTTTAAAAAGGAATGCTGTACATCAATCTGTTATTTGTTCTACATATGAAGAAAGAAATATGTATGTCTGCAGTTAATTTTGTGAGCCACCTGTAGATCCAATTTTTTGGGGAAAGGGCTGGAAAATAAAATGCATCTTTTAGAATTTGGATGATATATTGGCTTAAACTGCAAAATTTCAATTTAGGCTCCATTTAAATTAAGAAGCAGATACAGAACAAGTCAAGCTGCATATAATGCTGTGATCCACAATGAAAAGAGGTTTCTAGAATTAGTTTATTCCCCTTTTGTTCAGCATTTTTTTTATAGACTGCTTTTGAACACCAAGTTTTGTAAAAAAGTTGAAAGGTTGACGAGGGAAGAATTAAAGACATCAATTACACTTCAAGGTGGAAATACCGGTCAGCTGGAAACATGACTTTGACTGAAAATCCTTGGATAGACGTGCATAGTTGAATGACTCTGGAGCAATCAGAATTTGATTCGCAGAGCCCATCCAGACATGCCTATATCACAGGACCTGTCTCGGTTCTTGCTGGAGGTGTCCAAACAACGCATCAGGTAAAACCGCATTAATTTGGAACAAACCAGGGTTTCCCTAGTTTGTCCTGAATTAATTAAATACCTGATAAGATCCAGATCTTAAGGTAAGATCCGGATCTTACCAGGTATGGGTCCTGTGGGGATTGGACCCAGGGACCATATCATGTGATTCCTGGGCCCAATCCCCTCAGTTTTTCGGGCTCCTGGAACATCCACTCCTCCCCCCAAGCACCTAATGTACCCCTAACAGTAAAGTACCTGGTCGTCATAAGTTCCCTCCTTGCATCCTTCTAGAGTTAGAAAATTATGCGCCAGGAGACGAGGTGAAGAAGGATTTTCCTCCTCGTTCCCTCTCCTAGAACGTAATTTCCTCGCACTAGGATGCCGTGAAGAAGGAACTTATGGTGGCCAGGTACTTTTTACTTTACTTTTAGGGGTAAACTGTGGACTTCGGGGTGATTGCATGCCATCCCAATTTTAATCAGGATGGCATGTAGCCACCTATCTCCCAGAAAAGCCCAGGGGACTGAAATCCTTACCAAAGCAGGTTTTTAAAACCCACTTTGACACAAGTTTTAGTCCTGTCTGGGAGCACCCCTAGAGACAGTGCAGTTGAAAGGACATGCCTGAAGCACCACAGCAGGAAGTTACGTAGAAAAGCATTTTAAGAAATGTTGTAATGAAGTAAACCAGGAATGGGAATTGTGCTGCCCTTCAGATGTTTTTGCATTTCCTAGCCATACGGCTAAGTATGTTGATTAGTGCTGTTGTAAGCTGAAGTTCATCAATATCTGAAAGGCCAAGCTGAACCCCATGTTACATGAAGAACATTGACAAAGTTGGTCTAATTCCTTCGGTCAGAATATTTGAGACTGACCAAGATCCTGTTCAATAGTGGTGGGTAAAGCTCTACTAGTGTACTTGCACTGCAGGTTTGATGACTGTTTCTTTTCTCCCAGTTGCAGAGCAACAATTGGAAGGCATGCACCTGAATAGCCAATTAGCTTTCCTCTTTCTGCATAGTGGTATTTAGGCAATGGTTGGGTATAGGTCTCTGCCCTGCCTCTAAAATTGCCATGTGCTGAATCCATAGTGGTTTTGTAGAAAAAATAGAATTGGGATATTTTCTAGTGCTCATTGTTTATGTTTCAGCATTTTTGGTTTAAATATATCAAAACATAAAGCTTTCTATAGAAATTATATATTTGAATACAGACAGTCCCTGAGTTACAAACATTTGACTTACAAGCGACTCATAGTTAAAAACAAGGGTGAGACAACAGGAAGTGAGAGAATTCTACCACTAGAAAGGAAAATGCACTTCTGAAAGAGTTATCAGGTGTCTCCACTGAAGCTTTATCACCAATCCTTGTTTCCACAACAAGTCAATTCTTTCAAAATCCAAATATCACAGGGACAGAAAGTTAGATGAAATTTTCTGAACAGGAGCACATTTAGCAAACCAAGCACTCTTCTCTATGTTATCCAAAGCTAGGCTAAAGTTACACTTAAAAATTTATCTGTTTCGGCTAACAAACAAATTCAACTTAAGAACAAATCTAACGAACCTATCTTGTTCTTAACTTGGGGACTGCCTGCAGTAATTTTTGGGGGTGCAAAGTGGTGGGAACAGTGTGTAAAAGTTATCTGAAATGTTAATTGGAGTTCCCATGACTATTGGACTATTGCGAGATATTCATATTAAATGAAGCACAAAGTAGTTTATTTAAATGAATGTTTACTGAAAGTTTTAAAACCCAGTCATTGTACTAACACAAGCAGACTAAGAATGATTACAGGCGGGTTTTGTCTGGCACCTAGGGAGTGGCCAGAAAAACTAGTACTCTACAAAGCTACCAGGGATTGAGTTGAAAAGATATGGCTATTAAATATTCTTGGGTTTTTTTCCTAACAGGATTTTAGGTTCTATTTTATCATTAGTTGTATGATAATTATACCCTTTAAAAACCAGGAGACATAAATGTGTTTGTTTGCACTAGTAATGAAGGAAGGCAGTGCTAGTAATTTCATTTTTCTTTGTGAAAGCTGGTGGATGTTGGCTAATTATATAAGGCCCTTTCTACTTAAGATATCATACCAAAACACAGTTGTATATTTATGTGGAGAAACAGCAGCTGAGGATAGCAATTAGTAACATCAGATGCCAGTGAATGAACATGATGCCAGTTCTTGTACTCCTTAGTAGCAAATGCACAAAACAGACAAGCCTTGTATGTGTGTTAGTGTGTGTTTGAGAGAGGGGGATACTAATACTGAAAGAAGAGTTTAAATGTCGGACCATAAGGACTGGAGTGAATTAGGGAATACAGTAGACTCTTAGTTGACCAGCATCCAAGGGGATTGGTAGATACTGGAGAAATGTAGTTTGCTGTTGCTTGGAGTTACTATTAAAATAGGCCTAATATTATACCCTATACTTTACCATATCAAAACCTCTGTATTGACCTGATATTAATATTGAAATATAGTAATTAAAAGCAAATTAAAACAAATGAAGACAAATGTAATGTAATATAACATGATGCTTTTATTTTACTGTGTTATAAAACAACTTTTTATAAAGTATTATTTTTTCTTATTTCTTTTGCTAATTGCTTGAGAGTTCCAGTTATTTGATTTCTGGCTAACCGAGAATCTACTGTTTAAATAAAAATAGCACATTGGTATAAACATGGCTTCAGATGATGATGATGAAGATCTCTTATTTCAGAGAGAGTGATTTCAATGGCATAAATGACAGTTTTAGTTTTTGCTTATAGTTTTTGACATAAATGTTCGTGAGCTTCAATCCATCTTTTAGATAGACATGACATAGAAGCAAGTGCTATGTTGTTTGTCAGAAAGAGGAAGTATGTTAAAACTGCCATTCTATTCATGTATATTTCAAGGAGCAACAGTGCAGCCCTAAGTCAAAGAACCACTGACTGTAAAGGCTTAGATTAACCTTCTTATAATGTCAGCCTTTCACTAGATTATCTGAGCGGTCTTTGACAGAGCATTCTGCCAGTAAAACCATGCTGCTGGCCAAGATCTATCAGCAGAAGAGCCAGAAAAATTAGGCTAAAATAGAATCCTAGTCATGTCAGAGATATCCTGTGTGCCATAATGGGAGAGCAAAGTTAGAAGGTAAAGGTAGCCCTAATTAATTCACAATATCTTTATGCTTGATGGTAAACCATCAAAACATCCGGGCATTCCCTGGGCAATGTCCTTGCAGATGGCCAATTATCTCATACTAGAAGTAGTTTCTCAAGTCGCTCCTGACACGAAAAAAGCACAACTTTGGTTGACCTCGGCTGGATTTACACTGCCCTATATCACAAGATCTGATTCCAGATGATCTGCTTTGAACTGGATTATAACAGTCTACTTCCAAATAATCTGGGATCAGATCCTGGGATATAGGGCAGTGTAGATCCAGCCGTAGTATTCTTTTAAGTGATTCTTTGACATCTTGGCTAAGTAGAATTGCACTCCAAATTCCATTGAACTCAGAGCCTTTCCATGCTCTGGTTACATCTCGAATAGACTACTGCAACGCTCTCTACATGGGGTTGCCTCTGAAGACTGCTCGGAAACTGCAATTAATCCAATGCTCGGCAGCCAGGTTACTAACAGGAGCGGGGTACAGGGAGCATTCAACTCCCTTGTTACGCCAGCTCCATTGGCTGCCAGTTAGTTTCCGAGCACAATTCAATCAAAGTGCTGGTTTTAACCTACAAAACCCTATACGGTTCTGGCCCAGTTTACTTGTCCGAATGAATTCTCCCTATGAACCATCAAGGACATTAAGATCCTCCGGAGGGGCCCTGCTCTCAATCCTGGCATCTTCGCAAGCACAACTAGTGGGGACGAGAGACAGGGCCTTCTCTGTGGTCACCCCTCGGCTGTGGAACTCTCCCCCAAGTGATGCTAGGTCTGCCCCCTCTCTGTTGTCCTTTAGGAGGCTGGTGAAGACTTGGATGTGGAACCAGGCCTTTCCAGAATAGGCTGAGATTGGCTATTATCTGAATGAATGACCACATTTACAGATCAAGTGGAATTGTTTTAATGGCGATGTGGTGTTATGCTGGGATTTTTATGTATTTTAATATGTTGTTGTAGTTGTTTTTAAACTGTATAGCATTGAATTTTTGCTGTAATGCCGGTCTGAGTCCCTCGATAGAGGTGAGAAGGTCGGAGTACAAAAGTTTTAAATAAATGAATAAATAAATATTTTCTAGTCAGGTCAAAAATCCAAGAGGAATTGGGATTTTAAATCCTACTTCCTCTTGGGATGGAGGTCATACAGCTGGCCTAAATCCCGTGGTTTTGCAGGGGTTTGCACCCCCTGTTGGGTGGTGTCCAGCCATACTCATCCCCTGTTGACTCATGTTCTAGCATTCAGAATTAAAGAAAATAAGAGTTTAAGTGGCTAAATAAAAGATGAATGAAAACATTAGAAAAAAAGAAAAATCATCGGATTGGACCAAACATCCATCTTAACTAGCATTCTTTTTCAGTGTTGAGTTGACTTTGAAAGTTTACCAGCTCAGCATGAAGATGATAGCTGTCTTTTCCTGCCTACCTCTGGTATTTAGAGAGATGCCATCCCGGATATAGAAGCTTCATTTCATCATTATATTTAATAGCCACCCACAAACTTCTCCTGTTATTTTGTTTAAACCTTTGTTAACACCAAGGGCCCTTCCACATATCCATATAACCCAGAATATCCAGGCAGAAAATCCCACAATATCTGCTTTGAACTGTGTTATCTGAGTGTACACTGCCATATATTTCAGTTCAAAGCAGATAATGTGGGATTTCATTCAGCTGTGTGGAAGGGGCCTAAGAGGCAAGCCGCATAACCTCATCCATCCATGACAACCATTGGATAATACTTTTACCCTGTGACAGGGCCGTAGCCAGGATTTTGATTGGGGGCTGAGTTTGGGGGGGAAGGGTGGAAGAGGGTCTACCCTAGCAAACCTTTTGTATTGTTATCCCAATAACCCCATTAATGTGGGATATAATGAGCATGGTGATCAGATCATGATATGAATAAACATAACAGTTTAAATAATGTACCAGTAAGGCCTTCTCGCGGACCACCCTGAGAATTTCAGGGGGGGTGAAGCCCCCTGAGCCCCCGGCTACATGCCTGCCCTGTGATGAATTTCATGTCTACTGATTCATACCAATGTCAATGGAAGTTGTGCTTTATGTATATGGCCACCTCTTCTGGTGGCCATAAACAGAAACAAAATAATTGAAGCTGTTCCTGCCCTGTATCTTTATCTCAGTTATATCTCTGAAACACATGAGTCAAGTATGAGCTGCTTCACATGGGCAATTATTTCATTTTGAGATTAACATAGCTATGAAATGACAATCCTAAAATATTTTCTAGAAGTGGAAATGCTTGAAGTCGGCATGTCTGTGAAGCATCACAATTCCAAAACTTCCCATAAGACCATTTAACCAATTTTCCCTCAGCAGAGTCATTTTTCCTGATTTACAGTACTGGTGACTTTCAGCGCCTGCATTTTCTCTGAACAAGTCGCACAGTACACATAGTAGACAAAGTGTTAAAGAGCTAGGAAAATATTATTTCATCACTCCTGTTCCATTAGAATTCACTTGGGTGGCTGAGAAAATGGTTTATGGATTAGAGAAAGAAGAACAAGCTAAAACATTTCATACCTTCATCTCTGATAAATTCCCCAAACTCATTCTTCACATCTGAGCCATAAATAACAACCATGCTTTTTGCTAAAAAGAGCTTTTTCCTATACTAGGTCTTTTGTCTTGGAGATGAATGCTATAATAAATTTACAGTCTTGGGGGGAAGCGCTGTTTGAACTATAACATCATGGTTTACAACTGTTGCTTCTATTATGAGGAGGATAAAAAGCAATGTGGAGCTTGATCTCTGTCATACAAATGGATTAACATTTCAACCTTCAGATTGTGTCAAGTGTATGATCTTGCCCAAAATCATGTTGGCATTTAATTGCCTTACGTGTAATTTCATTCCTACCCCAATTCATCCCTGTTTAACTTTCTCCCAGGATGCGGCATTTTTAAGTGTTCTGTGCAGGCACAAATTTCTGCTTTGATAGTATTGTTATCAAAGTGACTCTAGATCAGCTGTATTTGGCAACAGCCACTGATATTGCTTTATTGGGTTAAGGCATGGGAAATGGTGAGAATGCATTCTAGATTTTTCTTAGATTGACTTTTAAAACTTTTGTCATGCCTGGTTGCCTCATGTCAGAAAATTAGCTTTGGTGAGCTTATTTACTGGGCAAAGCGAAGCTTGATTTTGCAATCTGCAAGCACACCTTATTAAATAAGATGAAATTTCCAAGTACCAAGTTCAACATACTACTCTTTTGTTAAAAAGGCACATTTTTTTTTAAAAAAAATAGACATAATGATTACAATCCAACAATTAAAGGCAGACATATTCACTGGCTTAATGAATAAATTCATGTCCCCGTCATCACTGTTAAGTGTTATTTTTGAGTTCAGGATATCATTTCATTTGTATCGGGAACATAATAATTTTAAAGAGTGGATGGAAAAATGTATACCACACTGGTATTTGCCCTATGTAGGAAGAATATATTAGCCTTTTAGCACGAGCTATCCAATAGGAAATGGAGATGGCTTAGTTTTACCCAAACTTATAGTTGTATTTATTTCTTACTAATATTTTGAAAGCTATCTTCTTTTAGTGAGTTTTTCCATTTTCACTTCATTTCTGAAAAAGCTTTGTATGGATGGAACACATCGAATAAACTTTTCGTATGCACTTTTTCGTAGTTAGTCCTCTTGAGCATTTTTGTTCTTCTGCATTTTTGTATGCCTGAGATCTGTGGCTTTCAGAAAACATTTTTTGTAGTGGGCAAATTGTCTGGATGATCATCTTACCAAAAAATAAAGCATCTATTGCTACTTTTAAGACCTCATTCTTTTAATTTTATATCACAAAATATTTTGTTTTCACTGTGATGAACCTGATCTTTCTAACTACTGACTACATAGATAGTCAGTAGTTAGATATAGGTAGTCAGTTGGTGATGTCTTGAATTGCAGCGTAGGAGTAGGATACATTTCTGACCTGTTGGATTCATTTTTTTCAAGATTTCTGCTCAGCTGGGCTGCCACCACAGGCTAATCACTTGAACGCACATGCATTTTCTGTACCAGAAACAGTAATTTTTGCAAACAACCATACATGTGTACAAGAAAAAAACTCTTTAAAAGGTTGCTTGTTTCTCCCTTCTTGAAGTAACTCAAGAAGAATTGCATCCTTATTGTCCACTGTTCTAAAAACTGAGCAACTTAACAAAATGTTATGGAAACCCTAATAACATATAGCCTAGCTTTCTGTGTATATCACTTTGTCCATGTGGATGATTTTTTTGTGAGAAATTCACTTTGAAAGCAATGCTAGTTGATGACCCAAAGTTTTTAAATAGTTTTTTTTGTAGGGATGGTTGGGATACAGGAAGGGACCAATCACGTATACAGAATCCAAATAAAATCAATAATATGTAATATGTTGGGTTTCACAGAGAAAAGGATCTGAGACTGTATCTTTGTCTCCTGATTAGATGTTGCCAGGAAGTCTCAGTATTAGCTGTGCAAATTAGTTTACTGAAAAACTAATCTCTTATCTTAGCTTCTTTTCTAATGTCTTTGATTTAGATTGTTAATCTAAAGTTATTTAGGGTTTTGTATGCATATATGTATGCCTCCAGTCACCTGCAGTCTTATGGTGGCCCTATGAATTTCATAGGGTTTTAATTTTGCACTTGAATGATAAAGGACCTGGCCATTTCCAGCTGGCCGGGTGCCAATAAAAAACAACGACAGGTGATCTTAGTGTATAAATGTTACTTGGAAAGCAAATTATTTGACCTGGCCTTTCCTTGCATGATTCCAACTTGCTAGATTTTCTATCAGATTTCCCCATATACGGTATTAGCTGTCTTTGCCATCTTTCTGATTTTTGTGAAACGTCATTTAGCCCCCTTCCTTTTATCCCGGTTTCTTCCACATTTTAGGGCATGTGCAACAGGGCCCTAAAGATACAAAGATAGGTAGGCAGGTAATAAGGAACAGCCACACTGCTAAAAGGGTCAGGCCTTTTGAAATGTCATGTCATTTTATATATAAGCATTTTTTCATCAACAGAACATAATGTAGGATTTGTGAAACAGTTCGACTTTGTGAACAGTGAATTTCTGAACAGAAATTAAAAGGGTGTTGTACTCTGTAATGCTAATTTCTAGTCTCCAGTCACAGTGATCCATTTTAATATGTTAATCTTGCCTGGCAAATAAAGATGGCAGGAGTAAGGCCCTATGTGTTAAATTACGTGAATATTTGGATGCCTGAAGTGTTGTGAGGTTTCTGGGTTGTATGGCCGTGTTCTAGCAGCAGTTTCTTCTTATGTTTCACCTACATCTGTGGCTTGCATCTTCAGAGGATAAATGCCAGCCACAGGTGCAAGTGAAACATCAGGAGAAATAACTGCTAGAACACGTCCATACAGCTTGGAAACCACACAACACAATAGATGGGTTATTGAAATGAGATAATGATCATCCTTTAGTACACAAAACAATTATTTGCATACTCAACTCTATATAAGGTGGCAAGGGTTTTTACAGATCAGTATGGGATGTGTGAGATAAGTGTGTATAAGACTGCTTTGTCTTGTAAGAGGAGGTCCTGACACAAGTTCTTAGGGCTTCCATGAGATTTCAGATCTCACGTGAACTCAAAATTCTGCCTGTTGTTTGTTGTCAGCCCAACTGGATGAAGAAGAGGAAGAGCCCCTTAGAATTCTTAGGTTCTTCAAGAGAGCCCTTCTGGCCTGCCATATTTTTAGGTTAGTTTTATAGGAACAAGGGAAGACTGCTCCCAGACATGGAAACTTCTTCGTAAGGGAGACTAGGATGGTCTCCTTGGTGGTCTTCAGCTAACAAGTTAAAACACATGTATGTTATCAGACATTGAGAAACTGACTGGGATATTCCTTCAAACCTCAGTCTGAAACCTGGCTGGTAGGAATGAGAGAGAGGGCCTTTTCTGCAATTATCTCCCACCTCTGGGAATCTTTCCCAAAGGAGATCAGAAAGGTTTCTTCATAGTGTCAAGTATAATACAGTATTTGATCACCCCCCCCCCATTTCTTCATTCTGCTAAGAGACAGTTGTATTAAAGTCAGTGAAAATCCTCTGTTGCATTGCTTTTAAAATTGCAGAGTAATCTATTGTGTGTAATGGCATATCTTGAAATCACATTTAATCATATATATGTATGTGTTTGTGTCTGTATAACTCTACCCAGCCCGTCATCACACTGAACTATAATTTCCAAACTACAACTACATTTACTCGCTTTGCTGCTACCTTCTACTTTTCTTAATAATGTTTTAATTACCTGGCAATTTTAGAACACAAACTTCTGATGTTTAAGTCTATCATATTTATAGACTAAACTTGGTAGTGAAATCTGAAACCCTAAAAGTGAAAAACTAAAAAGCAGGGAAGAAAAATGGAAATGATAAGAAGTTATTTGATGACAACTCAAAATATATAAAAAAGGAAACATCTTCTCTGTTTAGTGTTATGTTCAATACGATAATTTAGCAGTGTTTCTCAAACTGTGCTCCTCCAGGTGTTTTGGACTTTGGCTCCCAACAATCTCAGCCATTTTACCATCTGTTAGGAATTGTGGGAGCTGAAGTCCAAAACATCTGGAGGAGCACAGTTTGAGAAGCTCTAGTTTACAGGATTAGGTATAAACTTTAGCGATAAAGAGGAGAATCTTTACAACTTCCAAAGAATTACCACATAATTTAAAGGCAATAGACCCACATACTATGTTTTAAAGTAATACACAACCACCATTCCAATATATAAATTGTATTACTTGTTAAATTGGGCTGTATCCTCCTTTGCCCCATTTCTGTTGAATCAGGACATTTTTCAGGGAACACTACTTTTGGGGAAAAAAAGAGTACAAAAAACTCTTGCTCATATCTACTCCCCCCCCCCCCTCCAATTGCTGCATTGATTTAGGAGAGGAGCCAGGCAAAGGCTAATATGAGCATCACCTTCAACATCTGCTTGCAGCCATTTTTATATTACTATAGCAGATAGTCCTGTGTCCTTTTCTTTAGATGATGGCAACATGTTCTATGACATTGCCACTTTTCCGATCTTGCTTCATTAGATTGGGTGACTGTTTATTTGAAATTGTAATGAAATATTTACTTTATAGAGCTATAAGGATTAGCTGAGATAATTGAGTGAGGTTGATCTGGAGCTTTCAGTGTAATATGTGCCCCCCTCTCCCTTGTTTGAATACAGAGCTCAGCTAGAATGAATGAGGGAGCGAGTGTGTTTCTGCCTGTCACTTTCCTCTATATGTTGCTTTTTCTTCTGGAGATAAGTGGGGCCTAATGCTGAACAAATACTGGAAATCAGAAGCTACTGAGAATCATTCGCTTCCCCCTTTCCCATGGCAGTGTGATAGACACTCAGTCAAAGAGTTGCCCCCCTCCTTTCCTTACTGCAACAATTTTGTCACCACAAGCAAATCCAATTGAAAAGTCCCTTCGGCCGAGGGGAGAAAACTCCAGTTGTCAGAATCAGCAAACAGAATGAAAAGAACCAAGAGGAGTAAATTGGCACCTGGTGCAGCCGTGGCCGCTTGTGATAGGCTGCTGCATTGTGTTGGGTAGACATTCAACCATTTTCAGATATAATGGGAGAAATTAATGCAAATGAGTGAATGGAATGAAATGTATTTTAATGCAGATTTGAGGGACTCTCGCAAACTGCTTGATAACAAGTCCCTGTTAGAAAAGGCCTACATTGTGAGGATTCATTTTTTTCCCATTTCTTCTCACTAGTGGCTCATAAGGGCTCTTTTGTTCTCTAAGTAAACTCTTTCTAAACTATTGACATTGCTCATTTATGTGAATTTCAGATCCCCCCTCCCTTTCTAACAAAGTAGCCTTGGGTGATCTGGGAAAACGTTAATTGCAAGAGGACAAGGAAGCTGGTTGAAACAAGAAATTCAATCATTAAGTGTAATGTTGCAGTTGTCCATGCCTCATTATAACATGCACACAAGGCAATAAAATGTGTGTTTCACAAACAAATCTTTTAACAAGTATAGTTCAAGAGCCTCCAGCTTTGCATCTCTCTGTCTATTTTAGACTTTTGTCATGATCACAAATAAACTTTAGATGGCCTCTACAGTCCTTCAGAATTACTTTAAAATCCTGCAGATTTGATCAAAAGCAATCTTTACATTCTGAAATCATTATTTTTCCCACTCACTTTAGTCTGGTGTTGTTAAGGGAATGCTTCTGTTATTTGGCTTTACTGTGTGGCTATTTGTTATTGCAAAAACAAACTAGAACAAAACAAAATGTTCCATGCGGTTTCTTGTGGCTTATATGTGTCTTTTTATTATCAAGTCTTCTTCACCAAAGCGATAAATGGGTTTATGAGAAAACACTCTTGTTTTCTTTGCCAGTTAACCTTTTCATAGAAATTATCATTATTTGTGAGGTGGTAATGTAAAAGAGTATCTGTAGGTATATAGAACCACTAAGCTATCGGGTTTGAGAAGAAAGCCGTTAGGAGGCAAAGAGGTAACAGATTCAGCATTGTCCAAAAGTTCCAGACCAGTGATTAATGTGTAAGATAATGGACTTGGGAAATGAGTAAACACTCCTGTACTCCCTGCTTTGTGCTTGAATGACTTGATGACAAGGGCAGAGCAAGGTGAGAATTTAAACAGGACTACAGAAGAAAGAGACAAAGACTAGGAACAACTGTGTGGGAGTGAGAGCTCAGTGATTTGTGCTGATGAATAGGAGAGCAGAACTATTCCAACTCCCAAAATGGATGGATTTAAAACTTTTAGTTTTAGAATATTACATTTTGAAAACTCGGACTGCCAACTCTTTGTTTTAAGTACTTTTTACACACATACGTTGGTTTATTCAAAGGTGATGATATAAAATAAAAGTCTGATTAAAATAAAATTAAAGAATGATTTGTAAGTTGTTGATAGAAGGGCACGCTATGAATGTTAGTACTAGAATAGATTTTTTCTGTTACATAATTTTTGTATTAAAAGCCTTACTACAGATATATTTGAACAATATTTGAAAAAAGAGAAATGTTAGATTTTAATGAGCAAGTGCTGATAGTTTGTCTTCAAAATAAAATATTTTAATTTTTAAAAATCTTGTTATAGTAGAATAAGGCTAAAAGAAATACAATATAGTTTTTTGTATCTCCAACTGTTTGAACCTCTTAATTAACTAACATAGCCTTCCCCAGTTTGATGCCCATCAGATGTGTTTGATTACAAAACCGGTTAGCCTCTTGGAATAACTATATGCAAAATTCAGTGACGTCTTAAATTAAAATACCTGAACTGTTGAGATTGGTGCGATTGTTATAAAGGACACTTATAGCTGTGAATCTGTATAATTGCAATTATAATTAATGACTACTATAATGTCACACTGAGTATATAGCATATCACCCTCTCCCTACCCAAGAAATGCCATTTAGAATGCAAAAATGGAAGTTGAAGGTCTGCAGAAAGAGCATTAATTGATAAAGAACTCCAAAGAGATAGGCTGAGAACTAGTGTGACATAGTGATTTGCTTGCTAGACTAGATTGACCCACCGATTTGATTGACCTTTGGGGATTCACACTGTCTCAGCCTCAGAGGAAGGCAATGGCAACCTATATATCAACAAATATTGCCACAAAGAAAATGTCATAGGTTTCTTTTAGAGCCCTTCCAGACAGGTCCTATATCCTAGGATCCGATCCCAGGTTTTCTGTTAATCCTAGATTATCTGGCAGTGGGGACTCACATAATTTATCTTAAAGCAGAAAACCTGGGGTCAGATCCTGGGATATAGGGCCTGTCTGGATGGGCCCTTAGGGGTCAACCTAAATCATGTAAGCCGCCCCGAGTCCCTTTGGGGAGATGGTGGCAGGGTATAAATAAAGTTGTTATTGTTATTATTGTTATTATTGTTATTCTTATTAAATGACTTCAAGGCACACAATATCATCATCAGTATATGTAGTCTAACTACCAACACTGCTCAGAATACACCCATGACTTTTCCTGGCTCATAAACTTTCTAATAAAAGTCCTGCTTTGTGACTGATGTGGCAACAAAAGTCAACAACTCAGTTGTCATCTTCTCATTATTTTTCAGTGTTAAAAATAGAATCCACACATCTTTTGTCATCATGGCTCATTGGAGGATTTATTAGTAGCAGGCATTCCTGATAGCAAATCTAAACTGCTTCAGAAGATCAGGGCTAGCTTTGGGATTATACCCATCACCAGTTTGAATGTTTTTGGGGGTACATTTCAGTTTTCTATCCTGTTCAGATGCTCCTTTTTCAAGTTGTAAGACAACATTAGGCATACACCAATGTCATAACAAGAAGTTGTCCTTCAATCCAGTTTGTGTCACAGAATATTGCAAAGACAAATTTCTGTGTTCTTGCAAGGAAGGGTCTTTCTGGCTTCCATATTGTAAAAGTGATCTTACATGGGGTGTTACTCAATTTGGGAAGTGACAGGATTGTCACAATAAATATCAGCTGTTTTGCGTCTCTGTGTTAAACACTTCAAAACTGGAAATTTTTTCATACCGCCTGTATTTACCACTCAGATACAAAACTGTGGGCATTCCTTCTTCTCCATTTTCTTCCAATAGGAGAAAACCATTTCCACTATGCACACACTGCAAGTAGCTGAAGCTGTGTAAGGAAACTTTTTAAGTATGCATGATGTACTAGACTTTCCTCTTGCACATGTTTTTGCAAGGTTATGAATAGATACTAAACATGTGTAAGTGTTTTCACGAACTGCAATAGTAGTACACATATTTTCCTCTAAGTGTTATATGCTGTTTCTAAAGAAAACATTAGTTTCTTGTTGTAATATATGGGTGTTAATATAGATAAATAAACATGTAGAAACACAATTAGTTGGATCCAGACATTGTTAGAATAGACTTGTTTAAATCAATGGAACCTGGGTGACTATCATGCCCCGTTTAATATACTGTAACTAACCTGGGATCCAAAAATGTGTTATGTCTGTGGCAATGGCGATATAGTAGTAATATAGCATTAAGGACACCCTCTTAAATTTTATATAGTTGTTTAAAGGGCTACTTCAAAAAAACAAGGGCATAAGCTTATTATAAAGTGTCCAAGGTACATACATCAACATCCAACCTCTCCATATGTCTAGACCGTCACTTTTGCAAATGTATGTCCCACCAGAATGAATAATTGTTGCATTTGTAACATACACTGGCAGAGTCATATAGGGATAAAAAGAGATATCTACACAGAAGCTTACAGTCTTATTGCTTTAAGCTACTACACGTTGAAGCAGATGTTGAAGCAAAGATTAGCTCTCTTCTTTTTCCTTTGCATGTGCTGGTGTACAAACCTTTTAAAGGCATCTATGAATTATTGCTTTGGTTCAGCATGAGTGCAGTAAGAAGAAATGTACCTCATCTGTAATACACTGTGTAGACTAATATCAGCTCCTTTTTTCTTATATTGCAGTGAGATATTGATCTGGTAAAATGGTACCATATTGGAGCTGTCTGTTGTGGTATTCATCATGCTGTCACATCCCTAGTGCCTTGGAGTTATTGAAAAGTGCAATTGAAGGAGTTATGACATTTTGTGTTGCAATCTATTCATAAGAATGTTTGCTAAACATATTTTTGTATTCCGATTTGTGCACATTTCTTTCTGGTTAAGATGGAGGCTAGCTTTTGTATATTAACAAAACCTCTCCGTTTGGCAAATGTCTCCTTCAATAGCCTTGGTTTAACTGGTCTCAGTATTGCATCTTTTGTATAACATTGTCCTTTTGTCAAGGCTCACACCTGCTGCCTTTACTGATGATGATGCATTTGGGTACTCTCCTCTGGGAGTAATAAATCTGAAAGCTGTGGCTTCATTGCCCTTATGCTTTTATCTGATAGCTGGGAGAAGGTAAACGATGAACTTTTACATGTAGAAAGCTTTTAGTTTCTTCTCACACCAAAGTATCAGTTAATGTTAAAAGAGCTTTCAGAAATATGGAGAGATACTGTCAATCTATCCCCAGTAGATTAAATAGTTTCAATGAATTTTTGTTTTGTTTTGCAGCCTCACTTGCAACCTGATGGTAAATTTAAAAGGGTGTAGTTTTTTCATAGTGCAATAGTGAAAGAAGGATTGAATTCTATGTATAACCCGAGTTAAGTATTTCTGATGATTAAAAGAGGAATTGTTTTTCTTGAGTTAAACAAAACCAAATATAAATGATAAAACATGAAAATATATTGCTTTCTTTTCTTTTCTTTATAAGCACAATAACTACAAGGAATATCAACAACAACAACAACATTCTTATCTACATGAAGGAACTCGGGGTGACTTATATGGGGACCCAGCCCAACATAAACAAAGAGAACTAGTTTTATAGACCCTCAAAAATCACATCATATCTGAGAAAATACCCAGTGGTTCTGATGTCTGTAATAGCTATAGCAATTTCTAGATTCTGCACATCATAGAATTGGAAGCAAAACCATTCGGGACAGCTGGTTTAGGATTATTTATCTAAAACCTATCATATTGTTAGCTATGATACCGAATATGTTTACTCAGAAGAAAGTCCTGTTGTGGCCAGTGGATCCTATTCTCAAGTATGCATAGAATTATGGGGATGCATAATTAGTAGAGTTCATGCATTACATGTAAAAAGCTGAATGTTCTTTTCCTGACATCTCCTAAGTAGGGTTGTGAGCCAGGGGTGCTGCAGCCTTAAACTCCTAAGAGTATCTTGTGTGTCATGCATTTGTTTAACTGGTTATAATATTGACTTGGTTCTCTGTTGACCATCTTGGGCTTCCTTTATAAACATTTAAGGAAAAATCCAGTGGAACTTGCAAAACTTTCCTATCCTCCTCTTTCTCCCACAGCCCCTTGTTCCATACAGGTTGTAATCCAATTCTTCTGGATCTTACCATTTCTCCTATTATTACATTTTTTTAAAGTACAGGTTCTTTTATGTTAAGTGAAAAACCTTCAAATTATGTTATTTTTTTCTATTGAAACAGGTTTGACTTTGCACATCTCTGTTCGGCACCTGTTGTATGATTACTCAAAAACTAATCCACACCAGCTGACTTTTTCTCCCTATAAAAATGATAAAAGTTTGTACTCTTAATATAGAGTTGTATTACATTTCTGTAGTCCTATATAAGTAAAGCTTCCTTATGTTAGTATTATATCTGCTCTAAGTTGCAATTGATTTCTAACATCTCAGATGGAGCAATTTTGCAACTTTGTTACCTGAGATTCCTTTGATGGGTTCCCAAGATTGAACCTGATAGCTGAGCACATTAGGGTGGTTTGGCGAGATACAGGAATACACATACATTGTCACACACCACTAACTTCACCTTTTTCTAATTATAAGAGACGTGATATTCTTAGTTCTTTTAACAGCTACTGGTAAGTGTTGTTTTGGCTGCTGATGGCAGAATTACTGCAGTTATCACTGATTCTTGAAGCAACTGGAATGCTTCTTTATAATCTATAATCAAATATACTTCTTGTTACAGTACAGAATACTGAAATCTGAGATAATCTCAGTGTTAAAATACACTCGACATGCTGATGTTCTAAATGCCTATAAAGTCAACTCAATGCCTGTAGTGAAGGAACAGTTTTGTTCACCTTCTGGAAACCCATGAGGCACATTGCACCCTAGTTTCAGAAACCTAATTTGTTTAAGGCACAATTCACCATGCTGATTTTGACTTATAAAGCCATAAAGGCTTTAGAGAGAGTTGCCTTTTTACCTAGTATACACTTTTAAAATTAACACAGAATAAACTTGAGTATCATCAGTGCCTCATGTTGAGTTGACTTTTAGGTAGGATTGCCACATTTTGATATAAGAATAAGGGACAGGTACCTAAAAATAGGGAATCAATGGATGATTTTCAAGGTTTTATGAAGTGTTCCTTATTTTTGTGAAAAATTCCCTATTTTAGGTACTTGTCTCTTATTCATGTGGCAACCCTACTTTTAGATATAGAACTCCATATTTCTAGAGGTTCATTGGGCTAGAAAAATAAGTACATATTTTAAAGCAGTGTTCCAAATTTGGTGTTGGGACTATTTTGGATGGCAACTTTTGTTAAATGGTAATGTGATGCTGTATTTCTTTAGATCAGTGGTTCTCAAACGTTTTTGGCCTACCGCCCCCTTTCCAGAAAAGAATTTGCTCACCACCCCCTAGAAATTAATTTTTAATTTTTTAAATAGCAATCAAACAGAAATATATATGTATTAATGTTTCTACCTTTTTCATAAAATATAGTAAATAAAGGTGTAAATTAGAAACATTCAAGTTTGAAATTATGAAACTATTTATTGAACTTAGTATAGAAAGGTAATACCAATGTTGCATACTTCTGGAAAATGGGAAGGGGGAGATGATGTGCCCATTGGATTCTCCATTATTGCTCCTGGCGCAGAAGAAGTGGGCTTTGTGCAGGAGGGGGGAGCCTTCACCCCAACTCAGCCACCTTCATTCACCAAAAAAGCTAAAACATTTCCTTTCCCACTGCCCCCTTACAGGGGTTCAGCGCCCCCCAAATTCTCCGGAGCCTCCCAGCGCCCCCTTGGATCGTCCCACTGCCCACAAGAGGGTGGTACTGCCCACTTTGAGAACCACAGCTTTAGATCATGCAATATGTGGCTTCATGCTAGAGGGACATTTTTGGATATAATTTCATGCAATTTGGCTTGTGTACTTTATATGGTAACATTTTCTTTTTTTAAAAAAAAAAACTTGAAATGTTAATATTAAATTTCTGCTTAATCAGCATTTTAGAAGGGTTAGAAAGAGTGTTGAATCTATGGAAAAATAGAATATGTATTAAAACCAGTGTTTTCTTTCAGCACAATTTTGCGTAGTAAAGGCTCACCTTCTTTTATCTAATCTACCCACCTGCTATGTTTTCTGTGTCTTCCAGAGAAAACATAGCTGGGCGCAATAATGAAATCATTTCCATGTCCTATGGAGTATTTAAATCAACAAGACCTTCACTTATTAGAAAGGGCAGAAGAGTAATGCTTTTGGCAAGGCAGTTATTGTGCTGTTGGTATTCACCTGAAAGGACAGAAATAGAACATCACTGGTCTCCATAAACAATTGCAGTTTGATAGGTGTGCGTGATAAAAAAAAAACACACCTTCCCTTCCCCATGCATTTAGGTACTGTCATAGCTGCTGTTGCCAAATAAGAATGCAGTGTGATGTTATTATAGTAAACAGCACTTAAGCACAGCTGGCAGAATTGATCAGGGCCACATTAGAGTGAACTTCAGCAGATGACTGAGGCAGCAGAAACAATAACTGAATATGCAAACAGTTCTTGCAGTGAATCCTTTGGGGACCAGACACCATTAGTTTTGACTTTGAACAGGCAAAAGGAGCCAGTTTATAACCTCCCCGACAACTCCCTCCCCCATCCAAAATGTTCTTAGATATTCCATAAATATCTGATTCCCATTTACATCAGCACTTGATTACAATGGCACACTTCCAGCTTCATTGACTATTTACCTTTCTTAATTATCTGACGGGGTGCGGAAATCATAAATGGGTGATGAAATTGATGCAATGTTTTGTGCAAAACTTTATTGAAAAAAAATAAACAGAGGGTGAATGTTGGTATTCCAACTCATTCTGAAAAAAATATTTTATAAGTTCAGGCTTTCTTTTCAGATGAACTTAGAGCAAACATGAGCCTCCCGACTTACAGGCTGCTTGAAGGTGAGTCTGTGAACGCTGGTAGTATTGTGAATATTGTGTCGTGTTGCCATTTCCTTTCACATGTTGACTTCTTACTCCCAGAAGCCCATATGGGTTTTTTTTGGTTGGGGGGGGGGGCAGGAATTGCCCTTTGGTAGCTGAGGAGGGTGGCCTTAAGTGAATGAAGTGCAGGCTTCACTAAAGATTCACTAGATGTGAATAAAATTGAATTCTGCAGCACTGCTCTGGCTGTCCTCGTCTTTAGTGCTTTTTCTTCTGCTCCCACCCCAATGCCTGGAAATTAAGGGAAATGTTTGATATTTGCTAATGGTTGCTGATATCTGCTATTATCTTGTTAAGATGTTTTGTCAGACATAAATGGAGCAGTATGGCATATTGCTAGAAGCATTTTTTTTTTAGGGAGAAGGGTTCTAGGTATCTCTTCTTACTTTATGGGTGTCCCTTAAGGGAATTTGGGGTGAAGGTTAGTGGAGGCAAGCCTACTTCAGAGGCCTTGTGACTGGTCTCATTCCAGGTGGCATGGAAACAACAGAGCTGTGATTCCGTTTTGTCACTCAATAGTTGTCCACTGACAGGAAGCTTAATGATGGAGGTCTACAGGGCAGCAGATGAATTGTTTGATCCTTAGTTCCATTGTCTCGTGTCCATATAGATATGGTTAATGTTGGATTGGTCATGGTGTGGCTATTTCTTTAATCCCCCCCAAATGTCCCGATTCTTAGTCTGGGTTCACAATTAATTTGACAAATTGATAATTTCCCCTGTGCATTGTGTTTAATTAAGGGAGCAATTCTAACATAGCACCATAGTCAACACTCAACATGACATTAAATGGCCCATAAGGAAGAACCAGTAATTTAATATATAGTGATTTTGGAATCAGAGTTGAAAGGGTGAATTTGTGGGAATTGGCAAAGAAAAAATCATGTGCTATGCTTTACTCTTGTTATTGTTATTTCTGTTGTTATTATTATTGTTATTATTATTAAATGGGTACTTGATCGTTGGAGTAAGTGTGGTTCTGCATGCTTCCTTTGGTACTGGATAGGCTCCTTTGATTTGTAATGTATTCCTGCCTCTTAATTGCAACCCAGAGCAGATTACATCATTTGCATCAAACATTTACATGCAAACATTCAATGCCTTTAGTCATATACAATGAAGACACACAAACAAAGGCAAAGGCTTCTCCTTTCATTTCCGGCTTTTGGAAGCGTTGCTCATCTCTGCCTCTAGGGAAGTAGCTTTTCTCCTTTTTCAAGCTGAGAACCGTACATTGTCACCTCCTAGTTGTGTGGCCAGATTGTTTGGAGTGTCTCTTAGCTTTTTCCTGCTGAAGCAATGCCTATTTATTCATATTTTCATATTTTCAAACTGCTAGGTTGGCAGGAGCTGGAGCTTACCCTGTCTCACGGATTCAAACTGCCAACCTTTAGGTCAGCAGTTCTGCAGCACAAGGCTTTAACCCATTGCAGCACCGTGGCTCAAACGTTTCTTAATTTTAAAGAGGGTTGCAGATTGCATGATACATCTGTTACTGATACATACTTTTGAAACTCTTTTGGTCAAATAGGTTGTGAGAAAATTTCTCCTTAGGTTGTTTTCACACAAATACTTCTGTCACCACTTTGCTCCTACACATTTTAAACCACCCTCTAGATTTAATAGCTGGTACCCTATCTCATTCAGTCTCGATCTTATCCCTGTCTCTAACCCTATCTGACAATTAAAAAGCCAGACATTTCCCTGTATATTCTTCTTCCCCTAGCTTCCTCCCTCTTCACAACATTCCAAGGGGCATGATCTGGTTGTCTTCACTCAGCCTTGTCTTTTTAAAACAGGTATTGTAATTTTTAAAACCCAGCAAAAACCTTGAAGTCCATTTGAGCAGAGAGTATAGTGGGGCAAAATTGCATGCCAAAGGCAAGGGCAGTTGCACTCTGCCATGATCAACTCTCTGAAAAACTCCCCCCCCCCATCAAAAATGTAGCATATAACAGGATGTAGATTGTGGCAGCTCATTAAGCTCCCTAAAGTAATTGTCTTTTTAAAAATGAGTATAAATAAAGAACATTTTCTGCCTCCATTTAATATGAAGTAGTTATTGTTTCCTCTCCGTTGGCGCCCCCTTGTTGTGGGGGAGAGGCTTGCGTACCCTAATGAAGTTGTGAGCTATGCTGGCGGTGGCATAATAGCCACCGGTAAAGCCTCCCATGCCAGACAGGTCACAACCAAAGGGTCTGACAAAGAGTGTCAAAGGGCAGGATGGGCTCTCTAGCCTTTTGACAACCATCTTAATAGAAGGAAAACTCTGATTTCAAAGCCAGGCAGATGGTGCTCGTCTAAGCCTGCAAGGTCAACCATCTAGAGAAGGAAACTCAAATCAAACCTATGACTTGAGGACCTTGCTGCCACCATCCAAGCTTGCTAGGCCCTGGCAGATGAACCTTTGGTTTAAAGGGTGAGGCCAGTTCTGTGCACGCTGCGCTCCACCAGAAATCATCCATTGCACAGGCTCGAAGGACACATCCCACCTCTGAATCATCAACGTGCTTGTAGAAAGCGTGGGATGAGTCTTTCCTTAATCTTCGTTCGCAAAGAAAAGCTCAAGAGTTATTGTTGAGTTGCAGCATTTTGTTTTAATGTATCAGAGTTCATTTCTCAATTCAAATTCATGAAATTGTTGTGATATCTCTGCCTCCCTTTTCAATAAATAAGCAGTTTCTATATCTTGAAAACTGACCCACTCAGTCTGGTCAAAGGAAACTTACATATCCTGTAATTGTATCAGAGCATTGATTAATTCATAATGTAAATCATGGGAGAGATACTTAAACATTTGAGTTGATTTTTCATTAAATAAATCCAGCACTCATATTGCATATTCAGCATCTGTATTATTTGCTTATTTTGGCATACACAGTAATGGGAGTTGACAGTGGGAAGCTTTATTAGCTAAAAGTAGTGAACTGGGAAGCTACCATGTTCCCATCAATGTTAAAATTACTTTATATTACTCTCCTTCACTGGAGCACCGTGCCACATAGTCTATGTCCCTTTCTATATTTTATTGTACAATTTCAAGGACCAGGACAAATTCCCCTCCATAGAAATATGTATTTTTGTTGACTCAAAGGAAGCCTACTATTGTTCTATATCTTTCTCATTGCCTGAATTGCTTATACATGAAACAAAGCATTGAAAAGCTTATTCTAGATATATTTTTCTAATTAAAATGTGGAAGTCTTGGTTGTTTTCTTTCTTAACTCATGATTCTGAAGTATTAATATTGATATGTATGCACAAAGAATAGAGTTGAGTGTAAGGATGTGCAACATGAGTCTTACCAAGTTGTATAGAGTTTATTCCTTACCACTAGGGATTCAGGATAGATGAGGTTACTCATGCCTCAAACTGTAGGTTGTCCAGTTCTTACAACACTTTCAGCAACAATGGTCCTTCAGGTATTGCAGGAACTGCAGTTCTCATGAGTTGTCTCTTCTAACTGTGCAGGCTAGAGCTAATGGGGTGCGAGAGGCTCGGCTGATGGAAACCCAGCGGAGAGCCTTTTCCGTGGCGGCCCCCAGGATCTGGAAAATGAAGCCACTCTGACCCTAACTAGATTCCGGTGCCTAAAGACCTGGCTCTTCCGCCTAGTTTGGGGCCAGTACATACTTGAATGTCTGAGCCTTTCCTCAGACATGGTCTGTTTTAAAACTGTACATTGCTGTTTTAGGGTTTTTAAATGATGTAAGTTGCAGAGAGACAAATATTAAAGTATTATTATTATTATTAATAGAGAATTTCCACCAATAAATATATCTGTTCAAGTCCATTTATGAGGCTTGCACATACAGGTATTAAATATTTAGAAATAGCTCTTTGAACATAATGCCATTGCAGGGATCTTAGCAGTTGGGAAGAAAAAAAGGACCAGGTAGAAGGGGATGAGAAAGACTTTTGCCTTATTGGCAGATAGTAATATCTTAGATTGACAAATAGTTGGACATTGTGTAAGATATTTTCCTATGATCCTACAATATCAATTATTGAGCCAAAGGGTGACTTGACTAAACAGGATTGTATGGTGGGAACAGAATTAGGAGAGGAAGGGAGTCAAGAGATGTAGTACAATATAGGTGGAAAGATCAGGACTGGAATATGGAATTTGTTCTGGAGTATTTTAGAAGTATTTTGTTCTAATTTAAAACCAAATTCATCCCATTCCCATTCTACGACCATTCTCGTACCATAGAAATCTACTGAGTCAATCTTTTTATGCTTTTACCAGTATCTTTGGATAATCCCATTATAGATGTCTGTTAAAAGTTAGATGAATGATGGAATAAATGATGAGAATGTATAGAACAGCCAAATAGGCCAGGGAACAATATTACTTATTTGCTTTGCATTGTAACCTGAACTCTGTGTAGTCCATATGCCTTGTAACTCATGCAACCTTTCCAAATAGTAAAATGCGGATTTCAAAAAACATTATAACAAGCAAATTAAAAGGGCTCTATATGAATTCCATTACCAAGATGTGTTCTAATTTTTTCTTTTAAATCACTAAATCTTTCAAGTATTTATTTCATTAGGCAAAATTTTTCTATTTTAGATTGGTGATCCATGTGGTTCTCCAGCCTAGTTTCTTCATGTCTGCATTCATGCAGATTTTATGAGCTCTTTGCTGCAGGTCCTTAAATCATCGGTTGAAAATGCAGAGAAGTAAATGGTTTTCATATTTGCAGCTTGTACAACATCTTTGTAGCTCAAGGGATATCTTGTGTACTGCTTTGGAATATTTCTGCATGCTGGATATGACTCACTTTTTATGCATGGCCTCTGCAAAGGAAGATAGGCAGTCTGTATTTGGATGGTATTTAGCATAATAATCTGCCACACCAACCTGACTGATATGACAACACCTTTGGCATTCATACTTGTTGTACATTATAACGTTCAGTAGAGAAGACATCATGTATTGATGGTGTATGCAACAAAGGAAGAATGCCATATGTCTTAAACAATAAGGCGACCAAGTAAAGCCTAAAAGGTGAATTGAATACCTATTTAGGTATGCTTTGATGTTAGTCAATGAAAAAGATGTCCATGCCTTGAGTGAATAATTTGTCATCCTGGCTCTATCAGACGTGAACCATTTTGACGGATGTTGTCATAAATTGAGAAGTATTTCTGCATTTGTTCTTAGTTTCCTGCGCAAACACCGTTTCTCCCTTTGAGTCAGAAAAGCATACTCCGGGTGATGTTTTTTATTACTTTTTAAGGAGAGAAGAGCAGCAACTACATCTTGGCTGCCTTTCATCTCAGAGTAAATATATTGAGCTAGCCAATCATTTCGCACAACTTGATACAGCAAAATTGAACAGGTGGTTTGGGTTGAGGAAATAAAATAAGCAATATTATTATAGACAGGCAAAATTCTTTTCTTGTTACATGGTAGTTGAGAAGAGTTAAACAGACAGCTCACGCTGGGAAACCTGAAACTATGAAAAAGCAACAGTTTAAAAAGACAGACAATAAATGGACCAGCGATTCATGGATGGACTTCAATGGTTTACAATAGAGCCGCGCATTCAGGCAAGGGGCAAAAGACCAAAAGGAGTTATTCAGATGTGTTTGCTTTCATTTGGAAGGCCATTTTCTAAACCATGCATAATGATGACTTCATTTCTCTGATTAAAGTTAGTCATCTGTTTATTGTTCCAGGGTTAGTTAAATTTATTCTCTTGGGATTATGTTAGCAATTATGTTTAGATTGAAAGTTCTCTTCTGTTTTACTGATGTTTTAAAGAGGAAAAGGGGTGGGTGGAGTGGAGGGAAGGAAAGGAAGGAAGAGAATGTTGTTTGTTGTGTAATAGTCCAGTCACATTTTTCTGATGATCCCTGAATGCTGGAGGAAGCCCATGTTTAAACATTGACTGAGCAGAAATGAATAACAATCTATTAGAAATCAATAGCAGAACACTTATTTCTAATTTGCAGGTCACATGTTATAAAGATACTCTGTTTCAGAACATGCAGGCCAAGGCATCATATGAAAAGCGAAATCACCATTAGGTTTATAGGTTTTTAGTTGCAATATGATCAAATGTATTGTACTTCAAAAGTTATTGGGAAAGTTTTTTGTTTCATGTAGCTCTAGTTCTATTTATGATTCGATTGGCTAAACTCCTTTAAAGTAAATGGGATTCATGCAGCCTAATGAAGTGCTGGGTTATATCCCATCTTTGCAAAATTCTCCTTGTTGACAGTACCTTTATGGTCAAAAACATTATTTCATGTTTAAAAGGTCCTTTTATGTTGTTGATTTGAGTTTTGGTTTTTGTATGTAAGTCATTAAATTTTATCATTATTTTTGTGTAAACTGCTTCGATTCCCCCCAGGGATGAGGAAGCAATATATAAATAAATATTAAAAAGAAACATGCTGTTCATTTTGTTTCATACTACTTTTCAACTGACAAGTTTACTATATGTGAATATATTTTGAAACTCAGCAACAATTCTAGGCATAGTTTTTCTTTATTTTAGAAAATAGTATCAGAAGTATCCAAAGTAGATCAAGACTGAGCTAGCAAAGGCTCAGTTACTTCTTAGTTGTGCTACACAAATGAAAATCATCTCCTTTGAGACCACAGTTGAATTAACACAGCATGCTTTTTGTACAGCAAAAACAAACTAATCTATACTTGCTGCTTTACTTAAAATTGAGGAAAACTTATCTATGTGAGGACTGTAGATAAGGAGGAAACATTTCCTGTTTTACTTAAAATTGTTTTTTTTAAAAAAAAACCCTCAATCAGTTATGTGTGCCTGTGCATTTGTCATCCTTCTAACACTTTATAAACTTTTACAAGAATATTTTCCTTCTGTTCATCTCATAAGTAAGAACCAGAAGGAAACAAATTAAGAATGGTGTAAACCAAATAACCAGAAAAGATTAAAAAAAGATTCTAGCCTTTCTTTTTAAATATAAAGCAAACAATCATGCCATATCATTAGCAAACAAATAATAATCACCGAGACACCAAGTAGTATTAAAAGACAAGAAGATTTTGTGATGAAGACAGGAAAAATAATAGAAAATTGCAAAAGGTCTGTTGTTGCATCTTGTAAGGAATAGCTAGAAAATTAGATTAATCAAGGAGCAGACATTTGGAAGAAAGTTTGTGCGAATGCCTGACAGTCTTGCTCTTTCCCCTCATTTCAAATGTTGGCAGGGTAGCAGGCAGCTCCAAGGGAAATGTGCTCCTTTCATACTTGAGTAATTGATGAATTGTATGCAATATGCAAATGAGAATCCATAAATCTTATGAATGACAGCTTAATTTATGTGAGCCTTAATGAATGCAGGATTAGATTTTAATTAAATATCCTCAAAGGCACCCTGAGTAGTCGGGGTTTTTAGGCCTTTTTTATTATTATTTGAAGACTCTTTCCATTCCTCCCTCCCCTCTTGCAGTTGCATATTATGAAAGCGGAAAATCAAGCAAAAGAACTTAGGAGGAATGTTTTACATTTTAACGATAAGCATTGTACGGTTTTTATACAGCAAACAGTCCTTCGGTTGATAATAGGCATTTAACCAGGATATCTACGGATCTTTTTATACTTCCTACACATTTCGCCAAATTTGATTATCTGGAATTGCTGTTGGCGTCTAATACTGGTGAGCTATTTTTAATTGAAAGCTATTAAAACTTTCCAGAACTGTACCCGTGCTGAAGAGTTTGTTGGTATCTGATTTGGTTATATCAGTGTTTTTTTCCTACTGAATGCAGTCTTGCTTAAAATCATATTTTATTTGTCCTTTTCAACATTTTATCTGGATGGATAATTACATTTGCAAAGAGTTTTCAGCAGAGCATGTAGCATATATATATGCCATATATATATATATATATATATATATACACACACACACTCTCTCTCTCTCTCTCTCTCACACACACACACACACACACACACACACACTGGCTAAAGTAGTCTTGTCTAGAAGACAAAAGGAATTTATATCTGCTATACAGTAAGCTATATTAAAAAGTTGAAAAAAATCTAAAACAGTTGGAAGAGACTCACACTTAAGAATCAGTACATAAAGGGCATGGGCAATTTTTCATCATTATAGTGACATGTGGCAGGCCACAGGCTCTCTGTATTCCTGTAGTGACTTATTCTATTCCTGGTTCCTTGCAAAGTGTGGGAAGGGCTATAAAATGTGTCTTAAAGCCATGTTACTCAATGAGGTTGATCACGAATCAGTGTTATTACACAAGCTATAGCTGCTGTTTTGCCACTCATTTCCAATTCCAATAATATAATATAATACAGTAATAATATGATACAAATATGGTACTAGTCCCTCACACATTGAAGAAAAAATACAGGTCCACCATAGCTTAAGAAGCACTACCTTTGGTTCTCATACCTACAAATGAAAGAAAAGTTCAAGGATGACATAAAAAGAGGATTTGTAAGGGAAGAGAAGGAACTAGAAAACAAGATCCTGCGGGAAGAGGAGAAACCAATAGGGAAAATCTACAAAACATTACTAGAGTTAGCAACAGCAAATAACCAAGAGAGAGCCTATATGGCCGAGTGGTCCAGGAATCTGGGATTCAGAATCAAACCCCAAATGTGGAAGAATATATGGTGTAATGTGGTGAGGAAATCTTTAAGCAATCCCTTCAGGGAAAATTGGGTTAAAATGATTTATCGTTGGTACCTCCCCCCAGATAAATTAGCAAAAATGTACAGGAATTTAGACCCTAGCTGTTGGAAATGCGGAAATAAGAATGGGACTTTCTTCCACCTCTGGTGGACCTGCCCGAGAGCTGCCAAATACTGGGCAATGATCCAAAGGGAGATTCAAAAAATGGTGAGCTTTAAACTGGAAAGAAATCCAGAGATTTTCTTGTTGGGAATTGTAGAAGGAACAATGTCACCAACTGATAGGAAAACTTTGTTGATAGGGATAACTGCAGCCAGGATTCTATACGCAAAGGGCTGGAAGGCAGAGACAACTCCGTCAAGGGAAGAATGGTTTATGAAAGTTATAGAAACTATACAAATGGACTGGTTGACGGAAAGGCTGCGAGACAATCAGAAACAGGGATCTGAAAGGACGAACTGGGCGGGGATAAGGAACTATGCTAGAAGGGAATTTAATATGGACTTATTACTAGACTAAAGGTATATCACATCGCTTCTCTACCCAACCGCAGGAATAAACACAAGATGAAATCAACTAGAAGGAAGTTCTATGGACCATCCAGGAAGAGGTCTCCACTCTTCAATCTACTTTGTCTTCACATAACTTACACCCTTGTATAACTCTCAGTAACCTCGGGGTCTACTTCTGGGCGCCCGAGGCTTACTTTCTGTTTTCTTTGTTGTTATATGTTTCTTATTTCTGTTCTTTTTAATCTTTGAAAATCAATAAAGACTTTAAAAAAAAAGCACTACCTTTCATTTTGTCTTCGCCTCTTCTAGGTTTTGTTTCTTTGAGCTAAAATACACCTTCGCAGGCAGGGCTTGGAAAATCAGTAGTATTTGAATAAGCAGTAATGGACTAAATGGACCAATGGATTGAGCATTCAGCTAGAAATAACAATCACTTGTTTCTGGAACAATTCCAGATTTTATGGTTGTCTGAAGGTAATATGTGAAGATGCAACGTATTGTATTGTCAAAGGCTTTCATGGCCGAAATCACTGGGTTGTTGTAGGGCTGTATGACCATGTACTAGAAGCATTATCTCCTGACGTTTCACCAGCATCTATGGCAGGCATCCTCATCCTCAGAGGTTGTGAGGTCAGACCTCTGTTGCTTGGGTTGGGACTAGTCTAATCGGAGAATATGTGTCGGAGTGCGGCTTTGGTGGTCACGTGGGACATCTGAACTTCCACTTCAGGCAGTTCCACTCTTTTCTCTTTTCACACAGTAGTCAAGCTGGCATTTCTTCCCCCCTCCCCCACCCCCACCACCATCCTGCTTCCCTTTCTAGGCCATTTTCCTCTGAATGCTTTCATATTCACAAAGTTACTTGCTGATTTCCAAACAGCTAAAGACTTTGCTGCGTTCTGCTGTTTAGAAAATGTTGCTTTTAGCACGGGTAGTAGGGGGACAAGGGAATCCCAGAAGAAGAATTACATTTGAGGATCTCCTGGCCCTCGGCAGGTGGGCAGAAAGAATGTTCAACATCACCTGCAGGCAAGGTATTTAGATATTTATGAGGCAGAGGCTTGGTGGCACAGAGAAGAAATGGCTCAAAATGATCCCAGTGAACAAGTTCATGAGTTCTTTAAATAGATACATAAATATAACATACCTTATCAAAGAAAAATCTATGTAGCAGTATAAATTGTACATTTTTTCGGACTTTAGACTGGCTTTTCAACCACACTTCCACTGTTGATTATGTTCCATAATCTTGGGACTATCAGACTGAACAGTCTGCCATCTACTGTATTTGATGCTACTGGATTTGAAAATTCAATGCTCTTTCTTAAAGATTCTTTTATCATTTGATGAGATGAGTAGTTTGTGTCTAGAATCTCCCTTTTCATATACAGAAACCTTTGTATAGTTGCTTAACAGAGAACTCCTCCTAACAGGCAGTATTCTGTTTTCTTTGTATTGGTTGCTCTTCCCCCACATCCAGTTAAGGTCAATTCATTCCAGGGTTTTGTCCTTTTCTTTTTCTCTACTTTTGCTTGAAGTGTGTTGTGAGTGGGATTTCCTCCCCACCCAGGAATTGTAATGGGGGAAGGAAGATCTCACTCTGTGTCACATGCCCATCCACAACGTCATCAGTATTACAGACCATGAGTCCAGGTAGAACCAAGACAATATTGAAGATGTGTTGACTTGTTCAGCGTCACCCAGTAGGTTTCCATGGCAGAGTGGAGAATCAAAATCTTGTCTCTAGTATCCTAATCCAATGCTCAAACCACTGCACTGTGGTGACTTTCCAAATTCAGAAATACTATTGGAGAGTCCTGGAATGGGGCTCTACTGTACACATAGTTTGATTAGTGTATTCATATTAGCCAGTCCAATTTTGAATATTATATTTATTGTCATATACCACGGCTTACTTAATATTGGAAATACCTACATAAAATAAGAAAAAAAATTAAATATTAGGGATACAGATTAGCAAACATTAAGGATTTTTGAAGGTCACTCTACTTGGTAGCAAAAAATCCAATGTAAAGCTACTTTATCTTCACTTTGTTTGGTTCATGCCCTAGAAATGATGTTGCAACTTTAGAATGGCAACTATAGTATTGGTAGAGGAATGCACCAAGGAATTCTTCTGGAATGATATTTGTCATGCGAAAAAACTGTGCAGAGCAGATAGATTGTACAGTTGTTTTAGAGGTGGGAGCAGACCAAGGAACAGCACAAACCTCCTATCTTTGTTCAAAATTCCTTAAAAAAAAAAGATGGCAACAGGCCTAAGACTGAGGTGTTTTATTAGTGTTTATACTCTATTACTCAATATTAGGGTAAAAGGATCATAAGCGTGTTAGGAGGAAAGACTTCAAGCATTAGTTGAGTCATGGGTGCAATCACCATGAGGTAATTACACATGCAATTTGGCACCTATCATGCCTACGGTACACAGAGCTTGCTCATGCCAGCTGGGGAGGGATAGAATGCTGCAAAAATGTTAGAAGGAATATGGTAACATATTCCACAGATTTCAGTTATACACATTCTGAAATAATTCTGGCAGAGCTTATTTCTTTTGCAAACTGCAGCAATTCCATATAAATAATCAGGATTAAAATGCCACAGTATAGCCTAGTATAAAGTGAAAAAAACATTGGATTTATTCAAATCAGAATTTAATCTCAATATTGGCTTATCTTTTAGGCAGGCACTAGTTATTAGATACCGAGATGACACTTCCTTTTGGCTCTTGCATTGAGGAGTTATATTAATGATTCATTCCAATCCTGATATAGTCCAGGTATTACCATATTTACTTGAGTCTAAAGCTCATACTTTCTTTTTTACTAAATTGCATCACTAACATTGAGGTGCACATTAGATTTGATGGCGTATTAGACTAGCATACCTAAATCTGTCCGCACTGTTGGGCAAGAGATCTCTGCTGAGGACAGAGGACGGAGAGGCAGTGGTCACTGTGAAAAGGCTGGTAAGAAGGTCATATGGAGGAGTGTGGCTTTCCATGAGCTTTTTTGTGGCTGTCACATTATATTTGATAGCAAATCCTTTTTTGTAATGCACACCTTAAAATTTTAGATGCACATTACATTACATTGTGCATTATACTTGAGTAAATGTGCTATGTTTAGAAACATTGGTATGATTCACATTTACTTGAATAAATGTGCTATGTTTAGAAACATTGGTATGATTGACAGGGATATGTGTGATACACATTAATTCAAAGGGACAAAAAGGAGCAGGACATCTGTGGCAATTTAAATGAAGTTCTATAGCAGACCTGGGCAATTGCCGACCCTCCAGGTGTTTTGGACTTCAACTCCCAGAAATCCTAGCCAGTTTACCAGCTGTTAGGATTTCTGGGATTTGAAGTCCAAAACACCTGGAGGGCCGGCAATTGCCCAGATCTGTTCTATAGAATCATAGAATCATAGAGTTGGAAAAGGCCACACAAGCCATTTAGTCCAACCTCTCTGCTGTTCAGGAAAAGCACAAAGTACCCCTGACAGATGGCCATCCAGCCTCTGTTTATAGCAAAAAAACTTCTAATGATGTCCTGTAAAAAATATGTCA
Organism: Anolis apletophallus; assembly: GCA_030556195.1. Taxonomy (NCBI): domain Eukaryota; kingdom Metazoa; phylum Chordata; class Lepidosauria; order Squamata; family Anolidae; genus Anolis; species Anolis apletophallus. The sequence continues at coordinate 113,040,006 of JARBWK010000004.1, forward strand.
GTTAAACACATACATTTTATTCTATTGTGTAACGAATTCTGCTTTAGTCAGGATGAAACCTCCATGATAGTCACAGCACCTGCCACCTGAAAACCTTGCTACATGTGATTGAACTTTGGAGTTTTTCTCAGCTGGTGCCTATACATTCATGGAAATCAGGTTCACACCAGAAGACCTAGAAAAGTGTCCTCTAAGTATGCCAGATGTTAATGGTATAATCATGCTTGAGGACCTACAAATGCCTAGAGAGAACTTTTTTTCTGTTATGTGCAGGCCAACAGTGGAGGTAAAAGCAAATGTTGCAATCTATGAACAATCAAATCAATGACGCCCTAAGCCACAAAGGTGGTTTACCTATAAACATTAAAGCGATGTAGCCAGAAAACATGATTATGGCATATTAAAGTAACATATGCAAGAACCATGGTTAGTGTGCTCATGCAGTGCTGAGCTTTGATTGTAACAGGAACTGGGGATTGTGTGTCTCTCCAGATGTTGTTGGACTGTACCAGCCATCACCTTTAGTCATCATAGCCAAAGATGAGGAATGGTGAGAATTGCAATTATCAAGGTGGAGGGCTGCAGAATTCCTACCCCTAGATTATAATATCTATATGTGGTTCAAAGGGAAAAACAGTTGGACATTTTAATTAATGTATAGTATTTAGAGTGAAAATGTTTGAGGAATTTTCATTCCACTTGTGTTGAGAAAACTGTATTTATGGTGCCCAAAGATGTTGTGATCCACTTCTGTTGCACTAAACCCGTCTCCTTCCTCAAAGTTTCATTTTTTCCACACCATATCATTAACAGTGCTTGTTACTGTGTAGGATATTTATAACAGGAAACAGCTGTGGAAGAGTAATAAAGAATAGTTTTCATAAGATTTTTTCATTATCTCACATCGCTATATGATAAGTCACATTTATCTGGGTGTAGGAACCTTCTGACAGGTGTAAAGGATAGTTGATTGATATAAACTCAGTATGAAAATGAACCTTTAGATAAAGTCATCTTAGTTAAACTGATAAGTAAAATACAGAGAACATAAGTGTCTGCTATTATGTATCATTTTATTGCCTTTATGTTGATCTTGATCTTTTAAGTGGATAGTAAAGCATTGACAAAAGATGAGTGAATGTAGGCATTTGTATAATGCACTGTTAACAGAGCATAATCTTTATATCAAGGACAATTTAGCAGAGAGAAAGGGCTCACATTTCATTAAACTGGAGACACTATCCAGTTGACAAAATACAAAATTTGAGCAAGTTGTGAGCTTTGGAATGTAAAATGATTATTTCTTAGAGGAATATTGCAATGAACAGTGTCTGTTTACAATGAGAAAGAACAGCAGAAATCTCTTTTTCTCTTTAAATGTAGTCTTTTGCACTAAACAGGCCTGTTCTAATTTATTGCTAATGCTTTCTAGGTGAGAAGATTACTTTATCACACATATAAGTAATTTTCAGATTGTGTTTCAGGGGGTCCTAGAATTCTTGAGAAGTGTATCATCTCCTCCTTGAAAATATCTGTTATGCCAGGGTACTCCCTAGATCAGCAGGTCCTAGGATTTCATAACCAGGATCCTGATTCTGGTCATGTGATCTCCCTTATGATTGCAGGATTTGGGAGACCGATTATGTAGTATATTTTCCCTCTGCCCATCCCTTTTCACATTAATCCAGGACCATCTGAAGAAGCTGAATGATGGGAGATTCAGAATGGAGAAGTACTTCTTCACAGTTTATTGTATATTGAGCCCCGTCTTTTCCCCTCTGTCCTGTGGAATTTACCATCATATACTATGGCATACAGGTTAACATGGAATAATTTAAATGGAATTAGTATATGTCCAGGTGTCAACTTGGAAGGCATTAAAAGGAATTAGTCAAGTTAATGGAGCATAAGGAAGTATATTAGTAGCAACTGATTTGTTTCCCGTATGAAAGACAGTATGTCTCTAATGCAGTGGTTCTCAACCTGTGGGTCCCCAGGTGTTTTGGCCTACAACTCCCAGAAATCCCAGCCAGTTTACCAGCTGTTAGGATTTCTGTGTGTTGGAAGGCCAAAACATCTGGGCACCCACAGGTTGAGAACCACTGCTCTAAGTACTAGTTGTGAGGAAATATAAATGGGTAGTTGCTGTTGCGCTCAAGTCCTTATTATAAACCTCTTAGAGACATCTGGCTTGTTTCTATTTCATCAGAATCCTGGCCTAGTAAATCTTCCTTTTAACCTAGCATGGCTCTTATTCTTAAATTTTTATTGATAGAAGGACTATCTCTGAAGACTGTTATTTTATGTAATATATGTCATTTGTATTTTGTTTCAGTCATGTACTATATGCAATTGCATAATATATATAACATCAAATTAAAATTACAGATGTTCCATAAAATATATGTACAAATCAGAAAATAAAGATGATATTGCTTGGTAATTAAAGGTGGTTTAGCTTGTTCCTGCCTCTGATGTATAGTTGACTGACTACACCAGCTGACATTCACTGGTGGTCCCCAATGCAAACTAACCTGGGTTGTATGGGGGAAAAGTAGAGTTCAGTGTCACCAGTACAACATCAGTTTATGGTAGAAAAGAGAAGAGAAATATACAGAATACTCTTGTAAGGTTAAAAAAAACCAAGAAGAAGATAAAGAGCCCCTAAAGTTGTCTCTCATGGGTGGGTTGATATCTCGGATGCATCCTTGCTAGACAAAGGATCACAAAGGACTACTTATTTATTTATTTATTTGTCACGTTTCTATACCGCCCCTCTCAGCCCGAAGGCGACTCGGGACGGTTTACACAGGCAGTCTCTGCCCTCAATACAACACAGCAACAAGTCAACCCCCCAGAGAAAAAAACATATAATAACAATATAACAATTAAAAACATACAATTGCAGCCTCAGCGTCATGTTGAAATCAGTTTCCATCACATCGTCGTCATTCCTTATATCCAATTAAGCCTTATATACTTATACTTCTGGAAGATGGGGAAATGAGTGGTTGCTGCTTGTCCTCCAGATGTTTTGGACTTCAACTTTCATATGCCTTAGCTGCCTTGGCTAAGGATTAGAGGTTCTGGGAGCTTAAGTGCAAAATACCTAGAAGACCAGAGTTTGGAAGACACTGACATAGATGAAAGCAAGAAGCAGAGAGATTAAATTAAAGAGCAGGATGCCTTTCACTAATGATTTTATACAAATGTTGATACCTCTTTGCTTTCAGCAGACTGACCCTTAGGCTACTGGAGCCTTCAAAATACAATAGCAAGGGTTTAAAGAACTAGCAATGCACTCTGCTTTCTTGATTCTCCGTATCCTGTCTGAGACACCCTGCCATGACTTGTCTAACAGTAGCTGTGGTTCTGTGTAAACATGTTTTAGTGACTGCTCATTTTCTTAATATCATTTTCTTTACTTAAGTATATGTAAGATAGATTTTATTTACTGTTTGGTGTTGAAGTGTTTATTTCTTCATCAAGAACTGAAAATCTCACAAAGAATATGGTGCTACATTGACGCGTCAAATTTAAGTGTACACTGATGTGTTTTCTCGATACTAAATATAACACTTTGATACTGAATAAAAGTAATTTCTATGTTAGGTGCATAACTTCCTATGATATCATAGGAAGTTATCAGATTTAGAAAAATTAATTATAAAGCATAACAAATAGTTGGGGCTTGACACAAGTAATCTGATCAAATATATTTGCAGTGAAGCCTTTCTAGCCATCCTTGAAAAAGAAGTAGCAGTCATATTGTATGGTAGCTGGAGATAAATGAATGACATTAGTTATATTATTAACATATCCCACTGCCTAAAATGTGACTTTTGTGTTTATCATTCTTCCAGAATCATGTTTAGTGTAGAAAGATCTACTTGAACCTCACATACAAAATGTGTCAGCTAGTCTTCTAAATGGTCCAAAGTACGGGAATAATACGTACTGAAGTCTTCTACATTGCCAGTGACTTTTACAAGTTAAGGGCACTGATTTTAGCTTACAAAGCTATAGCTTCTAATGCCTAGGATATTTAAACAACCTACTAGTTTTCCTCTGAACCTGCCAATTTATTAAACTTTACAAGGAGAAACCTTGAACTGGTGTAATATTCTAGAGTGGTGTTTCTCAAATGGTGCTCCTCCAGGTGTTTTGGACTTTGGCTCCCAGAAATCTCAGTCAGTTTAACAGCTGATGGAAATTGTGGGAGCTGAAGTCCAAAACATCTGGAGGGACACAGTTTGAGAAACTCTGGTCTAGAGAGCTTTCTTTAAGGTGTTTATTTCAGAATTATAACCAATCTCCACTTTGGCTACACATTTTTTTCTGTGGTTTTGTGTATTTTGATAGTTGTTATAGACAGGGTCTATATAAATGCATTTTAAAGTAGTTATCTGTGTGTCCGCATAGTACGATATGAAGCTCTCTCTAAAGCAAAATCTCTTGTGTTTTTGAACTGTGATGAAGATTGAAATATGAAAAATTCAATTTATGACTATTTTTTAAAAATGCCAAACGATTACCGTACTTTTAAGAATGGAACTGTTTCAATGACCTGCTTTTTCTTCCTTGATATGGAGCGAAGGTAAGGAAACAGTAAGGGTTTCATGCCATTGTATCATAAAGCTATATTTAGGGCAGAGAAATCTCAAGTCAGTTTCACAGATGTTTGCAATTTCCCCGTCAATCACTAAACTATCCCTTCCTTTTAATATACAGTATGATTGTCACATATGTTATTCAAAAGCAAATGTGGTAGACATCGTATCTGTTGGCACCTGATGGGGTAGAGAAACTTAAATCTGGATTAGAACTCTGTACATGCAATTTACATAGGGAAATTGCATTGCATTCAGCTGTTTTCTGTTTTCTTTCATATAGAAAGTATTCCCATGTAAACTGCAATGTGTGAGTATGTGAAGCTGTTTTCAATGTAAGCGTTAGATATTACACCCATGTTTGCCCCTGTCTAGATTAGATCTGTGTGAATAATTGTTTGAATAATAAAAAATAACAGCTGTAACTCTCAATGATATATTATATATTTCTCTTTCAAGTGTAAATATTATATATAAGTAGAATGTTCAAAAGATATATATTTTTTGGATTGCACTTTCCAGAATTCCCCAGGCAGCATGGCTGGTAACCATGATGGCCTAGGAATTGCTGGATGGGATATTCTGAAAGAGATATTCCTCCCCCCATCTCAAAAATAACTATTCCAAGCCTTGATTTAAATTAACATTAATTTTTATTCTAAGAAAGCTCTTTTTAAAAAACCAGATTAAATAACCAATGCTTTGAAATAGGTCAGGGGAGCTGCATCCTGGCATAATCTAAACAAATGAATATTTTTCCACAATTGTTTTGCAGTACAGTTACAATTAATTTTGAAAAGCATATAGCATATATTAGCTTTAGTGCATTTTTTTAAAAAAAAAAACCATTTACAGGTCTTGGCAATATCTGAGAGACCTTGTTTTCATTTCTGGTCACCACCTCAGCAAACTAATCAATGAGGCATGAACTGCTATCTGCAGTGAAAGAAATGAAAAATAAACCAGAGATAATCCTTCAGTTAAAAGGTTATTCTGTGCGATAAAAGCTATTTTGTTAATTTATTTACTTACTGGTACAGTGAGATAAAGTGAGGGAACAATTAGGGAATTCAAGTTGAAAGGATTTAAAAGGGCAATGACAACTTAATATTTTAAGGCTGTTTTACATCAGCCAGAAATTTCTTTCTCAAACTAAAATGAGGTTATCCTGGGATTTTAGTTAATTTTTTCTCTCTGATCAAGTACAAGTCTTTGAAATTAGCAGTATACTGTAGACCTTTCTTATATTTTTTTTCATTTATAACTTGGCTTTACTTTTTGAATCAAGATGCCAAAACCTGTTCTAAACAAAGTCCCTGCTACATGTTTAGTTTTTATTCCTAAAGATGTACATACTGTTCATAGGATGCAATTTTGGAACGTTTAATAGTTTGGATATAAACAGAAGGCAGATGTCTTGGCACACAGTTGGTAGTTGTTGGTAATTATTTCATTAAGATCAAGTTGTATAAAGTCTCAGATTACATGAAAGTACAGGTTTAAAGCAGACATATATCACATTTAGTTAGCAGTATAGAAGCTAAAAAGTGAACTTTGGCCCAGGTTCAGGTCTCTTTTCCTTGGTGCCCAAGCCAAATTATTATGATTGCTCTCATTGCTGGAAATTAATGCTTTGGACCAGAAGTGTTTCGGATTTTGGAATACCAGATGTGTACATGAGGAGTTTCCTGGCAATTTATGGTGACCTGACCTCCTATGCATTTCATAGGGATTTGTTTATGCAAGCAATACTCAGAGGTGGTTTTGTCAGTTCATTCCTTTGAAATATAGCTCATAGCATCTAGTATTTGTTGGTGATTCCTCATCTAAGTAGTTATCAGGGCCGACCCTGCTTAGTTTTCAAAATCAGACATGATCTGATACTTTAAGGTTGTTTTGGCCTGTTAAAAATATAAATGTATATAAGTATAATAATAAAGGTGGAGCGTTTTTTTTTATGTGGGTCTGTGGAATTGGTGGTTACTCAGAAACATCATGAGGTTCGTAGTGTGGTTCATTTAAGTGCCTTTGAGATAAACAGCAATTTCCGCTTTAACTGCAAAGTCAGATAAATCTCAGTGCTCACAAATGAAAGCAGCTTAGTGACACAGAAAAATCTCTTAATTGGTTAATCTTCCACTCCAAACCAGGGACAACAATAGTGAAATTGTTCAGGATCTACTTACTCCTTCTGTAACTGTTTCTTTACTCTCTGTTTTTATAGCAGGTTCTTTCAATATTTGCTTAGGGTACATGGATTTTATGCCCCTCACCGCAATTTTTCCCTTCAGCTACTGCCACCTAGAGCTGGGCTGTCAGAGGGGGCTCTAGACTTTAAGAACTGAAAGGGTGTGCACTGCACCAGCGGTTGCCATCAGACCCGACAGAGCTAGGATAGTTATGCCAAAAATAGGCCAAAACTTGCAAGCCTCAGATGCACTAACCAAGAAGACATGCTGCTAAAAGTATTAAAATGTTGCTAATGGTATTGATGGTGAATACTTAGATAACCAACACGTGCTAGTTTGTTTTTATGTACTTCATTTTTGTTTCACAATAAAAAATGTTTTACACCTTCACAGTATTGGCTATCTTGTAAACATTGTCATGGGATCATAATATATTTTTGGTAACAATGTCAACTAAAATTATTTTGATTCCAAATTGTAATACAAAATAATATGAAAAGAGTAGGAAATACAATTTGCAAGGCCCTGTAAGTACTTTCTTTCATCACTGTGTTCCTGTGTTGCTCCGGCGAGCCCTCAGTCCGGGAGACCTGACGCCTTGACGACTGGGAGATCTGCACCAGAGGCCAGTGGCGACCATCTCTCCTTGAGGCTGGGTGCTCTAAGGACTCTGCTGGACCTATGGGATCCCCCTAGGCTTCCCCCTTTTGATGGTTGAGCTAGTACCATCGTTAGCTCGACTCCTTGACAGCTCATCGTCCCATGAGCCATGGTTCTCCCCTCCCCCTCTGTCTTAGATATAGTTACCCTCCTCTTGTTGCTGTGTCGCACAGTTTGTATTATTATGTTACTATATGTCAAACTGTAAACCGCTCCGAGCCTTCGAGGAGTGGCGGTACAGGAAGTTTGAAATATAAATAAATAAATAAAATAAATAAATTGTTTCCCACTTATAGTTGTTTCCAACATATAGTTGTTTCGATTTATAGTGACTCTGTGATAAGTTACCTTGGTAGAGTTTTCTTGCCAAGATTTGTTTAGAGGGAGTTTGTCTTCAGCTTCCCCTGAGGATGGGAGAGTATGCTTTGCCCAAGTTTACCCTCTCAGTTTTCATGGCCTAGGAGGAATTTGGACCATGGTCCCATGAAGTCCTAGTCCAACACTCAAATTACTACATCAGTGGTTCTCAACCTGTGGGTCCCCAGGTGTTTTGGCCTACAGCTTCCAGAAATCCCAACCAGTTTACCAGCTGTTAGAATTTCTGGGAGTTGAAGGCCAAAACATCTGAGGGGCCACAGGTTGAGAACCACTGGACTACATCTTACTGACTCACATCACTATCACTATCTTTTCTACAAACCTTAATCTCTTATTACCAGTGCTTTTTACAGTTTTTATACAAAGTTGCTGGGATTTAGGTTTGAACAGTTCTTTGCTTTCCTATTGTAAAAGTTATTAATTGGAATGTCTTCCATCTGTATACCTTTATAAAACGGAATGTTTGTATGTATGTATGTATGTGTGTACGCGGAGGGCGGAAGGGCGGAAGGGCGGATATGTGGCAGCCACTTTCACAGGCCAGGGCGGATATGTGGCAACCACTTTCACAGGCCACAGCGACCAGCGCGGGTGATGGACCTGCACCAAACTTGGTACACATAACCCCCCCCCTAACCCCCTTTACGTCCTGGCGCGGGTTGGGGGACATGACCCACGGATTATGGGATTTGTAGTACTTTCCAACACTTTGGTTCCCACAGACCCTGAGCCCACCAAAAAGGACCAATACAGACCACACTCAGCACACACAGCCCCCATGACCCACTCTACATCCTGGTGCAGTTCGGAGGAGGGTGGACCATGGATGATGGGACTTTAAGTGCCTCTACTCACTTCCCAAGTCCGCTGCAACCCTCATCCAATCACTGATCGAGACCAAACTTGCCATACATAACCCCCATGACTGCCTTCACGTCCTGGTTAGGTTTGGGGGAGGACTGACAATGGATGATGGGATTTGTAGTACTTTCACACCCCTCTGTTCCCACAGACCACTATGGCCCCCAACAAACACTGATAAAGACCACACTTGGCACACAGAGCCCCAGTGACCCAGTCCACATCCTACTGAAGTTTGGAGGGGGACAGAACATGGATGATGGGTCTTGCAGTACCTTCCCTCACTTTCCAAGACTGCTACAAACCTAATCCTATGATTGATCAACACCAAACTTGCCACACAGAGCCCTCATGACCCACTCTACATCCTGGTGCAGTTTGGAGGAGGGTGGACCATGGATGATGGGACGTGAAGTACCTCTACTCACTTCCCAAGTCTGCTGCGACCCTTATCCAATTACCGATTGAGACCAAACTTGGCACACATAACCCCCATGACTGCCTTCACGTCCTGGTGAGGTTCGGGGGAGGACTGACAATGGATGATGGAATTTGTAGTATTTTCACACCCCTCTGTTCCTACAGACCACTGCGGCCCCCAACAAACACCGATGCCACACAGAGCCCTCATGACCCACTCTACATCCTGGTGCAGTTCGGAGGAGGGTGCACCATGGATGATGGGACTTGAAGTACCTCTACTCACTTCCCAAGTCTGCTGCAACCCTCATCCAATTACTGATTGAGACCAAACTTGGCACACATAACCCCCATGAATGCCTTCACGTCCTGGGGAGGTTTGGGGGAGGACTGACAATGGATGATGGGATTTGTAGTATTTTCACACCCCTCTGTTCCCACATACAACTGAGGCCCCCAACAAACACCGAGAAAGTCCACACTTGGCACACAGAGCCCCAGTGACCCACTCTACATCCTACTGAAGTTTGGAGGGGGACAGAACATGGATGATGGGACTTGCAGTACCTTCCCTCACTTCCCAATCCTGCTACAAACCTAATCCAATGACTGATCAACACCAAATCTGGCACACAGAGCCCTCATGACCCACTCTACAGCCTGGTGCAGTTTTCTGTGAGACGGACCACGGATGATGGGACTTGAAGTACCTTCACTCACTTCCGAAAAACAATGCATCCCTCATCCATTCACCAATACAGACCACACTTAGCACACAGAGCCCCCATGACCCAATCTACATCCTACTACACTTTGGGGGACGGGACACCAGAGATGATGGGACTTGCACTACCTTCAGTAATTTCATGATACCACTGCAACTCCCAATAATGATGGATCAAGACCAAACTTGGCACACAGAGCCCCCATGACCCACTCTACATCCTGCTGCACTTCTCAAATAACCCGGGCAGGGCCGGGTCCCCAAGCTAGTCTTTGATAAAACAGAGATGGGATGATAAAGCTCAGGTGGACTTCAGACTCAGAGCTGCTACTAGTTGGATCATGTGGCTTTTGAAATGCTTTGCATTGCAGTTTGCAGAAGCTGTCCAACCACATCTGAATGGCCACTGAATTTTTGTGCTAGATGATACCCTGCTATGTTGACTATTGGAATTATTAGGGATGAGGCAGCTCTACATGTTCATGTTTAATCTGAAATTAGCACCTTTGGCTAAGTACAACAAGCAGTTTTGGGGTGGATGGACAGCTTCTGTAAAAAGTTCTCCCTCCTTTCTTACACAATGCTTGGATGGTTGATATGAATAGTACCTTGATTCTGCCACATCTCTGTATTAATGTTTCATCTTTTGATGTATCGATATAACAAGCACTGGGCGAATAAAGGAAGGATAGCAAAAATGCATGTTATATTACATAAATAAGACAAAGCCCTCTCCATTTGAGAGAGAATTATTGCTTTCAGATAATGATTGGCAAAGGTAAAGGGAGGAAAACTAGGATAATCAAATATACAATAGTATAAGCTTTTCTGAGAACAGTCTGTATGGCTCCTTGAAAGAGTGGTATTACTTCAACTGATTTTCAGACGTATTTGGAAGTGTCAACAAACATCGTTGTTGCTTTTGTGTGCCTTCAAGTCATTTCTGACTTATGTTGACCCTAAGGCAATCCTACCACTGGGTTTTCTTTGCAATATTTGTTCAAGGGCGGGAGGTTGCCTTTGCTTTTAGGCATAACCTATTAAGTTCTTAGCCTTTCAAGTCCCTCAGCAAAGCTTCCTGAGAAGGCAGGTTTTACTGATCATGCTTTTACAACTTAATTCTTTCTGTAGAAATGGTAACTGTTTCCAAGATGTTTGGATATTGCAAACATGCCATATTCTGCTAAGCTGCCCCCCCATATCTTTCTTCACTTTTCTTAAATAAAAGCTGCTGTCATATAAATCTTCCTGATCCACATTCAGTTTCCCCAAAACACCAGGTGCTAAGAAACATATACAAAATGAATGACTGTCCACCATGAGAAATAAGAGACTGGTTGTTTGGAAACAACTAGGTTCATATTCGAAACTAAATATGAAGAAAATGCTGAAATTCCTTTGATTCCACATTTGCTGATGAAATATTTATTTTACTTAAGACAAACCAGCATGGCTGAGAGAGAAGGCCACACACTGAGTTCAAGCCAGAAATGGTACCTGAACCCTAAATATGTCACAATATACCCCCCTTTTAAATACTTTTCAAAATTACTTCCTTTCCAATAAGTAAATAAATATGTATTAAATTTTTCCATCTCCTATTTTTACTGCTCTGACAAATGAAGTAAACTAAAATATCCCTCTTTTCTTTAGTCTACTGAATGCTCTCTACACCATGCCCTCTAACTGTCCCACTTGGAAAGAATAGTCCTAAATACTCCTCTGTTGTCCATCTTTTTCAGGTGCTTTTAAAATGCCCCAATTTCTGTCTCCTCCTTCCACTGTCCCTCTTTGTCCATTGGTGCAAACTGAGGCCTCATCTACATTGCCATATAATCCATTTTCTGAATTCATATTATCTTCTTTGAACTGGATTATATGCCAGGGTAGACTCATATAATCTGGTTCAAAGCAGATAAAATGGAATCAGATATTAGATTATTTGGCAGTGTAGATCCAGCCTCAGTTCAAAGTACTAAAGTAGTCTGAACTTAACTCCCTGGAGAGAGAGAGAGAGAGAGAGAGAGAGAGAGAGGGACAGTTTTGCCCTTCTCAGTTGGATCAAGCGAAACCAAATTCCTGCGGCATCTCCTAGTTTATGAGTTCTTCCTCATTCCTAACTTCTGACAACTTGACAACAGTGTAATGTTGCATGGGCATATGTCTAGATATCCTAAAGGTACCAGATCCTATCTGATCTTGTAAGTAAAGTAGGATCAGATTTGATTAGTACTTGCATGGAAGACCCGCCACCAAATATCAGGTGTTGTGGGCTATATTTTAGTGTAAGGAACTGGCAGAACCACTTCTAAGTATTACTTGTCTAAATAAAATCCTATGAAGTCTATGGGGTTGCTGAACAACTACTCCTGGCTACAGTATATCTCTTCTTGGTTCCCTACCTCATCTTAAAAATTATTTGTGTCAAAAGCTAGTTGAGGGTAAAGGGCTCAGGTTGCATTGTAGTAGGTGGTCTGTGGTTTGCTCTTCTCCTCACTCGCATGTTGTGACCTCCACTTTGTAACCCTATTTCTTAAGGTTAGTTCTTCATCTCGTGGTGCCAGAGTGCAGCCTGTTCAGCGCCTTCCAGTTTGCCCACTCTTCTGTGTGCCCAGGAGGGAGTTTCTCATTCGGTCTCAGACACTGATTGTGTTCCGGGTTATAACCTGCAACTTTTAGGCTCTTGCTTACTGAGGTGTTCTTGCAAGGATCTCTGTAGATCTTAGGAAGCTGTTTCTTGATTTAAGGTGTTGGCATGCTGGTTGACAAGTCAATGCCTTGGTCCTTTCATTACAGGCTGCTATTTCCTGGCGGATGTCAGGTGGTGTGATACCAAGTAAAGGGTAAATTTCTCCAGTGGTGTGGGGCGCAGATATCCTGTGATAATGTGGTATGTCTCATTAAGAGTCACATCCACTGTTTTAACGTGGTGCGATGTTTTTCACACAAGGTATGCGTATTCAGCAGCAGAGTAGCGAAGCGCAAGGGCAGATGTCTTCACTATGTCTGGTTGTGATCCCCAGGTTGTGACAGTCTGCTTTCTTACGATATTATTTCTAGAACCCACTTTTTGGTTGATATTCAGGCAATGCTTCTTAGAAGTCCCCCCTCGGGGGTTGAGAAGAGCGGGGTAAAATCCTGAAATAAATAAATAAGTCAAGAGTACTGTCCAGAGTGACTCCTAGGTATTTTAGTGTGTTGCAATGCTCCAGTGGGATTTCTTCCAGGCAATCCTCAGAACTCGAGATACTTGTCTATTCTTAAGATGAAAATCACACTTCTGTGTTTTAGATGGATTAGGACTGGTTTTCTCTGTAATAGGCAGTAAACGCACCTAAAGCTTCACATCCTTAAAGATAAGGAAATATGCTATCGCCCTCCCAACCAAACTCCAGAGGCAGACTGCTATCTGGAAAACGAAGTTAAACAGGCCTCAAAAAGAAATACATTAGTCATAATGGGGGACTTCAACTATCCCCAAATAGATTGGCCAAATTCTTGTTCTACGCATGAAAGAGAGACAAGGTTCCTCGACATGCTAGCTGATTATTCCCTTGAGCAGATGGTCATGGAACCAACCAGGGGAAAGGGGATCCTGGACTTGGTGCTAACTAATGAACAAGATCTCGTTCAAGATGTCCTTGTAACTGAGCCCATAGGTACCAGTGACCATAACACAATAACCTTCAACGTAAGTTTGGATAGCAAACTGTCAGTGAAAACTAACACGGAGACATTAAACTTTCACAAAGGGAATTTCACCAAAATGAGAAAAATTGTAAAGAACAAACTAAAAGGAGGAGTAAAAAAAATCAAATCCCTCCAAAATGCTTGGAAACTGTTTAAAAATACCTTAAAACAGGCTGAACTAAAATGCATTCCAATAAAAAGAAAGAGGCATGGAAAGTCCAAAAGGACACCAGTATGGCTTACAAATGAAGTAAAAGATGTGATTGGAAAGAAGAAAAACTCATTTAAGAAATGGAAGGCTCTTCCTACCGAGGAGAACAGAAAGGAACACAAGCTCTGGCAAACTAAATGCAAAGCAACAGTCAGGAAAGCCAAGAGAGATTTTGAGGCACACATAGCAAAGAATATTAAAAAAACAACAAAAACTTCTTTAAGTACATCAGAAGCAGGAACCCAACTAGAAAAGCAGTTGGGCCACTCGACGACAATGGTCAGAAAGGGAAAATCAGCGAAGACAAGGAGATTGCTGAGCGGCTAAATGACTTCTTTGCCTCCGTTTTCACACAGGAGGACAGACAACATTTGCCTGCAGCTGAGTCAGTTTTTTCAGGGAGGGAATTAAAAGAATTAAAACAGATAGAGATAAACAAGGAGGATGTTCTCATATGCCTTACTAAACTAAATGTCAACAAATCACCAGGTCCAGACGGCATCCACCCCAGAGTTCTTAAGGAACTCAAGTGTGAAATTTCTGAACTTCTAGCTAAGATATATAACCTTTCTCTAAGATCAGGCACTGTACCCGAGGACTGGAGGGAGGCAAATGTAACACCGATCTTCAAGAAAGGATCCAGAGGTGATCCAGGAAATTATAGACCAGTCAGTTTAACCTCAGTTCCAGGCAAAGTGATGGAAACCATTATTAAAGAAAAAATTACTAGGCACATAGAAGAACAGGCATTGCTGAAAGAAAATCAACATGGTTTCTCCAAAGGCAAATCATGTCTTACTAACTTGTTAGAATTCTTTGAGGGTGTAAATAAACACATAGATAAAGGGGACCCAATTGATATTGTTTACCTTGACTTTCAAAAGGCTTTTGACAAAGTCCCTCACCAAAGGCTCCTAAATAACCTCTTCAGCCATGGAATCAGAGGACAGGTCTTGTCCTGGATTGGAACCTGGCTAAACTGTAGGAAACAAAGGGTGGTAATAAACGGACATTTCTCTGGGTGGAAAGAGGTGAGAAGTGGCGTACCCCAAGGTTCAGTTTTGGGTCCGTTACTTTTTAATTTATTCATTAATGATCTGGATGTAGGAGTGAATTCTGAGGTAGCAAAGTTTGCAGACGACACTAAATTGTTCAGGGTAGTTAAAAATGAAACTGATTGTAAAGAGCTCCAGAAAGATCTCTCGAAATTGAGTGAATGGGCAACAAAGTGGCAAATGCATTTTAACCTAAACAAGTGTAAAGTCATGCACATCGGGGCAAAGAACCCCAACTACACCTACAAATTGATGGGGTCAAAGCTTTCCGAGACAAACCAGGAAAGGGATCTTGGGGTTTTGGTGGACAGCTCAATGAAGATGTCAACCCAGTGCGCTGCAGCAGTGAAAAAAGCAAATTCTATGCTTGGCATGATCAGGAGGGGAATCGAAAATAGGTCAGCAAATGTTGTATTACCTCTCTACAAATCGATGGTAAGGCCACATTTGGAGTACTGTGTACAATTCTGGTCTCCGCACCTTAAGAAGGATATAACGGAACTGGAAAAGGTACAGAAAAGGGCAACAAGAATGATCCAAGGGATGGAGCGGCTCCCTTATGAAACCAGGTTGCAACGCCTTGGTCTTTTCAGCCTTGAAAGACGGCATTTAAGAGGTGACTTGATCGAAGTGTATAAAATCATGCATGGGATAGAACAGGTGAATAGAGAAAAACTGTTTTCTTTGTCACAAAACACTAGGACTAGAGGGCACTCCCTGAAGCTCCAAGGTAGGAAAATTAGGAGTAATAAAGGGAAATATTTCTTCATCCAGAGGGTCATTGGGTTATGGAACTCACTTCCAGAAGAGGTTGTGACAGCTGTCAGCCTGAACAACTTCAAGGCAGGATTAGACAGATTCATGGATACCAAGTGTATCGGTAGTTACTGAAAAGGACATTCAAGTGCCACCTCGGAGTTGGTTGAGGTAGGCAGGATTTCCCTGGGTACTGGTTGTGGGGGTCGGGAGCAGGTCAGGGTTTTGCCCCTCCTTCTGCTCTAGATCCCCGTGTACAACTGGTGGGCAACTGTGTGATACAGAATGCTGGACTAGATGGGCTGAGGTCCGATTCAGCATGGCTCTTCTTATGTTCTTATGTTCTTATGAAAGCCAAAGACTTGGGGATGAGAAAGACATTTGGTCACTTAGCAGCCAACCACATACTACTGACATCATATTCCTTACCACTCGTCTACTACACCTTCCTATGAAACATGCCTTTCCTTCATATGTATAAGTAGGAAGGCAGTCATGATTGCGTTTTTGTGCTACCAGAATGTGAAAGTTATACTCCTTGAGTTCCTCCTTTCAAAACATAATTTTTTTTAAATCAGTGATATCTTTTTACTGGTTTTTTTTGGCTTTCACATATTATTTTTATAGATCACCTTAGATTTTTTAAAAGCAGCTACTATATGTGACCTCTTTCAAGTATTCAGAAGTTGAAGCTTGATAGTGGAATTATCTCACACATTTCACATGGAAGTTCATGCGATCCTAGACTGGCTGGAGCCATCTGTTTTTCTAATGATTCTTCCAATTGCCTTTTGGATGGTGGGAGAAAATTATAGTTGCTACTGTGTTATAATGAGTAAACACATTAGTATAGCCAAATATACGTTTTCGTCTTAGTATTTTGGTCGTGTTTGTGTGGCTTTGAAACAATAGAAGGTAAATGGCTAGCATGGTTTCCCATTGCACAGGTTTTATGAGATCCTGAAAGGAGTGTTACAATGGAGTGTGTATAATTTGTATTGAATCTGATTGCTTTAGCAGCAGCATGTTTGATAGTATCAGGTTCCAGCATGTACCATAGGGTCAACATGGACCGAGGCCATTAAAGGAGAAGAGTTCAGGGAAAGTTCATTTCTGTTGTTTAACCATGGTTACAACACAGGAAGAGAAAAAGTACATTTGTCACATATTGCTTTTTGGGACCCTGGAGGTAATCTGGTCTTTTATTCCTCCCCCTGCCCTCCACACTCTCAAATTAAATACAGAAATATAAACCTTGTGATTATCTTTAGTATAAACAGAAGAATATTCTCTGATCGCTGTTAAAGTAAAACACAGATGTTCTGTGTTGACTGCTGATGTCATTAAGCAAAATGTTTATATTCATTTAATTTTATCTGCTAAACTGTTAGTATCTAGACTATTACTAGGTCAATAGAAAAAAATTAAACTTTCATAAGAAGGATGATAATGGAGACTTTATGTTTACAATGTGCTGTGTTTACCAAAGGCGCAGAAACCCATTAAAATAAATGCATTGCTTTTTTTTAAAAAAAGTATCCTCTTTATTAGGGAGACAAATCTGTTGTATGTTTAGTTACAGCAGAATTTTGCTACAACAGTATATTTTAAATACAAGTTTTAATCAACTAATTAGTTTGGTTAGTACTTTAATTATTTAAAGAAACATCCTTATGAGTGACTGGACACTACTGCACATAGATCAGTGGTTCTCAACCTTTCTAATGCCGCGACCCCTTAATACAGTTCCTCATATTGCGGTGACCCCCAACCATAACGTTATTTTCATTGCTACTTCATAACTCTATTTTGCTACTGTTATAAATCATAAAGTAGATATCTGATATGCAGGATGTATTTTCATTGCTACAAATTGAACATATTTAAAGCATAGTGATTAATCACAAAACCAATATGTTTGGGAGAGTATGGACAATGGATGAATGGATTTGCAGTTCCTTCAACCGATTCAGCTGTCTTCCACAGACCACTGAGATCCCCACGAATGACAGACCTGGAACAAACTTGGCACACACAACTCTCATGATCAACAGAAAATACTGGAAAGGATTGGGAGGAATCGACAGTGATTTGGGGGAGATGTAATTCATCTACATCTGGAGAGCACTGTGAACCCAAACGACGATAGATCTGGACCAAATTTGGCATAAATACCAGATATGCCCAAATTTGAATACTGTGGTGTTGGGGGTTGATTTTGTCATTTGGGAGTTATAGTTGTTAGAATTTATAGCTCACAAAAAATCAAAGAGCATTTCTAAACAAGCCTTTGACCATGTTTAGGTATTATGACCTTCATTACTATATTCAAGGACTTTTGCTTCACTTCTGCATTTTTTGGGGGAACTGATAGGGTCATTCCAGGGAGGAGGGACCAAAGGAGGAGGCGGCAATCCCTGGGAACAGTCTTGTGACCCCAAAGGGGTTGCGATCCAGAGGTTGAGAACTGCTGGCATAGATCAACAAGTGTGTGATACCAAATATAAATGTCATAAATAACCATGAAGATATAACAATTTTTACTATTTTTCTGTAGTCAGAGCTGAAATATTTATTTTCTGAAAGAACCAGGGCTGATCCCACTTAGCTTGCGTGATCAGATGGCATCGGGGGCATTTACTGTAGGTTCTTTAGGACTTTTTTTCCCCAGGAAGTACTGCTGTCAATTCTTTTGTTTGAATGGTGAGATGTAAAATTCTTGGTAACTTAAAAGCCCCACATTCTGGAAATCAGGCAGCCATATAAACATTAAAATGTAATAAATATCAGATTAACATGAACTTTGAATAGGGACATAAGTCAAAATTGAGATTATTATAGGCCTGTTGTTTTAAATGTAGGACAATTTTACATTTAATTGTATCACATATACAGATACTTCACATTGTGAATCCATAGAATGTGTGTGCAGTTTTAATTTGTGTATGCTTGGAATATTGAGATCAGTATGGCTTAGAGGAAATAAAAACATATAATTAAGATACAAATAAAATAATTCAACAAGAGCTAGGCAATCTGCAAATGGCCAATAAATATGCTAATCAACAAACTGTGCTTTTTAAATGTGGTTTATAACCCTTATGAAAAGAGAGGAGGAAAAACACTATTGCCTAACTACAATTGCTAAATGGCTCCAAAGACTACAGACTGTAATAGTAAACTCTTGTTTCTACGCATTTCTACCCTGATTTAGCAGAAAGCTTACATTTAGTCTGATGTCCCTACTAGAGCTGGATAAAAACGGATGGATCCATTAGAAATGTGGGTGCAGTTATAATTTAGGTCTTGAAATGCCAGAACTTGTTTTGGAATACTTGGGAAACTGACACAATAGTTACAGGACTTCAGGAAATAATAATTTAAAAATTTTCATAGAATAATAGTAATGTAGAGTCATCAAGACATGCCATGAATTTTTTTTCTCTATCAGTGGATAAGATTAAGAAAGTAACTTGGACTTTTTTGTCAGTGATGTCAACAAGTAAGTCAATGCAAACTAGATCAAGATTAAACATTCTAAATTACTTCTTGAAACAAAGTAAGCAGCAGCTGATATTTTTGTTTACCAATCTAATATTAAAACATATAGTCTCATATATTTACTACAAGGTTAAAACATATGTGTGTATGCATGTGTGTGTGTGTGTATAAAAATAAATTTTGGTGACCAGTGGAAATATGTGTGTATATGTTCAACAAGTTGATGTTTCAAATTCATTAAGTAAATTTTAATGTAGTAATGGTTACATATATTCGAATTTTTAAATTATAATTTCTATCATGTTTGGTTTTACATTTGCATTAGTTCCTTTTGCGGGGGTGAGAGGTGAGTTGGTGGTAAATTAGATTGTTTTTGGCAACTCAGTGTTGTTTTAGTTTTGTACATCTTCATCCTTATTACCATCATCATTATTTAAAGGATCTTAGCTGAATTAGTCTGTACATTAAAGTTACCTAGCATCTGACATAACAAAGCTGAGTATAGGCCACCAGTGTTCCACGTCTATTACACTTAACAGAAACACAGTTATCCTTGGAACAAATACATTTATAATTCATGTTACAATCATTGGTACATGTGTAGGACAGAAAAGAAAGGAAAAGAAAAGAATGGATTGTTGGTGTGTCAGAAACAATGCATGTCTGGCATTTGGACAACAGATGTTAAATAATAATAAGATATGACGTTTGAATTGTACAGATGTCCCTCAACATTTCTGGTTTCGACCTATGCAGATTTGAATATTCATGGATTTGATTAAAATGTTCTCCCTAGAAATGTCTAGGTCCTCCAGTGTGACTCTGTGATGAGCTTTCTCCATGCATGCTGGAGGAGCTATGGATGTCTAGGAAGAGCATCTCTCTAGTATTCTCTAGGCCCTCCAATGCGATTCTGTGGTGAGCTTCCAGTGGAAACTGACTATAGAGCTATACTGGAACAACTAGAAATTTCTAGATTGGTGTTCTCTTAGGTTAAAAAAATTCATGGGTTTTCAATTTCACTGGGGTCCTGTGCCCCTAAACCCAGTAAATATGGAGGGCAGGCTGTAGTTTGTTTATTGGAGTTTGACCATTCATTATCCACTCAACCTTTTTGCACTCATATTTTTTTGTTTTTAAATTATGAGCCCCAAATAGTCAACACTGAAGTGGACTTGCTGTAAGCTCCAGCTTTTCAGAGAGGAAAACTAGGACATGAGTAGTTGAACAACTAATGAGAATGGATACACAAGCTAGAAGGGAGTACAATAGGTTTTTTTTTTTTAGCCTACTGAGAAGGGCAAGATTAATAGAACCATAGTTGAAAGCAAATACAAGCGCTATCTACTCCAATCCTCTGCCATGCAGGAAAAGCACAATCAAAGCAATCTCAACAGATGGCCGTCCAGCTTCTTGAAAACCTCCAGAGAAGGAGACTCCGCCCACTCGGAGGCAGCATATTCCACAGCCAAACAGCTCTTAATGTTAGGAAGTTCTTTGTAATGTTTTGGTGGAATCTCTTCCCCCCCCCTGTAATTTGAATCCATTTCTCCATGTCCAGACTACTCCAGAGCAGCTTTCCCCCTCCTTAATGTGACATCCATTCAAATATTTAAACATGGCCATCATATCCCATCTTAGCCTTCTCCCATTCTTTTCTCCAATCAAAATATATCTACATCCCTAAACTGTTCCCCATAGGGCTTGGTTTCCAGACATTTGTCCTCTGGACACGTCCCAGCTTCTCAATATGCTCCTATTAAGTTGTCTAGAACCCTTTCGAGTGCACTGTTTTCAAGCCAGGAGTAGACCCATCCTATATCTGGTCATTTTTTAAAAGTTGCCAAAGTGTATTTATTGCCAAAGTTTCCACCTCTTCTGCCCTACTGAGTTACCTTGCAACAAATGAAATAAGTGGAGGACACAGGGGGGAAATAGGAGTAGGAGAGAGTAATTAGGATATTTGAAGAACAGTGGAACAGTGGCAGAAATGATTAATACTTAGGATTGTCCCTGCCAAACTTGGGACAGTCAGAAGATATGTCTTGCATTGGTTTCATATCAGTCTAATTTTACTTCCAAAAGATACTGTTTTCAATTTTTGATTTCTCTAAGCATAGATTTTAAATAAAAATAAAAATATTAGAGAAAAAACATAAGAATAGCTAATTTAGATTCTTCTTCGAGAGCTCTGTGAATGCACACTTATGAAGTTTGCGCGCCAGCGCGGGCTTCCCAACGGAAACTTTTCCAGTTTAAAACTTTTTTGGCGGTAGCTCCGCCCAGCCAACCCGGAGGGCATAAAGGCGCTCCAGCGCCCACGCCATTCCTTTGTTTTCCGCCACTTGGGCAACATCGAAAGTACGGCTGGTTGTGTGAACATAGCATGTCCACAACTAGTTTCAAAAGGTGTTTATCCTGCGGTAGCAAGATCCCGGACTGTGACGGTCACTCGAAGTGCCTCCGGTGTCTCGGGAGGACACGTCGTTCCTGCCTGCCGGCACTGCCAGGCCTTCTCGACCGCCACTCAAGAGCGAGAGCCCGCAGGCTTCAGGCCTACCTCACGGAGCGTGCTCTCTGCCCTCCACAGATGGCGACGGCTGTCCCATCTGCCTCCTTGGGATCCGGGCGGCTGCCTCGGTCCCCGCTGCGCCGACCGCCGCCCGGCTGGGAAGCGTCCAGACAAGGAGAAGAATACCACCAAGTCTGTCTCCTCGAAGACTTCGAAGACTTCGGTGTCGAAGAGGCCCTGCACCGTAACCACCGAAACGGTCCAGCTGCCTCCTCCTCGAAGAGCATCGACAAGCTCAATGGCGTCGGGCCTCTCCCAGAGGTCGGCCATCTCGAGGACTCCCTCCGATCGGGCTATGGAGATAGCTTTCCGGAGGTCGAGTGAAGAAGCCCGTAGAGCCCAGACCAGAGGCCTGGTTCCTGTGACTCCGGGCAAGTCTCTGGAGGCCGCTGCCTCGAGACCTCCCTCACCGAAAAGGCGCAGGACGCTGACGTCATCGTCTTCAGTCTCCTGCCCCGACTCTTCGCCTGCCCCTGTTCTCGCTGTGGAGACAGGGGTAGAGCATCATGTGTCGCCAGAGAACTCTGCCCAGACCCCGTCCTCCCTCCGGGACAGACCTCGGTTCGACAACTCTTTATAACTTCGCCAGACAAAGGCAGGCAGACCACGAGGCTCGCCCTGGCCCCGGCCAAGCGAACACCTCCTCCTGTGTCGTCAGAGATGCCAAACATTCCGTCGACATCCAGGTCGCCTCCACAGTCCCAACCACCGGTGATCCCAGACACGGTCCAGCCCTGGTCGGGAGACGAGATGGAGGATGGCGAGGTCCCTCGATCGATAAGATCAGGATCCATCCTGTCCCTCAACATGGACAGAACGCCCTCCCATACGGGTTGTGACGCCGAACCTCCTCTTCACCGACAGACAACGTGAAGGCCTCGGTGAGCAGATGGGCCGGATGGCGAGATCCCTGGGGATGCAAACCTATGTCCCCACGAGGTCCAGCGCTTGCCCAGTGTTCAGACGGGTGCAGATCGAAGATGCGGCCCAACCGCACCTTCCTATGCTAGAACCGCTGGAGGAGGCGGTCAAGGCATCATGGGCCGCGCTGTCCACCATCCCCATAAAATAATTCAACAAGAGCTAGGCAATCTGCAAATGGCCAATAAATATGCTAATCAACAAACTGTGCTTTTTAAATGTGGTTTATAACCCTTATATGAAAAGAGAGGAGGAAAAACACTATTGCCTAACTACAATTGCTAAATGGCTCCAAAGACTACAGACTGTAATAGTAAAACTCTTGTTTCTACGCATTTCTACCCTGATTTAGCAGAAAGCTACATTTAGTCTGATGTCCCCTACTAGAGCTGGATAAAAACGGATGGATCCATTAGAAATGTGGGTGCAGTTATAATTTAGGTCTTGAAATGCCAGAACTTGTTTTGGAATACAGGAAACTGACACAATAGTTACAGAACTTCAGGAAATAATAATTTAAAAATTTTCATAGAATAATAGTAATGTAGAGTCATCAAGACATGCCATGAATTTTTTTTCTCTGTCAGTGGATAAGATTAAGAAAGTAACTTGGACTTTTTTTGTCAGTGATGTCAACAAGTAAGTCAATGCAAACTAGATCAAGATTAAACATTCTAAATTACTTCTTGAAACAAAGTAAGCAGCAGCTGATATTTTTGTTTACCAATCTAATATTAAAACATATAGTCTCATATATTTACTACAAGGTTAAAACATATGTGTGTATGCATGTGTGTGTGTGTGTGTGTATAAAAATAAATTTTGGTGACCAGTGGAAATATGTGTGTATATGTTCAACAAGTTGATGTTTCAAATTCATTAAGTAAATTTTAATTAGTAATGGTTACATATATTCGAATTTTTAAATTATAATTTCTATCATGTTTGGTTTTACATTTGCATTAGTTCCTTTGCGGGGTGAGAGGTGAGTTGGTGGTAAATTAGATTGTTTTTGGCAACTCAGTGTTGTTTTAGTTTTGTACATCTTCATCCTTATTACCATCATCATTATTTAAAGGATCTTGGTTGAATTAGTCTGTACATTAAAGTTACCTAGCATCTGACATAACAAAGCTGAGTATAGGCCACCAGTGTTCCACGTCTATTACACTTAACAGAAACACAGTTATCCTTGGAACAAATACATTTATAATTCATGTTACAATCATTGGTACATGTGTAGGACAGAAAAGAAAGGAAAAGAATGGATTGTTGGTGTGTCAGAAACAATGCATGTCTGGCATTTGGACAACAGATGTTAAATAATAATAAGATATGACGTTTGAATTGTACAGATGTCCCTCAACATTTCTGGTTTCGACCTATGCAGATTTGAATAGTCATGGATTTGATTAAAATGTTCTCCTAGACATGTCTAGGTCCTCCAGTGTGACTCTGTGATGAGCTTTCTCCATGCATGCGGGAGGAGCTATGGATGTCTAGGAAGAGCATCTCTCTAGTATTCTCTAGGCCCTCCAATGCGATTCTGTGGTGAGTTTCCACTGGAAACTGACTATAGAGCTATACTGGAACAACTAGAAATCTCTAGATTGGTGTTCTCTTAGGTTAAAAAAAAATTCATGGGTTTTCAATTTCACTGGGGTCCTGTGCCCTCTCTCTCTCGGCATTACTTCGCGAACGAAGATTCAGGAAGGACTCATCCCACGCTTTTACAAGCGCGTTGATGACTAAAAGGCCAATCTGAGATAGGCAAGTTCGGTTGCAGAAAGCGCAGCAGAAAGTCTCCTTAGGTGATGTTTTTCCAAGTTGCGGTTCTTTCTGCGTTGTCGTTTCTCTTTGAGACCCATTCGGCGTGTCTTCTCGAAAGAGGCCGCAGCATTGTGGATAGTGCTTCTCCATGCCTCCCGATGTGAGGCCAGGGTGGACCATTGTTGGTGATCAATCTGGCCAAGCCTGAGATGTTGTTTCAGGGAGTCCTTATATCTCTTTTGGGGCGCCTCTCTTGCGCTGACCGTGGCGAGTTCACCGTAAGTAGTATCTTTGGGAGGCGGTGGTCCTCCATCCTAGAGACGTGCCCTGCCCAGCGCAGCTATGTTCTCAATAGCATGGCCTCAATGCTGGTGATCCCTGCTTGCTCAAGGACAGCAACATTCGTCACATAGTCGGTCCAGTGTATATTTAGGATTGTGCGAAGACAGCGCTGATGAAAGCGCTCGAGGAGTCGTAGGTGTTGGCGATAGGTGACCCATGTTTCAGACCCATAGAGGAGAATGGACAGTATGATAGCTCTGTACACACTGATTTTGGTGCTTTGTCTCAGGTGCTTGTTGCTCCAGACTCTTTTGTGAAGCCTTCCGAATGCACTATATGCCTTTGATAATCTGTGATCTATCTCTTTGTCAATCTTGGCGTCTGAAGAGATGATGCTTCCCAGGTAGGTGAACTGCTGAACGGACTTAAGCACAGATGTGCCTATGCTGGCGTGAGGATGGTGGTGTTCTTCCTGTGGTGCGGGCTGGTAGAGGACTTCTGTTTTCTTCAGGCTGACTTCCAGCCCAAACAGCTCTGCAGCTGTTGCAAAGCAGGATGTGAGGCGCTGCAGGGCTGCTTCTGAATGGGCGACAAGGGCAGCATCGTCAGCAAAAAAAGTAGCTCACGGACTAGATAGTTTAGAGTCTTAGTGCGAGCCCTCAGGCGGCTTAAGTTGAACAAGCTACCATCAGTACGATAGCGTATATATATGCCGTCTTCTTCTTGTAGGTCTGCCATAGCCCTTTGGAGCATCATGCTGAAGAAGATTGTAAATAGGGTTGGTGCAAGAACACAACCTTGTTTCACTCCATTAGTTATGAGAAAGGGCTCGAGAGAGCATCGCCATATCTGACTTGACCGTGCTGGCCCTCATGTAACAGGACAATCATTTTGAGGAACTTGGGGGGACATCCTAGACGTTCCAGGATCTGCCACAGACCTTTCCTGCTCACAGTGTCGAAGGCTTTGGTGAGGTCGACAAATGTTACATAGAGTCCTTTGTTCTGCTCTCTACATTTCTCTTGCAGTTGTCTAAGGGCAAAAACCATATCTGTGGTGCTCCTATTTGCTCTGAAGCCGCATTGGCTTTCAGGGAGAAGTTCTTCTGCAATAGGAGAGCAGTGTTATACCTCGATAGTTTGAGCAATCGGAGTTTTGTTCCCTTTTTCTTATACAGGGTGATGATAACTGCATCTCGGAGATCTGATGGCAGTTCACCTTTTCCCAGCAACTCACAGGAGCTCGTGGAATTTAGCGCTGAACCTTGGACTACTCGGCTGGCATTAAAGAGACCCTGAAAATGTTCAGCCCATCGGTTCAGGATGGAGGTTTTATCAGTAATTAGTGTTTGACCATCTGTACTGTATAAGGGGCTTTGGACCTGATAAGTAGGTCCAAACACTGCTTTGAGAGCTTCATAAAAACCTCTGTGATCACCGAGATCTGCACAGCGTTGTGTCTTTTCTGATAAATCAATCCACCACTTGTTCTGGATGTCTCTGAGTTTTTGTTGGAGTTTACTACATGCGAGACGAAAGGCTGCTTTTCTTACATGGCAAGATGGCTGGGCGAGGAATGCCTGGTGAGTGGTTCTCTTCTTTGCCAACAGCTCCCGGATCTCTTGGTTGTTTTTCATCAAACCAGTCTTGGTTTTCTTAAGGGAGAATCCTAGGGATTCTTCAGCAGACTGCAGGATACTGTTTTTGATGTGTTGCCAGAGCGCTGTAGGAGAAGAATCTGTAGGGTGGACTTCAAGTTTTGCTTGCAGATTTACCTGGAAGTTGTCTCTCACAACAGCCTGTTGAAGATTGTTGACTTGGAGTCTCCTCTTTAAGATGCCACCCCTCTTAGGTTTGAGCTTAAGGTGTAGATTTAGTTTACATCTTACAAGGCGATGGTCTGTTTGACATTCTGCACTGGGCATCACTCGAGTATGACGGACATCACAAATGTTTCTCTGGCGCACTAAAACATAGTCAATGAGGTGCCACTGCTTGGATCGGGGATGCATCCAGGTGGTCTTCAAGCTATCTTTCTGCTGAAAGATGGTGTTTGTAATAGTCAGCTGCTGTTCTGCACAAAACTCTAGCAGAAGGCGCCGTTATCATTACAGTTTCCAACACCGTGCTTGCCTAATACACCTTTCCAGGCTTCAAAGTTTTTCCTACTCTGGCATTGAAATCACCAAGGATAATGATTTTATCTTCTGCAGGGACCTTTTGTATGAGGTGGCGTAGGTCTGAGTAGAATTTGTCTTTCTCCACAGGGTCAGCTTGCATAGTTGGGGCATATATACTGAAGAGAACAGCAGGGGAGGCGTAAGGGAGATAATGCGATCAGAGTGACCTGTCGGCAACGTCTCGAGTTTAGAGGCGATGGAATTTTTAATCATAAAGCCTACTCCCCTGAAAGATGTTTCTCAGTTTTGGGTTTGCCAGACCAGTAGAGTGTGTAGCCGGCACCGTGTTCTTTAAGGCTGCCTTCCTCATGGAGACGAACTTCACTAAGAGCAGCGATGTCAATGTTAAGCCGTGATAGTTCATGGGCTATTAGAGCAGAACGACGCTCAGGACGTCCACTATCTGCAGAATCTTGCATGGTTCTGATGTTCCAGCATGCAAGTGTCAGTCTATTTGCACCTTTGCAGGCAGGTGTTGGCCTTTGTTTCTTTGTCTTTGTTCGACCGCATCGGAAGATGCCCGTTGGCCGCGGGGCTAGCCAACCAGGTAGACGGGGATGAGCTTTTAAGTTAGGCCACCTTTTCGAGGCCCCTCTCCATACGGAGCAAGCAGTGCTCTCCTTAAAAAAGGCTGCTTGGTCGTTCAGGATGCTGCCGAACAAGACTGTCATCTCCAGGGTCAGTCTCGAGCGACCAAAGTCCTGAACCGCCTGCATGCAGGGGTTGGGTCTGCGGCTTCCAGTGCATCTTTACACCTACCGTTTCGTCCCTCGCCTATCGCTACAGGGCTTTTTCGGAAGTTGGATGTGTCCTTCGAGCCTGTGCAATGGATTTTTCTGGTGGAGCGCAGCGTGCACAGAACTGGCCTCACCCTTTAAACCAAAGGTTCATCTGCCAGGGCCTAGCAAGCTTGGACGGTGGCAGCGAGGTCCTCAGGTCGTAGGTTTGGTTCGAGTTTCCTTCTCTTAGATGGTTGACCTTACAGGGTTAGACGAGCACCATCTGCCCGGGTTTGAAATCAGAGTTTTCCTTCTCTTAGGATGGTTGCCAAAAGGCTAGAGAGCCCATCCTGCCCTTTGACGCTCTTTGTCAGACCCTTCGGTTGTGACCTGTCTGGTATGGGAGGCCCTACCGCCGGCTATTATGCCACCGCCAGCATAGCTCACAACTTCACTAGGGTACGCAAGCCTCTCTCCCCCACTGCAAGGGGGCGCCAATGGAGAGGAGGACATGAGTAGTTGAACAACTAATGAGAATGGATACACAAGCTAGAAGGGAGTACAATAGGTTTTTTTTTAGCCTACTGGGAAGGGCAAGATTAATAGAACCATAGTTGAAAGCGAATACAAGCGCTATCTACTCCAATCCTCTGCCATGCAGGAAAAGCACAATCAAAGCAATCTCAACAGATGGCCGTCCAGCTTCTTGAAAACCTCAGAGAAGGAGACTCCGCCCACTCGGAGGCAGCATATTCCACAGCCAAACAGCTCTTAATGTTAGGAAGTTCATTGTAATGTTTTGGTGGAATCTCTCCCCCCCCCCTGTAATTTGAATCCATTTCTCCGTGTCCAGACTACTCCAGAGCAGCTTTCCCCCTCCTTAATGTGACATCCATTCAAATATTTAAACATGGCCATCATATCCCATCTTAGCCTTCTCCCATTCTTTTCTCCAATCAAAATATATCTACATCCCTAAACTGTTCCCCATAGGGCTTGGTTTCCAGACATTTGTCCTCTGGACACGTCCCAGCTTCTCAATATGCTCCTATTAAGTTGTCTAGAACCCTTTCGAGTGCACTGTTTTCAAGCCAGGAGTAGACCCATCCTATATCTGGTCATTTTTTAAAAGTTGCCAAAGTGTATTTATTGCCAAAGTTTCCACCTCTTCTGCCCTACTGAGTTACCTTGCAACAAATGAAATAAGTGGAGGACACAGGGGGAAATAGGAGTAGGAGGAGAGAGTAATTAGGATATTTGAAGAACAGTGGAACAGTGGCAGAAATGATTAATACTTAGGATTGTCCCTGCCAAACTTGGGACAGTCAGAAGATATGTCTTGCATTGGTTTCATATCAGTCTAATTTTACTTCCAAAAGATACTGTTTTCAATTTTTGATTTCTCTAAGCATAGATTTTAAATAAAAATAAAAATATTAGAGAAAAAACATAAGAATAGCTAATTTAGATTAGCTTTCCTGTGTGATTGGGTTTTTATAAATCAGTTTTGTATCACTTTTCTCATGCAGCACTCTAGTGAAAGGTATAAAATAGCTCTTCTGGGAGATGAAAGCTTCTGTGTAGATCCAATCCAATATGTTTATTTTCACTGTGAGTGATACAGAACATTCCCAAGAACAGAGGCTATATTTACTACAAGGTTAAAAGAAAACTAAAACAATTTCATTCTTCCTGTGCTTCCTCCACAAAATGTGCATTTTTATGTGTGAGAATGAAAAAAAGAAAAGCTACATTGAACCAAACAAAATTCTTCTGGCTTTATATTAATAATGACCTCAATTCAGGTCATTAACTTGGGAATTAATGACCAGTTAAGGTTAATGGCCCAAGGTCTTGAGTCATTAAACTCCAAGGAAATGCCCTGTACTTTGATCGTTATTCGTTTATTAGGGATGGGTTGTAGCTTAAAAAAATGTGGGTGTCTCAAAACACAAAGATGATCTAATGCTTACTGTGAAAGCAAGAATTGTGCTACATATGTCTTGCATTTAAGAGTGAACTTTCAAATGAAATAACTGAGACACTTCTAATATTTTCAGCATCTATGATACACTGTTCACCTTGTTCCAGTATTGCAATTTTTAATGTACCCTTTCCATGTAATTACTGCATGCAGCACAGTGTGGAGTTCACAGAATTGTAATTATCTTACCTGTGAAGGATTAAACTGAGTATAGTGACTAGTCCAGTGCCACTTGGCTGATTGAGTAAAGATTTGAAACTTTACTTCTAAAACCCCAGGTCTTCTGCAGTTGTTTGGAATTCATGCATTTAAAGACTAAGGAAGTCAGGACTAACTGACATAAAACAATCTTCATATTTTTGAAACTATCTTGAGAAGCAACTGTAAACCATTTATTTATGTATTCATTTATTTTGAGGGGGCTAGAAATGTAATATGTAAACCAGACCTGCACAACTTCAGATCAAAACTAAAATAAGTTAAACCTTTTCAGGCTCGATGTCTGGGATTGGGACCAGGGAAGGGGGGCCAGGGGACACTGCTCTTGAGAAACCTGTCCATAGAGCAGTTGCTGTCTGTTCCCACAGTCCTGAGTGTGTGGCTTCCTCTGTGCTCTCAACAGCCACCAGGGAAGCTGCCTTCAAACCCCCATCCTTCCCTGCCCCTTCCTTGTTTGTGTCACGTAGGGCTTGGGGGATGGAATGCAATAGGAGGAGGTGGGCGCAGAGGAGCCCTATTTGTGGGTGTGGAAGAGAAGGTTGTGGCAGAGTCTGGGCACCAGGACCTGACTGCTGCTCTTGGTCTTGGCCTGAAGGGAGGGGGCTGACATTTTGGCCGTGCCTTGCTAGGGTGCTGGTGACCACAGAATTGTTGTCCAGAATTGTTGTCCATGTACTATACCTGGCAGCTGTCAAGGGCTGCCTGAAGTTCTTTGAGGACCTGCATGTGGCTCATTGGCTTTATGTTGTGCATGTCTGGTGTACACCCTATTGAAGTTATTCGCAGAACTTTAACTTTAAAGAGATTAGCTTATATTCTTTTCTTTTAAAGAAAAAAAAATGAGATCCTTAGAGTTTATAGGTCTGAAGTTTCCAAACATTTCATGTTAATAACACACTTTTTAGACATGCAACATTTTGTGACACAGTAATTCGATTTTACTGCAAACCAGAGGTTAAACCAACCCCTCCCTATAAGAGAGACAGATATTTTGAAAATATATGATTTGTAACATAAGAACATACATTTCCAAAGCAAAGGACAGTTAAGCTATTCAAAATTTCCCCAGAGGAGGAATAATAATAATAATAATGCAAAAAATTAAGCTGAATTAAAACTGAAAGAGAAACAGAAGTTAAAGGTATAATAGAGAGGGAGAAATTAAGATTGGAAAAGGGAAAGGCTTTTCCCCAATAAGCAAACTACAACTATGCAGTTCTCTTATATACATTGCCCCCTGCCAGTGAAGAACAAAGAGGCAGGGACAGGGGGGCTGACCTGGTACATATGCTATATGCTATAGTTTTTTACTTTTTTGCATTGTACTATGTATTTATTTTATGCATTATCTTAGGCACTTTGTGCCATATGCAGGGGCGGTCCGACCATATACGCAAACTACGCGCCCGCGTAGAGCGGCATCTTGGAAGGGCTGGGAAGAGGCGAATTTCTCTGCCTGCCGGGCGCCGGCGCCTCAGGCACTGCTGCACCTCCCTGCTTTGGGGCCCCGGCCTGAACCACAAGCCTATCGGGTCCATCATCGTCTGGAGCGCGTGGCCGCCCTCATCTGGCCCGTGCCCATCATCGCCGGCTTCCTGCCCAACGGCATGGAGCAGAGGAGGGGCGCCAACGCCGCCGCCGGGCCCGGGAGCAACAACCACGCCACAGCCAGAGGAGCAGCAGCGGGAGGAGGCAGAGGAGCCAACGCCGCTGCCGCCGGGGGAGCGCCCTTCCCAGGCGAGGCGCTGTTGGAAAACTGGGCCTCGGCGCCGCCTACAAGCACATCAGTACACCGGAGGCGCCGAGGCCCAGTTTCGTGTCAGCGCCTCGCCAAGAACAGGGATGGGAGAAACTGCTTCCATCCCCTTCCCTGGCGAGGCGCTGGCGGGAAACTGGGCCTCGCCGCCGCCTCCAGCACATCAGTACACCGGGCGCCGAGGCCCCGTTTCCCGCCCGCGCCTCGCCTGGGAAGGGGATGGAAGGTGTTTCTCCCAGCCCCTTTCTTGGTGTGGCGCTGACACGAAACTGGGCCTCGGCGCCTCGGCCTTCGGTGTATTGACGTGCTTGGAGGTGGCGCCGAGGCCCAGTTTTCCACCAGCGCCTTGCCAGGGAAGGGGAGTCGCCCGCTGCTCCCACCTCCGTCCCTGGCGGCGCTGGCAGAAAACTGGGCCTTGGCACCGCCTCCAAGCACGTCAGTACACGGCGGCGGGCGCCGAGGCCCAGTTTCCTGTCAGCGCCTCGCCAGGGACGGGGATGGGAGCAGCGGGCGGCTCCCATCCCATCCCCTTCCTGGCGGCGCTGGTGGAAAACTGGGCCTCGGCGCCTCCGCTTCGGTGTATTGATGTGCTTGGAGGTGGCACCGAGGCCCAGTTTTCCACCAGTGCCTCGCCAAGGAAGGGGATGGGAGCCGCCCGCTGCTCCCGTCCCTGGCGAGGCGCTGGCGGGAAACTGGGCCTCAGCGCCGCCTCCAAGCACGTCAATACACCAGGGTGGCCTCGTGAAGCTAGGAGGAAAGAGGCAATCCAAGGAGCCTGGGCTCCTTCCTCCGCACGCTTCCCTCTTGCCTGCCCTCCGCCAAAAAGAAAAGCGCCTCCCTGCCCAGACTGGGAGCAATGCAGGCAAGGCTATTATTTATAATATTATTTTAGTGTTTAGTGCCAAGTATATAATTATAATATTTATAATAATATATGTATTGTTTACAATTTATAGTATTATTTAGTGTTTACTACAGGTATGTCATATAATATTTATATATTATATTATATTTATAATACTATTTAATACCTATTTCACATTAGTACTAGATATATAATATAATATTTATGTTGTTGTATTATTTATAATAATAACAACAATAATATGTATTATTTAATATCCATACCAGGTGTATAAAATAAAATATATAATATATAATATATATTATTTTTATTTATAATATTAATTTATAGTTATTTAATGTTAGTACCAGATATATAATATAATATTTTATATAGAGAGGGGGAGGAAAAAAGAGAGAGTTATTTATAGTATTATTTAATACTTATCTAATATTAGGTATTAAGTAATATATATTCAATATTATTTATTCCTATTTAATAGTAGTGTATGTATGTGTATATATATATATATATATATATATATTTAGAGAGAGAGGGAGAGAGAGTTTTATTATTTAATACCAATTTATATTAATACCAGGTATATAGTATAATCTTTATAAAATATAATATGTATTTATATATTATAATTTATAATATAATATAATTAATATTAGTGCTGGCTATATAATATAATAGATTCCCCAGTGACACAGCGGGTTAAACTGCTGAGCTGCTGAACTTGCTGACTGAAAGGTCGAATCCGGGGAGCGGGGCGAGCTCCTGCTGTTAGCCCTAGCTCCTACCAACCTAGCAGTTGAAAACATGCCAATGTGAGTAGATCAATAGGTACTGCACCGGCGGGAAGGTAACAGCGCTCCATGCAGTCATGCTAGCCATATGGCCTTGGAGGTGACTATGGACAACGCCAGCTCTTTGGCAGCAAACATGTCTGCTGTGGCAAAGAGGAAGTAATAGGCAGGGGGGGATGGATGTGGGCAAGGCAGGGAACTTGGGGGGCAAGGGCAAGGGGTAGAATAGAAGAGAGAGTGCTGTGTTTACAGGCTTCTGCGCCTGTGCACAGGAGCTTCCGGGCATCTTGTGGGCGTGCCAAATTTGGGGGGGGCAAAATAATGTTCGCTTACCATTTAAAATTACCTTCGACCGCCCCTGGCCATATGTAAGCTGCCCTGAGTCCCTTCGGGGAGATGGAGGTTGAGTACAAGTAGTAGTAGTAGTAGTTATTATTATTATTATTCTTATTCTTATTCTCTGCTGGCCCAAAATAATTAAGATTGGCGTCCTCTGTGTAGGGAGGAATGAATTGACCCTCCCTACACAGTGTGGCTGCTTCTGCCACCTGGGAGGGGCTATTAATCAGCATCTTTACGTGGCCTACTTATATACTGCAGCTGACACACTAATGTGTTGCAGCACACAGTTTGGAAAGCTCTGTTTTAGATTATATCTTTGAGTTTTCATATGACGTATGCTTTTTAGATTGGATACACCTTCACTTACATCAGCAGTGGACTTTAGGTGACTCCCCTAAACAACAGCAGCAGCAACAACAATAACAACAACTTTATTTCTTACCTGCCTCTCCTCACGGCTCATGTCTTCTCTCCAATAGTACCTATTGTTGAACATGTTTGGACCTGCTGCTCGGGGAACTCAACCCAACTGAGCAATCCTGCTATGTATGCCATTCCATCCCTGTACCATTAGCTATATCAGCGACACTGGATTCTCATATTGACTTTTGATCCTAGCCTCTTTCCTTTAATTGACCAATTTAGCTCTGTGCTGCGATTCAAGAACAGAATCTCTTCTGGTTTGACATTATTCATACCCCTTCCTGATGTTGTTTTTGTGCCTGACTGTAGGCACAATTGCTTGTATGTGGGCTTCCATGACATTGCAAGTTCCAGTTGCATGGAATTTCTCTGGCTCATTTAATCCATGAAAGATATAAAATGGTTTAAAGCAATGCTTTTGGGTTTGGAAAGATTACCTGTTTACAAGAAACGTTGCCCAGGGGATGGCCAACTTTATTTACTCAGTCTTCGAGGAAGGAGGCTCTTTCCGTGTCAGCCCAATCCTCGTCTTACTCAGCTGCCAAGTATGCCCACCCTGTTTGGCACAAGTCTGCCCACATGAAGCAGGTGAACATAGCATTGAATAAAACATGCAGAATAATCACAAGGTGTCTTAAACTTATACCTGTTGATAAACTTTACAAGCTCTAGCTGGCATTGCCCCCTGTGACGACTTGGTTCTTAAAATAAAGTCTGGAGGATTTAAAAACTCTTCTCGGTTCGCTACCACCAACCTAAAATATTACTTCTAGGATTTCTTTATCAAAACAACCCTTCAGCTAGGCTCTTTAATCTTCACCCAAAATTAAACTAAGAGGAATGCTGAGGTAAATAAACTTCTTTAGAATGGGGAACGGGAAAGATACTGGAACCGGAATCAGACAGCTGATGTAAAGAGTACAACAGAGGCTTTTCTTTTAAAGTTTATAAGTTAAATGTTTATTAACTTAACAGGCACAGATCGTATTGGTTCTTCAACCGAGGCACGAGAGCGTAATGGTTAATTAAAAGATGGTTCAACAGCGTGATGGTTACAGCAAAATGCTTACTTAATCTTAGATGTTCAATGTTACACAGACAGTGCGAAACTTGCCTAAACTAGAACTCACTCCCACTAATATCTAAACTAGTGGTGAGCTATCTATCAAACAACTATCCTAGATAGTTCACTTCAGAGCTTTGATACAGAGGCTCTATACTCTAAACAGAGCTTTGATACAGAGGCTCATTACTCTAATGAGTTCTGACAAGGAGCTGTCAGCAACTCTCCTCTCTCTGTGAGAGCGTGTCACGAACACTCCTCTCTCCCTGAGAGCTTGTCAAGAACTGGCAAAAAAGCCCTTTCTCTCTCCCTCCAGTAGTTCGGCTCCTCCCCTCAACTCAGAGCTCTTCCCAGGCAGCTCTCTCCCTAACTCCTCCCAGGGAAGACTCCCAGCCACGCTCCCTTTCTCCAGGCTATGCTGTCTGCCAAACTACCAGGCTGGTCTGGGCCCTGCCTTAAATGGGTGAGTTCCTCATACCCCCCTCTCCCAATGTGTGACGGGAAGTTGCTGCTAACAGTGAGAGAAATAAAGTTGAACACAGTGAAAGCCATCCACTGCATGGCTATCAGCCTCCTCCCAGTAGACCCAAATCAAGGAAAAGTTTAATGAGAACCACCACAACATGTTCCCCCAGCAACATCAAGAGTATCCCTCTGGACAGCTAAACCAGGAAATCCAAATTGGATCCCCCCCCCCCCCAACAAGGGTCTGCCTCAAGGGGCAAACTAAGAATGGGCAACTTGAAAGTCCCTGAACAGAATTAGAAGTGGACTGGGCAGATCAAAAGACAATCTGTCAAAATGGCACTGCCTAAAAGAATCTTCCACCTTGTGCGACTGTGGAGCAGTACAGACAACTCCGCATCTGTATGCTTGCCCACAATGTCCTACTTCATTTAGACAGGAAGAATTCTTGGAGGCTACAGATAATACAGTTGCTGTTGCCCGTTTTTGGTCAAAAAATATTTATCCGCTTGTGCTTTTTTTTTTATCCGTTTTATACTATTTTATGAAATGCTTTTGATACAAAATAAAAATAAATAAGTAAAATAAATCCATGAAAGATAGAGGTTGACTTCTACCATCGTTTGAACATTTCTTCTGAAAGACTCTCTTCCCATGAGCACAAGCCCTTTCACATTACTACATAGTATAGATGTCAGTTGCGGAGACTGACATTTTTAAGAATGCTTTTTCTGTCTAATGCAGCATATTTAAAGCAAGATTTTTTTTGTTTTTACTTTAAATAGAATAAGGGTTAAATGATAACTTGACTTATCTTTTACATGACAAAAAATAAAGAAATTGCAAGACCTTTTCACATATTAGATATGTATTGTCATTTATCATCTAGATATCAGGGTAGTAGTGTGGAGTAATAAAACATATCATCGAAAAATGTGCTATAGGTCTGAACCACTCTTTCATTCCACCTCCCAGCTAACTGTAGTATTAAATCAAACAAGCAGAACATTTCCTTAGGCAGCCATTGCCTTTTAATTTCCTGAAGAACCTTAAAATATCATTCATTACAAGTACTACACATATTTGGTTTTTAAAAGTCTCATAAATCAATAGCAGGCTGACTGTAATAATTATTACAAGTTAGTGCATAATTTTCGTGCTGAAGGCTGCATGCAGAACTTTAGCATATGCAAACGAGGCAATTCAAACTGTGTATAGATATTAATATGAAGAAGCAGGTAACGAGGTGCAGGCTATGAATTATGCATCAAGCGCGGCTGATCTTCAATGAGGAAAATGAATTCAGCATGTAATCTAATTAGTGATGGAAGTCTATTACATCTAACTGCAAAAGCAACCGTCCTTGAAACAAATTTATTTACAGTCCATGTTTCCAATTGAAACAACTTTGAAATGATGTGTAAGACAACAGCTTAATTGTAAAGTTTTTGTTTGCTTGTTTTTTTCCCTTTCAGTTCCAGACCTGGACGGCCTCCTAAGCGGACCCAAAGTGTCACCTCTCCAGAGAATTCTCATATTATGCCGCATTCTGTCCCTGGTCTCATGTCTCCTGGAATCATCCCACCAACAGGTAGGTGTTCCACAAATTATGGTACATATGGTGCTGTGGCTCAGGAGCTGCATTCCAGGGTCTTGTAGGACCTCTACTATGTCAAAATGTCAATGATTGAAATTTGAAGAATCTAACATTGGAATTAATTATCTTATTTTCTAAAATAGGATGACTTTCTCAAGGTGTAAATAGTTCTTAGCTCTTTGGTATTGTAAAAAAAAGTAGCAAGCTCATTGACCCATGATAGAAGCAGGAGGTCTGGCTTAGTAGCTTTCCAGAATTCCTTCTTCATTTCAAGTAATCATGAAATCAGATTGTGTTTCCTTTGCATGAATCAAGTATTAACACATATGCTTAATAAATCTTTTGTTGTCAATAACATTTTCTGTTATAAAATTTTAGCAATACAGATTTATCTTTTATCTGAAATGCTTGGAACCAAACATGTTCTGTATTTTGTAATTCTTGCATATAGATAATGAGATATCTTAAGAGATGGGATCCAAGTCTAAACATGGATTTTATGTATGTTTCATCTATACCTCATGCAGACAAGGGTAATTTTATACACAATATTTTTTAATTATTTTGTACATGAGACAAAGTTTGTATACATTGAACACAAAGCAGAAGTTTCATTATCTCAGCCACCCATGTGGATAATTTTGGATTTTGAAGTATTTTGGATTTCAGAATTCCAGATAAAGGAAGCTCAACTTATAAAACCTTTACAGTAAATAATTTATATTGTATTTTTCTCATCTACTTTAAAAATAATAGTATTGTTTTTAATTTACAATAACTGCCACATCTCTTCTTTATTGATGGGACCTTATTTTTCTTTCAGAATTCTGCTCCTATCAATCTTGCAGGAATTATCATTTTAAGCAATAGAGCTTCCTTTTTCTTGGGAGGAAGGATGGAATGTGGCAATTACTGTATTTCCATGGTAGGATTATTATTTCCAAGACAAAAGAAGGAAAATTATAGGTAGATCAATATGATGAAAACAAAAACACTAAACAAAGTATCCCCACTTGAATCTTAAGAACTGCTACCCTATTGCTTCTTTAAACACAGACCTTTGAGGATGCTCCTGAATTGTATTGGCAGGGTTGTAGGGAAGGCGTATGGTGGGGGTAGGGGTGGTTCATAGAAGAAGAAAAAGGAGTCTGCATGCTGTCAGAGGTTGTGGGGAGTTTAGAATACATGTTAATGGTAGATCTGATGTAGTTCCATCCAGGGAGTCAACCCAAGAAAACCATGTTGGATCATAGTGGAGAATAAAAGAGGGAAAAATAACATTATGGCTCCTTGCCATGCTGTATTAATCTGCAGAGGAGCTATACAGGCAGGAATGTGGCCCCAATTTTCAAGTTGTAGCATAGTGATAGGAATCGCACAAAAGTGCCACTCAAAGTGAGTTTAGCAGTATAAGTATAAGACAGAATGTTGTATTTGGATTGGGAGACTACCAGGTTGCAATTCCTAAGTAAAGGTAAACGTTTCCCCTGACATTAAGTCTAGTCGTATCCAACTCTGGGGGGTGGTGCTCATCTCCATTTCTAAGCCGAAGAGCCAGTGTTGTCCGTAGACATCTCCAAGGTCATATGGCCAGAATGACTGCATGGAGAGTTGTTACCTTCTCACAGAAGCGGTACCTATTGATTTATTTGCATTTGCATGTTTTTGAACGGCTAGATTGGCAGAAGCTGAGGCTAACGAACTGCCAGCCTTTTGGTCAACAAGTTCAGCAGCTCAGTGGCTTAATCCACTGCGCCACCAGGAGGCCCAGCCACAAAGCTTGGTCAAGTTCACTGTCTGTGAAGTAACTGACGTTACAGGAGTGCTATGAAGATAAACGAGTTACTACCTTACACTATCACGAGCTTCTCGAAGTGATGACAAAATTAACTAAATGGAAGAGTGAAGATGTACATGGTTCAAAATAAAAGGAGGACTCATAGTTTATGATAACTGCAGGGATGGAATATCAAAGATTGCATAGTATCATCTATGAATATAGCGTGTAAAAACCAAGAGCAATGTCTGCCTTGGGAAGATTGCTATTTAAAATTTGTCGTTAAAATATATAACAAAGCAATGGGCGGGAAAGGGACAGTAAGAGGAAGAAAGGAAGAAAATTAGCAAGTACAGGTGTGGATTTCTTTAGAGAGACAAGGACTGGGAGGGAATGACAGAAGTCATGTAATTTTTATTAAGTGTTGGTTTTGATAATGTGATCAATGTATGCAAATCTCTACAGATAAATAGTCTGTCCTACAATTTCACATATAAAGGATATCAAGGGTTGGAGGTATTTAAAGATACACTTTGTCCATCTTTCTTTTCTTTTACACATTTATTGCCATTGTAATTAAAACAGTAATAAAAAGATAGAAGGCAAAGAGAAAGGGTTTTTTAAAGGGGTAGAAATAATGCTGGTATATAGGAATGCTGGTAATAGGAAGAAGAAAATAGAAAGATTGGGTGGAGGATGGGACTCTTATATCATCTTGTTTACAGAACTTTGCCCTTAATAAGTCATTTAATTATTGGATAACAGTTTAGTTTTTTGTAAGCACTGTTCTTCAAACTACCCATGTTTCTTCCACATGTGGAGCACAATAGGAGCCTTTTGTTTCTTTAAGGTTTTTTAAATCTCTTGCAGCCATTTGACAATTATTGTCATCTTATTAGTTCAACTATGAATCAACTAATAAAATTAAAGAGAAAAGGTAATGCATGCTTTTTTAAAAAGAAAAAAAAGCAGAAAAAAGCTATTTGCTTCCGTTGCGTTGGAAAGCAATCCACCACTGAGTAAAAGGCAAGAATCTTGAAAACAGAATGGCAATTTGTATAACAAGGCAAATTTTCTCTGGGGGCACTGACTACATTGTTAGAGGCCTGACTAATTGCCAGCACAGTTCTGTGCAAATTTACTCAGAAGTAGGTTCAGTGGTGATTATTCCTACATTATGCAGAAGATTCTTGCATCTGATGTTTTGATCTCCTTGGAATAGCCACTTCCATTTGTATCTATTGAAGAGGGGAGGTGCATAATATGATGCTTAATTGTGGGTATATATAGAAATGTAGCCTACCAGCTATGTGAAGTACATTCGTTAGGCTGTTTTTAATTTCCAGACTGGCGGTGACACCAAGGGGACATTCTTGCTCTGTATTTCTCAAAAGTATTAAGACTTGCCAGATAAACCACCATTAGAACTGTTCAGGGTCAATGACTGAACCAATGTGGTTTAGTGGTTTGATTAGGATCCAGGAGACCAACCAGGCTTCAGCCATGGAAACCCACTGGGTGACCTTGTGCTAGCCACAGACCCTAAAACTTAAAGAAAGATAATCTTGCCCACAACCAGTGACAGGTTTGTCGTTCATCAGAGTCTATTTCAAGACACATAGCATCAAGACACACTTTTTACTTGCTTTCGGAAATGAATAGAAAAGAAATACCCCCCCCCCAAAAAAACCCAAACCAATAACAACCTTACACACACACTTTCTGGGAATATATCTGAACACTGAAGCTGCCATAGAGCTCAGTTTTCCCCTTTACATTTATTTCCCTCTGGCTGAGTTTCTGTCGCCCCCTTGGGCCCCTTGGCACTTGACCTCCCCGGACAACAGACAAGGCAGCTGAGGTACAACAAGCTTTATTGATTATAAGGTAGCAAGGTAAGTAAATAGTCCAGGAAGCCTTTAGTATGCAGCCTCCGGATAGCAGCAAATACAGGAATCAGCAGGGCTTGAGTATCCGCAGGATCTCAAGCGAAGGAAGTTCAGGAACAAATGCAGGATGCGATAGATAGTCTTTGAGCCCCCAACCGGCGCAAGAAGGTTGGGCGGCTTTAGGTACTGCAGACAGAGTCAATGCAAAAGTATCACGGCTTCTTCACAGAGTTCAACGATGAGCAGGAACAAGGCTTGGTGCTGGAACGAGGCAGCTGCGGAAGGCAGGCTGGCAGGGTCTTAGTAGCTGGCCGAAAGGCCCGGTTCACAATAGCATCATGGCAATAGCGGTCGTTGGTACGAGATGCTGGCATGCAGGATCTCATAGCCTTTATAGGATTTCTGACGGTAGGGCCCAGTGCGTCGAACATCAAACTGGATGATGGATGGGCCTCGGGTTGTTTTGAGAACCTCAGTCTTGAAGAATGCGACGCCTCGTTAACTCGAACCACCTGGGCTGGGGAGTAGCGCTTAGTGCTCCGAGCACCTGCTTCTGCTATCAGTCTGGTGGGTTCAGTTTGGCCTTGACATGCCTTTACCATAGCATCTTTCCTGGGAGGCATAGGAGAACAGCAAAGAGGCCCACGGCAGGAGTCGGGAGTTAACCCAGCTGTGCTGGAAAGTTTCTTGGAGTCAAGTGGGCAAAATGCAGCCCCTAGGAAAGAGGCCGTCTGAAGCCCTTGGGGTGCGACAGTTTCACATGTTTATCTTTACTATTAATGGAAGACAAGCCCTTCAAGAGTACAAAGGCATGTCAATTACAATTATGTGCAGTTCAGACTGGAATCATATTGTCAACCAGTCCCAGTCCTTTAGAACTGATGGTACATGCTATTTGGTTAACAATCTACTGTAGTTGCTTCTTCAGAATTGTCTTCAGAGACTATGTAGCGTGCATGGTGGTAGTCTAATCAGGAAGTTATCAGTGAATGCTCTACATAGGCTGGATCTACACTGCCATATAAGCCAGTTTCAGAATCTGGATTATCTGCATTGAAATGGAATATATGAGTCTACACTGCCATATAATCTATTTCAAATCAGATAATATGGAATCAGAAACAGGATTATATGGCGCTGTAGATGGGGACTTAGTCTACATTATTCCTTCCAGGAGAGCAAGTACACCGGTTGAAGCTAGCCCCAAACATTGAGCCACAGAGAGTACCTGGATTTACCATGACAAAACTGGATCTGAGAATTCTCCCACCTTGTACACCAGCTGTCTCAGGGGGAATGCAGTGCCATCTGGGACGGGTTATACTAAATCTACCACTCTCATGAGCAGGAAGTCCTCTATCCCATACCTAATCTCCAAAGAGATATATCAGTGCTCTTACAATGCTTACCATTTCCAACAATACTTCTAAGAGCCGTTCCATGGATCTTTATCCCAGGATCTTATCCCACATTATCTGTTTATTCCAGGTTATCTTGCAGGGGGACTCATATATTCCAGTTTAAAGTAGATAATCTGGGATCAGATCCTGGGATAAAGAGCAGTGTGGAAGGGCTCCTAGTTCTGCATGTTTGTTCTCCAAAATGCCGAGACACACACCAGGAGAAAAAAACAACCCACAGTACTCCAAAACAAAGGGAGTCATAAATTGGTTTGTGACAATCCAAACTCAAATAATATTGTCATTAGATCAAGCAAAAAGTCTCTTGGAACTAATTTCCTTAAGAACAGATGTGTGTCTGACATTTGGTGTTTGTTAGTTTTTTGGTTTGCTTTTTCTAGAGTGCAACCACCTTTGTAGGGGCAGTGGAAGAGCCTATTGGTAGGCTAATGAAGCCGTATATAAATATCATAAATAACTTCAGTGTGTATGTTTCTTTAGGTTGCCTGTTGACTTAAAGCAACTCTATTAATTTCATAGTACTTTCTTAGGTTAGGAATATTCAAAGATGGTTTCCAGTTCCTTTCTCTAAAATATAGTCTACACCAGGGCTTCTTAAACTTTTCCGCTGAAAGTACCTTTTGGTCTGATAATTTTTTACGTTACCCCAGTTATATAGGTGTATAAAGTAGGTACAGCAATCAAACATTTACAGATCACAAATCAGCATTTGCATGTGAAACAGGCTGATTTTCCTTTTTATGAAGTACAGCTGAAGCATCTTTTGCAGAGTCCACTGTAAACTCTGCATAATAGGTTCGTGTAACAGTCTAGAACAGTCATTAGGTGATCTGTACAGAGATTTTTGTGAGCCCAACATTGAGCTATGGGGTCAAGACCTACAATTTAAGAAGCAGTGGTCTATATCACCTTCCATTGGTTAGCAGTCCTAATCAGGGCTGACCCTGCCCAGATTTAAAAATGAGGCTTACACACGATATTCAGTATCTAAGAAGGGAACTTGCCTGATAAAAGTCTCTTAAGTTTTAGTTAAATTTTATTATCATCATGCTTGAATCTGCTTTTGCCTTGATATTATTTAAATATGAAAGCAATTTGTCAAAAAAGTGACAAATTCTACTGGCTAATCCATTCTTCAGATTGTTGTAAATATGTTATTTTTAATTATCTGAAAGGCCTTAGAAACCAAGGATGAAATTACTAACTGAGATGCTAAAGATATAAAAATGTAGGGTCTTATCTGGCAGCGGTAAACTAGAGCCACACTTCACTCCTCATTTAAGAATTCATTTTATGAATTTTTAAAATATAGTCCAGTCTTCATTAATATGTATCTACTTAATCTGCTTCTGAACAATTTGTACATGACTTTTCTGCAATTTTAGGATGGCATGGTTAATATTATGCATTATGCACAACACAGGGCAAGTTTTCTCATCAGTTAGGTGCTAGGGATAGACCGTATATTCTGGCACTTTGGATATTCCCATGGTAAGTCCTGGTAGTGGAAGTGAATCCTTCCATACTAACCAAATATGATGCCTTACACTTTGTAATGGCTCTTAGGGTTTTCTGACAGTTCTATGTCCTGGCTTATAGTTTTGCGGTCACTGAATTTCATGATTGGTCACATTTTTCTCTCTAAAATCCTAATATTATATGAATTGGCTTGTCCTGGCTGATTGATGGGCAGTGGACTCTAATGGACAGTTGACTATTCCAAGAACCTTGAATTCAGAATGATTATTTAATTCAGTTTGAACCTGGCTCAAGGCTGCAGTGGTCATAAAATGCACACTAGCAATGTGTGCTGCAGCATGGATTAAATGGGAAGCACTACATTAAAAAAGTCAGAAGGAAGTTTGATTTCAACCATATAATGTGCTGCAGCTAATCCAAATATATCCCAGATCCAGGGCAAAATCAAAGTGTAGTCCCCCAAGGGCATGGCAGGGCGGCAGCAGGTTCATCAATTCCTGGGGAGGGGTAAGTGATTACCTTTACTGCTAACTACCATTATTTTCACTGTCCCTTTCATTTTTTTCATCTCATAATCCTTTGGTGTGCTGATACTCAACTCTATAGGAAATGTGGAGAAAACACTGCAAAGTGGTTTGAGGCCAGATTCCATGCTAAATCCCCTTTGTGGCTTCAAACCAGTTTCAGGCCTGTCAGTCTACAGTAAGCACTCGCACAATAAAAGCGGTTCTTCTCAAACAGACTTCCAAGATTAATTATAGTGTCCTGTACCTATGTGGTAGTGT
Source organism: Anolis apletophallus (assembly GCA_030556195.1). Classification (NCBI taxonomy): domain Eukaryota; kingdom Metazoa; phylum Chordata; class Lepidosauria; order Squamata; family Anolidae; genus Anolis; species Anolis apletophallus. The sequence continues at coordinate 113,084,360 of JARBWK010000004.1, forward strand.
GTATGCTATTCTGACATGGTCTCAGATGTTACCTCTTTTGTCAGTTCAGATGGTTTGGAGGAATATCAATGCAGGCAGAGACATCTTCCCTTCTTGGCCATGTGGAGACAAAGGGCAGTAAAAGGCAGTCAATAAAATTTGGAATCCATTAGCAGCAGGGAGGTCTTGTTTCGGGATTTTACTCCACTGACATTACTTTGGGAATAGCACTATCTGTGTATTAGCTTGCTTCTGCACCCCCAGACATCTTTAGATTTCTATAACTGAAAATAATTGGAATAGATAAATGAGGTTGCCCCACAGTGAATTGGAGAATACCCAATCTGTTCTGAGTATCCAACACAAAATACAAACACTTCAGACTATGCATAAAGTGGAGAGGAAATCAGGAGTGCTCCAGCTCCCCTCGAGTCTCTTCTGATGCTGATGGAATCCCCCAAAGGGGGTGGGGGGTGGGCAGGGACACAGATTCTTGTATTCTTTTGCATAGATGTTGCCATAATGCTGCATTTTCCAATAATGTATTTTGTTATTTAATATGTGAGCTAGAAAAGTTTTTCATTATTGGAGGGCCTAACAGTAATTAGATCACTACAATTGCATTTCAACAGAGTGTTATTCATTTACAATATTTATAAATAATTTTAAGGTAATGTATAAATATTGTACATAATAAAAGTTAGTTTCCAAGAATCAATATTGTTGCACCTCAGATCGCGGCAGTTCCCCCCTAGATCATATACACCAGGCAGATGCAATAAATGTACTTTTATTTAGAATAAAGAATAGTCCAAAGGTTGGAAGATGAAAGCAAAGTAAAGCAAGTCCAAATGATAATCCGGAAAAGGTCCTCAAACTGGACTAAATCCTAAAGGAAGCAAACCTCTGTAGGCAAGGCAACAGCTCCTGCAGTCTTGAACTTAAAGTCAGCAAGGCAAACCGCCCCTGTGGTCAACGCGATCTTAGAGTCTTGAGCATGAGTCCTTCCAAGCTAAACGTAGCTTCAGGTCTGACTAGAACGACCCCAGCACAATCTAATAAAGAGAACTATTTTCTATGTGACCAACGCACCCCCTTCCTCAAACTCAAATCTTTCCGGGAGGATCTGATACTAGCCCTCCTGTCGAATTCCTGCTTATTAGCGGCCCCAGGTGCAGTACTATCATGCTGGGAAACTCGATCCTCCCTATCCTCGGAATGGTTGTCTGACAAGGGAGTGGAGACGTTCTCGTGGGAATCAAGGTCGCTGGGCCTCTCACTGTCTAATTCAGAACTGACGTCCATTGAGTCATCATTATCCTCAACTTCAGGCCCATACCCATGTAACCATCCATCATCCCAGGCTAATTCTTCATCTGCAGACCCGTACCCATCCGGCCACCCCTCATCCCCAATCTGACCCTGATCAGCTGGAACCCCCGATGTCTGTCTATGGCCACCAGTCTGGAACACCACAAATATTCAGTATCAGTTGTAAACAAACTATAATATTAAAAATAATTAAAGAGATTGAGAAGTAAAGCTAAGAAAAAATGTATAACAGTGAAATACCAAAATCTAATGTCATTGCATGAAATCAGCAATCTTTAAGGTTTAAAGATAAATATAAACGGGATCTTACAAAACAACACCAGGACATTGTGTCACTATGCCATATGTTTTTCATATCGTCCGACTGTTATGTGACTGGCCCCCAATACTCAACCAAATTCTTTTTTGTTTATAATTTCTGAATTGCCTTTAAAGAGCTACGCCCAATCCATTGTAGTTGGTAATAGCACGTTCTCTAGTCCTGTAGCATCTAATAGCATCTAAACTGGGGGCAAAACATGGTTCTGGTAATTGCTACTTTCTCAGTTTTCTCAGATCCATGGCATCCCAGAAGTATGTCCAATGAGTCCTAGGTATCTATTGTGATTTGGTTCCAAGGTATCTCATGGATACCCGGTTTTGTGGAAGTTCAAGTCCCATTATATACAGTATTGAGTAAAATGTTGTAATTTATATAGCATGGCAAAATTCAGGTTTGCTATCTGGGGGTTTAAAATATATATCTTAATCTGTGGATGATTGAATCTGTAGATATAGATTCTAGGAAATACAAGCTATAGCTGAGTTCCATTTTGGTGATCACATTTTGGCTCAGTTCTCTTTCCTCGGTGGTTTCATCTATATGTTAGAAAGCATGGTGGCATAGGGGGACTTTTTGGCACACATATGCCAGAGGATGTGATATAGAGCAGAAGTTCCCTAAAAAAAATTTCAATACTGCATTCTGAAGAAGATCTAAAATCACTTGAGAATTGGCTCCCTTGAGCCCAGCCTAGACAGCAATTCTAGAAACATTTTTCGTTCAATGGTATAGAAGGCTGCTGCAAGATCCAGGAGAACTGGCGATGCCTTCATGCATTATTTTCTGGTTCCAAATTTTTGGAAATACGTGAGATGAGCAGTATGAATGCATTAGGAGTAATATTGGAAAAAATGGCAAAAAACCAGAACTGCGTTGATACATTGTGCTATACAGCACACTAAATTCATAGATACTATGCAGCCAAGAAAGGTGGGCACTTTAAAGGACGTACAGTCAGACCTCAGTTTTCTATAGTTCGGAGCACAGAATTCTTATCAAAGTTGGAAAATCTCCAAGGACCAGCCATGCATGAACCCTCCCCCCAAGCCAGGATTAGGGAAGCAAATGGGATAGACGTAGTGGGAGGAGGGAAGGAAGAGAAGAGGGGGCTCTTCTACACCAGAGGTTTCCATAATTTCCACTTGGTTTTGGAGCAGGTTCATGGAACCTTGACTTTCAATGGTATTAGCATGTCATAGGCAGCCAACCTACACTATTCAGTTAAGTTGTCATCACTCGTAATTTCCCAGGCAAGATTTGTACAGAGACTTGAAAATAAGAGAAAAAGATGTAGGTCGTTGGGGAATTTTCTATATTTACACTATTCCAGTGATTCTCCACCTGTGGGTCCCCAGATGTTTTGGCCATTAACTCCCAGAAATCCTAACAGCTAGTAAACTGGCTGGGATTTCTGGGACTTGCAGGCCAAATCACCTGGGGACCCACAAGTTGAGAACCACTGGGTGAAACCCTTGTGTCAGCATTGTGCAGCAATAGAGGTACTGACAAAAATATCTGCAAATCATCAAATCCATAAAGGTTAAATCCAGGAGTGTGGAGGGCCAACCTTCTAGCAAGCTTCCCATATAGATTATAGGCACCTTCAGCACTGCCCCTATATCCTAGGATTTGATCCCAGGTTATCTGCTTTGAACTGGATTATATGAGTCTCCACAGCCAGATCATCTGGGATAAGAAGATAATCTAGGATCAGATCCTGGGATATAGGGGCAATATGGAAGGGGCACTAGTGTCAAGCAAGCACAGATTTAGTTTAGTTCCAGCCCTAGCCAGTATTAGACACTTTGAGGAGTTGTATTCTGGCAGCACTTGGAGGGCTATGGCATTCCTTTCCCTGGATTGGCTGTTTCTCCTATTTTACCATATGAAAGTATCATTTTTTCATGGGTGAAACTTAGTTTACTTCTGCTAATAAAACACATTCCTGGCCAATTCACCCATGGCTTTTCATCTTTAAATCACTTTTATGAATTATCAGCATACTTGACCTTAATTTGAAATGCTTAGTTCAGTCCTCCTGCATTATACTCTGAAGAAAGCAGTGTTGAGTTCATTGGGACGTACTTTCAAGTAAGTGTATGGGAGGTACAGCCTTCATGAATGCAATATATGTTGTTTGTATTCTGTTTGCCCACTAGTTCATTGAGTCCATAGTTGCATTTTGAAGATTTTTCGCAGTAGATGTGGAAACTGTAGGGAAAGATTGAAGCTTTCTTACCTTGATTGATTTCTTCAATTGCTGCAGTGGAAAAATAGATTTTGTATTATAACAAGTTGTTTGCATGCAGACCTGCCGTTTCAAAGCAAACAGAGAAATATATACTCATGAGCAGCATCTTTGTTTATGCATGAAAGATCTGTATCTATGTTAGTTTTGTCAATTTTTCAGTTGGTAACGCAACAATAGGAGAATAATTATCTGTACTGTGCAGTAATAAATAAATAGAATAAATAAAGACTGCAGCAGTTATCCCTTTTTGGGAGAGGTTATCTTCTGTGCCTTTGAATGATTTTTAAAAATTATCTTAATATTGTAATTTATTTGTCTTGACCTGGTTCAGAAGACATACTTAGCTCATCAACTTGGGCAGAAGCGCTGGGAATAAGGACCAAAATGGAAACTATACCAGAAACTATGTGTTTACTGTAAGTTTGCTGATAATTATTGAACTGCTCTGCTATATACAGGAGTACCTCTATTTTGTAAACTGTCATACCTGTAATAGAAGAAAAAGGGCCTCACTTATCTGTAGTTTGGGGAACACTGCAAGGGAATATCTCATGGTACATAATCTGACATTTTTGGTACTTTAGTAATATTTTATATTTCTTTTCTTTTCTTTTCGAAGCGTTTTTATTGAATTTTAATTCTATAATTGTAATTATAAACATAACATCATTTCCCAAATGAAGTACTAGGTTTGTAGAGTTAATTTAATGGTTAATATTAAGGGATTGAATTCAGTGGTGTTTTAACATTTTTAGATATTCATTCGCCTTCCACATGAATAAAACTGTTCCCAGAACTTGCCCTGGGCAGTATGGTATTTCATCTTTGTCTGTGAATCACAGCTATTCCCCTCATCCTTTCAAATGGGCACATTAACACATGTGTAATTCATTCTTTTTTTGACATCCATATCCATGACATTTTCATTAATAATCATTACAAATTTCACTGGACCCAGATTTACACATATTTTAATCCCAGCATAAGTTCCAAACAGGTTTTGCTATGTAAAAGACATAAATTTGGAAGGGATGTGCATATGAACTCACTTCCATGTATTACCCTTCTAACCTGAGGGATTTGTTTAACAAACCTGAACATAAATCCAAACCGCTGGAGACATAAAGGAAAGTTAATTGGGTGCTCTTCTTGGAGGTCTTTCTCACTATGCTTCCTCTTTCCCTTGGGATTTTAGTTCCTTCTGGTGTGGAACTTTTAATTTTTCTTAAATGTAGTCAATTTGATGATAGGAGCATTTTCTGAAATGTGACATTTATGATTGTTATTTGCAGCTTTGTTTCTTCTTTTCCTTCCTTTTTCAACAAGAAAGTAGTTCTCAAGCTCTTTCTGCCTCTCTTTCATTTTTGTAGGTTTGGTAGTTTTAAAAAATAACACTATATGAAAATAATATTATTAAACAGTTGTTTGAGTAGCATGTACTCAGGATCAGGTTTTGCAAGTAAATTGCAAGTAAATACATGTCCAAGTTGAGCAATTAAGTTATGCTTTTTAAATAATGGCACTTTAATAAGGGGGCCAGATATCCTGTTCAAACCATTTTTCCCTTTTGTATGGAAACTTTCCTGCCAGTTCCCCTCCCTCCTCCTTTATGACTTCTGTGTCCTCTTGGCTAACCACTTTGTATTTGATTCTGCTCCACTACCCCTTTTGAAGTTATTTATGATTTAATTGTATTTATTCACTTAACACAGATCCATCTGTGTCCCATTCCCAGTAGAAGGCTTCTCATTTAATCTCTGTCACTAAATGCTAACATCTCATACATTTCTTAGCTCTGAATGCCTTTTGCAGTGTCGTTCCTATGGTAACTTAATGCAGTTCCTTTTAACAGAGCTTACAGTATAATCTGTAGAGGGTTTTTTTATTTGCAATGAAGTCCCCCCCCCCATTTTTCTGCCATGTATCTGCATTTCTAAATTGATTCATAATCCTTTTCTTACTCACACATCCACTTGATCCCTGTTTCTCTTTAAAGCATGGCCTGAAAATATTTCATTTGCTGTTGTTTGCAATATGTTAACAATATGGTGCTGACGGGATATTTTTTCAGGTCCACAACAAACTTTTTGATGCAGATACCTCTTTATTTGAAAATAGAAGCTAAGTGTTTGATATGAATTACCATAATCTACCCTTCCTGTACTCTATATGCAATGTCATCTGAGATGTATTTTAGCATATCTAAAATTAAGAGAAGTCATAATTGTCTAATTGCTCTTCTCCATACTTACTCATTCTCTTTTTCTTACTGTGCTTTGCAAACCCAATTACAATAATGGATTTAAGATATGGTTTGAAGGAATTGATTAGTTAAGGATATCCAGTGTTTGCCCATTTGGATAGTACAGCAAATTGCTCTTAAAGTCGAGAACACAATGTAGGAAACTGGATAAAGAGGAAAGAGTAGAACCCAACGAGCCTACAAAATGCTGCCACTTAATTGACAGCTTTGGTATCTGAACTGAGCTAGTGATTCCATCAAGGACATCAGCATATGATGCCTATTAACAATATGAAATCATAACACTATGTGACAAAATTTGGGGGGGAAACATGTACCTGGCTTAAAAGTGTTATTTCCTGTTTAATTGTGCGGTACTTACTTTGAAAGTAGATGTTATACTCCAGAAGCTTCATTTTTGTGGCTGCCACAAACTATGTTCATTTGGTTGAGACTATGAAATATTCATTGAAAAACTATAGCAAAACGTGCTGATGGATGTCCCGCAAAAACATTCTTTTTGCAGTTTGATAAACTTCTTTTCATGTTTTTATGATAGAACCTATCGGGAAATGACATTTATAACACGGGAACAAAAATCGTGTTATATAGTGCAATTGAATTCTTGCTGTACTTTTTCCTCTTCTGATAAAACTTTAAGACCTTACAGTTCTTAAGTCACAAGTGTTTTCTTTTTAATATTCTTTCAAAAATATTGAAAGTTTTCTTTATAAGACAGTAGACTATCAACGAGAGACAGTGTGATGCCATGGTTTAAGCGTTGGATTATGACTCTGAACATCAGGATTCAAAACACCGTCAACCATGGAAACCCACTGGGTCACCATTGGCAAGCCATCTCAGAGGTAGGCAAAGGCAAACTCCCTCTGAACAGATCTTTCTAGGAATACTGCCATAAGTTAAAAACAACTTGAAGGCACAAAAAAGCATCAAGGTTAGTCAACAATGTAGGAAAGAAAAAAACACGGTTATAGTTTAAATAATAAAATTTCAGGTCATAATCTAAAACCATGTCATGTCAAGGACCACCATACAGATATTATATTCTTAATCAGCAGTATCTTTCCATTGATCTCCATGAATAGAATGAGAAAGATAAGTGAGCCTGCTACATCATCAAATATCATAGAAAGTATCTTAGAGACTATCACAACCTTTGTACTCATATATTGTGTGTGCTTTTAAGAACCAGGCTTCAAAATATCGAAGGGTCTATCTTTTCAAGGATTTCAGAGTTGGTTTCATTGAATACAGTACAATACATCTGAATTAAAGAACATAGGATGGTGCTGTCGACCATTTATTTGAAGAATAATGATATGCTGAATTCTTAAGGCAAGGCATACATTTAGTTATTCCTAGCATCGAATCTTTTATCATTTCTCAATTTTTTGAAATAAGTTTTTCTTACTAAGCTCTCCAGTCTAAAACAGTTCCGGAAAGTCAACAGTTACTCTGCAGTCAGACACCCATTTAACCATGAGTAAGGACAACAGCACTTATTCCTGAATAAATATATGGGATTTTCTCATTAATAATCTATTGTCGTGTATTGAGACAGCCATCAAGTGACCACGCTAATGCCATTCCAGTAAAACAAAAAACCTGATACACAATAGTATGGGCTGAATGAATTTTGTAGAAATAAATACAAATGTGTAACATTGTTTGCTGCATCTAATTTGTTTTCCTAATTTATAAAAATTGCTCATATTTGTGACAGCTGAACAAATCTTTACAGATGTAACTGTGGTTTGGCATGAGAAAGATGAACATATTCAAATCCACTACACATACTGTATAAAAGCTGGCAGTCAAACCATTGCGTCTTGGGCTAGATTACCCTTTTTCCATTATGTGTTGTGTGTTTTGAGTCCCTTAATGCATGTTTGCCTACTGTGTTTCATGGAGGAATCAAATTGGTCCATGGTACATAAATGTTTTATGCAATATTCCATAGAGAACATTAAATAAAAATAAAGAAGTGTTGACCCCTAGCGCCTACACCCATTTCTTATGTCAAATGGGGAGATGCTGAAAGCTCTCTGTGCTTGTAACCCTTCTATCTAGCTGTGACCCTCCTTAACATTAAGCAGGTGACTCAATTAAACATAAATCAGGCATAAAATGCCCTGCATGAGGCAGCACAGTGAATCAAGCAAATTATCAAATGGCAAAACTCATTTTGTGCTCAGGGCAATGTAAGCTGCCAGTATTTATACATCAAAACTTCACTCAATGTAAGATTGATTTTATTTTATTTTGTTTATTTTAATTCCCTATAGCAAGCTATGTTGGTCCTGTAAAATGTTGCCTGCATCATTAGGCTCCTAAGAAATGCTTTTTAGCAAAGAGGTTGAGCTCAAGCTTACAACAAACATAATCCATCTGAAGGCTGGTTTGCCTTACTACTTACTCTGTAGCTGCTTGAAAGAGAGCTGATCATTTTTCTTTTGCTTTGGTGTGCAATTGCGCTGAAATATAAGCGCCCATGACTGTATAGATTTTCTTTGTTGATTCTATCAAAAATAAGACCACCAAAGGAATAATATAATAGAATCGAAGTACTGGTAGCATCCAAGATATTTTCCCAGTTCCAGTTGAGATGTTCGGATTAAAGTCTGTAAGCCCAGTCTTAGGGCTGAAATGAATTTTTATGTAAGATGATACATGTCTTCCTTTCACAGTTGCTTTTTATGCTGCTTTAAAACATGTCAAAATAATCCCCAGCAGAGGAATCTAAGAGGAATGTCAGCTCTGTGGTTATGTAAATCGAATTGAGTGCTTTACAGCAGGTTTAAGATTTTTATAACTCAGAAGTTGTTAACAGCCAGCTGGTTTGTATCTGTTTTTTATGGTTATTCTTGTCATATGCAGCCCCCACAATTTTAATTATATTTTATGATATGTGTTTTCCCTCCTCTTGAATCTTGCAGCCACTCTTTGGTTTAGAAGAAAGAAATTTTCTGTGGGGAGGAGCACAAGCAATTGTTTGGGGCACCATCACTGTTGTACAATTATTTCAAGTTGTTGGTTGCAGAGTTTAGGATTAAGAATATACGTAGAAAATATGTGATTTGATAATACAGTAGATGAAATGTTGTGACTTATACATTGTAGACTTAATTACAGAAATAGATGCTGATTGTGTCACTGTTGCCTTCAGTAGTAAAGTAGCCGATTTTCACATTTTATTGATTTCATCATGCAAATTAACCTTTGCTTCACAGTTCAATATGTTATTTGTATGTGAGCTATTTGTATTTGAGGCATTTAATTTACAGAGCAGGCTTGAGACAATTGTTTGCTTTATATCCATCTCAGAAATGGTGTTCACAATATAATTAATGTAGTAGAAGTTCTTGAACAGATTCGTTTCATCACAGGCCTGTTATGTGCCTTCCCCGGCATAACACTCATACTTAATTTTAATGTTTTAATTTTAAAAAAATCTCTGAAGGATAAAGGCTTTTTACAATGTATTTTACAATGTAAAATACCAAGAAATTGGCCCCTCCTTCAAACCAGTCTTGAGTTTTTTTCATATATAGTTTTTGTGCAGAAATCCATGCCAGCACTTTGTTAATATTTAGCATAATATAATGGTTTGGGTGGAATGATAGAAAAACCCATCTATCTTAGTTTTGACATTGTGATGTAAAATTGATTGAAGTACATTTGTTAGAGATGTCACTCAGTGAATTCTGTAGATTAGTTTCATCAGATCGAGCAAGAAATGCCTGCTAGCAGTGGTCACAATTGAGATATATTCAGAAACGTATAGGTCATGTTATCTATCGGATTTATACATTCACATCTGTGTATAGTGTTTCAGCCAATGTCATTTGAAGAAGGCATTTCCACAGAGCATAGCAGAAACAATATCTGCTTCTGCTGTATAGTCAAAGAATTGATTTGTGTAATTCAATTTCATTACTTTAACAGTCTAAAATCAATATAAGTATTATCATCAAACTTAATATCTACAGACATTTTGACTCTAAAAGGCTGCTTATATTGCGCTATATTATAATATTATTATAATATAGTTCACTCTTAAAGATTGCACTATATATATAATATTATAATATAGTTCACTCTTAAAGATTAGGGAGTATTTATTTTCAGCCGCTTATACTTGTATGTCTGGAAAAAAAAACTGATCTGAAAGGTTAAACATGACCATTGTTGAAGTGTATAATCCAGAAGAGCATCTTTCATTCCATTGACTAAAATGTAATTGCTTAGACAGTTGCCTCAACTACTCTGGAATTAATTATTTCAGATTTTTTAAAAAGGAATCTCAATAAGTGTAAAACAACTTGGCAAATTATTTCTTGGAAGTTTGCTATCTATTTAATATTTGTTTTCAGATGCCTTGGCTTCAGTCTTATTTGTGTCACCCATTATGAATTTTCATCTATCTTGCCATCCATCCATGATACTTGAAGATTTTCCTTATGTTTTGTGTTGTGGGACTGAAGAGCATTCCACATTATACTTCTTTAATCAGACTATGTGGCTTGAAATAGCTACACATGTACTGTTTTTAAAGTTATTAGATCACTCAAAGGGCAATGTAATATACAGTATGCCTACATTTTAGCTGTTAAAGATGAGGAGTGTATCAGAGAAAAGAGGTGATGGCAAACCAAATTCAGAATGGGAAGAAATGGGGCTTCCTAAAGAAGGCCAAGGAGTAATGCTTTAGTGTGGCTCAAATAGTGTTTCCATTCTCCTTCCACTAGGGCAGAATGATGGGAAAGGCACAATCGGATGTAATTCAAATTACATGACACTTTCACAGTCTGAAGTTCAAACTACATTTAACACAGAGTGCTACATTTAACACACAGTGTGCAGCTAAAGATAGAGGGTTTTTAAAGACTATAATGTAAGCACACACAACCCTGATGTGGGCACAGAATCAAAGATTGGGAGATTTAGGTGTTATTTGCAAACTTAGAATTTGCAGACACCTATGTGAAGAATAACATGGTTTGATGACCCCTTCTTTATACTCCCCACACTTTTTTGGTTTTTTTGTTTTTTTTTTGGGGGGGGCGATTTTAACCCTTCACCAAGCAGCCAAATTGTGGAATTTACTGTGGTGTTTCTTGAAGTATTTACACAAATATTACATTTTACAGTTCAGTATAACTTCTGTATCCATAGGGAGTGTGTTCCAAGACCCCCTCATGAATACCTAAATCCATGGATACTCTATAGCTTATGATTATATGTGGGGCAGAAGTATACCATAGAGTAGCACTGGAGGACATAAATATGTCCACAAAGTCTTTTGGAACACTTTAGAAATACCCCTTTTGTGACACATTTTGATGTTTAACATTCAAATATTTCGAAATTGTAGAAATAATAATGTGAGTTTCTTCTTCAATAGAAACTCCATGATACGTAGTGGTTGGCCTCTGCCCCAATAGATCAAATGGAACAAAACTAGTAAGAAAGATATTATAAGAGAAATCTAGAGAGTCACCATCAATTTATAACTCTGAAAATAAGGGAAATGTGAAGTAATTTTATTGGACCAGTTTCTACTGCTTAGAGAGTTTTTCAACATGAAAAATTGTTTTATGTGCCATATTAGAGCAGTGCTACTAAAAGTGGTGATCTGTGGATCAATGCCAGTTCATGAGCTATCAACTGCCTGTCTACAGCAAGTTTCCAGGAAAGAAAGAAACAAATATAGTGCTGATCCCTGGCACATTGGGATAAAATGTGTTCCAGACACACATGCCAAATAGTTTATTGAAGAATGCCATGTTTTATTTCAAGTATTTTAATAGCCTAGTAGCCCATTTTGCACATGCTAATAAATCACACCAAGCTTAGTATGAATACCTCTGTAGTCAAAGAATGATCAACATCACAGAATATTTATAATTTTGAAACAAGAGAAGGTTTATTGTATAAGCCTGGCTAGGAATCCTATGACTCTGTTTAACTTTTTATGAATTCCAAGATATAAAGGTATATAATGAATTCTTACAGTTTTGGGAGGCTTCAGTCACAAAAATTACTATTAGAGCAAGAATAGAAAGTCAGCAATATTTTCATTTTATCTAAAATTTGCTCTGAAATATTCTGTTCTGACACTTGTTCTGACAGTATCCTAACAACTGACAATTTAATTCAGTGTGTTTATCGTGTTTCAGCTTTTTTGTTCCCAATTATGAGTTGTTATAACACAGGGAACAAATTGCATAATCAATGCGGGGTGGTGGTGGTGAGAAGATGGATAAAAACAAAACATATTGCTTAATCACATGCAAATATGTTTGTCTGTTTCTTACTAACTTACTATATGGTGCCATTAAATCGGAGTAGGGAACCTCTGTGATAGGATGGAATTCTCAAATCATCTAGGTACTTTAAAAAAAAAAACAACAATTGCTGCATAGCAAACAATTGTTGCCTAACCAACTATCTGACCTAGAGGCATCTTTGAAGCTGCCAAAATCATCATTTATAATATCTGTGAAGAAGACAACTGCTATGGCAAAAAGCTACTTCTATAATTTTGCATCTGAGTCTGGAGATTTACAACCAAAGAACAGAAAAAGGAAGTGTAAATGTTGACCTGTAGTTTGACAGTGACCATTCTACAATCGTTGCATGCTCCTCTGCCTGTATTTATATAGGGTAGTGTTAAAGCCTTATTTGCTGTTAACAGTTTGTGTGCGTACACTGCATTTAGTAAAAAATGTTGTTTCCAAATATAAACCACATTTGTAGACTAATGTTAAGTAATGTTTATGGTATACTCGTGTATAAGTTGAAAGCATATATAAGTTCAGGGCAGTTTTTGGGGCCAAAAATATGGCCTGTGCATAAATTGAGGGGTATTTAGTGGAGAGGGGAAAGCACCAACACTGTTGAAGGGTACCAGCCATCATTCCCATTTTCCTGTCCAGGTATTCAAAAAGGCCAGAAGTATCACCATGTTTGAGAGAGTAGAGGAGATCGATGCTTCTTTAAATTCTCCTGGAACAGACTTAGTTTTTGCCTTTTGCCACTCTACCAAGGCCCCCGCTACATTGCCATACAAAATCTAGATTATCTACTTTGAACTGGATTATAAGGCAGGCTAAACTCAAATAATCCAGTTCAAATCAGATAATGTGGATTATCTGCTTTGATAACCTGGATTATTTGGCCTCAGAGAAGGTAATGATTTTGATGCTTGTTTTATATATTGTTACAATGTTCTTTTTATATTTTACTAGCTGTACCCGGCCACGCTTTGCTGTGGCTGACTGTGGTGGTTTCCAAAGTGAAGTCCTGAGAAAGTAGTGGTATTAGACTCAGTTGGATTAGACTCAGTTGGAAGGACTCCCAAAGGTCAGGGTTGCTATGGCGTTGTAGAGAAGCACAGTCAAATGAAGGAAAGGGTCGAAAGGGGTTGCCACAGCAATGCGTGTCTGGGTACAGGTAGAGATAAATCTTTCTTTTCCCCAATCTTAATTAGGAAAGAGGCAAAGAAGGAAGTAGAGAATGAAATAGCATTCCTTTCCTTCTTTCCTTCCTTCCTTCTATCTTTCCTACCTTTCTTCCCTCCCTGTTTCCCTCCTTCTATCCCTTTTTATTTCCTGTTCTTCCCTCTTCCTTCTTTTCCTCTTTTCTGTGCCGTAGTCTGTATAGATGTGTTTTGTGTGTGTATGTAGGAGGCACCGTCGCTGACACTTCCCTTTCCCCCTTCCTCCCCCCCCTCATGTTCTTCCCTTGTCTACTTGTATATTTTGTCTCTATGTGCCACTGGGCACTCAAACTTCTGTAAACCGCTCCGAGCCTTCGGGGAGTGGCGGTATACAAGTTTGAAGTATAAATAAATAAATAAATATATTTGTGTCTATGTGTATATATGTGTGTGTGCTTATGTTTGTGTGTATATATTGTGTATGTTTGTGTAGTTATGTACTGTATATGTGTTTGTATATGTATATGCATGTATATGTGTTGATGTTTGTATGTTCAGATGTATGTATGTGTGCATGTGTATATTTCTGTGCATGTATATGTGTGTATGTGTGCATGTCTTTATGTATATGTGTGTGTGTGTGTATACGTGCGTGGATGTGTATATATATGTATATATTCCTTCCTTCCCTCTTTCCTTCTTTCCCTCCCTCGTTCTGTCTTATCTTTCTCCCCCTTTCCCTCTTGAATTCCTGCCCTTTTCCCCTCCCTCTTTTCTTCCCTCCTTCCTTCATGTCTGTTCGCCGTCCTTCCTTCTGTACCTCTTTGATGCCTTTCATTTTCCTTTCCTTTCTACTGTATGTTCTTCCTGCCTCTTTTATTTATTTTCTTTCTCTCTTTTTTCCTTCTCTATCTCTTTCGTTCCTTCCTTCACATTTTGCTTCCATGGGCAGAGTTCCTTTGAGGAGGCTGGGGGGAGGGGGACGGGGCTGAAGCTGTTAAGAATGGCACCCACGCTCTGGCACTGCTGGGGAGGGGGACGAGGAAGAAGCGCCCTCCATGACGAGAGAGAGAGAGAGAGTGAGGAGAAGGGCCCTCGCTCGGTGACTGCCGGGCGGGCTCCTGCCTTCCCGACTTGCCCCCCATCTTCCTCCTTCTCCTTAGAGAGACCAGCCAAGAGCTGGGAAGGCAGCGGAGGCGCAGAGAGGGGCGTGGGGAACCGGCAGCAGCATGGATGCCTGCCTGCATCCCTCTTCCCTGGCGTCTTGCTTCTTTCTGTGTTGTGGGCAAGTGCCCAACTGTCGTTTGGAAAGGAAGTTATTTCAATTGGGAGGGGGGATGAGAGGAGCTGTGTCGTGCGGCTGGACCATGCGTGGTGGTTTATGGGAGTTGTAGTCCTTTTTGTTTTTTGTATTTTGTGACCGATGCTTGTTTTTTTAAAAAAGTTTTTTTAGTTGCAAACATAGCGAGTAGGGTTGTGAGTGTATGTGGCCTAGTTTAGTGTTTCTACCTTGCGTGGTTTTGTTGCCTATATGCTTATAATAACGGATGTTACATTTTTATATATATAGATGTTGTTTTATTTTGATGTTATTCATTTTAATGTGTTTTGTTTTAACTCTGTTGATGGGGCTTGGCCCCATGTAAGCCACCCAGAGTTCCTTCAGGGAGATGGAGGTGGGGTATAAAAATAAAGTTGCTGGAGTTCCGACGAGCTCTCACATCACGCCAATCCTTCGCGAACTGCATTGGCTTCCAGTAGAATGCCGGATTACCTTCAAGGTGCTAGTGTTGACTTTCAAGGCCTTAAATGGTCTGGGGCCAGTGTATCTAAGGGACAGTCTCATCCCATATCGTCCCACCAGATCCCTTCGCTCAGAAGAACAGAACCTCCTGGTTATCCCAAGCCATAAGACGTTCCACCTGATCACAACCCAGCGAAAGGCTTTTTCGATTATAGCCCCTGTTATCTGGAATGCACTCCCGGCCGATGTTCGATCTCTTAAGAGTCTCCTTCTATTTCGGAGAGCCTGTAAAACCCTGCTGTTTCGGCAGGCTTTTGGAGCCTAAGTGGCCGTGGTCCCTCCTATTTTTAAAGTTACTACTTAGGCTGTGTTCCTGGATCAAAGTGATGTTATAGTATTGTATTGTTTTATTATGATGTGTTAGCTGTGTTTTTGCTACTGTATTTAAGTTGCCCCGAGCCACCGGGAGTGGCGGCAAACAAATCTGAATAAATAAATAAATAAATAAATAAGATAAATAAGATAGGAACCCCCTCAGTTTTGTTAAACTGCAGCTCCTAGCATAGTCTAAGGTGAGAAATGCAGGGAGATGGAGTTCAACAGATCTCTGGAAGGCCACACTATTCTTGCCCATATTTAAATGCTTTAGATTCAGAAGGCAATATAAAAAGATCTATGAAGTGCATAAACAAAACGATTTTATTATAATTTTATCACAAACACCTCTTTCAATTTAAAAGTTTCCATCCAAATCCTACAGTTATGGTGGCTTCATCATGATCTACTCCAGTTTTAAGCCTAACACATTTGTTAGGAGCCTCTCCAAGCATGCAATACATAGCGGACTGTGCGGAAAAGAACATATTGTACAAGCCAGTTTTATAAAATTTGGTAATGGCCACACGCCATTAGAAACAATATAGGACTTTGATGAGGGTGATAATGTTAACTTTCTAACTCTGTGAGCCAGTTAAAATTAAGACAGGGTCAATTTGCTCATCATTGCTAAATGCCTAGGATACCCAGGGAGGTTTGTTTTTGTTGCTGTTGTTGCTAGTGCTGTTGTTTACCTTCAAATTGCTTGCTTGCCACTTTGGACAATTTATGAGCTTGATACTTGGATTCTGGTATGTTAAGGAGTTTGGACTGAGACTTCTGCTTGAAAGCCCATCTCTTTTGTTGAGCCATTCTCATCTAAACTTTTAACATGAAAAGGACAAATATTAGGATAATTGTATTTTTTTCCTACGTGAGAAGTCTTTTAATGTATTGCATGTACTCACAAGAATGGCATTTTTTTCAGGCCTGGGAATGTGAAAGGACAGTTACACATCTCCTGGGTACAGCATTTACTTTGCAATGTCTGCATGTTAGTTCAGCGAAAGGGCTTGAGTTCCATTGCTTCACATTATGTTAAACTGTGGAGTAGCAACAGTACAAGGAGAAAAAGTAGCAAAAAGCAGCTGGTGGTAGAAAGATTATGAATATTTAGCTCCATTAGTTGAAGTTGCAGGAATGAACATGTTCTCTCAGTAATTCTGAATTGTAGCATTGTTACACTTAATTAGTTGTGTCTCTGTTGCTAAATATTAGACTAAATTTAATTAATAAAGAATCCTTAATTTACAGTAGTTTGATTTCATACTTTTAAATGTATGTACAATGCAGAGTCCGTGTGCAGTGGCCTCTCTATTTTATATTTTAATCAATACATTAAAAAGTCCAACAAAAAAGAGAACCTGGAGTTATTAGTGAGACCTTTTTGCACTCTTCTGTTCATATAAGTGTTTCTTTTGCAAATGGTGTGATGCTCTTGTGTTTTTCATAAAACCACAAAGGGTCTGATCCAGACCAAGGGCTCTATTTTTTAACCGTTTATATGTACCAGTGAGATATGTTGTCCACACTAGGCAGTGCTTGTATTAACAATGTCGTAAGCCACAAGCGGGAATGCCCATGCAGGCTCAGCAAGTATATGTGTGGATACTCACAATTAGAAACCCACAATCCCAGATATGGAATAGACAAAAAAATTGCAGATTATTCCAATGCAGAAAGTAAGGAACAGCGTTCTATATCCCACCCTATTGTATGTCATGGCATTTGGGGATGCCCATAGATGTTCTCTGGGAGCCCTGGTGGCACAGCGGGTTAAACCTCTGGGCTGCTGAACTTGCTGACCGAAAGGTTGGCAGTGTGAATCCGGGGAGTGGGGTCAGCTCCCACTGTTAGCCTCAGCTTCTGCCAACCTAGCAGTTTGAAAACATGCAAATGTGAGTATTCTTTTATTTATTATTTACTAGCTTGGGGACCCGGCAGTGCCCGGGTCATTTGAGAAGTGCAGCAGGATGTAGAGTGGGTCATTGGGGGGGGGGGGGTCCTGTGTGCCAAGTTTGGTCTTGATCCATCAGTATTGGGAGTTACAGTGGTATCATGAAATTACTGAAGGTAGTGGAAGTCCCATCATCTGTGGTCCAACCTCCCCTAAATTGCAGTAGGATGTATATTGGGTCATGGGGGCTCTGTGCGCCAAGTTTGATCTGTATTGGTGAATGGATGAGGGTTTATAGGAAGTGAGTGAAGGTACTTCAAGTCCCATCATCCGTGGTCCATCTCACACAGAACTGCATCAGGATGTTGAGTGGGTCATGAGGCCTCTGTGTGCCAGGTTTGGTGTTGATCAGTGATTGGATTAGGTTTGCAGCAGTCTTGGAAAGTGAGGGAAGGTACTGCAAGTCCCATCATCCATGGTCTGCCCTCCAAACTGCAGCAGGATGTAGAGTGGGTCATGGGGGCTCTGTGTGCCAAGTTTGATATTTATCGGTCTTTGTTAGGGGCCACAATGGTCTTTGGGAAGCAAAGCACTTGGAAGTACTACAAATCCCATAATCCGTGGTCCATCTTTCCCAAACTGCACCAGGACGTAAAGGGCATCATGGGGGTTATGTGTGCCAAGTTTGGTTCAGGTCTGGCTGAGGCCTAGTCAGGAGAATCAAGTTGAGGGAGCCTTACTGTCAATTCAGGCTGAGGGCTAGTTTTTAAAATCAGCTGAAGGAAGCGTTTTTGTAAAGAACTCTGTCTGGCACCTTTGAGATTTGGGATGTTGGAATGCTGGCCAATCCATGGTCCATCCTCCCTCAAACTGCACCAAGACGTAAAGTGGGTCTTGGGGGTTCTGTGTGCCAAGTTTGGTTTTGTTGTCTCATTGTTGGAGGCTGCAAAGTGTATTGGACCTAAACTCCCACCATGCCTGACTGGCTCAGGCCTTTTCCATACTTCCCTCTGGCACTTTTGAGTCTCAGAATGTTCGCGCTGGCTGGCCAATGGGAGTTGTTTATGCAAATAACCCCACAGTGGGAGCCAATCCGAAAGCTGCCACATGTCCTTCCGCCCTTCCGCCCTCCACCCTCCGGACACATACAAACATTCAGCTTTATTAAGGTATACAGATATAGTATTTATAAACCGCCTTTCTCACCCCTGGGGGGACTCAAAGCAGTTTACAGATAAATAATGGCAACATTCAATGCCTTACGTTGGGCACCGATACGATGCCAATGCAAACAATTACAATAGTAAAACCACAATAAAACATAAATCATAATTAAAACAATACATCAACAAGCATTAAAACAATAAAACAGCCTCAGCAGTCGTATCGCTGTTCCAGTCAATGCCCCTCTAAAATGCTACATACATCTATTGTCCAAAGACCTGGTCCCAGATCCATGTTTTTAATTTTTTTCGAAAAGCCATTTGGGAGTGTATTCCATAGACTGGGGGGCACAGCCAAGAAGGTCCTGTCTCTTGTCCCCACCAGATGCATTTCTACTGTTGACGGGAGCGAGAGCAGGGCCTCCCTGGATGAGCTTAGATTACAAAGTGGGACGTACGGGTGGATGCATTCGGACGAGTAAGCTGGGCCAGAACCATATAGAGCTTTATATGTCAAAACCAGCACTTTGAATTGGACTCAGAGGTGGAGCTGGCATAGTAGATAAATAGGTACCGCTTCTGCTGGAAGGTTATGGTGCTCCATGCAGTAATGCTGGTCACATGACCTAGGCATTGTCAACGGACAACGCCGGCTCTTCGGCTTAGAAATTGATATGAGCACCATCCTCCAAAGTCGGACATGACTAGACTTAATGTCAGGGTAAACCTTTACCTTATAGACTTTCTCTAAGTGGTCTGTCAGCTTTCTCCCAGAGAAACATAGACCAGTGAATATGCATACATCTTATTTACTTTTTTATTTACATGGGGTAGTACATTCTTCAGAGTGGATGAAGATCTGAACATTCCCTCCCCGTTTCTGCTAGTATGTCCCCTCATGTCAGTGGAGACCTGCAAACTTCTATCTGACTTGTGAGTGATAGATTATACACAAACTCAAGGTTTGAAGTGCAAATGTTGTCCACCCCCAAAGAAAGTCTTGTTTCTTTCTTTTGGGGGGACGGGACGGGACTTTTTACTTAGAAGAAATGCCTAATAAAAGTTCCCATCAATTATAAATGATGAGTAATAATTTGGTATGTAAACATATGATCTGTATGATCAAACATTTGCATATGTCAGCAATAGGTGAGGAGAAAGGTGTTTATATCATGGTTCATGAGGGTGTGTTGTTTTTCTCCTTGGTGGGGGTAATTTAGTTATGTATATATGCTAATACTATTAGGATAAACATATTGATATAGCAAAATGTATTATACAAAGTTTGCAAATTTTTATGCTGTATGTCATTGTGATGTCAAATCTTTTTAAAATTTGTAATATGGTAAGTTCTGTAAATTAACTCTGTTTTTGAAACAGTAAGAAAAGGAAGGCCTACAAGAGACAACAAAACTTATTCCCCAGGAAGAGACTGAAGCCCTATACAAGGGTTACTTGCAAAGCGAGTCCCACTAAATTCAGTGGAGTTTTATTTCAAGGAAACATGTACTGAATAGGACTGTAAGCCTTCCTCCTTGTAAATTATCTACTTCCTCCCAGGACAGAGAGTATGTGTGTTCATTTAGTCCTGACTAGCTTTATTGTCACATAATTGTTAGTGCATCCTTAACACGTTTTAAGGGAATTTGGCTAAACAAAAGAATCAAATCACAAGGCTGATCATATTATACAAGAAGTATCATGATTCTTTTCCCCAAAGTTGACCTCGGCTTTTATGATCGATGTATCTCTACACACACACACACACACACACACACACACACACACACACACACAAAAACAAAATCTGTTTAAAAGCATGCATTTTAGGTTAAGAAAGTGAAGACAATTTCTTTGTCTTACTTCTGGGCTAGAGAGATTGAGATAAAAAAGAATTCCTGCTTTAAAAGTCACACATGGCTGTAATTTAAGATTTTTTTAAACCTCCTTGTCCATAACAGTTGAAAGAAACCTTCAATGAAAGTTTATTAACTAGACTAGTGCCTGAGGCTATAAAGGTTCATTTATTACCAGTTTCTTGGCTGTTTTTCTTCTTCTATTTTTCGGCTAAACTCCTAGCGTAAGATAATACTTCACAAAATTAAACCTTTGACCTTCTGTAGAGTTAAGTCGCCTTTGATTAGATAAAGTAACAATTTATAGTCCAGCTTGAGGTTGCGCATGAAATGAATAATGCAAGAGACTGGAAGAGAACTGTGAATCTATTGCTTTTGAAGAAATGACTGTTAAAAACAACAACTCCACTCTTAATTGAATTGTTTTGATTCAATATGCACATCTGAGATAGTTCAGACTCTTCATAGAAAATGTGGTCATTATTTTTTTGGCATCTGTTTATTATATATAGCTTAATACTGATTGCCCTAAGAGTGGCAGGGGCACTTGCTTACTTTTTTTAAAAAAACCGAAGGATATTATGTGACTAAATCTTACAGTGATTTTAAAGGAGAGCAGATTGTTATGAAATATACTTTAAACCAATTAATTACATTCCACAGGAAGTAGCGTTGAAATTCCATTGAGATTAGTAAGAGGAAACAGTAATGCCCTTTGCATTTCAGTATGATTTAAAAATACTGTTTTTTTCCTTTGAAAAAAATATTTAAGGAAAGCCATGAGAGCATATAAGTGAAGTTTTGTGGTTTCAAAAATGAAAGTATTTCCTCTTCTGTATTCTGTTAAATTAGATTTCCATGTAGGAAAAATCCCTCCAAATTAAGAATAATTGTTCTAATGATTGTAAAATTTATTTCATTTTGTTAATATATAGTGTATATGTTCTATCAAACCAGAGTGCACTTTGCAATGTTTTTTGGTCTCATTGTGATTTAACCTTCCTTTTTAAAACATGGATGTAATCTAAGAGATAATGCAACCTCTTTATGCATTGGTTGGAGACCCTAATAATTGGTTGGAGGCCTAATAATGTTTACAGTAGATCCATTTGAAATCTAAGGGATTCACTGAAATCAACTAATTTGAATTACACATGTTAGTCATGATTAACATGGGTCTACTTTAAATGTGACTATCTAGATCCAGAACAATAAACTCTGTGACCTCTAGCTTCCAAAGATTTAAAAACCAGAAGGTTATTTCTATCTTTAGGAAGCAACCCTATATCACCGTACCCAAGAGTAAGCTTTTCTGAATACAGTGATAATGACTTTCAAATACAGACAGTCTTGAATTACAAACATCCAACTTACAAATGACTCATAGTTAAGATCGAGGGTGAGACAACAGGAAGTGAGAGAAATCTGTCCTTCGGAATGGAAATTCACTTTTGGAAAATGTATCTCCACTGAAGCTTTCTCACCAATCCTTTCCACAAGCCACATTTTGCAAAATCCAAATTTCACAGGGACAGAAAGTGGGGTGGAATCTTCTGAACAAGGGAGTTAAGCCTTCCCTATGCTATCTAAAGTACGCATATATGTTTGTGTGGCTGGAGTTACACTTAAAAGTATACCTGTTCTGACTTACAAACAAATTCAACTTAAGGACAAACCAAGATAACCTATCTTGTTCTTAAATTTTGTAAACAAATAACAAACTATCATTTTCCAAACTTCATAAATTTCCTAGATGTGTGCAAATTATAATTTTGGTCAGAACTATTGTTTTGGTCAGCACAGAAGGGGATTTGTAAAAGTAGTGCATTCGGTGTTTCTTTCCCCCTCCTTGCCTCTAGCGCAGTTAAGACCCGAGACCTCGCTAAGACTTGAAGAGCTTTGAATTGAGTTATAATTCAGGCTCACCCAGCTTTTACAAGACACCTTGAACAGACTTTTCCCAATGAGTCTATAGTAACTGTCAGCAGTGGGGAAGATTACTTCAGAGCCACAATTGTTGAATTGAACTTTACTTTTTTGATGTTTTGCTTTTTGAATTAAATTGTTGGACAAGATTAATTGCACACAGTGAGAGCTTTAAATGAATAGCTGTGTTAAAGCATTAAACTTCTAAGTATGTCACATGGGGTAGAAGCTGGGAGGTTTAATGAATAAATGTATTTAATGCATAAAATGTCTAAGCTAATTTTTAATTCCTTTACTAACTGTCTTTACTGAAGAAAACACACACACACACACACACATTGCCCTGTACTTTATTCATCCTTCAGTGGTGGTTGAAGCAATTGCATATTCCCGTGTCTTGCTAATCTTCTGGTTCCACAGAAGTAAACAATAGATTTCATAAATTAAAAATATGCGCTTCTGAACATGCTTCTAAAGATAAAAAACAAGGCTGTAAACATTTATGACTGAAACAAACTAGATTGTTCAACTACTGCCATGATGTATCATGTATATCAATATGGCACTGATATCAGTTAGAATGCAAACAAGGTTTTAAATGATGTGCCCCTTCATTTCAGCTGGAGAATCCACTTTACGCCATCTGCCTATCAGATGGTTAGGAACCAGGACTGCGTATTAATGCCACATGTTCGATTTTTCCTCCCTCTTGTAATGGTTAGATTCATATTGCTAATAGCTGTGCAGGAGCACTGTCGATGAAATTTGTGTGACGCTGGAGTGATGAGATATTTATAAAGTGGCCTGTCTCACTGAATAATCAGCAGGAAGAATGCCAGACATAAACAGCTTATCAATTTCAGAATATTAATGATAACCACTGCCAGTAACTGTAATAGGCTGACTTTTTTGACACTTTTTTTTTTACATTTTGGGGTAACAAATACCAGCAGCAAAAAACAAATACTTTGTGTTACTGTCTCTGTGTGTTATAATTGCTTTTGTAGATTGACTATTTTCATCTAACATTTTTAATGGCAGCTCGCATAATTTTTCCAAAAGGCTTTGAGAACATGAAACAAATAAGCACAATAAACATTTTGAATGAGGGTATGTGATAGTTCACATTCTAACCTTTGTGTTATTCTATGGAGTCTCTGTGGTATAACCACAGAATGATAGCTTTTTCATTCTTAGGCGGGTGGTTTTGATCCCAAACATTAAATTCTTGTAGGTCCAAAGCTTCTGAAGCTTAAAGCAATGTCTTCCAGACAAAGCAGTGTTGTAGACCAATACAATTTAGGAGACCTCTGCAATTCTTTGTCTGATGATTTGCTAGAGCAGAGTGCCAGACATCTTTCACATACTACATAGAAAACCCGTGTATTGGCTTACGTTTAAGCTGGTTGGGGAATATATATTATGTACAAAGCTCAGCTCATTTTGGAAAGGTTTGACAGCAAATGAAACATTAGTCCTTGCCATGAAATGTCCGGGCCCTTAGAACAAGGGTCCCATACCCTGATTTCTTCCTTCAGGTGACAGGAATAACTGAAGCATCCATGTCATTCCCTTCTATCTCAAAGTTGGTGGGGGTCCATAAAACCACATGGGTTTCCTTTCACTCTGTGACAAGTGCAGAATTAGTGGCCATGGTGGCTGTTGGATTCTGGGAGTTGTTAGCTGACAAATTACATGTTGAACATCCTTTCCTTGAAACTGCCTTCTATCATCTCCAAAAGGGCAATTTTGGCACTCCTGTTTGTTGTGCCTCAACTGCAGTCTTTCGCCTCTGTCATGTCTCATACACAGCACAAGTAGAGAGTGAACAAGATGTGAGGCTGAAGAGAGACTGAGGATCTATGAAATGGTAGGAACTGAAGCACAAATCCAGGGGAAACTCACACCTTTCCATCCTCTCTTTCCTTCTAGCCTCGCAAATACAATAGATACTGTAATCCAAAAAATAAATCCGTTTTAGTCTCAAGCATTTTAGATAAGGGACACTTAACCTGTACTTTTTCCATGTTCTGATGCAAAGATAACTCCATGACTCCACTATTCCTTTCCATCTCAAAGATGTTGAGAAGAGGTGAGATACATTGACTTTACCTGCCTCTGCACCTAATGCATCCTGGGACTTCCAGATGAAAGCTTCTTTACTGCCATCCTTCATTTTTGTAGCTGGCAAAGGCTATCAGATGTATGTTGAGTTTATTTGCCATGTTGCTTGAGCTCCATCTGCTTTTGAGAAGTTTCTTTTTCAAGACCAAATCTGGAGGGCAGAGGACAGGCCTGCTGCAGGCCTCACCATGTAGAGGAATAAAACAAACACAGGTTTCACTGCTCATGCTTGGAATGGGCATCATCTTCTGTTTTGGAAAGCAACGACATCTTGTCTCTGCCATGCTGAGGGTGTTGAGCAAAACTGTTAAACTTTAATAAAGTTTCTATACATAGGATGTAGATAATATGAACATATACAATTAATAAGACATTTTATGCAAGTTGAGACAGGTGTCAATGCACAAGCAAATAAATGAGGAATTGAAGTTGGGTAGTAAATTTGTGGCTCAATTCTGTATTCCCATTCTTTGTGAAAAGACATGATACAAAATGATATTTGTTTATAAGATAACAAAATATTATTTTATATATTTTAAATAATTCATTTGCTCTTTAAATTCTGCCTGCTTAGACCTCCAAGACATGTTTCATTTCTGACAGAAGGTTGATGTCTAACTAAATTATACAGTATTGTTAGCTGTACCTTCCGGGGTATGGTTCAAAACAGGTATACCTTGCTTTCGTGTGTAAACAGTGTGCACATTCATCTTTCAAACTGAGAATCCATGGATCCACCTATTTCCCTCAACATATATTGACTACCATAAACATTCATAAGGAGCACACTGTCTTTTCCTGGTGTTTTAATTTGATCAGTATTTTGGATCTAAGCCATTATACACTAACTTTTTTGAGAGGGAGGGAACCCTATTTATTTCTAGGAGCCAAGAAGACATATCCAGTGCTTTCCATCCCCTAGCCTCCAATCTTCTAAGTTGCCAGAGAAATATTTCTCAATAGCTGGGCTGAGTTGTGGGATTTAATTCAGCTCAATTGTTCCAATTGGAAATGAAATCTAACAATCTCCCTTAACAGTATGAGAAGATTTTTGAATCCTAAACATACATAATATAGGCATTTCTCCATACTTTTTTTCTGTGACACTAATAAATGCCAGTCTAAACAAGATTGTCTTACAATGTTTGCAGCAGAAATTTGGGATCTAACACTACTAGAGATCTAGAATATGAACACAATCGATCTGATGGGACGTCTCTAGCACTTCCTCTGTTGGGGATCTATGTGTTTGGACGTGGAATAGGACTTCAATATCCAAACAGATCTTTGTTACTGGAAGGCTAAACAAGCAAAGGGCTGGATTCAAATGTAATCACACATTTAGAAAATGTATTTAATTTGTTGTTATTAGGAGCCATTGGTTTCAATGAGCCTGCTTCAACGTATGACTGCTTTGATCCTAATAAGGTACAAGAACAACATAAAACAACAGCTTTACTGACAAGCATTAGAAGGACAAAAACACCCTTCTCATTTCATTTCTTCAAGATTCTGTGACTGGAGATGATGCAAGAATATCAATGCAGATGGAAAGTTGGTGGAAGTTATGATTTCATTAGTTCAATTCCTGTCTCTTTTTAGGTCTGACAGCTGCTGCAGCAGCGGCAGCAGCTGCCACCAATGCAGCCATTGCAGAAGCAATGAAGGTGAAAAAAATTAAATTAGAAGCTATGTCGAACTATCATGCCAGTAATAATCAGCATGGAGCAGAATCTGAGAATGGCGATCTGAATTCTAGTGTGGGTAAGTTTCCATCAAGAGAATTCTTACATTTAAACATATATACAGTATATATATTAAGTAGCAGCACTGATTCTTACACTTTAATAGTAAGTGTCTGTTGAACTGTCTTTTAGTTTTTATATTCATTTCATCCAAATTTTACATAACTTGCACTGTTACACTTTTGCTTCGATTGTATGAAGCATTTCTTTCGCCGATGACTTCTTGCAATATCAATATAGTATATTTTTGTTTGTTTAAGAAACCCAACATTTGAATGTTCTGTTTCCAAGGAAAGTGTCAAATCCGAGGATTGCCCTGTCCTACTGCAAATGTTCACTTTAGGATAACAGCCCATTCTGTCCAAGTGAGAAAGAAAGGAAAGAAAAGAAATTAAAAGTCATTTTTGTCTCATTCACCTTTAACTGGTCCCATGGAACCAAACTGCATAGGTTTATTAGTAGAAGGAAAAAACAGCTCATTCTTGCATGTCCAGTACTGAAAGAACATATAAAACAAAGTTTGGAAATATTGTAATACATAGATACCTTTCTAAATGGAAGCTCTTCTCCCCTGCATCTATATAACACATTTTGAGACATTGGCAACACTTTTGTTTCATAGGATGCAGGACTGACATGATGTGTTTATGCATGTAGCCAATTTGTTTTGCTAAAATATACTTAAAATGACAGTAGCTTTTAAGGTCATTCCATTGTAATGGCTCCCTTCTGTTCCTTGAGATAAATGTAGTGAGTGAACTGAAAGCTGAGTTTTAGTACTGTTAACTATTTTACATGGCAGAGGTCGCATAGACATAAAACAGACATGACAATCTAATATATTCCTCTTTTTCTATTCTGCAAATTTTGAGGTTATTCTTAAGGTTGACAACTTGACAACTTTTTTGTTCTGAATCTTCCTGTACATATTTATTATTTAACTCGTAGCCAAGAACAAAAGGAACAAATGTGCACATGTCAGCAGATTCTGAGGACAGTTTTCCCTTCACATTTCTGTTAATGTTCCAGCAATTGTAGTGCAGGGGGCGAAGCGTTACAGGCATATTTAGAGAGGCTGTTTCAGGGAAATGTAAAGGGAGCTATGTCCAGAGCAGTGTGGTGGTTGGCAGCGAAAATGGTTTCAAAGGAGGGGCAAGAGCTGCGTAAGAAACACAGCTCCAAATGTTATTTCAAGGGGGAGAAGCGGTAGCACAAAATGAGACCCAAATATTGTCTGCTTTTCTGCTATTATGGGAAAAAATGGATGAACAATGCCTTCTGTTTTTAACTTACAATGTGATAAAAGTAAAATAGTAGATTACAAAGCACAGTGTTATGGATAACAGGTCCTGCTAATAACAAGTCACATTGCCTGGTTAAATTGTAAGCATTTGGAAATTTTCTTCTTTATTTTAAAAATGGATCTATGCTAAAACAAATTTGGTAATATGTGTATTTTATGAATTATTTTATAAATCAGATTTACACATACAGACTAAATCTAAAATAATATTAGTTCACTAACAATGCTGATATGCAGCAAACATAAATAAGGCGATAACTCCATAAATGTCCTTAATCCCCACCTGGTCATTAGCTTTTAAGGACACCTTTCTCACAGGACAGGTTTGCAGTTGATTGGGGGCCTGCCCACCTTGAGCACTCCTTTCTGCTGCTGACTTGAACATTCTGTTATGCTGGTGACCAACAACATCCTTGAAGCTAGTTATTTTTTTAATAGTGTCATCTTTTTGACCCCCAAGATTGAGAGAAGTGAAGCTATGTTGACTGCTATTGTGACAACTTTAGTTTGTATATCAAAACAGTTGTATATTAAAACAGTACATAAACACTCCAGAAAATATGGAACTTAAAAAAAATAGCCACACAGATTTTATTCTAGTGCCCATATTTGCATATGTATGAACCCAGGCTTATGGTCAGGATTAGGATTTTGCAGATGTACAATCTCTTTTTAAGACACACACACACACACACACACACACACACACACCCCTGCACAGATATGTGCTTCTATACTGAACATTTTGCAGGAGGTCCACTTTCCTATGCATGCCTTGAGATATCCTTTGCAGTTCCTTTTTTCCTTCTGCTCTGTTAGCCTCTTTAGCAACTCTCTCCATTTTTTCCCTGAGTGTCTCTAGATTTTGGGTTTTCCCACTTTTCTCTTTTTTACAGCCCATTTTTTCATCTTCTTTTTGACAGCAACTTATAGTTTATGGTCTTGAATGTGCCATTTGGTAAGCATGTCTTATATACCAACAAAGTACTTCCGTTTTGACAGCCATCCAGCATTCTTATTTTGTCTGGAAGTTGGTAATACCCCAAAGACACAAGATCCCATATGATCTTGAAATCTAAGCAAGGTCAGCTCTGGTTAGTTACTTGGACTGCTGATGAATATGTGTTGCTGTAGGCTGTCTGTCAAAAAAAGGGAATTGGCAAAGAACTTATGAGTATTTTTTCTTAAGAAAACTATGAAATTAATGGAGTCACCAGAGAGTGATAAAAGAAGGCTTACACACACATGAACCATGTATCTTCTTTTCAACCCCTGGCTCACAGAAATCTGCAGGCCAGTTTAAAGTAAAACTTGTGGAACAGGGTCATTTTGGTTACAGGTAGTACAATCCCAACTGCCTGTATTCTAGACTAAAAACATTGTAAGAAATCATTGTTTCCAAAGAGAGACATGGTTACAAAGACACTAGAAAGTTCCAAGGAGATGCTCTTGGCTTTCTTGTGTTCAGCCTCCGTCTATTGGAATTGTGGTGTCGTTTGAGCATATGTTTTAAAATTGATTCTCCTCCCACTCCTGGCATATTGTTACAGATTTCTCAACTTGTGTAATAACCTGTTCTTAACCAAAGAAGATGGAAAAAGAATTCATACACTTTTTTAAAAGGAGGAGGAGGAATAAAAGGGGAACAACAGCAAGAGTATCCACACTGTTTCATCTTCAGTGTTTTGATATAAGAGAAAAATGTAGATACACACTAATCAACTTCATCATCTTTATCACTTCCATTGCTTTTCCATCTATTTCCAGGACTTTGTGGTTTATTTACTCGAGTTTAATGCACCATCAAATGTAGTACACACCTCAGTTTTGAAGCTGCATATTACAAAAAATGAATGTGCAGGCATAACATGTCGGGGAGTCAGGCAGAATGAATGGGGCCATTTGGAACAACATGCCCTGCTATTAGGCATTTGTTCTCATTCATGAAGCCTTCAAAACCAAGGGGAAGATTTTGAAGGCCTCATGAATGAGAATAGTTGGGGCTGAACCTGAGGCACAGTATGTGTATTATATCCACGCTCCAATACACTAATTATTGTGATTACTGCTACCTACTTGGTTGTAAAAACGTAATTCAGTATAAACATGAGGACCTCCCCTTTAATACTTTGGATCTGTTTCAGAAGGATATCGCTTGCAGAATGGGCATTGGCTGTTAAGGCTTTATGCCTACAGAGAAATCTCGATGTAGAAACAGCCTTACTTGAAATGGGTGAAGATCTTCAGCTTTCTAACTGAACTGGCATTATTCTCCTCAACAGTCAAACAAGTCATGTCAGCCCTCCGAGAGCCTTTGAACACTCATTTCCACACAAAAACATTGAGATACATTTTTCTTCTAATTCAAGAGGTCTACATAATGTTTGCTTTTATATGTTTTTTTAAATGCCATTGTCATATCCCCATAGATCCTGATTTACCTTTGGCTTTTCTAAAGTACCTTCACTGAGGTCATGTTCCCTGTGATGTCACATCTCTTGCCAGGGAGATTTCTGTTCCCTAAATCACCTATTGCCTAATTGCAGGGAATACTACTCACTTACTCTGGAGTTACAATCTCTTTCCTTAAAGTCCTTGATCTATCATTACTATGAAATAAAAAACTCATTTTACATTGACTTATTCTCTGTTATATTTTATTCATTATTTATTTACTTTATACAATCCTGCCTTTCTCTCTATATAGGGACTTAAGGCAGCTAACAATAAGTATGGTACAATGCAAAATGAAACAATGTATATGCATTAAAATATTAGAATTTTTTTTTAAAAAAACAACCTCTTTGTGTCATTAAAATATTAAGCATAAACATATTAAAATATTTTAAAAAACTACACAGCCACTCAAAATCCCAGTGCTCAGCAACCTGTTTCTCCTCATCCCATAAATGCTAGAGGTACATTTTCATCTCCCTGTGAAAGGCAAACGGAGACAGGGCTACATAGGGAGGGAGTTCCAAAGTCTGGAAGCAGCCACTATAAAGGCCCTCACCCTGCTTCCCACCAGCTTAAGAGGGTGGTGGGACAAAGAGAAGGCTCTCTCCAGAATATCATAGGGTTCTAATACACTTATACACAGATATACAGATAACCTGGACCTAAGCCATATATATTGGACTCAATTTATAGTGAGTGCTTACTTACCTTGAATTGTCAACTCATATTGATAACAATTAGCTCATTGCAAAGAAAGTTCAAAACCAACTCCTGCTATACATTCTTAAATACCCTTGGACACTATGTCCATATTTATGGTAATAGCACCTTCTTTTTGTTCCTATGGGTTCTGATACCTTTGGACTTTTGATCTTGATCCCTACTGTATCATGCTGTGCAAAAGAGATGTTGATCTGGCTGGGTGACCAACAAAATCTCGGTGTGGGAATGCCTTTTCTTCTACCAACAGTTTCAAACACAATGAGTAGAGATATCTCATATAAGTTGATGTGATGGGGATCTTTGTGTCGGTGGCTTCTGAATTCAAGACTGCTCGACCAGATATACTTTCACATGAATGCCTGCAAACTAAGGCATTTTCTGCCTCCCTCCTTCGTAAGGACTGCCTTACAATGCAATCCTTTATGTAGATCTTTCAGCTTCCCGTTGGATCTGTCAGTACTTCTACTTCTATTCATGAGTGGGCAGGGCTCACAAATCCTTGGGGCACACATTTCCATAAGCTTGGGCAGGTTATCTGGTGTGTGTCTTCTAACAACTTCCAATCCTGATGAAAGTGGGAGCAGGGAATGGGCATTGATGGAATGTTTTAAGGCA
Source organism: Anolis apletophallus (assembly GCA_030556195.1). Taxonomy (NCBI): domain Eukaryota; kingdom Metazoa; phylum Chordata; class Lepidosauria; order Squamata; family Anolidae; genus Anolis; species Anolis apletophallus. The sequence goes on from JARBWK010000004.1 coordinate 113,115,876, forward strand.
GATCCATATTGTGAGCTGCCTTGGATATAAAGTGCATCCTTTACTTACATGAGAAGGCAGACCACTTACCAAAATGCTTAGTTTAGATGGGCCCCAAGTACATCACCCATATGTAGGAATTCAGATTGAAGAAGTCCACTTTCAGCTAAGCAGCTTGCTTTTATTAAAATAATGTAAATTGATACAATTTAAGTCACAATAAATACTATTTTATGATGCCTTTAGTCATTGTTGTCAATGTAAACTTAAGGCTTCAAGGTATTATTGTTTCATCCTATCCTCTCGTGCTTTAAATACTTTAGATCCCAATAATTCTACATGCTTCTCACATTCAGCATTTTCTTTTCTTCTTTTTAAAAATGTTTGGTACTATTTTGTCTGTGCCAGGAATTTTGGAATAAAATCGTTTCTGTGTCCAATACAGTTATTCCATTCATCTCCCCCACTGCCCTGTGAATAAAAAAACCTAATAGAACTAAATCAATCAGTATTTGACAATGAGACTAACTACCCATTGTCATAGTAAACAAAAGGGACAATAAGGAGAACCATTATTCTTTAGGGTGACAATGACACCTGTGTTTACTGTATAGCAAATTCAGCTGTATGAAGAACCAAGAGCAAGTTGGTTTAGTTGTGAGATAATATATCTAGATACCTTTTAGTTTGGGTTCAAGGCCATGTTGGAATTTAATTTATCCAAACTGGTTATTGGAAGCATGAAACTGGTATAAGAATTATTGGCTAACATAAAATATATATTGCGCTTTTTAACCTACAAATTGATCTTAAAATACACATATTTGTGCTTTCTTATATTATGACCAAGGAAATGGAAACCTGTACTTTGATTGAAACAGATACTTTGCCACTAACCCAATATTTCCATTTTCTAATCAAATTTGTCTCCTTCTCTCTGTTTTTTTCTGTAAAAGTTTCATCTAGGTGTATGTCGCATAAATAGAAACAAATCATGTCATTTAAAAATATTTTAAAATGTTTTGATGCAATCTTTAACTAATTAAACTTTATGAATTTTAGATGAATATGAAGAAGACTGGTTCTTTCCCCCATCTATGTATTTGAGTCTAAATTGGAGGTGGGGGATGTTTCTCCCATGGGTTTCATGCAGCCTTCTGAGACTGTTAGTATCATTGCAGTTATGAACACATCTTAGAAGTAATTTCTTTATGAAATGGCAACCTTCAAATCCCCCGAGTCCACCAAAGAGAGTAAAAAAAATCATCTGCCTTGTGTCTTTAACCAAAAGACCAAGAGTTCCTTCAAAAGCTCAGCTCTTTCCTGTGTTCTCGAATTATTCTCCCTTTTGTACTTTAATCTTTTATGTCTGTGCTCAGTGCATGCACACATTCTATTTTATCTATGTAGCTATATATCAATTGGGTGAAGGAGCAGAGAGTACAATTGTGGGTACTCTAAAATGCTATGTTCTAAACAATGAAAATTAAATTAATAATAAATATATTGCTTCCTTATTTTTATGTAACCATAATCTTGCAGGATCCTACCTTCTGGTGAATACGAAATCCGTACAGAAGTCTGAATATAGCATTAGCAAAATGTATGCCTGTAATACTTGTCCTCTTCTTTCCACAATCAGTTGGATTCTTTTCATTTAATATTTACTTGCTAAGATGAGATGCTAGTCTGCATGGTGATAAACAGTCTAGTACTGGCATCTGAAGGTGACCTGTCAGTTCATATGGACAAATCTCCTGCTTACTGAAATGTACAAAATAAATCATTAAAGCAGGCAGGTGCTCATTCCCAGTTTTAAATCACCATAGATTTATGATTTGAATTAATGCTTCATTTGGTCATAGAAATAGATGCTGAGACAAATGATATGCAGTGGCTGGGGCTTCCATACTGTAGCCATCCTAATATTGATTACTGAGATGTCTTTGCAATCTCTTGTTTATATCAAGCACTGTCTTGTGACAGGTTGGCTGATACCAGCTATACTGCAGATAAGAAGGAAAAATGTCCTGGATTCTTTTTAGTGGCAACTTCTCACAGAGCACAGAGTAAAGATAAATTATTTTTGGCTGGGTTGTTTAAAGTAAAAGGTACATAACACAGCCTTCAAAAATTGTATTTGTAACACTGTGATTTTAAAACAGGATTGTTTTTCAGTGAACAAGGTCACATTTAAATGAGCTTGTAACCACTTTATTTTGTAATATATTTTTAATAGAAAAGCCACTTTTACAATTCTACTTTCAGGTTAAATCAAGTTATCTAGAAAGAGAACGGTACAGAGGCACATTTTTTTCAGCTCACATTTTCTTTCAGGAGGGTTCTTGATTAAATAAAAATTAAATATCCTGCATGGGCTCAGGGTTAACAGGGGAAGGAGGGCTGATTGTGTCCCCCCCCCCTCTCTCGTCTTTTGAGAGTATAACTCTTTGATTATTGTTTTTTTTATCTCTGTTGTAAAATTGGTGACTTTCATAGAAAAAATAAACAATATAGAACATTTGGAATCTCATGTAAAGATTTGTAGTTGGTCCCCAAGGGCTCAAAATTGTTGCTGAGCTATCCAGGACAAGAAGTATATTTCTAGGGGGTTGTCTTAGGACCCTTCCAGACAGGTTTTTAATGCGAGACCTGTCCCGCTTTTACCAGAAGCGTCCAAATGACGTCTCTGGTAAAAGCAAATTAATGTGGAGTAAACCGGATTTTACCAGTTTACTCTGCATGAATTAAACACCTGGTAAGATTCAAACTTTAAGCTAAGATCTGAATCTTGCCAGATGTTTACCCTGTGTGGATTGACTCTTGGGGCCACATCACGCAATTTAGGGGGTCAGTCTACACAGCCATCTTGGATTTTTGGGCTCCAGGAGCCCAAAGGTGCGAGAGGGTGCCCAGCCCCCCCCATTTGGGCCCCAAATGGCCTGGAAGCCATGAAGCCTTTCCGGAGGCTCCTCAGGAGTGTGGGGCAGGGAGAGATTTCCTTCTTCACCCCTCTCATCTCCTGAAGCAGCATTTCTTCCGTCAGGAGGACTCCTCGGAGGGGTCTGTGGTTGGCAGGCTATCTCTGGTAAGGGTGAAATTGAGGACTGGAAGGGGGCTGGGTGACATCCCATGTCAATCTTTATTTGATCTGGAATGCCATGTAGACACCCCCTAAGGGGAAGGCCAGAGTTTGGGTTGAAGGTGGAAATGCCAATTTTTAACCCATTTCCACTCGGCTTTATTTTTATTTATTTATTTCAGGATTTTACCCCGCTCTTCTCAACCCCCGAGGGGGGACTCAGAGCGGCTTACAGCAGGCACAATTCGATGCCACATCAACAGCGTAAAACCCCAAACCCCACAACCCATTAAAACATTAAGGCATTAAAATCCCCGGATGATCTTAGGTTACGGGATGGGACGTAGCGGCCGATGCGTTCGGACAAGTAAGCTGGGCCAGAACCGTATAGAGCTTTAAAGGTCAAAACCAGCACTTTGAATTGAGCCCGGAATTGGACAGGCAGCCAGTGGAGCTGGAAGTATTCCTACAGCTGCTTCTCAGAGTGGCCTGATCTAGGGTTGTGAAAACTCTGGAAATTCTCTCTCATTTCCTTCCTTGCTTATTGAATAAAGTAGCCTCTTTATTTTTCTCTCTCCATCCACCTACCCACACATCTATGAGTGGGCTCACTTGAAGGCCCTCAAGCACCATGTCTCCACAGACTCTTCCTTGCCCTTCAGGGAATTAGGGAGTGAAGAAGGGAAAGGGGGACGGAAGAAAGGAAACAGAAGATCCCTTTTTAGATCCCTCCTTTTCATGTGCAACTGGAAGTACCTTTCCTTCTCTGCTAAAGCCTCCCATCTTGAGGCATTTCCCCAGCTGATCAGCAAGTTGGTTGGTCACACACCTACAGTCTTTTCTTGGTGTGTGTATCTGCTATTGATATACAGATGGGGAGGAGGGCAAAAAAATCACTGTACTCCGACCCCACTCAAGCCAGCCCTGCTATGAGGTAGAGTAGGATATTTGTCCATAGGATTGCTAGCTATGTCAGACCGAAAACCAAGGGAAAGCCCTAATTGATATTTATTTATTTATTTGTCATATTTATATCCTGCCCTTCTCAATCCTGAAGGGGACTCTGAGCAGCGCACAGAGGCACAATTCGATGCCATACATTATAGACGATACATAATTGATGTAATTAACTACCATATAGTGAACATTAGACACAGTTTTTAGGGCTCAAACTCTATCAAATACCAGAATATTTCTCTGCTTTGAATTGAACAGGCGAAAAGCACACTTCTCTCAGCTCAGTACTTAATATCTTTGCAAGCTCTATTTAAAAAAAATATATTAATCAAAGTTTTTAGACTCAACTAGAAGAGAAGAGGTATAAAATTCAAGGTGATAGTATTTCCCTGAAATTCCTTCCCTTGTCCATAAGGACAAAACCCTGAGTTTGGAGAATCCTACTTGTCACTGAAATACCTTTGGAGGTGTGGCGGGGCAGAGGTAGGCAGGTCCTGGCTTCTTGCTGCCCTCTGTGTTCACTTTTAGTCAGGTTTTTTGACATCCCTAGTTTCCTTCTTGCTGCCGCCAACCATTTAGCACTTTGGCTACTTCCTCCAGATCTATTTGTCTGTTTTAATCACTTCTCTCTTTCCTTTCCAACTCCCCACACTGGCCTACTTCTATGTGAATAAAGTATGTATCTTTCCAAAAAATAAGTTGTGACAACTCATTCAACTCGAAGTTAAGAGGGATGTGTGCATCTCCTGATATTAACCTGTTTTCCTTTCCACAACAAGCTTTCCTCCATGTGATAAAAGCCACAGCGATTGAACTTGTGAAATAAAACTATGTTGTGTTTATCTCCCTGTATCCAATCAAAAACCAAAATATACTAAATGAAAGATATGTAGGTGAGGAAAGCATGAGTTATGACAACGATGAGGGAGTAACTCTTCTAAAAATGTGCCAAACCGATCATTTAGTTTGACCCTCAGGCATCTGTGGGAGGTTGCAATCAATCATTATCATCATTTTCTTCATTTCAATCCTGAGCGGTCTGAAAATGGTGAGAATACAAGCTGGAAAGTCCCCAACAAAGTCCTGGAAAGAGGACAGTGTTGATCACCATGTGTCTAAGTGAGGCAGGAGGAAGCCAGAATTGGCGAATGTTCCAAAAATAGGTGGAGGAGAATGAGCAAGGAAATAAGCTATCATATTACCTCTTTCTTCCTCATGATTAAATGAGTATTGGAGCCTGCAGTAATAGAAACGATGCGCTTATATGAATGGGGTAGGTGTGGTATTGAACCTTTATACTGATCTTGGAGTATATATTTGCTTTTATATGGATATGGTTTAGGAACTCAAACACATAACTTGAACAATCACCAAAATTGGTAATTTGTATCTAGAAGCTAAGAACTTTGATGCCATTATAGCCCAGTGAGTTTGAAGTTGGAAAATGGACGGGAGTTTAGCATGGTGTTGAGGAGAGAACATTCGCTGATGTGCCTTAGACAGTAAAATGGACCAACTTTGGCATTTTAGAATTTCTGAATAAAAGAGTCAGCTCCATTTCATTACTAAACACTTACTTTTATGGGTTTTTAAGATTTAAAGAAATACATACCTTTTGTGCAAAATAATGCATAGCAAGATTACCTTTATTCTCTCTGCATGTGAAAAAGGTCTGATACGCTACATAAAGGCTCTGATATTCATCAAGGTAGGTTGTGTAATTCTTAGTGCATGATATCTCTACATGCATGTGTCAATAGATTATCTTCATGGCCATGTTAATCATCAGTTTGAATCCAGGCTCCCTTTTCTTCTTGCAGTCTTTGTATGCAGCAACACATGTGTAATCCCTACTGCATGAATGTGATTTTTTTAAATAAAAAAATTCCAAGATATCTATAAAAGAGGTGGTAGACCTCAAGCCTGGAAGTATTATGTCCATATCCCGAGGCCGAAAAGTATTCATTACAAAATGATTAGAAAGTGACACAGCTATCTATGCCATTCCCTCATTCTCTTATCGCTGTAGCATTGAGGTTGGAATCTGGAATATGCAATGCAAATTGATCACAGCAGGCTTTTAAGGTTTCTGCCACCTGATCTCTTAAACCCTGTAGAGAAGTCATGTCACCACCTGAAACAGCTTCACTGTTTGGTGTGTCCAAAAGTAATATTTCTCTGCTTCTATCACTGTCATAGAGCAGTGGATTCTTTCCTGTGTTTGCTCATAATAACAGCAAGTGTTCTGCCATCTGCTCTAATCATTGGTCCAACCATTTCATTGAATTCAGAATAGTAAAAAATGATACATTTTTATTTGAGGACGTTGGAAGTGGAGACACATCAATAGTTCAAATGGCTTACTCTTTCAGGCCAAGACTTAAGCTTTGACAAGACTGCCAGCCAAGGCTGCTAAATTATCTTTCAAAGCAGAAAAAAACATTGATTATCTTCGAGGATCTGTCTGTTAATGTTCATTCTGTAGCCTTCGGTATCCCAATACCCGAGTCCAGTCTTGGGTTCCCAGCACCAAGTACAGGCAAAACTTCTCAGAACTAGCAGAGTATAGAAGGAATTTATCTAGAGAGAGTTGATTTGTCCTTTATTCATCCTTGCTGTAATTGAAATGAACAAATAATCCTAGGTAGTACAGCAGAGTCTTGCTTATCCAACATAAATAGGCTGGCAGGACGTTGGATAAGCAAAAATGTAGGAAAATAAGGAGGGAGTAAGGAAAAGCCTATTAAATGTCAAATTACATTATGATTTTACAAATTAAGCACCAAAACATGTTTTACAATAAATCTACCGAAAAAGCAGTTCGATACACAGTAATGTTATGTAGTAATTACTGTATTTATGAATTTAGAACAAAACAGACAAGAGTTCTTTCTTTCTCCCATCCTGGACATTATTCCGGGCAGGAGGCAAACTGCGTTGGATAATACAGATCGTTGGATGAGCGAAGGTTGGATAAGTGAGATTCTACTGTATTTAGAGACGCCGAAGTATGCTACTCACTATCAGAGTTGATTATTATTATATCCAAAGCTTTTACATTAGTCACTATTAGGAAATCTTTTTTTCTGAACAATTTCTAGACCCTGAATTTGGCCAGGGATAGATTCAGCCTTCAGGTTACTGGCCAGTGTGAATCTCTGCCCTCTCCGTCTGATATATTAGGGGAAAGAGAAGGCACAAGGAGAGCCTTTACTGTTGTAATGCTCCCAACAGTGGTCTAGTGGGGATATCAGGCTTGTCTGTGAATGAATGCAGACTCCAGCACGTAACAGCCTCCAGTCAGCAGGATAATAAGAAAAGGTGATATTATAAATACAACATTCTTTATAGCATTTTTGTAAGTTATTTTGAACCACTTAAAATTGGTGAATATAAGTATATGGTTCTTGCTCCCAATCACTTCTGTTGTGGGAACAAGGCTGTTTATAAATGCAATGATTAAGTTAGCCCACCACTGTTTTCAGCATTTCTAGTGAATGTGGAAATCATTGCAGTGTAAGCTTCCACTCTAGTTGCCTCCCTTAGAAAGGCATGAAACATATTTTTCAAATTGAACTTTCTCTTAAAACTGGAGACAATCCATGTAAATTGATAGAAGATATTTTCAATCTTATATTTTCTCATAATGTGATTGTGTACATTGGGAGAAAAGGCTAAAGATTGTTTAGAAAGGTGCTGCTCAAAAACATAGGTATGACCTATTTTTTTTCAACAGTTGCTTAGCAAGAGTGAAGGAAAAAGTACCTATTTTTTCCACCATAACCATTAATGTCAGGAAAAATACTGTGCAAACACTCTAAAGCATTCTCCAAGGATCAGCAAAGAAGTTTTGCCATTACCTAACAGCTGAACTATATGTCTTGTAAACAGTGATCAACAATAGTAAATTACTTGCGAGGTAGGAAATGAGTTCATGTATAATATGATCTCAAAACAGATGTTCCAAAAACAAATCTCATTGTTTAAACTGTAATTATACTTTTAAGAACTCCTGCTATTATTTCTTTAAGGAAATGAAGCAATCAAAAAGACTTCAGTGTTCTCGGTTTCCAAATGCAGTTAGGAAATGTAAGATGGACTTGGATAGAATAATCTATGAAGAACCACAAGATGTGTTGAAAATGCAGGGTTGCTTTTGACACACCGGGCTTCCTTTTTATCTGCAAAAATTTGCAACATTCAAAATAGCAAAAGGCATGTTTATCATCAGTCCGGATCTCTTGACTGCGGGGAAACATTTGCCTCCCTTAAACTTACATTCTCAGTTCTAAAAAAAGAGTATCAAAGCAATTGATTAGAAAATATGTTCCTCAAGTGGCCTCCTCTAAGAACAGAACGATATTAAATGTAGTCATTTCCTTTCTCTCGATTCATGTGTCTATTTTAGAAGGAAGAATTAATTTTATGGCTCCAGGAAAAAAGTCTTTGAGTCCTTGAGAAAGCAAATACAAGTAAAAGGAGAACACATGCAGGCCACTGAGCACAGCTCTGCAGTTGCACATCTGAATCTCTTCCTTGGCAATGTTAATGAACCTCAAATCCTCCCTATAATTAGATGAGGGAATTGCTTATATTTTCAAACAGATGATGCTGCTATAATGAAACGATTGACAGGGAATTTAAGACTGTCTACAGTAGTCATTTGGTTTCAGCACCCCCCTTTAAGTTTAAAAAGAAGATTGGCTGTAGACTCAGGTCCTAGGAGAGGCAGTAATTTACATAGAATGCTATGACAGGTGTCGTTGTACAGTGAGGAAATAAAACAGAAGAGGGGAGAATGATGGGCAGGTACACCTCTGATTTTGGGAGGGAGGCGGTGTCCTGTGCTTCTCCTGCCTGGGTTCTTTAAAAGGGGCCGAGACTCAAGAGATGGATCCGGATTGAGTGCACAGCTGTAACTGCTGATGAGCTAATTGCTCCTTATCTCTCAGCCCCATTCATCTTCATTTTTTACCAATTACTGAGAATTATCTGTGTTCTCAGTTGGATATGAGAGTTAATCCTTTTTGGTTAAGCTGGCAGTACTGTGAGCAGATTCCAAATCGGAGGGTGAAAAAGCCAGAGCATGCTCTTTCTAAAACTCTCTATTCAATGGTAGTACAGTCCTTTGTAAGAATTTTTGTTCAACAAATTATAATTGGGCGTCTTTTCCCATTCTTTCTTTCTTTTCTTTCCTTTGAATGAATATATATTTTTATCTGCTTTGCTCTCACATGTATTTCCTAGATTTTTTCAGAAAAAAAGTGTGCCACATTGAATTCTGCTGTATTCCTGCAAAGTTGTGTTTTAGGAGAAAAATACGTCTCTCAAGACAAATGTCAGCCTAGGCATTTGATATGATAGACAAGTACTTTCTTTTTGTGATATAAAAATTGAACTGGAAGAATAAGATAGTACCCGTAAGTTACTTCAGACATATGACATGCATTTGGCACCCATTTAGTCACTCTTTATCAACTGTTTTAGGATCAACTGATAAAATTGCTACCACTGAGTGTTCACAAAACAATAGTTTTAAAAGATGCCCCAGAGCACTAAATTGTATGTTACGCATGTCACTTTTCTGCTTCTTTTTAAAAAGTGCACTTTTATACTTAACGCCTTGAGAATGCTTCAAATACTTGTACTAAAGTGTCAACCAAAAAGTGTTAGACCTTTTAGGCTAGAAGGCAGATATAAGGGACAGAAAAGGATTTGTCACAGTGAATCTGAAAATTTAAGAATCTTAGTCCGTTAATTTGTGGCTCTAAAAATACTCCTGGGGTCTTTTTTTCTTCTTTTTCTTTTGCATTTCAGGAACCATTTGCTTTTATTGTTGAGAAGTATTGAGGGAGCAAGTTTGATGTAATAATCTGAATGGCAACTAACCCGTTTATGAAAGGTTTAGTAAAACAGCCACACTTTTGTGCTAGAAAGCCAACAGAGTTTTGAAGAAAGGGGCTCCCCTAGTTTTCAACTGCCTGTTGTATCAGCAGGTTGAAGAATGGATTTATTATATTTTAGCAATAACATTGGAATGAGCTCTTGCTGCTTCTGGAGATCAACGTGAAATCAGATATCATATCAATTTCTGGATGTATGTAATTTCTTTTAAAAATATGATTTACAAAATGTACTTGTCACTTATTGCCTTTAGATTTGGCTCTTGAAGCTATTCTTGTAATTTCATTACGAACCAAGAAATATAGTACTGTCAACCTAAACCCAATTTTCATCCCAACTGGAGTAGATCTGTCCCAATCAATGGGACATACATTAACATTGGCTAACACATTCATTTTTTTCAGTGGATCTACTTTATTAGGGACTAAAATTGGATTTCACCCATATTTTTAGAAATGTTCATCTAACCACCTTCTTTACTTCAGTATTGTCTATAACCATTGATCTCTTGACTGTTCTAGTAATATGATCTTTAGAGCATGCTATAATAAGAAATGTGAGTGGACTAATTGTATTACTTTGCTAAATCCCATTAGACGCTATGTAGTCCTGTGCTACAAATGTAAGAAAGGAAGTGAAATAGCTGAATACTAAAAGAGTATACATTTCAGTTCCATTCTTAATGGCAGAAGAAATTATCCGTAGGCAGACCACATATGCTCAAGTATCACTTGACAAAGTGATCTCTGCCCTGTGGAAGCTCATTCTGCACTAGAAACCTTTAGACCTTTAGGTGTTCAGAACTCTTTCACTGTTTTACCTCCGGAACTGAACATTACAATGAATACCCCATTCATTGCTTAAAAGCTAGCAAACCGGCAACTTAGGCACTGTTATAATCAAATAATATTTTGTTGGATGCTAATATGAATGCACTACGTCTTTGAAACAATTTGCTAGCTTTTTCTTAATCTTTTTGCATTAAGAAAAGATTTAGTGAAAAAGTATATGGAGCTGTCTCGTGCTGTGTGAAATGACCATGCAGCTATCTGTTCATACATGGCTTTCATATACTTGCCCACTGTAAATTGGAGGAGAAACAGTTGTCTGGAAAGGAAGTCTTGCTTTGCATTCACTGCTTGTGGCTTTGATGCTTCTGTAATTATCGTTGAAAACATTTCCCCCTTAAACTGGCATGTAAATGAAGAAATGCAGTTTGGTGTTTGTTTTAGTTGCTTGCTTATCTGTCTTCCTTAGAGCATGACTGATCTGTTCACGCTGTTCTATGAAGTTGTTAGTGTAGTCTGCTACACCCCGTGGGACACATGTGTCAAAACTCAAGGCCCACGGGCTGAATCCAGGCCTCCATGTCATTTTATGTGGTCCTCCAGATGCTGGCCTACAACTTTTGTATTCCTCATCATTAGGCATCATGACTAGAGCTTGTGATACAGTAACATTTGGAAGGCTGCAGTTTGTTGTTTAGTCATGATGGTGGAATTTGAATTGAGATTCAAGGCTTGTGAACATGGTGTCTTCCACCTCAGACCAACAAGTGCTGTTGGGTTACTCTTTCCAATAAACCCAGTCCATATGGCAGATAATCAAAAAGTGACACATGGGTACTCAAAATGGGTGAAAACTAAAGAGCATCAACCATTATGTAAAAAGTTATAGTTGGCCCTCTGTATCCACATATTCTTTGTCCATGGATTCAATGGTTCTTTGAAGGCAACCATAAGTCTGATGTGGCCTCGATGAAAATGAGTTTGACTTGGGACAATTCCCTCTGATACCATTTGAGGGAAAGAGATATCAGTATAGCTGGATAATGGTCAGTTCATCATGTATTTTAGCTCCTCATTCACCATCCCTTTAGTGACAGGCCCTTTTCAGTGGGAATAACTGGGATCTGAAAGATCGATTGATGATCTGCTTATTAAACATTGTGGTGGTAATGCCAAATGCATAGGTGAAACATTTTGCACTCCAGGAATAGTCTACATAGAGAGGTCTGCTGTGACATGCACTGAACCAAATTCAGTTTTAGCACCAGTTGTACTTGCATCTCCAACAAGCAGGGAATATTTTTAAAGCTCTGATCAGAAGTTGTAGGGTTGTGTGTATTATTTCTGTTAACAGTAGACAGTTGGGCAAGTTGTGAAACCTCTGATACTACATATTGTACATGTTAATATAAATATTTTAGAGTGGAGTCCTTATTAACTAAGATCAATTGGAATGTCATTCACTTTAATAAGGTGAAGAGTCCATGTTCTTCTAAATTGTTCCATGTCTTAATGGAACGGAAATGTGCTATTCTCCTTGGCTGGGTTCAACAAATTTCCCGTTGATTATATAAAGGGAAGTGTTTTACTTTGCTTTGTAAATAGTACTTCACATAATTTTAATAACTACTAAATGATTTTTCATTGTGATTTATATAAATTTATGTTATATTTTATGTTAGATGTTAATAAATTATGTTATTTAATTTCTAGTTGTGTAATATAATTTTGTCTTAGATGTTGGCTTATTTTGGGATCTGGTTGGTTTGTTATTTGTACTTGTATTTATTAATGTACCATGGCATTGAACGATTGCTATTTTTTGTTGGAATCCACCCTGAGTCCCCTCAGGGAGATAGGGCAGAATACAAATGAAATTTATTTTATTTATTTATTTTACTGCCATCTATTTCCTTTACACTCTCTCTATCAAATGTACTGTGGGGTATTTATGCAGTGATACCACTGATATAGGGAGAAAAATTAACATTTCAGGGTTGCAGTTGTGTGCATTCAAGTTATATGTGTTTTATAGCAACCCAAAGTTGAACTGATTACAGGGTTTTCTTGGCAAGATTTTTCAAAGGCATTTTATTTTTGCCTTCTTTTGAAGCTGAGACACTATTTGCCCATGGTAAATCAGCAGATGTCCATGGCCAAGCAAGGATTCAAACCCTGGCCCTGAGAGCCATAACCCAGTACTCAAACCACTGCACCACACATGCTTTCTGTTTGAATCACATAATTTAAATTCTAGCAAAAAATACCTGCTGGATCAGAAGAAGAATCCATCTTGCTCCATATCCTGCTTACCACAATTATTAACTACTAGCTTGGGGACCCGGCCCTGCCCGGGTTATTTGAGAAGCGCAGCAGGATGTAGAGTGGGTCATGGGGGCTCTGTGTGCCAAGTTTGGTCTTGATCCATCATTATTGGGAGTTGCAGTGGTATCATGAAATTACTGAAGGTAGTGCAAGTCCCATCATCTCTCTCCCCCCCCCCCCAAAGTGTAGTAGGATGTAGATTGGGTCACGGGGGCTCTGTGTGCTAAGTTTGGTCTGTATTGGTGAATGGATGAGGGGTGCATTGTTTTTCGGAAGTGAGTGAAGGTACTTCAAGTCCCATCATCCGTGGTCCGTCTCACAGTAAACTGCACCAGGCTGTAGAGTGGGTCATGAGGGCTCTGTGTGCCAGATTTGGTGTTGATCAGTCATTGGAATAGGTTAGTAGCAGGATTGGGAAGTGAGGGAAGGTACTGCAAGTCCCATCATCCATGTTCTGTCCCCCTCCAAACTTTAGTAGGATGTGGAGTGGGTCACTGGGGCTCTGTGTGCCAAGTGTGGTCTTTATCGGTGTTTGTTGGGGGCCGCAGTGGTCTGTGGGAACAGAGGGGTGTGAAAATACTACAAATTCCATCATCCATTGTCAGTCGTCCCCCGAACCTCACCAGGACGTGAAGGCAGTCATGGGGGTTCTGTGTGCCAAGTTTGGTCTCAATCAGTAATTGGATGAGGGTCGCAGCAGACTTGGGAAGTGAGTAGAGGTATTTAAAGTCCCATCATCCATGGTCCACCCTCCTCCAAACTGCACCAGGATGTAGAGTGGGTCATGAGGGCTCTGTGTGGCAAGTTTGGTGTTGATCAATCATAGGATTAGGTTTGTAGCAGTCTTGGAAAGTGAGGGAAGGTACTGCAAGACACATCATCCATGTTCTGTCCCCCTCCAAACTTCAGCTGAGGACTCGGTGGTGCCCGGGTTATTTGAGGAAGGCATTGTGTGCCAAGGTTGGTCCGTATCAGTTGTTCATTTGGCTCGCAGTGGTTTCGGGAAGTGAGTGAAGGATTATGGACCATGGATCATAATCCATGGTCCATCCTCCTCCAAATTGCACCAGGATGTAGGGGGTTCTGTGTGGCAAATGTGGTCAGGGGCGGTCCTACAAGGTAGGCCAAGTAGGCGGCCGCCTAGGGCACCATCTGGGAAGGGGGCGCCATCCTGGCTGCATGGGGCACCATCCTGGCCCTGCCGATGATCCTCAGGCAGCGCTGCAGCTGCCTGCTTTTTGGCCCCGGCCTTGTGTGTTCTGCGCCGCTTCTGGGCATGCGAAGAGGTTTTCGCGCAGGCGCAGTTGCTCCAGAGCTGAAGTTGAGCGCAGGAGCAACTGCACATCCGCGAAAACCTCCGCGCATGCCCAGTAGCTCCCTTGCGCAGAAGCCTGTAAGCAAAGCACTCCCTCTCGGGCAGGCAGGGAGTGAGTCCCCTCTCCTTTGGTCTCCGCCGCCCGCGCGTTTGCGGGGAAGGAGAAAAGAATCAGCGAAGGAAGTGTAATTTTATATTACATGTAATATTACAAACAATATTGCAGTATAGTGGTATTGTACAAAATAGTAATATATAATATTTTATTTTACTTTATTTTGGGTTATTTGAGTTTTATAGGAGTAATGAAAATATTTAGTAGAGGATAATTTCATTTAAATAAATAATTTTATTTATTATTTTATAATAATAATATAATAGAATGTTATATTGTATTATAATGTCAATATATTATAATATAATTATATTGTAATGTAGTATAATATAATTATGATATAATATAGTATGAGTATGGTATAATATATTGTATATACATTGATACAATATGATACTACTAATGGTATTGTGATATTATAATTGTATATTTGTTTACATGGGGGGAGGGCAAAATAATGTTTGGGGGGGGCACCAAAATAATGTTCGCCTACCATTTAAAATTACCTTAGACCGCCCCTGAATGTGGTCTTGAACAGTCATTGAATGAGGGTCGCAGCAGTCTCAGGAAATGAGTGGAGGTACTTCAAGTCCCATCATCCGTGGTCCATCCTCCTGAAAACTGCACCAGGGTGTAAAGTGGGTCATGGGGGCTCTATGTGCCAAGTTTGGTCTTGATCGGTCACTGGATGAGAGTCGCAGCGGTCTCAGGAAGTGAGTAAAGGTACTGCAAGTCCCATCATCCATAATCCGTCCTCCCACAAACTGCACCAGAATGTTGAGTTGGCCATGGGGGCACTCTTTGCCAAGTTTTGTCTTTATTGGTAATTGGATGAGTGTCGCTGTGGTCTCAGGGAGTGGAGGTACTTCAAGTACCATCATCCATGGTCCATCCTACTTGAAGCTGTACCAGCATGTAGTGTAGGTAATGGGAGCTCTGTGTGCCAAGTTTGGTCTTGATCAGTCATTGGATGAGGGTCGCAGCGGTCTCAGGAAGTGAGTGGAGGTACTTCAAGCCCCATCATCCATGCTCTGCTCTTTTCCAAACTGCACCAGGACATAGAGTGAGTGGAGGTACTTCAAGCCCCATCATCCATGCTCTGCTCTTTTCCAAACTGCACCAGGACATAGAGTGGGTTATGGGGGCTCTGTGTGCCAAGTTTGATATTTATCGGTCTTTGTTGTGGGCCACAGTGGTCTCTGGGAAGCAAAGCGCTTTGAAGTACTACAAATCCCATAATCCGTGGTTCATCTTTCTCAAACTGCACCAGGACGTAAAGGGCATCATGGGGGTTATGTGTGCCAAGTTTGGTCCAGGTCCGTCACCCGTGCTGGTCAGAGTAAGTGAGTGAAGGTACTGCAAGTCCTTCAAACTGCACCAGAATGTAGAGTGGGTCTTGGGTGTGTGTGTGTGTGTGTGTGTGTCTATGTACCAACTGTAATCTTGTTCTGTCATTTTTGGGGGCCTAGTCAGGAAAATAAAGTTAAGTAAGCCTTTCTGTCAATTCAGGCTGAGGCCTAGTCAGGAGAATCAAGTTGAGGAAGCCTTACTGTCAATACAGGCTGAGGCCTAGTTTGTAAAATCAGCTGAAGGAAGCCTTTTTGTAAAGAACTCTGTCTGGCACCTTTGAGATTTGGGATGTTGGGATGCTGGCCTATCCATGGCCCAGCCTCCCTCAAACTGCACCAAGACGTAAAGTGGGTCTTGGGGGTTCTGTGTGCCAAGTTTGGTTTTGTTGTCTCATTGTTGGGGGCTGCAAAGTGTTTTGGACTTAAACTCCCACCATGCCTGACTGCCTCAGGGCTTTTCCTTACCTCCCTCTGGCACTTTAGAGTCTCGGAATGTTCGTGGCTGGCCAATGGGAGTCGTTTATGCAAATAATGCTGCCACATATCCTTCCTGGCCTGTGAAAGTGGCTGCCCTCCCGCCCTCCGCATACACACATACAAACATTCCGTTTTATAAAGGTATACAGATATGCCTTCAAAAAGTCTAGAAGTGAGGCCTGTCCTGTTGCTGCTCCCCAGCAGCTGGTACTAAGTGGCATATTTTGTCTGAGAGCCTGAGTTGTAACATTTGTATAGGGCAAAAACTTGTACACAGAATTGAGATGGACTCAGCAAATTTTGTGTGTCTCTTGTCCTTCATTCAGTTCTCAGTCTGTTACTCCTTTATTAAGGGGAAATAAATATTCCAGTGGAGCCAGAATGGAGTAGAAAGTAGTATGGGAGTCTTGTTTATAAAGACATTATCACAGCAATCCTCCCTTGGCTTTCTCAGTTAGAATCATAGAATGATAGAGCTGGAAGAGACCTCGCGACGCACCCAGTCCAACCCCCTGCCAAGAAGCAGGAAAATCGCATTCAAAGCACCCCTGACAGATGGCCATCCCACCTCTGTTTAAAAGCCTCCAAAGAAGGAGCCTCCTCCACACTTCAGGGCAGAGGGTTCCACTGCTGAACAGCTCTCACATTCAGGAAGTTCTTCCTAATGTTCAAGTGGAATCTCCTTTCCTGTAGTTTGAAGCCATTATTCTGCATCCTAGTCTCCAGGACAGTAGACTAATATTTGTATAACTTTGAGGCAAGGAATGCAAAAAGACATGTCTGGTGTCATCTTTCCTTTAGAAGTCTTTGCAGGAGCTGTCCTGATAAAAAGTCTTTGCTCTGTTGGAGGACTTGGGGCTTTTGAAGTGCCCCCACCCAATGCTTATTAAATGTTTAATTCTTTTGCTTTTAAACAAATGTCCACATTTGAGCCATCAGATAAGGAATGAGTTTTGTCCTCACGTGTTTCTTCTTTTCTTTTCCTTTCTTTTTTCACCATGCACACAAACTAATGACCAATGAACCTTTCTTTAGCTTTCAAGATTGAACCTTAGTCCTACAGTCCCGGTCATACATTTGTGGGATCAGGTTTGCATTCATTTGGGATTGTGTGAAGGGGGTGGGCAGTTTGTTTTCTCACAAATGTTCTGTTTGACTCAGTATTCTCTAAGAGCAGTTATATAAACACAGTGCCACATTATGCAGGTGTTGCACACTGTAGTTCAATTTACTCTTTTTTTTACAATTGCTGGTGAATAAACATATTTTGTACACTGGGGAAAGTGTGTCTAGTTTTGGCAGCAATGATGTTGAGAGCAGTGACACTTGCGAAGCCAAACAGGAAGGGAGAAGGGTTTTGAATATTCCTTTCTTAACAGCAGGCTCTAATGGAAACACGGACCCTTCCATTTATTCAGTGCTGAGAGAATTACTAGTTTGATAATGACTAGGAATGTTGTTATTAAAACAGTGTGTGCAGTTCATTTTCAACAGTTTTGAATTAGAGTCTGCACTAATGAAACGGATACGGTTTCCTTCACAAAGGGCAGATCTGTTAGTTAATATAGCTGCTGCAGTGCCTTGTGGACCATGCCTTTAGCTCTATTTGTATTTCACAGCATGATAAGCAAAGAGTGTTGATTTTCAAGGATCCTGCTGATGAAAGGTAATGGCATTATTACATCTTTATCTGAAAACAGAACTGTGTGGTAAATGATTCCCTCCTTTTTCCCTTGTACCTCCTCCCCTGGTCCCTTCCCTCACTGTTTCCTTATGGCACAAAACATTTCTTGGTTAGAAGCCCCTTTTTATTTCTTTAAGTCGCTTTAGCCTTGGAAATGATATGTTATTATTTAATGTCTGCACAGCAAGCCTGAGAGCACCTAATAGCGAGTGGATTGGAAGTGAAGTGCCTCCTGCTTGCAGATATGGATCGGCTCAGTCACACGCTGTACCAGCTGTCATCTCAGCCATACTGCTGTGATTTAATTAGTCTGTTTATGTCCTTTCTAATAATATTTCCATCTCTATGAAAGGGCAAATGCGACAGGGACTTCTTTCCCCCTCTCTGGGTTCCACACACTAAGGAATGTGGCCTACATCCGATATGCTGAGATGCAGGATTGAATCACCATTCCTGTCATTTCAAGCTGTTGATAAATTGTTCAGCCAAGAAGTGTACTTACTTCCTTGGGGTCATTTGTGTGTTAGGGACTGTAATCTGTACTGCAAATGGATGCGGAGAAAGCACAAAGGCAGGGATATTGTGTTTTCGTTTTTGTCTAAATAGGAGATCCAAATGGAACAAAATAGCTTCAGTGGAATCGTCTCCCATTAGCTACACCAACATAGGCTTGATAATGTATTCTTCCATTTTAGGAAAGAACTACCACTATTGCTCAATTTTATTAGAAATTTATTTGCTTTTATTAGAAAGAGAAATAAGGTCTGGTCTGCTTTTTTACTTGTGATTTTTGTTCTGCAAGATTAAGAGCTGTTGTCAATTACAGCATCCATTATACTGAGATATTGCAAGGTTTCATTCCTAGTGCATTTAAACTGGGGGAGGGGATCACATTCAAAATAGGAAGAAGTGTGGGAGTGATTGCACCTCAAATTTCAGGAAGTAGTTCAAGCTGCGGAAAAGACGCAGATGAAATAGCAAGGGATTTTGCAATTTGCTCAGAAACAACTAAATTGATAGTGTGATTCAGTGAAGTGGTGATACAATGCTTTCCCTCAATTTGGAAAGATTATACACACAGTTCTATAGGCACAAGTTCAATTGCTAGAGGATACTTAGTATTGACTTACCATTCACACTTAATTCAGTGGTTTGTGATTAGCAACCTGATTTATGCCAAATATGGGGTTTCTTCCATCAATTTATCCTTTCCTTTCTCTCATCCCATTTCTTAGTTATATTATAGTAGTTTCGAATTCCTTGTTTCATAACTGTAATCAAGTTGCAGAGAAGTCAGGTACTTCCAAGATAGATGGATAGATTTAAATAGCCAGTATGCAAGAAAGTTCAGTGTGAGAAGAAGCCTCCTGACAGGATTCTTGACTTGATGTATGTGGCCATAGTAAATGAATTTGTTCAGCAGCTTTTATATGCTTTCTCAACAACCAATTCCCTCCAGTTCAAATAGCCATTCATGAACAAGGAAGGCTAAAAATCTTTCTAAATAACTATCCAAATCTTAATAATTGGTGTTATTTCCCCTGTTTGTATTTGGTTATTATTTTAAACATACTAAGGAGACAGTATTGTCCTATGTGAAGCTTGGGAAGGGTAATGACAAAGATTTGTCTCTTCATCCATAATTCGGCTATGGTACAGTATGTGAAATGTTTTTCCTTGATAGAGTACATTTTCCCTTCTTCCCCCAGCATGTGATAACAGACTGGATTGGGATCTTTTCAAGAGACAGGATACGTTTTGTATCAAATGTTTCTGCCCCAGCTGCTGAAGGCCCTATTTTGGAACCCTATAGTTGTTGTTGCTGCTGGTGAAACAAACCCTAGCAGAAACTCTTCAGAAATCTCAACAGGCCTCTTGGAGGCTATTTCCTAAATTCTTTAAAGGCATCATATCCTGTATGAACTTGAAAGCTGGGTAGGGTCAACTCTGGTTATTACTTGAATGATAGACTGCCATTGAATAGCAGATGGTGTAGGCTATATTTTGAAGGAAGGAACAGGCAAATCACCTCTTGTGTATTCCTTGCCAAAAAAACCACCTACGAAATCCATGGGGTCACTGTAAGTTGAAAGGAACTTGAAGGCACATATGTACACCTTGGAGGCTACAACCATGACAGAATTCCATTGCCAACAGAGCTCTTCTCCCCTATCAGAAATGGCCAAGGGACATCGTCAAGACTTAGTTATCCCCCAAGGAGTGAACATGGGTTATGATTTCAGTGATAATTGCTGTTATTTGCTATGGAGTCAGTTTCGACTAACGATGACCCTGTTAATGAGATACCTTCAAAAGACACTGTTATTTACAGCCATGCTCAAACCTTACAAACTCAGGGCTGTGGCTTACTTTGTTGAGTAATCCTTCTGGAATGTGGTCTTCCTCTTCTGCTACTGCCTGCCACTTTATTAAGCACTTGTCCTATTTTCTATTGACTCAAACCACTTCATTCTATGGCTAAAGTACAATAGTCTCAGATTTTTTGGGGTTTTGTGTGTCTGTGCGTGTGTGTCACGAGCGACTTTGAGAAACTGCACCAGAAGTGACTTACAGTTGCAACTTGACAATAGCCTCAGTTTAGTCATTTTGACTCGACATGAGAGTGTCATTACTTGTAGAATTGTGCTCGATTGAACACAGTGTATGTTTCACTTCAATGGTGTTCTAAAAGCCCACAGAGGTAAATATAATACAGTGGATATAGCTGTGTTTGCTGCTTAATATGACAGCTCCAAGAAAAATGCAGGGAACGGAATCAACCTCTGTACATGGCATTCATTGACTTTGCAAAGGCATTGGCCTTCCTTTGTTGGTCATCTGGAAGCTCAAGCTGGTGCAGAACGCTGCAGCATGACTCCTGGCTGGAGTGCCGGCCAGGGTTCATATTACACCAACCTTGCAGCGCCTGCACTGGTTACCAATTGAGCACCAGATCATCTTCAAAGTGCTGGTTTTGACCTTCAAGACATTGTATGGTCTGGGGCCGGTGTATCTGAGGGACCGTCTACTCCCATATGTTCCACAGAGATCCCTTCGATCCGAAGATCTCAATCTTCTACAGATTCCCTCCCTACTAACTGTACATCTATCGTCTACTAGGCAGAGAGCCTTTTCCGTGGTAGTCACATACCTGTGGAACAATTTACCGCCGGAAGTACGATCAATTAATGAGCTACCGGCCTTCCGGAAAGCTTGTAAAATGCCGTTATTCCGGCAAGCATTCAACCTGTAACCCTCTCTGGTTGTAGTGGAATGTTGTTATTCTGTCTATAATTTTACTGTTATATGTTTTTATGCCTAATTGTTTAGTTTGATATGTTGTAAACCGTTCTGAGCCAACATGGAAAGAACGGTATACAAATCGAAATAATAAATAAATAAATATAAATAGTGCTCTCTGGATCATCCTCCAAAAATTGGATGCCCTGATAAATTTGTGAACACCCAGTGGCTCCTCCATGATGTCAACAGTCTTGGACAGCAATGGCTTCCAAAATGACCCATTTAAGGTGGAATCAGGTGTCAAATAGGGATGTGTTATTGCCCCAACCTTATTCTCCATCTTCATCACTATGATACTGCACCTTGTTGATGGGAAGCTTCCCACCGGAGTGGAAATCATCTGTCGGACGGATGGTAAGCTATTTAACCTCAGCAGACTCAAACCAAAAACTAAGGCAACAACAACATCTGTTATGGAATTTCAATATGCTGATGATAATGTAGTCTGTACTCATACAGAAGAAGACTTAAAAGCTACCCTAAACACCTTTGCAGAAGCATATGAGAAGCTTGGCCTCTCCCTGAACACCAAGAAAACCAAAGTGCTCTTTCAGCAGGCAGCAGCCAACCCCTCTGCAATGCCAGAAATACAGCTTAATGATGTAACATTAGAAAATGTTGATAATTTCTACTACCTTGGTAGCCACCTCTCCACAAAAGTCAATATTGACGCTGAAACACAGCACTGTCTGAGCTCTGCAAGTGCAGCATTTTTCTGAATGAAGCAGAGAATGTTTGGGAATTGGGACATCCATGGAGTTACCAAGGTGTTTGTTTATAATGCCATTGTCCTTTCAACCCTATTATACACCTGCGAAACGTGGACCATCTACAGATGTCACACTCAACTACTGGAATGATTCCATCAGCATTGCCCCTGAAAAATTCTGCAAATCTCTCGGGAAGGCAGGTGGACAAATATCAACATGGTGGAAGAAGCAAAGACCACCAGCACTGAAGCTGAGAAAATATATCATCAACTTTGCTGGACTTGCCACATTGTCCAAATGCTTGATCACCATCTCCCAAAGCAGTTACTCTATTCACAACTCAAGAATGGAAAACGGAATATTGGTGGACAGGAAAAAATATTTAAAGATGGGCTTGAAGCTAACCGTAAAAGTGTGGTATAGACACTGAGAACTGGGAAGCCCTAGCTCTTGTGCGTTCTAATTGGAGGTCAGCTGTTGCCAACAGTGCTGTGGAATTCGAAGAGGCACTAGTGGAGGGCCAAAGGAAGAAACGTATCAAGAGGAAGGCGCATCAAACTAATACTAACTAGGACCACTTTCCATCTGAAACCATTATCTTCACTGTGAAAGAACATGCAGGTCAAGAATAGGGCTCTACAGTCACCTACGAACCTACCACCAGATCCTACACTTGGAAGGCAATCATACTCGAACACAAGGGATCGCCGATGAGGATTAGCTGCTTAAATGTTCAATGCCAGAGATTGACCTTTCCACATGCCTTATCTTTATCATACCTAGAGCGGTGATGTTCCACAAATAAAATCGATAATGATCTCTATCAACGTTTCCATGTGAGAGTTGCAACCAAAAATAATAATAAATTGAATTAAAAGATGTGTTTAATCTGTGATTTTTAAAAAATGGCACAGTAGGGATTGGGACAATATAGGGAGGGATGAAATCCTTTCTTTTGTGCTGAGAATTTGCTCCCCATGCAACCAGGTACTTGCCCTGATGAAGTAAAAATTGGCATCAGTTTTGTTAGACTGTGGTCATTTGGAAAAACTGAAATATCCCACCTGTACACCCGTTTTCTCAGTGAAATCCTCTTGTAGCTGCCATATAAACAACAAGTGCAAAACAACAACACCTCAATTCCACTTGTGAAATTACTGCATTCTACTGCCCCAGTTTTGCTTTTGGGTAACATTAGAAAAAAATAGAGGTAACATGAAAGGGTATTTAAAACCAAAACTTGGGAGGCTCCCCGGAGCTCCTCCCGCCTAGCCAGATGCCCATTATCCATGTTGACTGGAAGAATCTGGGAATATTAATCCAAATTATAGCTTTTTCAAACTCCCCTTAAAACATTATTTTGTTCTTTGGAAGTACCAAAGACCTGATGAGAAGAAGAAAAAACATTTTAAAGCTCCATTAATACTAAATATTATTTCAGATGTTCTGTTATTCCAAACATGCCTTTCATTTTACCCTCAGTTCTTCAACAGGCTTTGTAGCAAGTACTAAAATACCTTGAGGTGCTGTTCGAAATAACAATTCAGTCAGATGGTTGGCATTGCTTTAGACGTCTCATGGTCTCACATCATGATCTACCCTCTGGCATTTCCTACAGTTTCCTTATCACTGTCGCAGAGGGGGGAAAATCTTATAAATTATATATTCAAAATATGTTTTCTCAGCTTCTGTTTGGTTTTCAGATATCCTCAGCGCTCATTCTAAGACATGCTCCTGAGGCCTTTGAAAAGTATCAGAAACTAACACCACTTAACCCACAAGAAACAAGATTGATATTTAAAACTTAGACTGCGTTGGGGTTAGGATACAGAAAACACTTATATGTGGTTTGCACTAGTTGAGGTGCACTCCTTTCTTAAGATCTGGGCAAATATCATGTAATTTTATTCACTTTCCCAAATGTCAAGCATTGAACAATTGAAATGCTAATCCCACAAGAGCAGTACATCAATGCAAGCTCTCTTTGTAACTGTTTTTATGAAAGATATTCTTCTGTGTTCATATATCGTAATTTATTTTTAAGAAGTGTAGCCATGTTAGTATGGGATTTAATTGTTATTTCTACTTGTGATCGTCATGGCTTACTCATTTGCACAGTAGGTTTATCAACAGCTACAGAGAGAGAGAGAGAGGGAGAGAGAGAGTAATGACTTCTGTGGCTGAGATTGAATTGAATGATTTGTAGGTGCAAGGGAAATACACAGGCACAGCCAGACCTCTGCTTTCTGTCACTGCCATTTGTCTCTGCTGAAGAGACACTATCAAAACTGAAATCATTTTGGTATCTTCACTTAAATATTTCTGTGTCAGCAGAAATATTTTAAGTGAAGCTACAGGTGGATGCATCATTCCCTGTGCCTGTTTGCAATATTCCTGATTTGGCAGGCCAGCTAACCAACTAATACCTTTCTGCCTGGTGGGTGCTAGACCAGCACTCTGTTTTGCATTCTTAAAAAAAAGAAACAAAACCAAAAGATCCCATCTCTTTCTACGAGGGCCCTAAGATCTGCCGGGGAGGCCCTTCTCTCGGTAGTACCTCTGTCTCAAGTGTGGTTGGTGGAGACGAAAGAGAGGGCCTTCTCGGTGGTGGCCCCTCAGTTTTGGAATGCCCTCCCTAAAGAGATTCGGATAGCTCCCACACTCAGGTTTTTCCTAAACATTTGAAAACAGAGCTTTTTACACAAGCTTTTGATCATGTTTAGGAATTATGAATCACTATATTTGAAAATGTAGTAGTGGTCACTGTTGCACTTTACGAGGGCAGATATTGCACATAGCCACTATTTTACAGCTTGTTGGGTCTTTTAGTATTCTTAATTGATAGGGGTTTATGTGTAATGGGGTTAATATTATTGTTATTAACGTAACCTTTTAATATTTTGCTGTATTTGTATTGTGTAGCTCTACTGAGTGTATCCTGTGAGCTGCCCCGAGCCCCTTCGAGGAGATGGTGGTGGGATACAAATAAAGATGATGATGATGGTGATTATTCTTATTATTCTTATTAAAAGGTTTAGAATGAAATCCTGACAAAGATGACGGAGAGGCCAATGAGCCAACACTAGGCTAGCTGAAGCTGTACTACATCTGAACCTCTCCCAAGCTGCACATGGGTCTCTACATTTTGTAGTGATTAGTATTTGAAATGCAAAGGAATCTTATAGCATCCTCGAGACTAACAGAGAAAATAAAATTGGTGATATAAGTTTTAGTAGATATAGGACACATTTATATTGATGTTATAATGCAGCTTGGAACCTATTTATGTGGAACTGGTTTCACTGCACGGCGATTAGATTGATAGGCTTGGAACTGGTTTGAAGCCAGGAAGGTGATTACATTGAACACGAAACCTGGCATCAAACCTCTGTGCTGGTTCTTTCCCCATTTCCTGAAGAGGTGCCCATCAGAGCTCCAAAGAGATACAGGGTTCAAAAAAAAGGGGAAAGTAACAGTTAAGAAGAGAAGTAATCAGTTATCACTCCCAGGGAGTCAGTTAGACTATGCTACCCAGCCATTCCTTTGGGGTGGCTTCTGGTAACCCCCATTTTAGATTCGATAATGTGCTTCCCAAGGAGCAGGAGTCTACAATGAGCTCTGCATTTTGTGGAACCGGTTTCACCCTGGATCTGTGATACACTGCAACACAGTTTTGGCTTAACATGGTTTTCCAGAAACTGTTTAAATGTGTGGTATGTCCTTAGATGTGTGCCATAGCAAGCATTGATGGTGTGTGTTTTGTGGCTGCCACAATTTCAAGTCAACTTAGTGCCACAGTGACAGTGCAGATGGGACCTAAATCTACTTCCTCAGATGCAAGTAGACTTATTATTGTGTGTTGGCTATAGAATTCAGACTCGATTTGTATCATGTTTTTAGATTTTGGAACGAACTGGTTTTTTAATTTTATTTTTAAATTGTTTTTGCCTCACCAGTTTGCCATCTGGGAGAAGGAAATTTTGTGACTGATAATAGCATAGCTTTTTAAAAAATAAATAAATAGGGAAGTCCATTCCAGACCCTCACAACATTTTCTTGAAGCTCCAAATATAGCTACCACCTTCAAAATGTTGGGATACAGCACTTATCTTCTGTTTACTTTGGATTTTGACTTGAAAAACTAAGTTAGTCTCTTGACAATTATATATTTGATGACAGCAAACAACTTTCTAGTAAATGTTCGATGGTATTACTTATTCATGAGATAAATGAATTGTGAGATGTGTGATTGCCTGATGTTGTACTCATTTAGTTGTTCTTTTTTCTCCTTTTACTAATCTCTGTCATGTTGGATTTACAAATGGAACAGACTGACCTTTGAAATGATGATGGAAATGAAGAGATAAACACAACTTGAAAGGACAAACCAATTAATATAAATGTGTTGCACATAAAACTGATTTGAGTCCATTGCTATCTATGTAAACCTTTTCAATGCTTGCAAGAACAAAGAAAGCAAAGAGATAACATGATGTAGCGAAAACACAGTGTATGCTTTAAAATGTGTTTTGTAAATCTAGAGATCATCTATGCTTCCTATTGAAGAAAATATATACCTGCATGTATGGTTCCTTATGCTCAGTCTCAGCTGCAAAATATCTGAATAATACAATTGATGACATTCTAGATTCTTAGGGCCCTATATCCCAGGATTTGGCCTCATGTTTCCTTTTTATCCCAGATTATCTGGTAGTGTAGACTCATATAATCCAGTTTAAAGTAGAAAACCTGGGATCAGATCCTGGGATATAGGGCCTATCTGGAAGAGCCCTTAGACTTTAGTTTTTTAACAAGAAAAATCAAAATCACATGAATAGCAATGATATGAAAGTTCAGGGTGATATTTATATGTTATTTATTTATCTGGTTTTCCTCTTTATAGCTTGTTCTTCATCTTTAAAAAATACCCTTAGGGGGAGGATAAAACCAATCAACAATAACATATAATAAATATTGTGAGAGAATGTTGGTGTAGTGACAACAAACTTCTCATAGATGCCTCATCTGATGGGTCTTTGGTGCCAAAAAATAACAGTCAAGTTGGTGCAAGGATTATGGAGAAAGGTATTTCAAAGTCAAAGGGGAAAAAAGTATCACTAATGGTGGGACAATGAAGTGGGCCTGCCTACCTGTTGCCTAAGGGTAAACTGAAGGCCCTTCCACACAGCCATACAGGTATAACCCAGAATATCAAGGCAGATAATCCACAATATTTGCTTTAACTGGGTTATCTGAGTCCACACTCAGATAATGTGGGATTTTCTGCCTTGATATTTTGGGATAAAGGGCTGTGTGGAAGGGCCCTGGATTATCTGGCTGTGTAGAAGGGGCCTGAGATGTCTGAAGGAAAGTCCTATAGGGCCTTTTGATTTCCCCCCAGAAACAGACTATGGAACACTTTGAGGAGCAATGCTTAGTACTCTTGGGTGGGTTCTCTGTAATTTTCCTTGTAGTTACATCTGTTGTAGTTTCCATGTTATTTTCAAGCATAGATTCCAACATATTTTAAATGGTTTATTTAAGACTTCCTTAAGCATTCAAGTTTGAGAATTTTTAGGGCTCTACAGAACCCTTTGATTTCCCCCCAGAAACAGACTATGGAGCACTTTGAAGAGCAATGTTTACAGTTTCCCTGTAATTTTCCTTATAGTTGCACTAGTTGTAGTTGTAGTTTCCGTGTCATTTTCAAGCCTAGATGGTATATAAATCGTATATTTCAGACTTCCTTAAGCATTCAGATTTGAGAATGTTGTGTTCTTAAACACTATCTGTTGATAATCTGCCTATTTTGGCTTCTTTTTCTTCACTATAAAAATAGTCTTTAGCCTCAAAAGCCTTGCAGGGCTCTTCCACACAGCCATGTAACCTAGAATATCAAGACAGATAATCCACAATTTTTTGCTTTGAACTGGGTCATCTGAGTCCACACTGGGGATTTTATACAGCTGTGTGGAAGGGGACCCAGTTCTAGAAAGAACTCTTCCATTGCAAACCTGCTCAAATGCTAAGCTATCATTATTTTCTTTGAAGTAATATTTTACAGTTCAAAGATATGAAAAAAAGAAAGAAAGAAAAAAAGAAAGTGTTTAGGTGTTCAGCACAAATAAATGCTGCTGCTTCATCCCATTTGTGACATAAAAGCCTTCAAATAAGCAAAGCCAGTAACAAATGAACCTGCTATTAGTAAATGGGAAATACATGACTTTTTTGTCATTCCTAGAAATTGGCAAACTCTCTCTCTAATGCACTGTATATTACCTTGGAAATGATCCAAGTTCTCCCACCCTTCTCCTCTCAAAACCAGAAAAACGTTGATGTACATATTGCTCAGTTTGCAAACATTCTACAACTGTTTCGTTTATCTTTACCTTTTAATTTTTTTTGGCAAGGTGCTTTCAGAGGATTTTTTAAATAGCAATATCATTTTAAAATAAAATCTTGCAAATATTTAATGCTGGATTTATATCTTATGCAGTTGTCCCTAAACGATAAATTCCTTTATCATTCTGAGATCAATACATCTGTCTTGGATGTTCTTGTTTAGGGATTTACGACATCTTTAACTCTGCTTCCATCTCTCTCATCTACTTACTTTCTCCTAAAGAATAAAAAAAATGTTCAATGCATCTACGAAACCCTGTGCTCATGTTCTCTTTACAGGCTTAATTACAAAATATGATCAATTTAATAGAAAGGTTTCAAAATATCATTATTGCACTACAAGTAGGAGGGGAGGGGGAAAAGACAAGCTTGACATTTTAAAACACTTGAATTAGACAGAGTTTCACTACTAATTGATTTTTAAAAGAGTTCCCTGGAAAAGTGAACTCTGAAATGTTTGGAAGTGCCTTGGCTGCATTCCAGAACATTTACTACAAAGCATAACTAGACAGTTTCACTGCCACTGAAAAGATGCGTTCTATGCATAGGCTGTTCTAATTTAGTATCCCAGCTGTACACTGACATATCATGCTTCATACATTTCTTACATTTTTTTAGTTATTAGATATTCATGTTGCTCAAAGTTAAAAACTGGAAGTAAGGACTTCATCCAGAGTCTACTTGCTTTTAAGTCCATAAAACATAATATAGTGAATCTCTCAGTTCTGCATTACTATTGATTTCATTATTTTTAAAAAGAGTGAATGAACAGTATGTTTTATACCAAGCACTTGCCCTTGCATATTTTAGGGGGGAAATGAGGCTTAACTGTTTAGCTGCACAGCCTAATAGCAACCAAGAACACCAGCATGTAATAACATCACTCTACCATCTGATATTCAGTTAAAAATAAAGGTAAAGGTTTCCCCGGACTTTAAGTCTAGTTGTGCCTGACTCTGGGTGGTGGTGCTCATTTCCATTTCTAAGCCAAACAGCCGGTGTTGTTCACAGACACCTCCAAGGTCATGTGGCCAGCATGACTGTATGGAGCACCATTACCTTCCCCCACTAGGGGTACCTATAGATCTATTCAAATTTGCATGTTTTCAAACTGCTATGTTGGCAGAAGCTGAGACTAACAGCGAGAGATCACACCGCTCCTCGGATTAGAACCACCAACCTTTTGGTCAGCAAGTTTAGCAGCTCAGCGGTTAATTCGCTGCACCACCAGGAGGCCCTTTAAGAGCTGTGAGTCTTGAATATATCTAAGGTTTGAATGTTCTAGGTTACAATCCTCTGCATGATTTCTTAAGAGCAGACTCTGTTGGATCACAGTGTCATGTGCCATAGAGTTCCGCATTGAAATAACATATCTCCATGTATCTATCAAAATGCACACCTTTGATATCCTTCCATCTCTCTTCTCACCTACTTATAAAATTTACTCCAAACATGCACACAGAAGGTATCCTGAGGTGAATGTTTGGGAATTTCAAAATAAAGAGCAGAAATCTCCAGGATTCATACACAAAATTTATATTAGTGTTTTCTGTGTACGATGTTCAAATCAGTAAAAAGTTTTGAAACCAACAAGAATGGTCTCCTTTGTAACTAACTACACGGTTCTCTGTATTTTATGCTTGGCATTTCATAGGAACCTTTATTCACTTCCATTCTCGCAACACTTTATGTGCGGTCATCTAACTGAAACTGAAATAAAAACTTGAGATAGTTACTTAAACTTTAAACTTCCTTATTTTGTCTTAGCCTTTTTATTATTAAATTTGTATTATCCTTTTCATTATTAATCAAGTCTTAATAATTTGCATATTACATAATTTACACACAGAGAATACCATTCATGTCACTGACTTGCTTCTATGTTATTTAGGAACAAGCATTTTGAAAACCGTATCAATATTTAGTAGTGTTTTCAGCTATCCTCCATGAAATTATATTGCTAGAATTAACCTGAATTTGAGTGGAAAACCACCTTCTCTGTTCACAAGTAGGGCTCTAATAAGATCCTTGATATTACCGCAGGACTATTAATCTAAGTTTCAGCACAAGTTTTCTTACCCCATACTAGATGCCTTTTTGTTCTCAATCCCATGACTGACTACTAAGACCTGAGAACACTCTGTATGACTTCTAAGGCCCCTTCTACACTGCCATATAAAATCCAGACTATCTGCATTGAAGTGAATTATATGGCAGTGTAGTGGATTATCTGCTTGGATAATCTGGATTATATGGCAGAGTAGAAGGGTCCTCCATTGCTCCTCCCATGTTGTGTTCATGCTCTTCTTCCTACTTCCTAACTTTTACTTCATTTTCTGTTTTTCCCCATATTTTAGACTTGCTATTTTTCCTAGCATCCCTGTTCCAACCTCCTTCAGAAAGCTTCCTGAATTTCAAACCTCTTTCTTTCAAATGGTCTTGGTTGTGTTAATTAATCTCACCTGTACTACATTAGTTTTTCCAAGGTCATTTTGCTTCATTTTGAATTTGTCCCCAGTTTTGACAAGCCATACTAACATCAGTTGTTACTGTATTGACTGTGGAATTGGCTTAGCTCATTTCCAGAATGTGGGGCAGAATTATCTAGAAATAAATAGAGATCAGAACACTTTATGATTGCTATTTTCCCCAGCATCCCTATTCCACCCTTTTGTTGTTTATTTGTTCAGTCACTGACACCTCTTTGCCACCTCATAGACCAGCCCACGCCAGAACTCCATGTTTGACGTCACCACTTCCAGCTCCTTCAAGGTCAAGCCAGTCCCTTCAAGGATCCTATCCATCCATCTTGCCCTTGGTCTGCCCCTCTTCCTTTTTCCTTCCATTTTCCCAACATCATTATCTTCTCCAAGCTTTCCTGTCGTTTTATTATGTGGCTAAAGTACTTCATCGTTGCCTCAATATCCTTCTCTCCAGTGAACAGTTGGGCTGTATTTCCTGGAGTATGGCCTGGTTAGATCTTCTTGCAGTCCAAGGCATTCTCAGAATTTTTCTCCAACACCACAGTTCAAAAGCATCTATCTTCCTTTACTCAGCCTTCCTTATGGTCCAGTTCTCGCATCCATAGGTTACTACGGGGAATACCATTGCTTTAACTATGTGGACCTTCATTGCCAGTGTGATGTGTCTACTCTTCACTATTTTATCGAGATTGGTCATTGCTCTCCTCCCAAGAAGTAAACGTCTTCTAATGTCCTGGTCACAGTCTGCATCTGCAGTAATCTTCGCACCTAGAAATACAAAGCCTGTCACTGCCTCCATGTTTTCTCTATTTGTCAGTTATCAATCTGGTTACCATAATATTGGGTTTTTAAAAATGTTTAACTGCAACTCAGCTTTTGCACTTTTGTCTTTCACCTTGGTTTTAAGGCTTCTCAGCCATCAAAGTGGTATCATCTGCATATCTAAGGCTGTTCATGTTTCTTCCAGCAAATTTAACTCAGGTCTTGGATTCATTAAGCCCTGCACCCTACTTTGAAAAAATTCCCAAACTTCAGATTTGACTTAAACTCTTTCTAAATAGTCACTCTACAATTTGTCAATGTGAAATTTATTTTTATTATTTATTTATTTATTTATTATTTCAGCTTCTAGACCACTCCCTCTAGAAGCTCGGAGCGGTTTACAACAGGTAAAAGCGAGCATAGAACTAACATTATAAAACAGCAGTGTAAAAGCAATAAGCAGTGATTTAAACTAAAACATTACTAGCGCTAAAATATTTCTAAAACTGAACTAAACAGAAATGGACTCCTCCCCCCCCCAAATTTCAATTTAGAAGAATTCCCCTAAGAAATTGTCTCTTCCTTTAATTGCTCCCCTCTCTTGTATGCATGATCAGACAAAATGCAACATAAATCTTGGTTCCGAATGCTACACAAATATATAAAGCATGTCTTTTGCAGGCAAAATGCATACGTGGTGGAGCATGGCATGGTCTAGGTCTCTAATAAAACATATATTATCCAGAAAACAATGACTTATTCATATGCATGCCATTTGTAGCAAACCCATTTGTATATTTGTGTATGCAAGAGTCTATTCACGAGTACAAATGATGCATGAAGCAAGCCTGACATATGGCAACAGTGTCACAATATGTGACACTGAAACAATCAGTAGATTCCATTGTGAGCATTTATCTATTCATGTGTCCTATACTGTCATTTTTGTACTGCCTTCATATAAGTGGCGAGAAAACAGAGGACTCTAATAAAGTTCACTGAATGCTCTTCAATATCCTGGGATCTTTGTGTGCATTTCATCTGCAGAGAACTGAATATGGTATTGACACTTAATTTTTGCTGGTGCCTAGACTGTTTATGTTGCTGTCACTTGCAAAACACCTTGGACATTTTAGATTGCCTATCTTTATTTTTCTTCTTGCAAATAATGTTTCATCATTGGCTTTCTTTTTGGGCTTATGAGAACTATAGTGAGAAGGTTGAAATGCATCAAAATAAAAAGTATAGTTGTGAAGAAACAGCCATACTGCTATTCTGATCACATAAGGTTCTCTTTAATTGGTCCTTAATAAGCTTGGTTTAACTGGGATTTAAGAAAAGAACAGTGGTCATTAACATTACCCAGATTAAGACTTCGTTAATTACCACTGAAAGATAAGTAATGTGCAAGGATGGGGTCGGAAATATTTGTACACTGAAGAGTAAGAGGAGTTGTGGGGGTTTTTTTGCCTGCCATAATGAATATATAAAAGTTTATTCTTGACATATATTAAAATGTGCAAAAATGAAAAATGTAGTTGGAAGTCAACTGTATAATAATGGCAACACCCTCCCTTTCTTTTGATTTCTGTTTACTGTTATTGAACAAGACTAGCAACCTAAATTAATCAATAACTCCCACAGGGCTGCATGTAATATGCTTATTTTAAAATATACCAAGACATATAATTGCCATCATATGTAAAATAGTGTTGGCAGAATCTCATCGCTAATGGGCCTATGACAGACACTTGTTTCGTGAGGGGCTTAAACACTTTCTGGCAATAAACTAAAAGTGAATGACTCTTTCCAAAAGCTAAAGGCTAACAGATTTCCAGTATCAGAATGGAAATATTAGAAAGAACATGATGGTAAGAGCTGTTTCAGCGTTGAGTGGATTATCTTGGAAGGTGGTGCATTTATCCTTACTGAAAATTTTTAAATATAATTTGGATAGGTGCTGTGGAGTCTTGCAAGTCATAGATGGTCTTTATTGGACCCCAACACCATCTTCTCGAAGGGACTTGGTGCGTCTTACAAGCACTCCAAACTGCTCCACATAAAATACATAGAACTGAAAACCATAAAAACATGAAATTACAATTACCTACACATATATTATCCCTTGCTGCTGATCCTTTTGTCACACTTTGGGGGTGTAGTTCCCTCCCCCATCTTTGTTGATTCCCTACAGACATGTTTGTTTAAAAGAGAGTGACTAGACAATTGCTAAATATTTTGAAGAAAGGTCTGTGAGGATTCCCAAAAATGACATGTCCCCAAATTGCCCTCAACACCCTTAGAAGAATGGGGGTGGGGGTTGTTCTGTTGGCTATGTGATTTCAATTTTTTTTACCAGCCCATCAAAACTTTGAGGGACAATGAAAAATACAAGAAAATTGGGTTTTTAAAAGATTTTTAAAGAGCGGCTGTAAAATTCAGTGGCAGCGTTTTGCTCATCCTTGCCCTAGATCTTATTGATGGTCAGCTGTGTGAGTATTATTGAGGTGGGCATAGTAAAAGTATGAGGATGGATGGAAAGGCTAGCATCAGCCCTATTTGTTGCCAGCACTACCACACATTACATAGAGAAGGCAATTGTTTAAAAGAATAGGGAAGCCTCTGCTAATTGAGTTTGCTTTCTACAAGATTTGGAAACTTGGGTTTCCACAGTCTGTGGAGAGCACCCCAGATGACAGGACTTGTCTTCTCTCTGTCATCCTCTATACCAGTGGTTCTCAACCTGTGGGTTCCCAGAAATCCCAGCCAGTTTACCAGCTGTTAGGATTTCTAGGAGTTGAAGGCCAAAACATCTGGGGATCCACAGGTTGAGAACCACTGCTTAGAGAGATGGTCGAGACTGTCCTCATTTTTATCCTATTTTTACATGCATAGCTGCTGAATAGGATACACTATAGGCAGAGATCTGTCACAAAATGCTGGAGATTACATACAAACAGAATCACATGGCTCCTTCCTTCTATGGCTTCTTTTTTCCACAAAAGCAGGTGTAGCTGATAGTCATGGGCCCAATATTTGTCCCATTTGTTTCATGCATGTTTCCCTTTTATTCTGTCCATTTGAATGGCACGAAACAGAAAGGCCACTCTTGAAATGAAAATGCAATCGATATGAAAGGCAGAAGGGTCTGCTTTTCAGATGGATTGCATGGGGCCTGGCAGCCACACTTTGGGCCTACGTGCTCGGGCCTGGCAGGGCCTGCTGCCAAGCGGCAAGTAAGAAGCGCGTCTTACTTGACACTCAGCTGCAGGCCCGGGCGCATAGCCGGGAAGCCTGCACCCATAGACCCAAAGTGCATGGGCCTATGGGTGCAGACATTGGGTCTACACACCCGGGCCTGGAAGGGTCTGCAGCTGAGCACCAAGTAAGGACTGCTGTTTGCTCGGCTGCAGACCCTGCCAGGCCCAGACACATAGGCTGGGAAGCCTGCAGTTGTAGGCCCAAAGCGCCTGGGCCTATGGGTGAAGCCCCTCTCCCCCAAATGAAAATAAAAATGAAAAACAAATATCTGACCTCCCGATTTTGGGAGGCTCAGATGAAAACAGATCAGGGGCCCCACCGAAAGCCAGGACCCGAAATGAATGAAGGTAAGTCCTGAATGCACATGACTAGTAGCTCAACAGTTCAATTTCTGAGTAAAGATCTGAGGAAAAAGAGCTCCTCTTGAGCGTTAATTTCAAGGCATTCTGAAAGGGGACATTGGTTACTCACAACTGATCCAGATCACTCCTTCGTTGCTTTCTTAACTTACGATGTATGCCATAGTGAATTACATTAAGGGAATCAATAAAGCAAAAAGGAATATGGCTGAACTAAAAGATGTACTAAATGATAGTATATATAATTGTGTAGCAGAGTGCATTTATGCCTATAGAACTTAAGGCACAATGGAAGCATTAAGAAATACATATGCTGTGCTTTGGACATCTAAAACCTAGGCAGTATTAAAAGAAACAGGCCTGTATTGCTAATGTAAAGAGGCATTTGATCTCCAAGGAATAGTAGCAGAGATGCATTTAAACATGTCTGCAAAATGTGGAGATTTGAGAGTTCTGCATTGTAAAAACGGAGAGCCCCCGGACCTTCCTCTCTGCCGCCTTTGACTGAAAATGACCAATACCCAAAAGGAAACCCATTGAGGAAGGGATTATGATGCAATGATCTCATTGTGAGTGTTGCATTATGGTTTTGGCAGTGTGGTAAAGGCTCCCCTGGCACTTCTACTTAAGGCAATTTGAACTTCTCTAACAGCAAGGTATGATTTGTGACATATTTCAACCTCGTTCTTCAGTGAAGGAGAGCAGGGGCAACTGCATGAAATATTTTCAGTAAATATTGTAAGGCAGAGGAACACACTTCCAGGTATACAGTAAAGCATCTTTAGGTTAAAGGCTGGAAACTAAATCTGGAATCCCATTTTTTTAAAAGTAAATACATGTACATATGTGTTAAAGTTTTATCCTTTCCTGCTAAACCAGATTTGGATCAATGATTTTCTCTCAAGGCTGTGATAACGATCCTTTAGCTGACAGCGTTTCCTAATTACCTTTGAAGACTAGTGCATACTACCTGCTCAATGAATCCCGCCTGTTTGGTTTACCACTGAGAACTGCACACTCAAATATAATATGAATATTATTATACATGCATACCTAAAAAGCTATACTTCCAGAATATCAGACCCTTCTATTATTATAATATGTTGGTAAACTAATAGTGGCCAGAAAACAGCAGGAATTTTTATCATTACTGTTTTATTGTCCTCTGCTGCTTTCAGCTATATCGAGCAATAGTAAATTCTGCTAAATTCTGGCAGAGAGAAAATTACAAGACAAATATACAGTTTTCCCTTAAGGTGAGTCAAGAGACTTAATGAAATCATTTATAGTTCATTATGGAGGAAGCGAATAAAGCAAAGTTTTTCTCTCCCCTCCGTACTATTAGGATTGGGTTGTCCAATGAAACTGAATGGTAAAATATTGAGAACAGATACAAATAATTACTACACCACAGAGTCCATGGCTAAGCTCTTGAATTCACTAAGACAAAATTTAAGCCATGCCCTCAACCCTAGATGGCTTTTGGAAAAAAAGATAAATAAATGAAGGATTAAGACTAGTTGTGACATCTAGTAAAGACAGCCTCTGATATCAGAGGCGATATTTCTCTGAACACAAGTAGGAGGGTGCTATTGCATGTTCAACCTTCAAAACTCCTAGATCTATAAATTATTAAGATCTTTTCAAGAATACTTCTCTCATATGAAACCTATTGCATAATATGACAAATATAACGTATTTATTTATTTACTTAACATATTTGTATCCCATCCTTCTCAGGGTGGCTTTACAACAGGCATTCATTCAATGCCAAAACAGTAATAAATGATAAATGCAATTAAAACAATTAGTTAATGCTTTAAAATTACTAAAACATTGTTCAAATCATGCAAGTTTGAAATCATAGTCCAGGTCAGTCCATTGTCATTCACACAAATTGGGTATCATTCTAAATTGCTGCCTCTACTGTTCAAACTCTTGATCCCATAGCCAGGTTTTGAGTTTCATTCTAGAGGACAAGAGGGTGCGGCCAATCTAATGTCACTGGTTAGAGAGTTCCACAGGGGAGGAGCCGCCACTGAGAAGACCCTGTCTCTCGCCTCCACCAGTCGCACTTGTGAGGATGGTGGAACCGAGAACAGGGCCTCTCCCTTCAATCTTAGACTTTGTGATGGTTTACAGCAGGGGATACGTTCAGACAGGTAACTGGGCCAGAACAGTTGGTAGTAGATTGGCAACCAGTGGAGCTATAGTCTATAACTCTGCAGACAAACACCAAAAACATTTAAAAATCGTAAGGACATAGATACAATATTACTGTACCATAACTAGAAGTGCCCTACATGAACTATTTCAAAAATATTTTCAAAGCCATGATAACGGAAATTTAATCTAAAAAATTGTATTTTCAGGACAATGACCACTTGTTTGCAGTATTGTATTTAATATGCCATATCTTGTGCTCTGTCAAAAGTTTGTGCACCTAGGCAGTAAATCAGTATGGGTAAATATGTAAACAAAAGCATACGGTAGCAATATTAGACTGAAAAGCCATGACAAAAACTGTACTGTAGAAAGAATTTTGGTAGAGAGGTTGCAGTTATGCTTTTGAAATCTGGCTAAGATGTCAGGGTTCACACATATACTCCTGTGAAGAATACTAGGGGATATGTAATGACTTCAGCTGTCAAAACTACATTTTACTTGTTATCAGAAAGCCATTACAATCAACAGCAAGATGAATCCTGACAGCATGCTGGGGCACCATTTCAGGGCAAACTTGAAGGGGAGAAGTACCACCTATTGCCATGACCACTTACTGCAGCATCTGGTGTTCGTATGTATTTTGAGAAAGAATTGCTTAGCCTAACCTTGTTTGTCAAATGAGGTCTGACAAGATCACAACCCAAGGTTTTATGACTGTAAGTAGAACTCCTGGTGCCAGAAGTGTTTCAGCATCAGATATATCACCCAATATTTTGCAAGTGATGTCTGCTCCCCTTCTGGGTTTGCTATCTTCTAAGGAGCTCAGTTGAGCCTAAGGATCTTGGATGCAGAGAAGGTTGTAAAATGAAATGACAACACTTTTAAGAATGGCAACCCAAATATTGACATGATGTTTTATGTTAACATGCACTGGCATGCTAACTAACAAAAATTAAAAGAGTAAGTATGAAGAATGTCACAACGAGACACATGGTGTATGCTAAGTAGCTTTTTTGTTTACTTTGTTGTGTTTTACTCTCTGGATAATGGAAAGCAATTGTTATTTTGATTGTTTAGATTTTTTACATAAAAGATTATAAATTATAAGGTAATATCAAGCATCTCTTAAAATTCAGAACCTGTAGCCAACCAGAATGAGATCTGTAGGAGACATTATGCTAATATTTTGGGATCATGACTGAGACTAGTGGGCATCTGTTGTGCACATACAAGCTGCATTTATATGAAGTTGAATTCAGTTTTCTCCCAATTTCATTCATTCTTTTAAAAACTTAATTTGCAATAGCATCCACTTCCACCAACTCCGCAACTGCTTCTGTGTTCATAGGGCAGAGCAAGGCTGTCATCAGTCATGACAACTATGAGATTTCAGCAACTGCATCCCTGGAATTGATTATCAGAAAGTGGAGGTGATCACCAGTACGGTGATCACCCCAAATTTTTTAAAGGGAGGCAGGGGGTACTGCTTTGATCTACAACTGGTTTTGACAGTGGTGGAGCAGAGCAATGAGGACTGGAAATCTCTCCTCTTTCCACACAACTTCAAAAGCAAGGCACTGCCAATGTGGCACTCATCTTCAGTTCTAATATTTCTTGAAGTAAACAAGAACCAGAGGCATCTGGAAAAAAAGACTGGTGAACAGAAAGAGACAACTCATTACCTGAAACAAAGTTAAATATTCCTGAAGAATATCCTTTGAATATTTATTTTCTTTTTTAAAATGAAAACATTTAGAATAAAAGGAATTATTAATTATAATATTTGCACATGTTTATTATGTTACAATTTTAAAAAGCTTATTTTAAAAAGGAAACAGGATACAACTTTTAAAAAGCTATATACTTAACAAATGCCAAATTGTATATAGCTTTGAAAAAAGTCATACCCTGTTTCCTTTGACATCTCATACTTAACAACAGGAGCCCCCGGTGGAACAATGGGTTAAACCCATGTGCTGGCAGGATCACTGACCGTAAGGTTGGTGGTTCAAATCCAGGGAGTGGGATGAGCTTCCATCTGTCAGCTCCAGCTTCTCATGTGGGGACATGAGAGAAGCCTCCCGCAGGATGGTAAAACATCTGGGCATCCCCATGGTAACATTCTTGCAGACGGCCAATTCTTTCACATCAGAAGCGACTTGCAGTTTCTCAAGTTGCTCCTGACACAAAAACAAAATTTATCAACAAATAGGTTCATAGGTTTTCTTTACTCTTCTGCTCTCCAAAATTAAACATTTTTGAAGATCAGTTTTAAATGGGGGAAGGGGAATTTCACCATGTATCATGCACCTACAATAGACCCATTAATGTAAGTAGTATTTACTTAGTTTGGGCACTTCATTTTGTAATAATTGTGCCCTGGGAAAAAATCAAGCCGTTGTGAATTCTCCCAAGAAGCCAAAATGATTAAACTGAAGGTACTGCACTGTGGCCATATCATAAGATGACACGACTCACTAGAAAAGCTGATAATGCTTGATAAAAGTGAAAGACAGTTAAAAGAAGAAGAAGATTGCAGTACAGGTGGATAAATTCAATCAGTGAATTCATGACCATATGTTTCCAATGCCTTAGCAAGGCTCTGAATAACAGTGTATCATGGAGTTTCTCATTGCTAGCATTGCCAGTGGAATTGACAGAAATTAACAACAACAACAAACGGATCCCCAAGAATCTCATCTCATTTCATCTCGTCTCTTCTTATTCATCAATGCATAGGCTTCCAACTTCATTGTCACTTAATTAACTATCACATAACACCCCTTCCACTTGTCACAAAGCTTTGCTTATAATTTATTCCTAATTATAATTAAGAGAAAACACCTATTTCCATATTCATTTATTTATTTGATTTATATTCCCATATTGATTCTCTCACAGTTTAGATTCAAAGTGGCAAGCAATAGTAACACATTAAACCCAAGAAATAGTTATATCAAATAATGCAACTAAAGAAGTTACAATATTAAAACACTACAGAATTTAATAGCAAATTGAAGACATATCAGTAAAAATCAGCACATTAGGAACTCCTTCTTTAGCAGTGATTCATTTCCCCCAATGTGCTTGACTAAATAGGTTTTTCACTTAACAGTAGACTGACAATCGAGAAGGTGAATGGTAGACATACATTTATAACTTTGTTGTATCCCACCATGAGATGTTAGGAGAGGTGGGTAACAAATAAATTTATTATTGTAATGTTATTATTGAAAAATCATCAGAAATTGGATACATAATACTTATAAAACACATTTATTTAAGTAAAAAATACACAAAAGAGATAATGTGTCTACCAAAGGAGAACAAGCAGAATCAGTGTTCTTTCAGCTACCACTTTAACTATTCTTATATGTTTTATGTTACATGTTTTTAATTGTTTTGCTTTATAACCTTGGGTATATTGGGCTTGGCCCCCCATGTAAGCTGCCTCGAGTCGAGGAAGATGGAGGCAGTATATAAGAATAAAGTTGTTGTTGTTGTTGTTGTTCTGTAGTTTATAGAGCATTGAACCAGGCTTCAAACTTTGCTCAGACATGGGAACCTAAGATCTTAGAAAAATCATTCTTTCGCAGCCTCAGAGGAAGAGAATGACAAACCCACTTTGAACAAAATCTTGCCGGGAAAACCTTGTGATTTGTTCATCTTAGGATAACCAACAACTTAAAGCCATGAAAACGTTAGTTTGGACATAGCAACAAATTATGAGTGAGGATGTCTGATGGAATTTCAGAAAGCTAATGGTATTTATATCAAACAACTGTCCATTGCTTCAGTCTCAACCTGTGGGTCCCCAGGTGTTTTGGCCTACAACTCCCAGAATTCCGAGCCAGTTTACCAGCTGTTAGGGTTTCTGGGAGTTGGAGGCCAAAACATCTGGGGACCCCCAGGTTGAGAACCACTGGTCTAGAGGTATGTAGTTATTGGCAGGGTGAAGTGTTATTCACATTGGCCAAATGCTTGTTTTGTTTTATCTTTATTATTTTGTGCCTGGTAACTTTTGTCACTGCATCGGTTAACCAGAGATCTCCAGAGAGCTCTAGCATCTTGTTGATATCAATAAAGCTTCCCTCTTTTTCCTTGGTTGCTCAGGCGCTATTGCTAATGTTAGCAAAGGCACCCAGTGATGACCAGGAGCTCTCCAGCTGGAGGCAACAGAGCAGGTAAAAGTAACAGTTCACCTGTGCCGAATTGGTTTTAGCCTGGCTGGACTGTCTAGAATCTGTCCCCACTCCTGCTGTGGATCAGGGTGAAGACGTGTGTCTGCGACCTCCAGTGCCAAGCCGGAGTTTGGTGTAGCTTTAGATCAGCCTATTAGATACAGTTTCTTCTGACGTGTGTTTTGACTCTTCTTTTGAAATCCTTATAGCAATGAACACAAGTATCTTTAGTTGTCAACATTTATTTATTTATATAAACTTTTATATCCCGATCTTCTCTACCTCCATAGAGGGACTCATTTTTTTAAAAAATGAAAGATTAATCAGGATTCTTAGCACTCATTTTGTTTTAATGTAAAACGTACAATTTTATGTTTTACTATGCAAGTACTAAAAAGTTGCAGATTTTGCATGGTTCATTAACACTTTGCATACAAGATAAAAGTCCTTTTTGATGAAGTATAAAACCAACTTGGGATCAATTTTCCAGAACATAAATTCAGCATTCAACATTTTGATAGTTTCAGATTCAAGCAACCAGACAGGGCTTATATCTATCATTTATCAATAATTATTGTCTATTCTTTTGTTTTAACATATCAAACCAGTTGAAACAGAGTAACAGATGACTGGTGAGATGACTGGTGCATTCATGACAAATAGTGACTGTCTCCTCAAAACATGATTGTACAGTGATAGACCTACTGCCTTTCTTTCTCTCTGTGAGTGTTTACACAATTGCTTTATCCCTTTGTATTGCAATCCATATACAAGAAACTGAGACATTCCTGGGATTAGGGTTCTGAAAGACTTTATTGGTATGACAGTAGCCAGAGTTTCTCAAACTGTGCTCCTCCAGATGTTTTGAACTTCAACTCCCACAATCCTCAACAGCAAGTAAACTGGCTGGGATTTTGGGAGCTGAAGTATATATTATTTCTGTGTGGGAGCTTTTTATGTTGTGACTTTTGTGCAGAATAAGTCATGAACTTGAAAGATTATTATCAGGCCAGGACTCCTGTTGTCAGAGTTTCTCTATACTTGCTTTCCGATCATTTTTCGGATACTTTTTCCATCCCTTATCACTGCCCAACTCAGTTACCGCTTGCAATTTGAGAGATTTCACTAAAATATTTCAGTGTTTATTCCTATTTTACTGTTTCATTACGTATTTTTCTTGTATCTTCTACAACTTTGCAATACTATTTTTTGAAATGAAAAAGTCATTTTAATGATATCAAATGTCATAAAACGATAAGTTACAGCATTTAATCAAACCAAGACAACTTGATGAAGTAAGATGGAAATAGTACTTTATTAGTATCTGGAATACCAAAAGTTCTCCATCCCCAGGCTTCTCTCTCTCTCTCTCTCTCTCTATATATATATATATATATACACACACACACACACTGTATATATATACAGCATATATGTGTGTGTGCATGTGCGCACGTGTGTGTGTTTGTCTGAACATATCTGGTACCAATATTTTTGGGTGGGGATAGGCCACAAGATGCCCATTCTTTGCAGCAGTGGCAGGCTAAGTCAACAATCTCTTTGAGTCTTACATATTATTTGAAAGTTGCTAC
This sequence comes from Anolis apletophallus, assembly GCA_030556195.1. Lineage (NCBI taxonomy): Eukaryota > Metazoa > Chordata > Lepidosauria > Squamata > Anolidae > Anolis > Anolis apletophallus. The sequence continues at coordinate 113,159,070 of JARBWK010000004.1, forward strand.
TATCTGGTGGCCTGTAATTTTCACTGCATTTTATTAAAATGTGGCAGAGTACTTGCAATAAGGAAGCTACACTCTTCATGGCTCAACAAAAGGTTTATGACTATATTCTAATTAATGAAATATATTATATGTTTATAGCATTTGTATTACATGTGCATAGCAGTGTGAAGTAGATTTTATGTGAATTAGCAGTGTTTTCTCCTTCTTGCATATTTTGTTAGTTTAATTTTGTTTATACCTCTATTTGTCTTTATGTACAAACCCAGGCACAGAAGTCCAAAAACAACCAATTATCCATGCCAATCTACATGGCTTTCTATCCAGCTTTATGTTTTTAAGATTGATTTTTGAAAACATTACATTGATGCTCTTTTTTAAAAAAAAAAATTATTGAACAGTTTTCAGTTTTCAAAACAGACATGATCACAATGGGAAACATAGGTATGGGTAAGGGGGGGGGGTTTAAGGAAAAACAAAACCAAATAGGGAGGGGGATATGTTGATTTCCATTCTCGTTCCACACTATTTACATGAATTATTCAAATTTTCAATATATGACTTGAGGCATCCCCGATGCTCTTACTCATCCTAGTCTGCTATTGACAGTGTTCCTTTCTTAGTGTGTATTCTTCAGATATTCATCAATCAGGGTCCAATCTGTCTTTATAATGCCTTTACCATCATTCTTTCTCAGCCAATACGTTAATTCATCCATATCTTTTATGTCAATTATCTTGCCTATCCACTGCTCTTTTGTGGGTAGGAGGTTTTGTTTCCATACCTTTGCAAATTCTATTCTTGCTGCTGTTGTAAAGAACACAAAAAGCTTTTCTGCATTGTCATTTAAGAAAATTCCATCTTCTATCAGCCCTAACAGATACAATTCTGGCCTCATCCCAAATTCAATTTTCAATATTTTTTTTTACATTCATCATGTATCATTTGCCAATACTCCTTTGTTTTAGGGCATGTCCACCATGTGTGGAAAAAGGTGCCTTCCTGACTCTTACATTTCCAACACTTGTTCCCTACATTCTTGTACATTAAACTCAGTTTTTTAGGGATGATGTACCAGCGGTGTATCATCTTCAGCCAGTTCTCCTTTAGATCCGTCGCATAAGTAATTTTCAGGTGTTTACACCAAATTCTTTCCCATTCCTTAAATTGAATCGGTCTCCCAATATTCTGTGCCCACTTTACCATTGATTGTTTGATTACATCTGCCTCTGTTTCCCAATTCAACAGCATGGAGTAGGTTTTTGATATTGGTTTCTTTTCCATTCTCATTTTTATATCCCAGGGTCCATCAGTATCACTAAATCCTTTAGTCTTATCAATATTAAACCATTCTCTAAGCTGGAAGTAATGGAGCCATCTCACATTACAGAACTTCCTTGCAATTTCTTCTTGTGTTTTCAGTACAAATGTACCTTCTTTTTTCATTATTATGTCTTTATACTTTGGCCACTCCGTCCATCCCAGCAGTCGTCTCTGGTTTGCTTCCAAAGGTGACAACCATGTTGGTGTCTTGGCATACATATGATCTTTATGTTTATTCCAAATGTTTATTAGAGAGGAACGAATGAAATGGTTCCCAAAATTTTTCTCCTTTTGGATTCCTCCATACCATAGGTAGGAATGCCATCCTTTACGTAGATCGAATCCTTCTAGGGTTAGAATCTTACTTGTTAACAATGTCCAGTCCTTGATCCATGATAATGCACAGGCCTCGTAGTAAAGCTTAAGATCTGGGAGAGCAAAGCCTCCTTTCTCTTTTTGCATAGTCATTATATTATAATTGATTCTTGGTTTTTTTCCTTTCCAAACAAAGCTCATTATATCTTTCTTCCACTTTTAAAATAAGTCCATATTCCTTATTATTGGTAAATTCTGGAAAAGGTACAGCATTCTCGGCAGTAAATTCATCTTAATAGCCGCAATTCTTCCTAATAGAGAGAGATTCAGTTTCTTCAATTTTTCTATCTCTTCTTGCACCTTTATCCATTGATTTGTATAATTATTTTTTAGTAAATGCAGATTTCTTGCGAAAAGCCAGATCCCTAAATATTTAATTTTTGATGTGACTTCTATTCCTGTCATGCCTTGCAACTGTACTTGGTCTTGTTTATTTATAGTCTTTGTTAAGGTTTTTGTCTTGTTTTTATTCAATTTGAACCCAGCCACTTCTCCATATTCTTCAAATATCTCCAACCATTTGGAGATATTCTTCTTAGGATTCCCCACTATACAAATCACATCATCTGCAAAGGCTTTTACTTTAAATGTTTGTTTATCAATCTTTAATCCTTTTAATTCCTCCTTTTGCCTTATTTCCACGAGAAGAGTCTCTAATGCAAAGATAAAAATCAACGGGGAGAGCGGGCATCCTTGTCTAGTTCCTTTCTCAATACTGAATTCTTCTGTCGCTATCCCGTTTATCCAAATCTTCGCTTTCTGTTTTTGGTAAATTGCCTCTATTGCATTTTGGAATTGGAATCCTATATCAATCTCCTTTAGTAAAAGTTTGAAGAAGTTCCAGTTCAAATTATCAAATGCTTTCTCAGCGTCTATAGAAAGCAAGGCCAATTCTTGTTGATGGTTTGTTTCATAATATTCAATTACATCAATAATTATCCTTACATTGTCTTTTATGTTCCTGTTAGGTAGGAATCCGTTTTAGGTAGGAATCCGTTTTGGTCTTTGTCAATCCAATCCATTAAAAATACTTTAAATCTATTTGCTAATATTGACGCGAAAATCTTGTAGTCAGTATTTAACAATGAGATAGGGGGATAATTCTTTATATCTTCTGGGTCTGCTCCCTCTTTATTATTATTTTAAAAGTGTTTGAAGAAAAGAGAAAAATATATACATTTATTATAGCTTGTGATTTCTTCTCATTTTTACATTTTGAACTTTTAAAATATGCCCCTTTACCTTAGAAGAAAATTTAGCCAATTACAAAGGAGAAAGCCAGAGTTAAACATCAGGATTTGAAGTAATTTCTTTGTCATTGGCTAATGTTGAAAATCCCTCCTCTCAGATCATAGGAGTATAAACCCATTTTAAAAAATACTACAGAGAAATTCAATATCCATGTTGAATATAGTAGCTCTTGGGACCAGCACAGTAAGTGCTTTGGAGGAATGCAGACTGACATCCTTTCTTTGATTTTTCTACGAAAATATTATGCATGCTTATGCTGCTTTTATCATATATTGTTTTCAGATCCTTGTTGAGTCCTTCTGTTGTGTGTGCACTAAGCACAGGCACTGTTAGCACGTCTGAAGTAACATCTGCTGTGCCTTTTTTGTTGCTGGGGTTCATGGTATAATTAGCTCTATATTTCACCAAACACAATTTTGCTCCCATGGCGGACAGAGCAGCATGAAGAAAACATAAATAATTGAAGATTAGAGAAACAGAAGGCAAAGTTGAGGTAGGTAGTTTGGCTGAGAAAAGGGTTAAGGAGAAAAGAAGGTCATCTCATTATGGAAAATAGCATTGTTATAATGACACTTGTAAATGCAGTTGATTTTATTTCCAAGTGATTGATGCCGAAATAAAGAAAAAAAGAAAGACGAAAAGAAAGGGCTTTCTTTTTATTTTCAGCCAATGCACATAGATGATACTTATGAATATTTTCAACTAGGTAATATTTCTCTGTTGATTTTTGTTGTTAAACTGCAGTTAAAATAAATTATAATATAAAAGTCTTACCAGGAGTAAGGCCAGTAGGGCACCAGGCCACACGTTTGCAAACAACTTACCAACCTCACTTTACGGAGGGCACTGAGATATGTGTGTGTGTGTGTGTGTGTGTGTGTGAGAGAGAGAGAGAGAGAGAGAGAGCAGTCCCAACTTACAAGTCATTACCCCTTTTGAGTTAAGAAAATCAACTGATGCTGCCTTGTACAAGAGACAGTGACAATAGTACTATTGAGGGTATCTGGCATTTTTAAAAAGACTATTAGCCCTCCAAATTTGTTGAAGTTAGGGACGTATAGGAGACAAATGAAAGTGAAAAACTTTGAATAAAAATCCAGATTTTTAACTTGAGAAAACATCTCTAGAATCTCCAGGTCCTCTAGCACTACTTTGTGCTCATTTTCCACTGGACACTGACTATACAGTTGCACTAGACAACCTATAGATTTCTAGAGATAAATTTTTAATCAAATCAGTGAACAATCTAATCCACAAAAGTCAAATCTGCAAATGTGGTAGGCAAACTATAGACCAGTATTCACACAGCAAAAATGTTATTTTCCAAAGGGGGCTGTTGTAATTCAGGCTCTTGCTTTTTAATATTCTCTGCTGTATTTCATTAAATTATGTGAGTTAGAGATTCACTACCTCATCGGATGGGCCACCAGGTTCACTGCATCGTGGCGAACCTGATGGTGCTTGCCAAGGGGCATAGGAATCCCGTCGTCTCATCCAACAGAGGGGAAGCATTGGCCACCTTGCTTCCCCCCATATTCGACACGGGAAGTTTCCAGTGTTGCTGCTGTGGTGGTATGCGCCTGTTTGCCTATACTTTTGTAATGGAGCCCCGCCAGAAATTGCTCCACATCGTGGTATGGGAACCTGCGGGGCGGGGTCCATTGTAAAAGTATATGCAAACAGCCATATGCCACCGCAAAGTACCTCGTGTGATGAGGTTGCTGCCCTTCCACCTTCCAGAGCTATAGCAGTGCCTCATCTAGTGGTTGCTGGCAATTTCCACATTAGTGGAATGGTGAATCAATTCTAAGTTGTAGACATAACTTAAAAGAAGATATCCAGGATTGTTAATCTGTTCTGGAGACTAAATTCACCACTTTGGATAGCTCTTTTTAAAGTGCTTAAAATCTCAGTAAATCTGCCATTGTACTATTATGGAAACCATGAGCTCTTGTTGGTCCTATTCTCTTCATAGGCAGGAGAAAAACATTCAGTCTTCCAGTGGAGAATGCAAAGCCAATGAGAAAGGTGCCAAATCAGAGAACCACTTGTAGACCCATAGATGCTAATAAATGTTATTGTGAACCTTTCATGAGCAGATCATTAGCTGTTTCCATATTGTACATGAAATAACTTCATCCCAAAAACTTATATACTATACTTGTAAGTCTCTAAGATCTCAAAAGACTCTTACTTGAGTTTCTTTAGGTTGAGTAGTTTGCATCAGAACTTGGTACTCAAGTAGGGAACACTTGATGTAAGCACCTACTTTTGTGTATCATTTGCTAGCATTTTCCAGTATAACTATCCCTGTCTTAACCAGAGGGTCCTTTAATCCAGGTTTAAATTCTACTTATTAAAAAACATCATGAAATATGGGATGAAGTAGAGATTTGACTCTGTACTTAGTTGGCCTCCCTAGGAACTGTGCAGAGTTCATGCATGTATTTTGAAGTTTGCTTTCCTTTCAAGTACAGACAACAATCACGGCACTACATTCATTTATTCTAAGGAAAAAAACACATAGCTGTGCTTATCATGCTGGTATTTGTGTTGTACTTGGGTAGGCTAATTTTAGTATTAAAAGCCAAGTGAAAGCCAGTCTTTTGTTTAGTCTGCAATGAGATGAAGTAGTAATAGTTTTATTTGTATTTTATTGTGGTTGTATACAGTAAAACAGGAGAGAGTACAAAAGCAGGGCGATTTTTAGAAGAAGATCATGGAAAAGTGGGCTTCTTTAGGATGGGGCAGCAAAGTTTTATGAAGAAATCTACTCTTAGATTACCCTTCTGCAAAACTTTAGAAATATCACTCAAGGCTAGAAAAATACCTAAAAATATATTTCTTTTCCCCAGAACTTGCCTGTGTGCTGTATGCCAGAACTCATTTGAAAGGTGTGTCTCATTTCATTATTATTATTTGAAACACAACATGTTTAGTACACAGCAAACAAAGTGTGATGTATTGGCGAATAATGTGTGCAGATCTGACTAGGGTGGTGGCCTTTTACAGGTGACAGTTGTTAATTGTATTAGCGCTGATTGTCTTTAAGTGCAGGCCAAGTTCTTTAGGCACTGCACCCAGTGTGCCAATCATCACTGGGACCACCTTTACTGGCTTGTGCCAGAGTCTTTGCAGTTCGATCTTTAAATCCTCTTACTGTATCAGCTTTTTCAGTTTTTTTCTTCAATCCTGCTGTTGCCTGAGGTTTCAACATTGACGATCCATATTTTGTTTTTTAACACAATCACGAGGTCAGGAGTACTGTCCTCCAAAACTCTGTCAGCCTGAATTCAAAAGTTCCAGAGTAGTTAAAAAACTATTATATATAAAAAAAGTTCCAGAGTAGTTTGATGTGTTCATTTCCTGTAACCTTTTCAGGCTTGTGATCCCACCAGATCTTTGTCACAGTCAGATGGTATTTGTGGCACAAGTTACAATGGATCATATGAGCAATGGTATTATACCTTTGCTTGTAGTCTGTCCCGAGCCTACACTTGGGATCTGTTGGCAACTTTTCAATTCTGGCTTTGATGGCATTTGTTCTAATTGCTTGCTCTTGGGCTGCAAGAATCAGGCCCTCCATTTTCAAAGTTCAATTTATGAGCCACATCCATGCTTTTTCTTTGTCAATTTGGCTCTCAATTTTTCCCAGGAACTGTCCATGGTATTTTGCCAGTTTTCTCTTCTGCTTTGCATTGTGTTTTTACGGTATTCACTCTTTGTCTTTTGCACTTGAAGCAGTTTACTACTGTTGACTTCCCTCAATGTTGGTTCTTGACTGCCTTTCACATAATCTGCCAGTGCATGTTTCTTTTCTTCTACCGTTTGTTTCACTTGCAGAAGCCCTCTACCTCCTGATTTTCTGGGCAGGTAAAGTCTGTTGACATCACTATGCAGGTGTAATGAGTATTGGATTGCCATCAGTTTTCTTGTTTTTCTGTCCAGATCATGATCATCATTGTATTTATACCCCACTTTATCTCTCCCGCAGGAGACTCAAAGAAGCTTAACATAAAACATCAGCACAGAATTTAAAATATACAAATATTTAAATAGCATTAAACATCCTTACATGGCCTTAGATGGTCTGGGGCCAGTCTACCTAAAGGATCGCCTGATTCCATATAATCCCGTGAGATCACTGCGATCAGAGGACCAAAACCTCTTAGACATCCCCAGCCTAAGACTTTTTTCGCCTGACGACAACTTGGTGAAGGGCTTTCTCCATCATTGCCCTGGTGTTGTGGAACACCTTGCCACCTGAGACCCGGGCTCTGCATAATCTGGACACCTTCCTCAGAGCATGCAAGACTCACCTATTCAGGCAGGCCTTTGAGTGATATGGGAACTTCACTCAATTTCTCTGTTTTATCAGATAATGTTTTATTCTAGCTTTTATGTAAAACGGCCCGAGCCTCCAGGTCAAAAATCGAAGAAATAATAAATAATAATTAGTATTCAAACAATTCAGATTACATCCATAAAATCATATAAAACCACTATTTCTCAAGGTTTTACAAGGAAATTAGTTAACCACACTACTGTTCACTTGTCTTATACACTAGCACAGCATTTCTCAACCTGGGGGTCGCAACCCCCCAGGGGGTCGATCTGGTGTTTCTTTTTTAAAAAATGATTTTTATTCAAATTCTTTTTCACATATTATACATAAAAAAACAGACAATACCTAACTAATGACTTGGGATAGGATAAGAAGGTCGGGTAGTTGGGGGACTGAAAAAGGTATTGTAGTTGGGGAGGGAAGGACTAGGGTATGACAACTAGGGTCGGGGATGTTCGACTTCCAAATCTTCCTTCTTCGATTTTTATCCTTATTTTTTCTTATATTCCTTTCTTGCCTTTGGCTACTCCTTTTTGCCTGTCCATTTTATCCCTATTTCTATTGGTGTTTAATCTGTTGCTCCGATGTTGTGTCCACTTTTGTTATTACTTACTATCTTTAATTATTTCGTACATTTTCCAGTCTGTTTTTTTGATGGGTCTACCATATGATGTCTTCAGCGCATATGTTAATTTGTCCATGTCTTTTATTTCATCGATCTTACATAACCATTCCTCAATTGTGGGCATTTCTTTTTGTTTCCAATTTTTAGCATAGATCATTCTAGCCGCTGTGCACAAATAATTAAATAAAATATCCCGATTTAAATCCAAATCCAACTCCTCATCAATAATTCCTAGCAGGAAGTACTCTGGTTTCCTGCTAATCTTTCTTTGCAATATTTTTTCACAGACTTTTCGAATTTCCTTCCAATATGTCATTGCCCTGGGACACGTCCACCACATGTGGTAAAAAGTGCCCACCTCTTTGTCGCACTTCCAGCAATGGCTATTCGCCGCCTTATACATTAATCCTAATTTCTGAGGTGTAATGTACCACCTATAAAACATTTTATACCAATTTTCCTTTAGATCTATAGCGTATGTATATTTGGTTTTTCTCTGCCACATTTCTTCCCATTCTTTTAATGTTATTGTCCTTCCAATGTTTTGTGCCCATTTAATCATACACTCTTTTACTGTCTCTTTTTCTGTTGCCCATTCCAATAATATATTGTAAATATTCGTAATGTTCTTTCTTTCCTTATTAACAATTTTCTCGTAAAATTCATCTTTTTCGATGAAACCTATAACTTTATCTTTCTTAAAATGTTCTTTGACCTGCATCAGCTGTAGCCAGGAGAATGACTTGAATTTATTTGTAATTTCCTCCTTGGATTTCAGATAAAGTTCCCCTTTTTCTTTACGTAATATGTCCCTGTAAGTAGGCCATTGAGACCAACCTAACAGTCTTCTTTGGTCAGCCTCTAATGGTGATAACCAGAGTGGGGTTTTCATATATAACCTTTCTTTGTATTTCTGCCAAGTCTTTAGAAGGGAGGCCCTTATAAAATGGTTGTTAATTTTTTTTCTTTCTTCTCTTGGCCGTACCACAAATATGCGTGCCACCCTATTCTTAAATCAAATCCTTCTAAGGCCAGGACATTTTCTCTTTTAAGTGAGATCCAATCTTTGATCCAAGCAAGGCTTGATGCCTCATAGTAGAGTCTTAAGTCTGGCAACCCAAATCCTCCTTTACTCCTTGCTCCTATTAAATGGTCATGTTTGATCCTTGGTTTTTTACCCTGCCAGATGAATTTTTTCAGTGTTTTATTCCATTCTTTGAAAAATTTGTTAGTCCTTAGAATCGGGAGGTTCTGGAAGAGGAAAAGGACTTTGGGTAGTATGTTCATTTTAATTGTTGCAATCCTACCCATCAGCGATAGGTTCAATTTATTCCATTTTTCTAAATCTTTTGATATCTTTCCATTTTTCTTTGTAATTATTCTCAATTAGTTGGGAATTCTTCGCTGTTAGTTGTATTCCCAAATATTTAAATCTCGGTGTGACTCGCATGCCTATCAATTCTTGTAATTCTAATTGATTTTTCTTTGTTATATTCTTGGTTAATATTGCTGTTTTTTCTTTGTTTAGCTTCAGACCAGCTAGGTGACCATATTCCTCTATTTTGTTGATCCATTTTTTAATATTAGTCCTTGGTTCTCTGACGATGCATACCAAGTCATCGGCGAATGCTCTACATTTGTAATTTTGTTTGCCCACTCTAGTCGCGGGGAGTGTATTATCTTCCCGTATATTCTTTAACAATATCTCAAGTGCCATAATGTAAATAAGGGGTGACAAGGGACATCCCCGTCTTGTCCCCTTCTCTATTTGGATTGTTTCCGAAAGATTGTCCATTTATCCATAGCGTTGCTCTTTGGTTACTATAGATTGCATCTATAGCATTGGTCAGCTGGAAGCCAATGTCGATTTCTTTGAATATACTTTAAAAAAATTCCCAATTAAGATTATCGAAGGCCTTTTCTGCATTGAGGGCCATCAATGCTACCTCGGTCTGGTGGTGTTGTTCGTAGAATTCGATAATGTCCAAAATGATCCTCATATTATCTTTCATTAGTCTCCCTGGTAGAAAACCTGTTTGCTCTTCTCCAATCCATTTGTTTAAAAAAGCTTTCATTCTCTCGCTCAGAATGTCTGTGAAGATTTTATAGTCTAGGTTCAATAGCGAAATAGGTCGAAAATTCTTTACCTCCGTATTATCTGATCCTTCCTTATGGATCAGAATAATATTTGCTTCTTTCCAAGTGTCTGGGATACAGCATTCTTGCATTATTTTATTCAGAAGAGTTCTAAGATGTGGCATCAATTCTTCACTCATTGTTTTGTAAAAGGTCACCGGAAATCCATCTGGACCCGGAGCTTTATTAGGTTTTAATCTTCTTATAGCTCTTTTTATTTCTTCCTCTGTTATTTCCTTATTGAGTGCCTCTCTGTCTTCTTCTGATATTTTTTCCAACTTCTGTTTCCCCAGATAATTCATTATCTCCTCTTGTTTACTATCTTCTTTTTAATAGAGATTTCTATAAAATTTATGGAATTCTTGTATAATTTCTTTATCCATCACGAGCTCTTTCTCTTTTGTCTTTATCTTTATTATCTGATTAGCTTGTTTCTTCTTTTTTAATTTCCAGGCTAACCATCTTCCCGGTTTATTTGCATTTTGGAAATCTTTTTGTTTAATGTATTTTAATTGCTTTGCTACTTCCTCCAACTCCAACGAGTTTCTTTGTTTCTTCAAGTTTTCTAGTCTCTGCTTTGTTTCCTTGTTTCTAGGTTGGCTCTTAAGGTTTTGTTCTTCTGTTTCTATGGATAGGTCTAGTCTCCGCTTTTCTTGGTTTCTTATTTTATTCTTTTTTGCCTTTTTTTGGATGAAAATACCTCTCATCACTGCTTTTCCTGCATCCCAGAGTGTTTCGATCTTCATGTCGGGTTTATTATTCAATTCAAAATATTGTTTCATTGCCTCTTTCGCTTCTATTATGTCCTCCTCCGATTTTAACAAATTGTCATCCAGTCTCCATCTCCTTTCTGATCTCTTTTTATGCATCGTCATTTCAATGGCTCCATGGTCTGAGATATCTCTTGGTTGGATCTTAATTTCTTCTATTTTAGTTGTTAATATTTTAGATGTCCAGATCATGTCAATCCTGGACCAACTTTTGTGTCTGTTTGAATAAAATGTATAGTCTTTTCCTGTCTCATTGTGTACTCTCCACGTATCATCAAGATCCAAATCTTTTTTAAGTTGAAGAAACGTCCTTGGTAGAGAACTAACTTCTTCTCCTTTCCTTTTCCTCTGTTTATTTGTTTTGTCCTTCTCTAAATTCATTACCCCATTAAAGTCCCCCATTATAATCAGACTATCATAGTCCGTTTCCTGGATTTTGTTCTCTAGCAATGTTGCAAATTTAGTTTTGGGGCCATTTGGAGCATAAATGTTACATACTAGTATTCTATCTTGACTGTCTTTTATCAAAATCCCAATCATTCTTCGATCTGGTGTTTCTGAGGGGTCGTGGCGCCTCCTCCTTTGGCTCCACCTCCACCAGGTCACCACATGGTTCTTGGAGGCAGAGGCGCGTACATGGGAGTAGGCAAGGAGGCAGGCCCATGGGCCTGCTCTCTCTCCCTTCTCTCTAGGCTCTACTTCTGCTGCAGGGTAACTTGGACCCACTGTGGCAGTGAGTCTGGGCCCTCCTTAGCAGGCCAAGGAATGGGAGGGAGAAGGGAGGGGAAAGAGAAGGACCGCCCTGTGGCAACTCTCCAATCACGAACACTGGGGGGGGGGGGGAGGTTGAAGGTACTGCAGATCCCATCATCTATTGTCCATCCTTCCGCAAACCCCTCCAGTATCTTCTGTTCATCGTGGGGCGCCTCTGTTGCTGCCCACCTTGAGGGGCCTGGTCACAGGCAGGAGGCAACAGCATTGCTCCTCCTTCTCCCTGGGTGTGTGTGGCTGCCCTGGAGCCCTCCCAGGCCTCCTGGGTCTGGGGTCTGCTACCCAGGAGGGAGCTGCTCTGATGATGGCATCCTCCCTTCGCGACGCCTCCACGGCCAAGCACTACCCTGAGCCGGGCTTCCCTTCCTGCTCCTCTTGCTGGCTTCAATGACGGATCAGCAGCAAGGCCCAGAGAGAGGCAGCAAGGTTGAGGAGGAAGAGGAAGAAGAATATGAAGACCCGGGTTCAGGCCAGTGCTCAGCAGCGGAGGTGTTCCCTTCCTCCTCCTCCTCGTCTTGCTGAGCGTGATGAACCTGGAGGCAGGAGATGCTGCCCACAGAGAGGCAGCAAGGCCGGGGTGGTCATCATGCCCAGGAAGATGAGGAGAAGGAGGGCTGCTAAGAGGCCTGGCTGAGGGGAAAGGCCTCAATAGTGGCCCTCAGGCGGGCGATCAGTTGAGGTCTTCTCTCTCCTCCTCCTTGTCAGCCGCAGCAAACTCCCAGGAATTGCTTTCCCCTCCTCCTTTTTCCTTCTCTTGCCCTTTCTCCTCTCTCCTCATATTCTAGCCCTTCTTTTTATCTCTATTTCCCCCATTCTTCCTCCCTTCTTTCTCCCTCTTCTCACCCTTTCTCCCCCTTTTATATCCATTTCTTTCCTTTTTCCCCTCCTCTCTTTCCTTCGGGAGTCGCACCGCACAGCCTAAACCTCAGCGGAGCCAGGAGAAGGGAGGAGCCCCTTCAGCTTCAAACAGGTGGTTCCCAAACAAGCATTTTGCATTACATTTAGATTGCCGATCGGTTCCCCCTCCTGCTTGCTAAGTGGCCCTTATTTATTATCACCCCATTGTCACTAAAAGTGAGGAAATGCACTGGCGCCTCGAGAAATGAGAAAGCCTCCTGTCATGCTAAAATATCAATTAGCCTTTCCTCCCTCTTGGTCTCTCTTTATTCTCTCAGAAGCAAAATCAAGGTCCTGGAGCCTAATCCCTCCCAAACTCTCTTCTCGTGGTTGGTATGTGCCTGCATAGTGCGGTCTGTAATGGGAAGGGGGAAGTAATGGGGGGGGGGGGGGAGAGAAATGGAAGGGAGCTTGCTAGGTTCCCAACCTTTGTTTCGCCAGCTGTTTGGGACTTCAAGACCCAGAAGCCCTAGCCATCACAACCAACTGTCAAGAATTCTGGAAGGTGTAGTCCAAAATACCAGAAGGAACAAAGGTTGGGAATCACTGCAGTAGTACATCGTTTGGGTTCACAGTGATCTCCGAATGTAGGTGAACTACACCGCCCCTAAATTACTGACAATCCTCAAATCACTCCAATATTTTCTGTTGGCGATAGGAATGTGTATTCCAAGTTTTGTTCGATTCCATTGTTGATGGAGTTCAGAATGTTCTTTGATGGTAGGTGAACTATACATCCAAGAAACTCCAACTCTCAAATGTCAAGGCCTATTTTCCCCAAACCTCTACAGTATTTTCTGTTAGTCATGTGAGTTCTGTATGCCAAGTTTGGTCCAGGTCTGTAATTTGTGGAGGTCTCAGTGGTCTATGGAAGTCAGATCTGAATTGGTTGAAGATACTGCAAATCCCATCATCCATTGACTATACTCCCCCAAAATATTTTTGTGATTAATTATTATGCTTTAATCATGTTCAATTTGTAACAATGAAAATACATCCCGCATATCAGATATTTACATTACAATTCACAACAGTAGCAAAATTAGTTTTAAGTAGCAACAGTATGGCTAATTGTCAGGTATGTTAGAATTTGTGATGCTAGAATACCTATCTAATTTTTTTTCAGGGTGTTTAGGGAAGGCCTTCTCCTTCACTGGTATCTCCATGTTGAAATCCTTTAGGTATTATTACTTGTGCAGCCTGAGGATGTGAACAAGATTCTTGGAGAGTTGTGTTCTGCTGGACCCATGTCCTTTCTGGTTGCAGAAAGTAGCGCAAGGGGAACTGGCAGGTTATATAAGGAGAATAGTGAATGCCTTACTACAACAAGGTAGATTTCCATCTTGTCTCAAAGAGGTTGTAGTGAGGCTATTATTGAAAAAAATCCTCCCAGGTTACCTCCATGCTGGAGGATTATCAGTCAGTCTACAACTTCCAGTTTCTCATTTTGCCTTCAGCTTATTTACATTAGTACAAATGGATTTCAAAGTGCAACAGTAGTTTGCATTCAATGAATGTAGTGCTGGATGAATACAGAAAGGGACATAAGCTTGCTTTCCCTTAGGTTCAGGCCAAAAGCAAAGTACTACAATCTTTTCTAGTTTTTGTGTCGTTCCTTGTTTATCACGTTCACCATTTTGTCTGCATTCCAGCGTTATCTGGCTACCAGTATTTTGGTTTGGACTCGTGAACGTTTGGAGGGCATGGACAGTGCTTGTTGAAACCATTGAATTTTAATTAATGTTACTTCAAACTTAAGGTTGTATATGCAACAGACAAAACTCTTATTTTGGGTTGAATAGCTAAAATAATGTATGTCTTTATTGTTGTGTCTCTTCAGGTAATTTTTGACCTATGGCAACCTTAAGGCAACTTATCACAGAGTTTCTTGTGAAGATTTGTTCAGAAGAGGTTTACTATTACCTTCCTCTGAGGCAGCGAGAGTGTGACTTGCACAAGTTCACTCAGTGGGTTTTATGGTCGAGCAGGGATTCAAACCCTCTTCTACAGAGTTGTAGGCCAATTCTAAAACCAAACTATTATTACTGAAGGTATCTTCCCTTCCGGCATAAAATGTTTAGATGTGTAATGTAGCTGGAAGATAAGAATACAAATTTCTTCCCTCCCCTCTGTTTAAGAAACAGTACCGGGTTGTTATTGCTTAAGCAAACTAGAGGAAATGTAGTGTTCTGTTATTCTCTTGCTTAAGAGACTGGATGTTGGTTCATTCTATGGTTCATCATTCCTTTGTGGCCTACCTTTTAGACCTTTTATGTTGTAAGAATGTATTGCTGTTAGAAAATAGCAACTGAAAAACAAAACCTGCCCACATTGTTTCAGAGTTAAGCTACCATTTGGACCTTTATGCAGTAAAAAAAATGCTTATATTTCTCAAACAAAGTGGAGTAGAGTACAAAATTAGCCAAGTGTTTTGACTGTATCCTTTTAATATCCTCCAACTAAAATTAGCACCTAGCATTACTTTACCTGATCTTAGCTGTCAGTGTATTAGTACGACTGGAAAAAAAAGGAAATCTTTGAAAGTCAGCACCTGACTAAAAATTGGATATGTGTAAACATAAGCAGAGTCTTGCTGGATTGACCCTTTACGTCTTACATTCCGTTTCTGAACCTGATTGGCTTCTTGAAAGATCATTGAAAGCTGCATGTAAGCTGCATCCCTCTTCTTTTACTTCTTTTACTTATTCCAAGTATGTATTGTTCAGATGTACTTTGACTTCAATATGCAAGCCTGTTGACTAATACTAGTAGATCTGAATTTATTGTGATAACTTGAAAACCTATTTTAAAAACAATAAAATACAATTGTGTAATATTATAATAATTTGTACATTGTTAGACTAGTTCATGCATAAGTGGAGTGAATCACAGGGAGTGAGATCTAGAGTGAGAAGAGGAATGGATCCTGAAAAGAGCCTGGATTTGGAAGACTTTCAAGATTAAAGTGGCTGACTTCAAAGCTAGAGGCAATATTGTCTTTAATAGGACTAAACCTAATATTCCCAGATTTCACTGTCACCCTTTGAAACAGCTTAGTACTGTGCCTCTTCACAACTGTTAACACTTACTGCTTTCTTCTCTGTTGCTGATTCAATGGCAACTCCTGTTGATAAACACCTGCTGATAGACTCGACAAGCTAGCTGACATTGCCCCCCAGATGTGCGATGGGAAGTTGCTTCTAAATGAGAAATAAGGTTTAACACTACATGGCTACCAGCCTCCTCCCAATAGACTCAAATCAGGGAACAGCTTTATGAGAACTACCACTCCTCTTGGCATCCACCCAACAACAGCAAGGGTATCCCTCTGAGCAACTAAACCAGGAAATCCCAACTGGATGCCCCCCCACGAGGCTCTTCCTCCAGGGGCAAACCAAGAATGAGCAACTTGGAAGTCCCTGAATAGACTCAAAAGCGGAGTGGGCAGATCAAAAGATAACCTGGCAAAATAGCACTACCTAAAAGAATCCCATACCTTGAGTGACTGTGGAGTAGAATAGACAACTCCACATCTGTATCCTTGTCCACTGTGCCCTGCCTCATGCACAGAGGAGGAATTGTTGGAGGCTACAGACAATGCCGTTGCTGTTGCCAGTTTTTGGTCAAAAGATATTTAGCCACCTGTGCACCTTCTATTTTTTTATCAGTTTTATATTAATTTATGCAATGCTTTTGATATAAAATAAATAAATGGCAACTTTCTTTCTTGAGTTTTATTCCTTCTCCAGTGGTTTGAGCAGATCAGAACCATTTGCTGAACTGCATGGCACTGTATTTGTTGTGTATGTTCAAATCATTTCTGACTACACAATTACTGTACTAATATCCTTGATACGGTGCTTCCTTTGATTGAGAAGGAACATAGTGTTCCCTTTATTGAATATGATTGATTCAATTGGGGTCCTGCTGAAATTGGAGCACATTTTCAGGCCTTCCATAATTTGTGAACAAGAACCCACTTTCATTTGTGAAGATTTTTAAAGAGCAATATTTTCCCATATAGTTGAATTGTCAACACAATTTAGAGCAGTTTTAAACTACACCCATTAAACAACAACAAACACAGACAAGGTTGCACACTTTAAAAGTCCTTGCCCCATGAGCACTCAGTTTTCAAAGACCTTTCAAAACATAAAGGCTTGCCTGTTTCTAGGAGGACACCATGGTGGATGTCTAGCTTTTCTAGATAAAGAGATCCAGACCCTGGGGACAGTAATTGAAGAGTTCTTCTGTGTGTTCCCAGCAGATATACGCTAAGGATTGTGGGACAGGAGTAATGGCCTCCCTTAGCTGAGTGCAAAAAAAGTAGACCAGCAACATTTTAACTCCACTTTTAACACTTTTTTCAATGGAACCTTTCCACCACTTTTAACACTCCTTTCAACTTGGTGGTCTCCCTCTAAATGAGATCTTCACATTTTAAAACACTTCTTTCAATAGGACCCACACTATCTTTAAACCACTTTAAACAACAGAAGGATCATGGATGGGGACTTTATTAAATGGAGTGTAATGGAGAAGTCCACCACTTCCTATGGAGCTTAAATTACTATTAATAAAAACATGCAGTGACAGCGAAATGGTGAGGAACACCCACTCCTCCATGTCACTGAAAAGATTCAACAAAGACCAATCTGTGAGATATCATCACATGCGGGTTTTGGTGTTAGCGACAGTTCTGGTGCACACCAGGGGCTTAGGACACAATTTCTTGCTCATGTTCTGAGCTCCCACCTTCTAACATGTTTCAGCTCCATTTCAAGGACCGAGGGCAATGGATGCCAGCTGGAAGTAGGCAAATGTCATGTGATGGGCTCTGTGCCTCTTTGTCCTTCAAATGCAGGTGAAGTATCCTACAGCATGGAAAATGCACCATGTAGTAAAGTCATGGGAGATATTCAGAAAAAATTAACTGTTGCCAAAATTTTGGGATCTCAAATGGGGAGGTAAAGGTCCCCATTAGGGGTCGGGACACACAGCTTAAGAAGCAGTGGCATAGATCATAGCAGTCAGAAACACAGGATTGAATTGAGGTGACATGTTCCTCAAATAACATTTATACACAAGTACTTTCCAGTTCTGAGCCCAGTTGTGACCTCCATTCACTTTTATGTTGTTCTTAAGTCCAAGAAAATATTGGTAATAAACAAACAAACATTACAGTAAAGTAACATATGTTTACAACCCATCCTATAAGGGTTTTTTTTAAAAAATGCATTGACTATATAAATCAACAAGAACATATCAACAATTACGTTGCCATTTTTACCTTTTCATTCCTTAGCTATGTTTACAAAGCCGCATCCTTGCATTCTTTTAAAATATCACTATGGTTCACTTAATCCAAGACATATAGAAGTATTAGCAATATTTTCTAATTAATATTTACTCTTTTCTAAAGCTATTATAAGAACACTTAATGCACAGTCTAAAATGAGAGTTGACAATTGCAAATACAAACCAACCAACATTGTAATAAAATCAATACTTACATTTCCCTCGGGGGCACTATTTACTGTTTGCAGTGCCATTTCCTTAATGGAATAGCAGTTATGTTTGCAGAAACCTTGTAACTACCATCTTTATGTTTTAACTAAAAGCAGCTTTCTTGGAGTAGTTTGGGGAAAATAAAGAATGGAAGAAGAAAGGAATTCTTGAGTTACCATTTAAAATGCTCAGAGCATTTTGTAGTTTATGCATACAATAGCTCAAAGAGAAACATAAATTTAACTAGAGTGCTACTGAATGTTCTGTGCTGTAAGTAAATATTGTGTACCTTTGCTTCCCATTGTGATCTTAGCCAAACTTTCTGAAACAGATGTATTTCAATGTCACCAATTCTATAAATATGCTATTCATTTACACATGTTTAATAGTCTCTGGTAATCAAATTAAGGAAGAGATCTCAATAGTCAAGGAATATGTGCACTTTTTTTACCCTGACAAATAAAAACAAATCTAGAAAAAATGATCTTCCAGATGAATTGCCATTGTTACTGTTTTCCACTACAGTTTGACAGACTTCAATAGAAAAGGAAGCAGATTGTTCTAGGATAATAGCGAGAGAACAATAAGAATCTTTATTCCAATATGCTATCATTTTCATTTACTTAAGATATGATCCTCTAGATGAGTTGCTTGTAAAGTGGCCTATCTAGGGAAGCACAGAGGCTATAAATCTTCTCCAATTCCTCCCATTATCCATGTGAGCCAAAGAAGTGTGAGACGGATGTTAATAGTCAATGGGTCGACATACTATATTTTGTAAGGTTTGTTTTGTATTTCTTCATGCCATACATCCCTTATTGGGCTACAGTAAATAAAGATCTTTCTTTTCTCCTGATTTGTTCTTTGATTCTACTTTTGATTATTATTATTATTATTATTTTGTAATGCCTGGGCTTGGCATGTGACTTTTAATTTGATTTCAATGTTGGATTAGAACTCTGGGATACCTGGGTTCAAACCATGGCTCATCCATAGAAACCCACTGAACAACTTTAGGGAAGTCATATTCTCTCAACCTCAGATGAAAGCGATGGCAAACCCTCCTCTGAATACATCTTGTTGAGACACCATAAGTTAGAGTCAACTTGAAGGCATGTTAAAACAAATAGCAAAGATTTGACAGTTTTCCCCATTGTTCCATGGGCACATTCCTCATATGGCAAACCATAAGCTTAAATAAGAGAGAAAGAGATGGCTGGGAAACTCCTTAGAAACATGACTCATTTTCTGACTTGTCACTTCCCAGTGAGCCGAGCAACCTAGGGCAGTGGTTCTCAACCTGTGGGTCCCCAGATGTTTTGGCCTACAACTCACAGAAATCCCAGCCAGTTTACCAGTGGGTAGGATTTTTGGGAGTTGAAGGCCAAAACATTTGGGGACTTGCAGGTTGAGAAGCAATAACCTAGTTGAAGAGAGCAAGAAGTGTTTCACTACTCATATATCAAAACCAACCAGCGGTGTCTAGAAAAGACTACTGAAGAGAACATAGAGTAAGTAAGAGTCCAAGTACATGCAGCTGCTTCTCCTGAAGAAGCTAGCCCAAGGTTTTGGGACTGACCTTTTGGCTAAAATTTCTAGACTTAAAAAGGGCAATGGTGGTAGTGACAGTTGGCCCCCTGAAGCAGTAATGGTGTTTTCCTCTGTCTGCATAATGGTCCTTAACTTATCTGTGGATCATATCAAAATCCACACTTTTGACCCCCAAACTTATATATACATGAGGTTGACTTACAAGTATATATGAACATGATTCTATTTCACCTCAATAATTGCTTTTGCTGGGAAAGAAAAACAGACTCGCTTCTTTCTCTTCATGGAGAGTTGTTTGCATATCCTTTGTAAGCATATGGACAAATTATCAAATGAACATCTGTGCATTCTTATTGCAAAATGCTTGTAACATTCAGCAAGCATGTTTAGGGTTTCTCTCTTTTAAACATTTTTATCTTATATCTTTTCTAAATATACTTGGCTATAACTGGCATGCTTCCATGTAGCATGTTCATTCTCAAGGGAAGCCTCATATTTACACACTCAACATGTCAGATGGTGCATGTAACCCCCTTAAAAAAAAAAAAAAAAAAAAAAAAAAAAATAGCAAAATCAATTTGTAGCTGCCTCAAAGTTACCTTGAATCACTCATTCCATGTTGAGACATGACTTTATAAATAAAACTAATAACATTTGAATCTTCATATTTTGTTAACCTCACCAGCCAATTTGTTTCATTAATTTTATTCAAAAATTCCTATGTGAACTGCATTGTAGACCCATTGAAATACAGTACATTTATTCTGAAGCAATAAACTGGAAGTATACACTATAAGGCATCAAAAACAGCTTTGTGTGGATGACAAGGATATTTTGGGACTCGTGTCAAATCTAAATAAAAATATCCAAACTGTTGCTTTGTTTTTCACCTTATAGTAACATTTTAAGCTTCTTTGTGATTCCTCTCACAAATCTGTTTAAAGGAGCTAAACAGCACACATATAGAAAGACACACACAGAGAATCCTAGTCACAATATTACGTATTTCAAACAGTGCCTTCCAGACTGCAGTTTTGTCAAAAGCTTTGAACAGTCCTCCTGTACCTACCATATGTAATTGATACAGAATCATTGCTATATAACAGCTGCATTAACAAGGTGTTGCTGCCTTTACTTTAATCTACCTTTCTCTCTTGCCAGTTTATTATGTTTTGAATTTATGCATTTTGTAGATCTGTGAGCTATCTTTCTTATGGAAATTAATCTTTTTAGAAGATTTGTGCTCTCATTTTCAAACACTAATACATGCATTCAAGTATGCCATTATTCAGGACCAGCTGGCTTTTCATCTAGTGATATTTACTTCAAAAAGCCAAGCTAAATGCTATCATAGATTAATTCTAAGGGCACAGGAGAGCTCTTTTTTCCCTTTCCCCCTTTTTTGTGGAGAAAAAGAGATTTGGTAATTACTTAGAATATTGCAATAAAATCACAGAACATGTCAAAAATGTGTTATCTAATCTGTCATAATGGAAAACCTAAAGAGAGAGAGAAGGATAATTCACTGAAGAAAGCATTCTCTGTAGATTGTGTGGGTGGTATGTTCACCCCCTCCAGATTGCCCCCCTCCCTATGGTCAGGACCTACGAAAAAGACTAAGTCTGTCAAGCTTTATAACAAACTCTTTGACACAGTGAATGAGTTCCTGTGTTGTGGACCCTTACTCTGAGATACATAAAGGGTGGTTGTTAAGACATGGGCTGTTGCATTAGAGCAGATCTTTCCAAACTTTGTGTCATGACACATTAGTGTGTCAGCTGCAGTATGTAGACGTGTCATGCAAACGTAATGAGATATCATTGAATGTGCGAAATAAGCAATACATAATATATAAATGAAAGGTTTTCATGATCTGTGTTGTGTCCCCATGCATTTCGTTATTACACTTTATGTATGTGTCCGTATCTCTTAAAAGACGTTTGTTTAACTTCCTGTTTTGTAGTAAAACTGAATTACTGTGTTGTGAAATTTATTTATTTATTTCGGGATTTTACCCCGCTCTTCTCAACCCCCAAGGGGGGACTCAGAGTGGCTTACAGTATGGCACAATTCGATGCCCACATAATAACAATATAAACCCCAAAACACTTCAACAATTAAAATACATTAAAATACATTAAAATACAACTACAAATGATGTGTGTCTAAAAATTGTGGGTCACCAATTTGAAATGTTTGGAAAGCTCTATATTATAGTGAATGCTCAGTACTGAATGCTCCCAAATTCAGAGATTAACAGCAGATGTGGATAGGCATCTAAATAGTGGATCAATACAAGCACATCTTATAATTGAAATATTTATTTGTTGTAGACCAAATATTATTATCGCTTGGGATGTCCAGGTAAAAATGGTGCCTACCAACAACAGTTATGAAAACCTAGGACTCAGTCCAGAACAGTAGTTCCAACCAGAGCTCTCCTATTAAACCAACTGGACTTACATAAATGTCCATGTAATGGATATGGTCTAGTTGGCACTAACAGCTGGATTTATCTCTTAATATTGAGCCTCAAGAAAGAAGATGTGGGCACATCCTAGTGGTGAAGAAAGTTTTATTACTCCTCCTATTAACTAACTGCAATCAGAAGGTCAAGGAAGATTTTTTTAATTATTGTATTATTGTTATTTAAACTAATTTTATTGTTTTATGTCCTGTTTAGAATAGAAACAGTAGATTTTCAGAATGGTTTTGTGGTTGCCAGTTTGGGTAATATTGTACATTTTATTTGAACATGCACCAAAATGTGAACCTGTTCTATAAAATAATATGTATGTGTATGTATGCATGTGTGTCCTCAAGCTTGTACAGGAACATAAATGTGTGTTTAAGTGTAATATCAGCCAGGAAGCTGAAATTTCAAAACGGATATTCTCTGCTGCAATTTCTTACATAAATCAAGCTGGAAATAAGACACATTTTACAATTCAATTTAAGATCCCACTGAGACAATAATGTTGCAAGCTGTGCATTTTGCAAAGTAATATAGTAATGTCTAGTTTGCATTTTTTAAAAACCAAATTAATCACACTTTATTGAATATGTTGAAGCAAACCTAAAATTCATCTATTATTTAAAAAAAATCTTGTGCAACAAACACAACTATATTTTATACATAAAGGACAAACTCATTTATTCATTAGGATAAAACACTTGGAGTTTGCATTTTGCAGCTATGAAAGAAATGACATTTGCTACCTTTTAGTATTTTGAATATTTAAACATTGAGTCTGCTTGAAAAATTGTTGTAATCATGTAATGCAGTAGTTCATCAGACTACTCTTGAAATCCACTAAAATCAAATGCAGGATTCTTTTACTTCAAGGAGATCCACCTCCCATTTTCTGAATCAGAACAGTGTATGTGTCTCAAATGGCAATAGGAACATTCCTGTAATTATTGATGTCACTTATCTACTTTGTACTATTTTCAGTTAGATGCATATTTAAAAGTAACTTATAATAAAAAGTGGTAAATGCATTGCAGGTATTCATTGCTGCTAGTGACTTTACAAGAACCAGCCTATTTATTTGGTACTAAAAAGTTCTGCAACATCTTCAGAATACATTCCCAGTTTTGAGTGATATTAGTTTTGTCTGCTACTGTTTACTTCAGTAAGAGTGGTCCCTCATCTTTGGTCAGAGCTCCTTAGGAATGTGAATGAGAAGGCGCTATTGGTACTCATTTTGTACTTAGCTCTAGAAATCTGTTTCGTCCTGGGGAAAAGATTACTGGATGACATCCTCTTTCCATGAAACATTTCGTGTTAATGGACATAGGTTCATTTCTATTGGACATATGAAGCAACGCCAACTTCTGCCAGTTGGCTAATGAAGGATAAGGAAGAATAAGCAGGTGGTTAGCCTGCCTTGGAGATAACTGCTGCTATCAATGGCATTTCTCTTAATAGTAGAGCCGTGGCATGGTCTGGTGAGTCTGGCATCTCCTGCATCCAGAATCCTCTTACTTGTTACACCAACGTACTTCTGGATTGTTGTTCCAGTGTATGTAATCTCTAGGTTGCTGTGGGAAAATAGAAAAAAAGCAAATGCTTGTCTTCAACTATGTAGCTATGTTAGTGATACTGCAGGGCTCTGGAAGTGTTAAAGCATCTGCTATATAACTTCTTTGCCAGCCTTAGGGGTATCCTTCCTAGCATGACTAAGTTTATTCAGATATGGATACATATATCTGTTCTTTTATCTTTAAAAAAATTATTTCTCAAATCAAGCATTAAGCAAGTAAGATTCTCAGTAACACAATAGTATAAGGAAGAATAGATTGGCAATAGGCTGTGATAAACAAACTATGTATCCTATTTTTCTATTGTTTCAAATATACATCACAGTGAACCCCTCTCCTATTTTAAATACCAGTACCTATATTTCTTTGGGCCCAATACTTGATAACACACCGAGGGAGTAAGGAAACAAAATGTGGCTGGTAGTAGACTGTGCTTCCACAAGTAGAGTTTGATGTCTTATTTTTTTCCTGCTATCCTGAAAGATAATGTGTAAATTTACTTGTTACTAACGAGTTATCATTACTACTGTGCTCCTGCAAAAAAAAATTAAAATACTGGAAACCTTGATAAATGTTCTTCGTTCACACAAGTAGTTAATTCAGACATTGCATCTTGGATGTGCTGAGCAATGAACCAAAGCAATTTAAAAGTAATCCTTTTCCAGCATTTTCTTCCCACTCAGATGTCTTTCAGTTCTTCACGTAATGCAATTGGAAATGTAATGTTCACCTTTCTAATAGCTATAGTTGCTGTTTTGAGCAGCCAGTCTTGTGAGGTAAGCCCACCTATCCCTTTTTCTTTCTTGTGGCAGCAGGAACATCTGCCATTTCGGTAGAGACAAGCAGAACAGGCAGGACGACTTTTTAAAGAAAACAATAACAAACAACTAATCCCAACTTCTATTGCTGTAGTTCTCAAACTGTGCATCCCCAGATGTTTTGGCCTTCAATTCCCCGAAATCCTAACAGCTGGTAAACTGGCTGGGATTTCTGGGAGTTGTAGGCCAAAACTCCTGGGGACTCACAGGTTGAGAACCACTTCTCTATTGCATCTCAATCTTTTAATGCGTCTCCACCCTTTCCTCTCTCTTTCCCTCCTTGTTGCTGGCCCCACTAGTTAGAGAAGAGCCCTGGTCTTCTCTAATTGTACCCTAGGATGAGTTAATCTGCTTAATTTCTTTCTCCCCCCTTCCCCATTGTTCCAATACACTGAAATTTTTCAATGAAAAATAGGAAATTACAGCCCTGACTCTTACACTAAAAAAAGAACATTATTTCACCTAAATTTTTTTGGGAAAAGATAGCTAGCAACCAAAGCAATCTGTTAAATGAGTTTTTTCTTTCATGTGCTATGTACACCTGACTCAGCAGGTACAAGTGAAATTACATACAGAGGTGTCAGTGACTCTAGATATCCAATATTGATGAAAAAGTAATAGTGATACTACGGAAGTATGATGCTGATGTTATTTGCAGGGTTTTTGAAACATGATTTGTAGCTTAAACATACTTTATATTAAGAGGAATCTTTCATCTTTAGATCTCAAAATGCTTTTGAGATATGTGGTCTCGTTTTCACATGGTAACTAATTTCAAATGCTTAAACTTCATCACAGAGAAGTAAAGTTGTATGTGTGTTTACATTTTGAGAAAGGAGAACAGTGTCTGAACAGAAAAATATTCTTCACATGATAATATGAATTTTTTTTCATGTCAGGAGAGACTTGAGAAGCTGCAAATCACTTATGGTGTGAGAGAATTGGCCATCTGCAAGAATGTAGCCAGAGAATGGCCGGATGTTTTCATGTTTTACCATCCTTGTGGGAGGCTTCTCTCATGTCCTCGCATGGGGAGCTAGAGCTGACAGAGGGAGCTCATCCATGCTCTCCCCTGATTCGAACCTCCGACCTGTTGGTTTTCAGTCCTTCTAGCACAAGCGTGTAACCCATTGAGCTACTGGAGGCTTCTTCCAGTCTCCCCCCCCCCTCAACTTATATAAGGTACTCTTCTGTTAAAACAACTCATGGGCTTGTGATTTGTTTCTGGGTACAAGTCAACATGATGGACACAGCCAATAAAGCCCTATATTCCTCAAATCCAGGCTATCTGGCAGACCTTATCTCCCTGTATGTGCCTGCTTAGACCCTGATATCATAATCAGGAGCCTTTCTCTCAGTTCCATCATCTTCATAGGACTATTTATTTATTTATCGTGTCAGGAGCGAACCAAACAGTTGTATTGTATTAAAAACAAACAAACAAAACACACATTTTGCAGACTTGGTATTCTATTAAATGTCCTTTGACCAGTAGCTGGCCACTTGGAGTGCCTCTGGTGTTGCCATAAGAAGGACCTCCATTGTGCATGTAGCAGGGCTCAGGTTGCATTGTAGTAGGTGGTCTGTGGTTTGCTATTCTTCACACTTGCATGTCGTGGATTCCACCTTGTAGCCCCATATCTTAAGGTTAGCTCTGCATCTCGTGGTGCCAGAGCGCAGTCTGTTCAGTGCCTTCCAAGTTGCCTAGTTTTCTGTGTCCCCAGGAGGAGTCTCTTATTTGGTCTCAGCCATTGATTGAGGTTCTGGCTTTTAGCCTACTACTTTTGGACTCTCACTTGCTGAGGTGTTCCAGCAAGTGTCTCTGTAGATCTTAGTAAACTATTTTTTGATTCAAGTTATTGGCGTGCTGGCTGATACCCAAACAGGGGATGGGCCGGAGATGTCACTGCCTTGGTCCTTTCACTATTGGTTGCTACTTCCCGGCGAATGTCAGGTGGTGCAATGCCAGCTAAACAGTGTAATTTCTCCAATGGTGTAGTAGGGCACAGACACCCCATGATAATGCGGCATGTCTCATTAAAAGCCACATTCACTGTTTTAGCATGGTGAGATGTGTTCCGCACTGGGCATGCATAACTCAGCAGCAGAGTAGCAAAGTGCAAGGGCAGATGTCTTCACTGTATCTGGTTGTGATCCCCAGGTTGTGCCAGTCAGCTTTTGTATGATATTGTTTCTAGCACCCACTTTTTGCTTGATATTCAGGCAGTGCTTCTTGTAGGTCAGAGCATGGTCCAGAGCAGGGGTGCTCATTAGGTAGATCACGATCTACTGGTAGATCACGTAGGGCGTCCTGGTAGATCGCAGGCAGGGTGGGAGGAAGGTTCATTTCCGCCTCGCAGGCTCCCGACGCCACCCGGGTGCAGAAGGAGGTTAGACTGGATGGCCCTTGGAGGTCTCCTCCTATTCTAGGAACCCGTTGTTGTTGTTGTTATTATTATCAGAGGCAGAATGGCCATCTGTGAGGAATGCTTTGATTGTGTTTTTCCCTTATGGCAGAAGGAGGTTGGACGGGATGGCCCATGGAGGTCTCCTTCTACTCTAGGAACCTATTGTTGTTGTTATTATTATTAGAAGTAGTAGTAGTAGTAACAGAGGCTGAATGAATATTATCATCATTATTATTATGAATAAATTCAGGGGTTTACTATACTCACTTTTAGTTGAATTCAGTCTTAAAATATATTATATGCCTCTCACTGAAATAAATTTCCAAATATTTTGCTTTTATGGCTCTCTGAGTAGTGGGTAGGTAGATCATTTTGACTTGGTTGTTTTATAAGTAGCTTGCATGCTGAAAAAGTGTGAGCACCCCTGATCCAGAGTAACCCCCAGGTATTTGGGTGTGCTGCAATGCTCCAGTGAGATTTCTTCCCAGCTAATCCTCTGTCACACCTCAAGGGCCTCAGGCATCAGTTTTGCTTGAGCAGAACTTCAGCCATGACGGCTGCAAGGTACTTTCCAAGCCAGCTTGTTTCACTCCAGAGCTTCCCCTGGGCCCCTCTGCCTTTCCCGTGTGAAACCGGTCTTGAATGCATAGCATGGCTAGGCCAAGGTTATTCAAACGAACCTCCCTGATAAGTGGAGCACCTCGGAGATGCCCGAGTCTGACTCCCTTTTGGCCAGCTGCAAGTTGCTAACGAGCTATGCATTCCAGAGAGACTGAGGTAGCAAAACATATAGACTATCATCAATCATGGAACTTTGACACTCGACGTACTTACATCAAAGCCAGTGAACCCTATAACTGCCCAGAGATGCCTGTTGGGGGTATCTCGTACCAACATCGCGTTTGGAGGATGCTTCTGTGAGAGAGGCCGCTTCGGGTCTTCCAGAAGCCTTGCCAGCCAGCCAACACCGGGCTGCCTTGATCCTGCTCACTGCCACGTCTCTGTATTGTTCCTGTGTTGTTCCTGCAAAGACTTTCAAGCTACTGAACTTTATTGCCTTAAAGAGAACTTTCCCGGCCATCTTAAACTGGTGGTTGGGAGCCTTCAAGAGACTTTCCTTTGCATCTGGCTTGTTTCCTGATTCCTTCCGCTTGGATTCCTGTTGCTGCGGGATTATATGCTCACCGCAGACTCCTGTTATTTGCTGCTATTTGGAGGCTCTATAGTATTGCCTCCAAACACTTTCCTATACCTTTCTATTCAAAATAAAACCCGTTGTACCTCAGCTGCTGTGTGGTTTATCCAAGGAGGTCAAGTCCCAAGGGCCTACAGGGCGACATCCTCAGAGCTTGGAATGCTTATCTGTTCTTAAGATGAAAAGCACATGTCTGTGTTTTAGATGGGTTAGGAATCAGCTGTTTTTCCCTATAATAGACAGTAAGATCACCTAGAGCAGGGGTGCTCATTACGGTGATCGGGAGCACCTAAGTGATCTTCGGCCCTCCTCCAGGTGATCTTTGGGCCTCACCAGCCCTAACCCTCGCCCTCCCTCTTACTTGTCCGAACGCATCAGCCGCTATGTCCCACCTCGTAATCTAAGATCATCCGGGGAGGCCCTGCTCTCGCTCCCGCCTACGTCTCAGATGAGGCTGGTGGGGACGAGGACAGGGCCTTCTCGGTGGTGGCTCCCCGCCTGTGGAATGCGCTTCCTATTGATGTACGATCCACCACATCCCTCCTGGCCTTCAGGAAAAAAGTAAAATCCTGGCTGTGGGACCAGGCATTCGTACACCAGCACAAGGCAGCATTTTAGATTGGTTTTTAATGAAAGTGGGTGATTATGGCCAATGTTTTTATGGACTGAACATTGTTTTAATCCAGAGTGAATGTGTATGGTGCTAATGTAGTTGTATTTTAATGTATTTTAATGTATTTTAATTGTTGAAGTGTTTTGGGGTTTATATTGTTATTATGTTGGCATCGAATTGTGCCGTACTGTAAGCCGCTCTGAGTCCCCCCTTGGGGGTCAAGAAGAGCGGGGTAAAATCCCGAAATAATAAATAAATAATAAATAAATGGCACGCTCCTGCCATGCGCGCGCACGTGCGCTCCCACCGCTGCCTTTGCGGGGCTTCTTTTGCCAAAATGAGGCTTTAGTGGGCGGGCCCTGGCACTCGTCTTGCCACGCACGGTGTGGTGACATGAACGCCCATTTGTTGCTGCTGGGGTGGGGGGAGCAAGGCGAAGGCACGTGCACAGATAGGATGCGAGGCTGTGGGAGGGATGGAGGGAATGTGTGTGAGAGAGAGAGAGAGAGAGAGAGCCAAGGAGAGAAGAAAGAAATCCGGAGAACTTTTTTGGATCTTTTTGGCAGGCAGGCAGGCGGGCGCTGGAAGGAGAGAGAGAGAGAGAAAGAGGCGAAGGGGGCCGGGCAAAGTGGGGCAAAGCCAAACAAATCCCGCCACAAACCCTGCTGCCGCCCTCGGGACTCCCATTCTAAGCAGAGACCTGGGCGAGCGAGCTGTGTGGGGCTGCTTTCTTTCCTTGGTTGGGGGCGAGGAGGGAGGGCACCACCATGTTCCTGGGGCTGAAACCGAGGAGGAGGGGGCTGCAGGGATGGAGACTCCACTTGCTGCTGCTGCTTGTGCCCTCGCCGCCTTTCTCCGCCTCGCCCTCCCTCGCCCTTGAAGGAGAAAGGCAGCGAGGGCCCACAGGAGAGAGAGAGAGTGGCTCTCTCTCTCTTTCTCTCTCTCTCTCCCGTGGGCATGGACTGCCACCAGTGGGAGGGGTCCTCCTTCCTGCCAGCCGTCCACTTGGGCGTCCTTTCTGAGTGACACCCTCGAAAAGAAGGAAGGAAGGAAGCCCCCCCCCCGCTGCATGTCACTTTGGGGAAGCACGTCTTCCACTCTTCCTTCTCCTGCCCAGGTAAGGAAGCCTCGGGGGAGGAGGGAGGGAGGGGGGAGGCTGCCGTGGGGAGGCTCCAGCCTCATGTGGGTCCCTCTCTTGGTTGAGTTTCCCGGCCCAGGCAGCAGCCAGACTGCCCCTCTTCCCAGCCCTGCGCCTTCCGAGCCACCGCCGAAGCCATATCTGGCTGGAGCGCTGGCGGGTGCGCCTATAAATACCCTCCTGCTGCATGCGCCTGCTGTGCATGCAAGAAGCAGGACGGGATGGGGACTTCCTGCTTCATGAAAGCACGCAGCAGGAAGGAGGAAGGCAACGAAGACATTAAGAGAGAGCGCGCGCACAGGCAAGGAGGGTCCCCTTCCCGGGTGCGTGCGGTGGCGAGTCCGTGGGCAGGCAAGAAAGAAGCCTCGCGCGGACGGAAGGCTGCATGCACAACAGGTGATCTTTTCAACTTGATTGTTCATATAGTAGCTCGCATGATGAAAAAGTGTGGGCACCCCTGACCTAGAGCTTCAGAAAGCTTCTGTTCAACCATCTCAAAGCTCCCTGCTTGAGCGGTAATGGCACGATTGTCAGCATAGATGAAACACTCTGTCCCTTCTGGCAATGGCTGGTCATTTGTTTAAATGTTGAACATTGATGGAGCACGCACGCTCCCTTGAGACAGGCCGTTCTTCTGTTTTCGCCATCTGCTTCTTTGGCCCTGGAACTCAACAAAAAAGCTCCTGTTTTGTAGCAGATTTCCTATGAGGCGGGTGAGGTGGTAATCCTTTATGATTTTATAAATTTTTCTCAGGAGGAGGCAGTGGTTTCCAAGCCGCTGACAGGTCAATGAAGACAGCTCCTGTGATCTGCTGCCTTTCAAAGCCATCTTCTATGTGCTGAGTCAGGTTCAGCACTTGCGATGTGCAGCTTTTGCCTTTCCTGAAGCCAGCTAGCTGTGGAATCAGAAATGGGTCTATTTTTTCCATAATTCTATGCAAAATAAGTTTATCCAGAACTTTGTAAAGATGGCACAACAAGGAGATTGGTCTATAGCTTTTTGGATCATGACGGTCTTTGCCTGGTTTCAAGATGGCTATGACTCTTGCTTTCCTCCAGATTTTGGGCATCTGACAGGATACAGTGCAGTTGTTCATCAGCTCCAGCAGCCAGCACCATGCTTTTGGACCAAAGTTCTTAATTTGTTCCATCCGTAGATCATCCAGGCCAGCTACTTTGCTGTTCTTACATTTATTGAGAGCCATGTCTAATTCAGTAAATGTAAAAAGGTCATGAAGGTTGTTGTTCCCATTATCATCATCATTTATTATTTCATTAGTCGCCCTCCATCCAAAGTGCTCTGGGCAACTTATATATAAGTAGCAAAGACGCTGGAGTTCTGGCCGTAGAGCCGAGGAACTCAAAGCACAAGAGGAGTGGGCGAGGGAGGAAACCAGATGGTTTGGGGTTAATACCCGTAGTAGGGTCTGTCACTCACGGAGATCCTAGAGGATCCTGAAAGGTCACGTGGGTGGATCACTGTAGCCGGCGGACCCGCCAAGTGGCATTCCGCGGAAGCGCTCTGGTGGCCACGCCCAATGGCAGCGGCCGCTAAAGACACTGGTCCTTGTAGTTTAGTTGCCCAAAGAGCGCCCAGGGAGTGACGAGCCAGGAATCTGGCTGAAGACCGTGTATCAGAGAACACAGTCCCCGAAAAAACGGGGAGCCCGAAGGGACGTTCCGTATGGGGGTAGTGCCTAACGGCTGGAGCTCTCTCCGAAGCCAGCAGCGGGCCATTTCGTCTCTCAAAGACTTTCTCAGAGGCAGCATTTGGTGGTTGTGTCGTCCTCAGAGGTGTATAAATTCATAGAGGCTATCTCAATCAGCATAGAGGACGGACCATCCCAAGGAGTGGAAACTACGGGTATTAACCCCAAACCATCTGGTTTCCTCCCTCGCCCACTCCTCTTGTGCTTTGGGTTCCTCGGCTCTACGGCCAGAACTCCAGCGTCTTTGTTGCACCTCTGACTCAGGACTCTAATAAGTGACCTCACACATTGTGTTGCTGCGAATAACATTATGTTGCTGCGGAATATAATATTGTGTTGCTGCCTATTAGACCTATATAGGCTTATATTATAAGTCCTGACATTGTGTTGCTGCGAATTATTTGAGTGCTAAATGCTTTGTATATTAATACCATGCCAATTGTGTTGACCTCTTTGTAATGACC
This sequence comes from Anolis apletophallus, assembly GCA_030556195.1. Taxonomy (NCBI): domain Eukaryota; kingdom Metazoa; phylum Chordata; class Lepidosauria; order Squamata; family Anolidae; genus Anolis; species Anolis apletophallus. The sequence goes on from JARBWK010000004.1 coordinate 113,191,008, forward strand.
CACTTTATACATGTGCTGAACGAGATTTTACTGTAATAATAGTATTTTGATAATACCATGTTTCAACTTATATATAAACAAGGTAAAAACAGAGTAAGCTTACACAACAGGTATTAATATTAGATTACAGGTTAAATGCTTTGCTAAAGAGCCAAGTCTTAGTGCTTGAATAAAATACCGTAAGTCACGCATGGCTCTTATGTAAGGTGGCAACTAATTCCATAGAGCTGGAGCAGAGATTGAAAAAGCCTTATACCTTGTAGTTTCAAGGCGTACTTCTCTGGGACCCGGTATATAAAGCAGATTTTCTTGGGCGGGTCATGGCGACCACTGATGGTGAAAGGGAGAAAACAGCCATAACCATGTATGGGGCTATGCTCAAGAGAAAAATGGAGAGACTGTCCTCTCCTGGTCTGAACTGCATAAACTATCACTCATTCATGATAGTAAACTCCCACCATCTTACAACAGTGGGAGATGGCATTGAGGATATAACCCAGACCTCTTATTTATAGAGGTTATAACAGTAGAGCTTAATAACATCACAATTACCTCTGTGTACAAGTCTAAGAATTTAGTCCACTTTGCCTTTCTGAAGTTGAATCTTGGTTTAAATTGAACTTCCCGAGGCCTTATAGTTGGGAACAATTGGCATACTATTGGTCAGTGCTGTGTGTTTGGTATTGGTGGTCGCACTGATTTAGTGCATTGCTGCATAATGCTGTTGCTCACAAATAAGAGGTCTGGGTTATATCCTCAATGCCATCTCCCACTGTTGTAAGATGGTGGGAGCTTACTATCATGAATGAGTGATAGTTTATGCAGTTCAGTCCAGGAGAGGACAGCCTCTCCATTTGTATCCTCTTGAGCATAGCCCCATACATGGCTATGGCTGTTAAAGTCACCAATTACTACGGCTCTTTGGTACCTATCAAAGTTATCGAGAAACAAAACTGTTCATTTGGTGGCTTGTACACAGAGGTAATTGTGATGTTATTAAGCTCTACTGTTATAACCTCTATATTGTGGACACTGCTGACTTGGAGGCCTGGTTTTACCAAGACAGCGCTTCCATATTGCACATGTGGTCTTTCCGCTACTAAGATCATTCCTGGAACTTTGGGTCCTTTCTGTTGTTTATCCCTGTGTGTTTCTTGGACACACATCACATCACATTTCTTATCTTGGAACAGTTCATAGAGCAGTTGTTCTTTGGCAGCTGACATGCCTTCAATGTTGATTCAGATTATTGTCATGGTTGGTCCTGAAAAGGTCCGTTGGTTGGTTTGCTTTTTTGGTTGCATGCTGCAAGTCGCTTCTGATCGCTTCTGGAGTGAGAGAATCAGCCGCCTATGAAGACATTGCCCAGGGGATGCCCGGATGGTTTGCAATCCTGCGGGGAAGCTTCTCTCATGTTCCCCTTCATAAGACTGGTTGGTGGGGACATGAGAGATGGCCTTCTCAGTGGCTGACCCTTGACTCTGGAACTGCCTCCCCAGGGAGGCCAGAATGCTCCCCTCCATTCTGTCCTTTTGTGGGTTGGCAAAACACTTGTTATTCCAACAGATTTTTAATTCCAAAAGTTTTTAAAGAGTGTTGTATTGTTTTAAGTGGTACTGTTTTAAATAACCTTTTAACCTTTAAAACTGTAATGCATTTTTTTAAACTAGAGATTTGAAGTGCTTTCATATTGTGACTACTGTATATGTTTGATCTCGTACAGAAATCAAGTGCAGGTTTGGGGTTGACATTATGGATGTTGATATTATTTGTGACTAAGTCAAGGATAAAATGTTAGGGATCAGCATAGGTCTCAAGGGATCCTTTTTGTATAGACGCAAAAGCACCAGCACTGCCACAAGCTGCTGTCACCATTTTCCCACCTAGACATTTGGGCATACTACTCTGAAAAGAGGGTGATTCCTTTTTTTTCATCTATAAAAGTTAAGGTACAGTATTAACTCTTGTCAAAAAAAAGAATCACCCCCTTCTTTGACTAGAATGGCAAAATATAACAGCTTAGGCCCCTTCTATACTGTACTTATACCCCAAGATCGGATCCCAGATTATATGGCTGTGGAGACTCATATAATCCAGTTCAAAGCATATAACCTATGATTAGATCCTGGGATATAGGGACAACATAGATGGGGTCTTAGTCCATTCCGAAGAACCTAAAGGAAGCACTAACCCCCTCTTTGTCACACTGCCATTTCTGGTTTTTTTGAATGCCTTCACAGGAAAATGGCAGTGTTGGTGACTCTTTGGTGCTACTTTGCCTTTGTGAGAAGAGCAGAGAGGGTTTGGTGCTGCTGTTATGGGAGGCTCTCCTTGGTCAGACTCTTCTCCCGTCTGCCCTTGGTTGTCTGCAGCGAGTGAAGAGCCTATCCAGGGAGAGACCCTATTGTAAAAGAAACACTGACTTTCTTTGCTGTCCCTGTCAGGGCAGGGTAGTGCTAAAGAGCCTCCTGCCCATTCATTCAAAAAGGCCAGAGGAAAGCTACAGCAGACCCATGTCCAGCATTCTGTGTCACACAGTGGCCCACTAGTTGTACACAGGGATCTCTAGCAGAAAGGAGGGCAAAACCCTCACCTGCTCCCGACCCCCACAACCAGTACCCGGGAAATCCTTTACAACACAGAGGTGGCAAATTTATAGCTACTGATTCCCAATGAATCTGTTTTAAAAATCCATTTTGGCATAATTTTTTTAATTGTACATACCTTGGGGTACATTTTTACTCTACATGCATGATTGTATATGGTATGTTCAATTTTTTGTTCATTTTGTATTATTTTGCCCTTTTCTGTATTGCTCTTTTAAATTGTGAGGTTGTCCTGTGTCTAAATTTGGGAAGGATAGCAGGATTAGCCAAGCATAGAATTTGCTTTTCATGGGTTGACATCTTCATTGAGCTGTCCACCAAAACCCCAAGATCCCTTTCCAGGAAAGCTACAGCAGACCAGTATTGCCTTGACTAATATATAAGCCAATCCTGTTTTTAAAAATTCCATTTTGGCATAATTTTTTTTATTGTACATGGGGTACATTTTTACTCTACATAAGTGTATATGGTATGTTCATTTTTTGTTCATTTTTTGTATATTTTAACTTTATTGCTCTTTTAAATTGTAAGTTGTCCTGTGTCTAAATTTGGGAAGGATAGCAGGATTAGGATAAATATGTTGATGATAATGATATAAGAAGGAGCAAGACTGCTTCTTCTTTCCTCTGTGCTCAAGAATAGTCCATCTGTTCCAAAGTTATGTATTTTTAAATGCTATGTTCATTTAAATTAATTTTTAACTATATATTTAAGACAAATGGGGTGAAATAATTACTGTTTTTCTTCAGAGTTCCAATTCTTGCTTCCTGAGTATTTCAGAAATGTCATCCCACCCCCAATACATAGTCTTTATTGTTTTTGAATTGCCTTTCTTCTTCTTCTTCCCAGCTTCTTGAGGCTGATGTTTTCAAGTTTCCATCTGGCTGTCAACTCTTTGTAATAGGCTTAAGAGCTTGGCTACTTGATATTTCTAGGTACTGTAATACTCTCTATTAGAAGTGTTCACTTTAAATGGTAATGAAATTAGGGTTTTTTAGAGGAATACATTAATTAAGTATGTCCCATGTTATACATGTAGCATAATTATTTTCCCCTTTCTTTTCTCCCCTCAAAAATGACTGATATTTTTCTTATACTCGTAAGCAGAATTTCAAGAATACTAGTTTAAGAAAATTACAGGCAGTCCTTGAGTTACAAACAGGCAATTTACAAATGACCCATAGTTAAGAGTGGGGGTGAGATCACAGGAAGTGAGAAAAATCTACCCCATAGGAAGGGAAATTCACTCCAGAAAGAGTTATTATGGAGAAAGGGTGTCTCAGCTGAAGCTTCATCACCAATCCTTGTTTCCACAACAAGCCAATTTTTGTTTCAAAATCCAGTTATCATAGGGACAGAAAGTGAGGTGAATTATTCTAAACAGGGGAACAGGCAGCAAAAAAAAAAAAAAAACACCACATGGGTGTTAACCCTTTTCTCTGCTATCCAAAGCTAATATATGTATTAGGGGTGTGAAAAAAATCATTTCTGCCTCATACTTCAGATCTATTTTGTAAGATTCATACATACAATGTGACACTAGGAAATGCGGGGGCACTCATGCAAAAAACTTAAGAATCAAAACACTCACCTATGACTTTTTGTTAAAGTTCAGTAAACCCCGTAAGTCTCCAAAAGTCAGTTTCATTTTCAGCACAAGTAGCAAACTGTACCAGTGGTGCAAAGCCAAAAAGCCCATTCGTCTTTAACTTAAGGACAGCCAGGTTGCCTGTTGTGGGAGTGTAAGCGATCTGGGAGGAAAACTGAGGATTCTCAGAAATGTAGTTTGGGAAGACGAGGACCCCTGTGACAAAGAATTCGAAAGGGCTTTCCCTAAACTACATTTCCTAAAATTCTACTCGCATGAGAAAGCCCCAGTGAGGTAGGGGAGAGCTATTGTCCACCCATACCAGCAGCCAGTCATGCAGTTTAGAGTTCCAATAAATTATTAAAGCTGCAAAGAGGATAGATAGTAAATCTTAACTGGACTGAAAGGAAAATCCCTAAGTTGAAGTTCTCTTGCATGTCATAGAGAGACATTCAAGAGTATAGCTGTTGCGACTTTTTAAAAGAAAGTTGTTGTTGAAACTTAAATAATTTCCCAAAAATCAGTAGATGTGCAAATCTTTCTGAAACTTGGGGTGATTATGCCCTGGTTATCTTGTGTCATTATAAACAAATCAAGGAGATAGCTGTTTTAGGGTGTTTTTTTATTTTAAAAAAGTTGTTTGTTAAAAAAAATCCTCAAAGATCAGTGGATGAGTTACACATTCTGAAATTGTGTGTGTTGGGGGTTACAGTGGTAAACATGTTCTACAATTGTACCAAGTTTTATCTTGACAGCTCTAACAATGAAGGTGAAAGGAGCCTTTGAAGTTTCCCCATTGGCACAATTACTTTTTTTTAAAAACCCTGTTTTCCCAAAAAATAAGGCACCCCCTGAAAATAAGACCTAGTAGAGGTTTTGCTGAATTGCTAAATATACGGCCTCCTACCCAAAATAAATCTAGAAAAGTTTTTGTTTGGAAGCATGCACCTCCCTAGTTGCTGGAAGCTGCAGTACCATCCCTGCTGTACAAGTAGTCCAGGAACTGGTGTCGGAGATTGTTACAATCTCCAGATAGTGTGTGGAAATCAGGTGCTTTACAGCCCTTATTTTTTATGCCCTGTGTGTGAGGGCCAGTATATTTATTATGTACTGACAACTACTGTACTATATATAAGCAAAGTTCTATTTTTTGAATTGTGAATTTATGGAAAAATAAGGCTTCTCCTGAAAATAAGACCTAGTGCATCTTTGGGAGCAAAAATTAGTATAAGACACTGTATGACTTTCAAGGAAACAGGGAAGTAATGAAAAATTCATTATATCTGCATTGTTGTAGATTTTTTCGGGCTATATGGCCATGTTCTAGAGGCATTCTCTCCTGACGTTTCACCTGCATCTATGGCAAGCATCCTCAGAGGTGAGGAGGTCCCCTGAGGATGCTTGCCATAGATGCAGGTGAAACGTCAGGAGAGAATGCCTCTAGAACATGGCCATATAGCCCGAAAAAATCTACAACAATGCAGTGATTCTGGCCATGAAAGCCTTCAATAATTTGTTATATCGTTATAGTTACTATATTGACCCCTCACGACATTTTAGAAACACTTTAGAAATGATGTTCTTGAAACGTGTTTTTTAATTGATCACAGAGGCCTAACATGTATGTATTTCTCTGGAGTTACACTTAAGAAATGTGCCTGTTCCGACTTATATTAAAAGGGAAGTTAGGAACTTTGGAGTTATTGTTAGCAAATTACATCTTTACTGATAATCTAATATTTCACATTGGGGGTGAGGGGAAAAGAGAAATGGCAATATACATAGTTATGAACATTGCATCTAATTCACATTTATTTCTTTAGCGGCTTTGAGATGGCTTACACTGTATACTCATTTATTATTTATTTATTTACTATTTTTATATGCCACCCTTCTCAACCCCGAAGGGGACTCAGAGCGGCTTACAGCAAACAACAATACTGCCAGAGTGGCTTACAATGTACATATAACAATATTGCTGGAGTGGCTTGCAGCAAACTGAAACAACAACAATTAACATTACTGTCATAGCACAACATTAGCACTACACATCATATTGCACTACAACGTATCGCAATATTGTTAGCAATATTGCATGTAATACTAATATACAAATTATAATATCACGATATAATTATTATATCACATTATCATTGGCAGTATTATACTGTTACAATACAACACCACCAATACCAAATGCATATACCACACACCATACCGTAATCATACTATTATTATTAGTATTACATTACAATTATTATACTGTAACATAATACAATATATTGACATAATATATTATAATTTTATAATTTAAACATAGCAAGAGGGGCTCCGAGCTGATGGTAAAGGCAGGAGGCAAGGTGGAACTGCCTTTCCGTCCCCTTCTGTCTTCACTCTGGCCCAAAGCAGCAGTTGGTCTGTCACGTGTCTGTCTCGAAATTTTAGTAAAAAAAACATACCAGAAACCTTGGTTGACTTATCCACATGTCAATGTGAGTACTGTACCCTAATTTTTATCAAGAAAGGAGCTACCCCCTTTTCTTAGTAGAAGAGCAAAGGTGAGAGCTTAGTCAGTCCCAGAAGAACCTACAAGAAGCACCAAGCACCCTCTACTCTCTCCATCATGGAGCTGCCTTGGGCCTTTTTGAATACTTTGATGGGAAAATGGTGGTGATGGCTGGGGCAACCTACATTGTAAAGTGGCATTAATGCATTCTCCTCCCTGCAAAATTTCCCATGACTTCTTTACAGGTCATTACAAAATCCATAGCTTTGGCCCCCTGAACCTGCCCCCAACTTATACATGAAGTCAACATATACATTAACATATACAATAATTCTAGATTGCATGGTGGCAACTAAAATTATGTTCTCTATAGTGCAAGTTTTAATTGTATGTGAGAATGTAACTTGGAGTGAAAATTTTATTAGCCTTATCTCAAACCTTTGTGTATGGATGCTGTTACTGGTTAAGATGGCCTTGTGTACTGATAGAGAGGAAAACGCCAATTCTTTAAATAAATGTAGAATAATTTTAACAAGCAAAAAACTAGAGAGTTTTGTTTTGTGGCTTTGCGAGCCATTGAATTGTTCGACAATTTGCTACAAAACTAATGCAACTAGAAACCAAAATCTTGCTGTACTTTGGGATACATTTTGCTCACCGATAACTTCAGAGCCAGATATATGTATAATAACCCCAAGGCAGGGGGCTCTATATTCCTCTGTTTTAGTTTATATATTATTGCTGAAATTTTCATAGACCACCAGTAAGGTTTTCTTACAGGGCCAAGCAATATATGGCATTAAACTGCCTTTTCTTGACATTTTGTATGGCTTTTGAAATCTTTCACACTAGCATTTTCACAGCAAGCTCCACGCGGCTTAACAGCACTGAGCATATAGTAAAATTGTTAAGATAACTTTATCCTATAAAATGGCATGTAAACTGAGTTAAATTAAGAAAAGCTGCCTGAAATTTCAAATCACACACCATTTCCTAAAAATAGGTGAGACAGACTAAAATAAGCCTTTATAGGTGGAAATGGTAGTGCTGCAAGGCCACTGCCCTGACAGTTCTGTTCTCAGCTTCCCCTAAATAAACTTGGCTGGTAAAAGCTATTTGGAGCAAAACCTTACTTTTTGTCTATAAAAAGAAGGACAATAGAGGAACAGGCATTGACTATGCTAGTGGAAATATCTAAGGCTCTGTAAATTATATCCAGCCTATTAGAGGAACTCCTAAAATAACAGTTCACATGGACATCATGAGCAAGTCAGATTTGAAACATGGTCTAAAAACTTCTCATGAGTCATGTTTTTCACATTACATCTGTCTTATCTTGTGAAGCACCTTACATAGTGAATTATGTAGGTACAACTTTCAATATGCATAGCTGTGAATCCAGCACTCAATCGTATTGAACATGTATGTGCATGTGTGTACATACATAACCAATGAACCTGAAAACGCAGGCATCATTTGCAGTGAAAATTAAAAGGAAACGCTATTAGTTCTCCAAGCCCAAGCACTGGGTCAGCAGATTATTATGAATGTTGATGATAGAGCTAGATGTGTACAGAGACAAAAAGGTCTGGGTTGCCTAAAAGGAGTAAAGAAGGACCAAATAAGGAGTGGGTGATATCATGAAAAATATATAAACGGCTGGTTTGTTTACCTTATTTCACTGAACTGAAGCTCAAAAGAACCTACTCTCTGATCAATTGCAATAGCTTATCAATCCTCCATGGGTACTGGGTGTATTGGCTTTTATTATTGCCTTTTTGTTAGATTTGAAGTATTTTGTCAGACTGCAACAAACTGTAGATTGCAAACAAACTCAGATGATAGTGGAGACACTTGACAGCTGTCTAACCTGATTGTAGGAACTCCATAACCTCAAATAGAGTGAACTGTATCAGAAATGCAATTTAAAATGCAGATCTCTGAAACTCTCAGATTTGTTATTACAAAGATTATAAAACACTGAGATGCACAATAGAATTTGGAGTAGGAGGTAAAAAGGTTGCAGAGTGTGTGGAGTTATGCTCAGATCATATTTGGTAATTATACATGCACACACACATATACAGGCACCCCTCCACATCTGCTATGACTGAGGGCACACGGGCCCCGTGGAAGTGTAAGCTGCCATTAAAAAAGTTGCATTTTTAAACCTGAGAATAGACCTCTCTAGGAATGTCTGTTTCTTCCGTGATTACTCTGTGGTCATCATCCTCTGGAAGCTGAAGACAGAATTGTATTGAAGGATCTAGAGATTCCCAGAGAGATGTTCTGTCAAGAAATATCTAGGTCTTCCAGCATAACTAAAGGAAGCTGACCATAAAGTCACACTGGAGAACCTTGAGATTTGTAGAGAGAACATTTTAAATTAAATCCATGAATAATCAAATCCACAAAATCCAAAACTGCAAATGTGGAGGGATAATTGTATGCATGAGTCATACACTCATCCCTCCACATACACATACATTTTGGTCATGTCATGTGACTTTGGAAATGAAATACAATAACAAAATGTATACAAATAGCAAAAACCTCCAATACATTGGAATATAGGTTTCTGATAAAATTATTCTACTTCCCAAACCATTATTTTTCCAGCATGGATGTGATGGTTGCAGAAGGAATTGACTTGATAGTCTCGCTTGCAAATTCATTTGCTGCAAATCTGGAATTATCCTGCATCCCAATAATTTATATTCCTTCCCACAGGAAGCAATTATGGTTCTTGGGATAGAGAAAAACTCCAGTCTCCCCCAAGCCAAGCATCGCAGGCTTCTGTTAACCATCCCAACTTACCTGGACAGCATAACCTTCCAGTTAATCATCCTCTCAACCCTCTCCAACAGAATCATCTTCTGCCAAATGGTACGGGGTGAAATCCTTTCACATTAACCTTCCGATATGTTCAAAGTTCTATCACTTATATTTCATTAAAGGGACTACATTCAAAGGAAAAGAAACACGTGCTAAAGACAGCAACAAGAAAATGTGATTTTTGTAAAATTCTCTAAATATAATCAGAAGGGACCATTTTGAAACAGTGTTTCATTAGAGAACTATTTAAAAGAAATTATTTACCAGCAGTAATAAATATTTAACATCAAGACATGTTACTGTGAGAAATTGAGTGGATTGTGTAAGAAATGGCTAGAAACAATTGTCTTTTTATTTGTTTGAGTATAATTATGAAGGGTTTATGTGAACATCATTGTCAAGTTGCAGCCTAGTTCAAGGATAATAAGCAGGAGCTTGTTCTTGAGCTGGTCTGAGTCCCTCCTTGGAGGTGAGAAGGTCAGGGTACAACCATTTTAAATAAATAAATAATAAATGGTCATGTCACACTTTACTCAACATATCTGTTCTGTAGACATGTATAGGAATGTTGATTTAAGCAAGCAGATCACTTGGTTCAGAGTTCTGAGGACTTTCGCATTTTAGACAGCAGGTAAAACACCACAGATTTCAATGCTTCCTTGAATTTAAATCAAATAAAACAGAAAGCCCAAAATCCAAAATATTGAATATAGAAACAGGGTTAAACTGGTAAGTTAATTTTCCTTAAATTGGTCAATGGTTTAGTCATACATAAATTTTGACCCTGCCTTTTTCGTAGACTCAAATCAGCCTAACATCACATTATAAATACCTAAATTGTTTCTGCTTTAAATCGATCATCAAAATATTCTCAGCCTATTTCTTACTCATTCATGAGTCTTGCAGTTCTTTCAGTAATGCTGGTGCCAACTTTACTTGTTGTCCATTTTGGAGCTCTCAGCATTTTTGCATTTATATACATATATAAATTTATTTGGGTTCTTATATACCACCCAAAAACAGCTACTCACGATAATAGTATTGGGACATAATTAAAGCAATAAAATGACAGAAAAAATATAGATAAGTGATATGCAACACTGTTAAACAGACTTCACTATAAACACTTGATGCAAACAGGATAATAAGAGTTGGGTGCTACATCAGCCATCTCATAGAGACCATTTGATAACTATAGGGAGGCAACACTCTCCCCAGTAGTAATCGGTCAAACTTTAATGGTTGAAAAATCTAGGAAAGCGTTTCTAAAGACTCTCTAACAGTGCAAGTAGGGAGTCATGTAAAGATCCCATGTAGGAAGATGCAGTCCTTTAGTTAGCATGGTTCCAATCTGAAGCTATTGCTGATGAAGTCCTGGGTTATTTCTATTTCATTTATGGCATTTGAATTTTGCTTTCATCCTAGAGTGGGACTCAGTGCAACTTCCAAGACAATTAAAATATTCACAATAAAAATTTAAAACTATTAAAAGCAGATAAAACAACATAAACATTTTGAAAACATACACAGTTTTAGAAAGAATAAAATAGCCCCACGGAAAGTTCTCCTGCTTACATGTTATAATGCTTATTTTTTCCAGTTCCAATTAAATATCTTTAAGCCCTGTTTTGGACTAACTGAAGTTTCTGAGATGTCTTCAAATAACAAACCCAAGTACAATAATTCAGGCTATGGGTAATTAAATTAAATTAAATATATGTATGTCCCGGTAGTACTGCAGACTTGCACAACTCTATTTCTGTATTGGTACCTTAGAGTTGCCATAAGATGTAAATGTCTTGAAGGCAAAAACAACAACAACAACTAGAACCCTCCATATTGGACTCTGGGAATAAAAGTAGAGGTTCACTTGCATGATTATGCAGTCATCAGAACAACTGTATGGGACAATAGCAGATAACCGATGTTTGCCTGGAGGGATAGGAGTAGTTAATGCGTTCCTTCAGATTTCTTTTGCACTGCACTTGTCATCATCAATCCCCATTGACTTTGCTGGCTAAGGAGTTACATTTCACATCTGTTTGGCCACTGGTTGCTTATCCATCCTTTAGTTTAGGAGCAAGGGACTTCCAGGGTAAGGGTGGCTTCTGCCTACACAGGATTCTGGAGAGATGGAGCTACTTAGCACCCTGCATGTTACACCTCTCCCAATTTCTTTCCAAACATTTAACCACCACCCCCGGTGGTTAGTACCACCCTAAAATTTTCTGGAGTATGTAATCAACTACTGAAAGCCATCTCTCTTTCTCTCTGCCTCTTTAAAATCCCATGGGAGTGAAACAGTGACAGCCCCAGATAGTCAATTATACTCTCGGAAGAGATCTTTTTCATCCCCCCCCCTTTGTACAAGATTTAGAGGGGGGCAAAGAATGTCAGAGAAGATTTGGGACCTGCCAGCTAAGATAGCAGAATGTACACAACTAAATTTACTGAAGCATAATGTGCCATCAAATGTTATGTGCCATCAAATGTAATGTGTACCTCAATTTTGAAGTTGCACATTACAAAAATTGGATTTGCTCTTGAATGAAATGCACCCAACAGTGTAAGCAGAGCATGCTAGGGAGGCAAACGGCATAAATGAGGCCATTTGGGAAGCCACAGCCCTCTCTCAGGTTGAGGCTGGTGAACTGGCCATCCTTAAAACAATTCCCAGTCGGCTTCATTCACCAGGCCTTCAAAATCAAAGGGAAGGTTATGTAGGCATCATCAAGAGACCAGTTGAAAACCACATGAAACTGAACAGGGGGGGGACCCCGACGGCTGCTTGGCAGGCAGGATCTGGAGCCCCGAGGCCGCTAACACCACCAGGAACAGCCCCCAACGCCTTTCCTCCCTGTCTGGCCTCTGGGGTTCCAGGTTCCTCCGAGCCTTTTCACGCAGGTGGATTTATGTGTATGATTCTGACACAGCCATTGAATATAACGTTCACCCCAATTTTGGCAATGTAATTTAGCCAAAAATGGTTAGCATTAGACTCGAGTAAATATGGCATTTGAATCAATGACCAAAGTTTAGAATACTGCTTGCTTAATTTCAAGGATAATTGAAACATAGAATCTCCCTCTTGCAGTCTGAAATGGAACAATCCCCCGGATTCTTCACCATATTATTTTTCTGAATATGTAGGTTGGGCGAGAAGGTAATATTGACCAGTGAAGGCACCTCAGCCAATTGTTAGCCCAAGTCAATTAAATTCTTTGAAACATTGGGAATTTGGTAGACATGTAGGTTGGATCTGTAGTAGTTGGGAATAATCATTGGTTTTAGCTCATGGTAAGGATCAAAAACAAGGCACTAGCAGTTTACTACTGTAGTAGTATTGATACAGTTGGTAATTATTTTCAGAAGGCAAATTGTTGGACGGGGAAGAGGAAAAGCCTGATGTATACACAAGCCCTTAGAAGTCGGTGGCATAAATACTGTTGTTGGGGTTATTGTATGAAAGCAGTGATAATGTAAACCTCATTGAAGATACTGTGGTGTATTATGTAAAACTTCCATTAAAACATAAATTCAAGGCAATGTCATAGTTTTCCATACAATGGAGGTGTCATTGTGCTCTTCAAACTCTGTTAGTTAACTGGTGTTTAGAGACAGATGTTAAAATGATGGCCTGCTCCCAACAAAAATGGGAAGATTACTTCACGGGAGCTGGTTATTCTTTGGATTTGGACATCTGTACCATAATGAATGTACCACCTTTCAAGGTTGATTGCTTATCCCATACTGAGCAATGATAGTAATAGTTTCTTCCCTTGCATATTATACTAGAAACAGTAGCATAAAGTATGTTTTCCTACTATTGTAATACTTGCGAGCTAAGGACCAATTGAGTAAAACTTTACCATTGTCTGGTGGGTAGTTAAATTGCCTTTGTTTAGTGCCAGAAATGCTGGTAACATTCAGTGTTTTAAAGTCATAAATGCATTTTTGCTTTATTTTTTCCCCAAGGCCTGGAGCTCCCTTTTATGATGATGCCTCACCCGCTTATTCCTGTCAGCTTGCCACCAGCATCTGTCACAATGGCGATGAGCCAGATGAACCACCTTAGCACCATCGCAAACATGGCAGCCGCAGCACAAGTACAGAGTCCTCCCTCAAGAGTTGAGACGTCTGTTATTAAGGTAACTGTTTAGCTTAAGAACAGAAAAAAAAACCCATAAATGGGCAAATATTGAATAAAGTAGTCATATTTTCCCCCAGTAATCTTTTTTCTTTCTTCGGCTTACATTTCCACTGTTTTAAAATATGATGTATCTAGTTAAGGGAATTCACTTCATATGCAGAGCCAAGTATTTTATATCTAGTTTTTTTCCCTCCAGTCTTCTATCTTTCATAGTGCTGCTTCCTAGTTGAAGACAGGTTCAGTCTCACTTCACAGGTGTTTTCCTAACCTTTTAAGTAATCCTTACTAACAAGAAACTGTGGATGTCCTTGAAGTTCTGCCTTCAGTGAACATTTTTGTCAGCTGTTTTATATTTTTTTTGTTTTGCCCCTTGACCAGTAAGATTTTTTATGTATCCATATGAAAAAGAGAGTTGGATAACAGAGTTTTGAACTATTCCTCTTAGAAAGCTACAGTATCTTCATATCACCCCACAGATTCAGGGACAAGACTCTGTCTTCCGTGATCCTTAATTATTAATATTTATTAATATTTAGTTGTCTAGAAAAGTCAGAACATATCTTCTAAATGTAAGCATCAGTAAGCAGACCTCACAACTTCTGAGGATGCCTTTCATAGATGTGGGAGAAGTGTCAAGAAAGAATGTTCTGGAACATGGCCATACAACCCGGAAAACTCACAGCAACCCATTTAAGGGGTACTTTCTGATATATCAGCGATATTCAGATCCTTGATTCTATTAAATTGAACAAGAATCCTTACAAACTAAAAAAAATCAGGATCAAACATGTATTCTGTAGCTTGATTTCAGCTTTTTGTTTGTTTGTTGAACTAAACAATACGGCATCCAGATATTTCTTCCTGAAGTCCTTATCAATTTAATGGAAAGGGAGAAAGAACTCAACTAGGCCATAGAGGTTTTCCTCCTTCCTTTAACGCTTCTTTGGGGACTAAGTGAAGTAGGGAAGGATTTAAACCTTCCTTCTCTGTATGCAGCGTTCCCAACCAGAATTAGTTGCCCCACACTTTATTTATGTAAAACAAAAACAGGCATAGAATCCATCTTGAATATAATGTGGAATTTGGGTTTGAGCTAGTTTTGAGATACGAGCTGCCATAATGTGAGCTTCCATCAGCAAAATGTTCTTTGCAAGGATTGTGGGCCAAAGATCCTTAAGAAGCAGATCCTTTGGTGTGTGCCTTCTGTCCTCATCCTAGAAGGCAAAAAAGATAAAAGTATTAATGAAAAAGTCCACTGAAGGCAAGCAATTCTATTCTTCTGGTGAGTCCAGGATACAAAGGTGTAAGGATATTCCTCAGGATATTCCGTGTTCAGTTGTTTCTTTTCCACCAAAGGGCATTACACATCCTATTCACATTCCAGTACCAATGTCCCATCCACAAAGTGGGAGGCAAAAATATTGACTTCTCATAATGTTGCAAGGAGTACAACTTAATATAAATAGTTAAATATCAGTGAAGTATTTTCACAAATTTTAGCAAGAGTGACAAGTGTGGCCAGCACTGCCAGCTCTGGTTTGGGGTTGTATGAACTTGAACTCTCCCTTGACAACAGAAAATTGACACTGCCTTCCAGCCTAAAGTTGACATTTACTTAGATGTAAAGCTTGGTTCTTGAATATCTAATGAACAGGAAAAGTAAAGGAGGATTTGCTGATTTCTTTTGCAACTGAATTCATCATGAGCTTATCTTTTCCATAGAGCATACTGGGACTTAAATTATTTAATTAATTGGAATTATGGATTGGCATTCCCAAAGGGCAGTAATGATATGTTAATTACAAATCACCCAATTAAACTAAATAAATCATAATTTGCTCTATTCATCTTATCCCTAGTCTCAAAGCAAATTTGAATTTAGAAAGCCCAAAACTCTGCTACCGGAACTTGTGCTTTGGATATCTGTGGTTGAAGGGAAACCAGTGAGAATTCGACTGGCTTTCTGTAGATTGCATCCATATAGCTTTCAAGATTTATTCTTCTTGATTACGCAGTATGGCATTAATTTGAGATAATGAATTGCACCAAAGTGTGAAATCAACACCAGAGAGAAAATAAACGCCTATTTCTCCATACAGGCATTTAAGTACGTTTACTGCTTTAATTCCCAACAGCTTGTGAAATTTTTAAAATGACAAACTCTCATTTGCCTCAGTAGAAAAGCTGATTTGGAGAGCCTTGCCAACTCAGATCTCTTGCTGACCTTTCCCTACAATTCACCAAGTTCTTCTAAGCCAGAATTGTTATCTTAAACTTGAAACCTCATATGTCATTCTGCTATTAAGCAGTGCTTCATTTTCCAGAGATAAGAGGCTGTAATTACAATTACGCAGAAAACAAATCTTAATTTTCTATTTTTAACTCTTTCGGAAGTCAAGCTATAAAGAATTCAGTACAAAAGGGCACATAACACATCCCTGAAAAGGGGAAAATTGTGCTAAGCATTATAACCCCACCTGATGAATCTACGCCCTTTCTGAAATGAGATGAACATTAGATACCCTTTTTGTAATTGAATGTTGCGATCTGTGAATTGGAGGAAAGAGATCGCAGGAATGAGCAGGGACAACAGACTGTGACAATAGTAAATCACAGCGAGTGTGACAGCTGTGACCCAAAGAATGCTTTAGGCAGGAGATGCCTTTCATCACCTGCCCATGGCTTCAGAAAACCAAGCTTGTTAGCAGTGTCTGCTTTCCCTGAGCAGAAATATGTATGATCAGTATACAAGCATTTCAAAAATAAATGCTATAGCTTAGAGCTGATGATAACAGGTTTGTAGTAACACTCAGAAGACAGCCATAAAACAGTATCAGGCACTATGCTAAATGCATGAAGCATACATTGAAATACCAATTTCTAATAGAATATATTACATAGTACAGTACCTATAGTGCTCTGTTATTATCTGAATGGCTTACACATTTGGAAAACATAGGAAATGTGATGATAAATTGAGAAGTGCTTCTTTCCATTGGTTTGTTGAATGATAAAATGTCACAAATATCTGATAAACTGAACTATTCAGTGGTGGAATTCATATGGAGTTACCGGGTTTGTGGGAACTGCTTTACATGTTACTTTTTGTATAATGTATATGTATATGCACTCACACATTCTCTCTCTCTCTCTCTCTCTCTCTCTCTCTCTCTCTCTCTATATATATATATATATATATATTCAGCTGTGCAAATTAAATTAGTACCCAAGCCAGGTAACCTGGAATAACTATGCATTTTAGCTACCACAGCCACATTCCTTGTTATATAATGTGTGATCTTTTTGCCATTGCTGTATTGTTTATAAATAAGATCGATACCTCCAACTGTACTTTGCTTGTCAGGATAAGAAGTGCAATGGATATGCAGATTTTCCGTTCCAGATTCTGCAATTGCACGTTCTCCCCCCCTTTTTTTGTTGTTGTTGCAGTTTTAACACTTTCAACACACTTGTGGTTTCTTTTTTCTCTAGTTCCAGTGATTGGCACATTAAAATGTGGCAACAAAAAACAAAAATCTCCAAGCACATCAAGCATTACTAAAGTTATTATATAGCATGCCTTTCTGTGGACTGGAGTTCTCTTCACCGGATGCAATCTTTCTCTGTGTTATTGATGCTCAATGTTCATGTTGATGAAACACTGTTAAAGAACTTGATGAAATACTGTGTATATCTCATATTGTGTGTGTATGAGAGAGATTTTACTGATATACCCATGTTGCATATCACTGCACTAACTGAGTCTTTATACGAGTGATTGGAGTATTAGATCAACATTGTTTGGGCCGTGTATAACATTATACCAAGCTACACTTGCATATTTTTTGAAACACGACAGAAGAAGCACCTTGATGCTGTAACATGTACAATGCAGTGTTTAATTAGTGCATGTGTAGCTACTGTTAGTATTATATGTATTTTGCCCTCCCATCCCCCGAATGAAGGAGACTTGAGACAATAACCACACGACAACAATTCTTTGGGTCAAATTGGGCAAAACTTTATTTGCCTATTTAATTCACCTCACTAGCCTGAAATGGTGTCAGGGATCCAATTTCATCAACAGCAACCACAACTGATCAAATTTGCGGGCGAACACCAATATTGCCTGATTAATCAACCAGGATAACTTAATGAGGGAAATGAGTAAGAGGCCCATTCTCCCACAGCGGAGAAGAGCCTCTTCTCATCCCAGGGCCAAAAACTCAACTTTACCCACTAACCATAACTTTGGGTGCATACATAACTAACTGGCCCTCACCCCTGATGGGGGTGTACACCGAATATGGCATTTCCCTCTCTAATTACCACCACAGACTGGAGGTAGGTGTCCACCTTACCTCCATCCCCCCCCTTTCTTCTAACACCCTTTCCAAAGAATGACTAATATCCTCCAAAAATAACTGGTTGCCCTCATCGGACAAGTGGACGCCATCGTCCCTAAAAACAATTTGGTTGGCAGGATGGATGAACCTATGTCCTATGTAGGACCCATTACCTGCCGTAACCACATTACGCATGGCCCGATTCACCCTCTTACGGGCCCTCTCCAACAATTTGGGGTCCGCACCCCCACGCCAAGACATCCGTGGCGTAATTTCCGACCACATCACATGCACTCCAGGCCATGCTCTCCAAATTTCAAAAATGTCGGCTCTCGCTTGAAAAAACAGGGATAATGATCACATCAGGGGGGAACACACCCCTGCCATGAAACAACATGGGACACAGCCCATTCCACTGCAGACCGCGTCTGCCCATCCATTGCACATTTGCAACAGCACTTAAGCCCAGATGTTGGCCAAAGGGGGAATTGAGAGCATGCTGCTCGGCCCAATAGATGTAACTATGGCCGCAGATCAGCACTCTCCTCATCCTCTCCGACCGTTCTGGACCTGCAACGATAGAAAACAGAAACAGTATCAAACAGGCTTAAGTGTTAACATTGCGAACATAACCCCTGTAAGCCCCGGAACGCCACCTCCCCAAAGACATGATAGTTCCTACATCATATCCGATTGCGGCTGCCGACGAGGCTGCTCCAATTCTAAACGAATGGGTACCAAATTGTTTGCCCTCTAAGCCTAGCAGCTTCAAGGCCCTTTTAGTAACCGGCCAAAATTGATATTTGGATAATGGCGTCCCATCCCGATGGCAATACAGGTAACCCGCAGCCGGACCCCGGAGTGCAAGGTAGCGTGTCATGGCCAACACCGGACAAAGTTCTACGTCACTGGCTCTACCAAGCCTGACCAATGAGCCCTTGGCAGTTTGATCAGTCTTTGACGACCTGACCGTTATTTCCAACATATCACCGTCCAATTTAATGTCAGACACCAAGAATGCTCGTTGTGACGAGTCGGCTTTGGATGACGCCACCAACTCACTCACTCTAAAAGCGCCAAAAAAGGCGGTCAAGGCAGCCGAGTGGAATAAAGCCTGTTCGTACTGGGAATCGCATACAGAGGCCCACTGGTGCCCAAGCCCTTTTAAAATGCCTGGCATCAAAGGCTCCCTTGTGTCAACAACCCTGCCACTTTGCTTAGACCACCCTGCCATTAGTTTGTGTAGGCGGAAGTCGTTTGTTGGGTCAGACATGCCCTGCGCTTTAAACCAGTAGGCCAGCGCTGACAATTTTACCCAGATTGAATGTACGGCCAATCCCCTTCTTTTGTTATAAATGCAAAACTGCGCTACATGGTCATAGGGCACCGGGAAGGACTTAGGCAAACCGTAGTACTCCCTGAAATCCACGAATTCCCTGACGGCCCTGAAGTATCCCTTCCTCGAACTGGGAGCTAACGCCAGCGACATGCCGACAGCTACCTCGTCACTCCAGCCTGCCAAAGATGGTCTGGCATGCATCTCGGGCATTCGTCTGTGGTGGGCGCTAGCAGCCTGAAGCACTCCATCTGCATACGAGACAGAGCGTCGGCCAATGAGTTATCTAGCCCCGCAATGTGAAATGCTCGGAAAAGAATGTTCAACTTTAAACAATGAAGCGTAAACAAACGCAAGGCACCCATAACCCTCGCTGATCTAGACGTAAGGTTATTGATGACCTGCACGGTGGACATATTGTCACACCAGAAGTGAACTGAGGAGTTGGTAAACCTATCGGCCCAGATGTGAACAGCTACCAAAATTGGGAAAAATTCCAGGAATGTGAGGTTGGCCGTGATGCCCAAAGCATGCCAATTACTGGGCCACCGTTCAGCGCACCACTGACCATCAAAGAACACTCCAAACCCCAAAGAGCCTGAAGCATCCGATGCCACCTGCATTGCATTTTTAAGAGCAGGTTCTGGCGCCAGAATGAAATACCATTAAAATTTTTGATGAAACTTAGCCAAATTTGTAAATCTGCCTTAATGGCCCGTGTCACCCTAATGTGGTGCGACTGTGCCGGATATAGCGTCGCACAGTCTCCGCAGGAAAGCCCTGCCTGGAGCCACCACCTTACACGCAAAATTTAAATGACCAATCAATTCCTGGAATTCTCTCAGCGTGGCCTTACTCTTAAGCAAAAATTGCTCTAACCTATACGTCAGGTCAACCACCTTAGCAGGCGGCAACCTGGAATGCTGGTTAACAGTATCCAACTCAACTCCTAGGAATGTCAACACTGGACCCGGCCCCTCGGTCTTTTCGTTGGCCAATGGCACACCCAGATGTTGTGTCAAGCTCTGAAAGGCGCCCAAGAGTGCCTCACAGTCCCCTGACCCAAACCTTCCCACAAAAAGGAAGTCATCCAGGTAGTGGACAACCCCTTGAAGGCCGGATTCAGTCCTAACCGCCCACTCCAAAAATGTACTAAACGTCTCGAAGGCGGCGCACGACACCGAGCAGCCCATAGGCAACGCCCGGTCAATATAAAAACGACCTTTAAATCGAAAACCCAGGAGGTCAAAGTCCTCCGGGTGGACCGGGAGCAGCCGAAAGGCAGACTTAATGTCGCACTTAGCCAATTCAGCTCCTGGACCGTAACGTTTTACTAGTCGCACCGCCGCATCGAAAGACATGTAGTGCATCGAGCAAAGTTCATCCAGTATCGCGTCATTCACCGAGCTGCCCCGTGGGTAGGACAGATGATGAATGAGCCGATACTCACCTGGGGCCTTTTTTGGAACAATACCCAACGGGGAAACTCTCAACTGGGGAATGGGAGGAGAAATAAATGGGCCTAAAACCCTCCCTTCCTCTAACTCCTTATTAATCTTACTTTGTACCACGGCCTCCATACCAACTAAAGATTTAAGGTTAGGAGACAAACGTGGCACCCTGGGACCTTGGGCTGGGATGCGAAAACCGAAGGTAAAGCCGCAGCGCAAATACACTGCCGCAAATACACTGCCCAGCCAGTGTCCCAGCGGACCCAATTTAACTGGGCTGGGGCCCTTTTGGAACGGGAGACTGGGCCCCTCCCTTTTTACCATATTGTCCCTCACGAGGGTTCCCTTTACCTGACTTGCCCCTGTTGCAGTACTTGGCCGAATGATTCCCGGCACATATGGCACAGGCATGTGAAAACTTGCAGAACTTCCTTCCGCACACCCCTTGGCCAGAGAACTCCCAACAAAACAGCTTTTTCCCCTGGGACTGCCCAGCCTGGGGCGCTTGCCGAAAGGGTGGCCCCGCCTTAGATGTATGCACTAAGTGCCCACTATCCGCAGGGCCCCTGGGACGGCCCTCGCTGCATTCATCACCTGCAGCCACAACTGGTTGTCAATTAAATCCCAACGTTTCGTTGGGTCCAGCACCGCCAGGGACCGAAAACGCCTGTCGTACTCTAACCAGGCGTTCCCTACAAACCTCATGTGCGCCCCATAAATCAGATTCTGATACTTGAAAAGGCCTCTAGCCCTATAAGGATGTGCCTCTGCCAAAATACCTGCATAGATCGTATAACATGCAAGCCAATTTTCCCAATTATGTTCGACCTTCCTTTTCTTCAGCCTATCCTTTCCTTCATCATCTAGTTCATCCTTTTCTTTTCTAATTCCCTGTAGAACAGGGTAAACAAATCCACAAACTCATTCCTCAAGATTCGCTCTACCGTTTTTGGAGCCAAATGTGCACCCAGCTCGGCATTAGCTGCCGGGGCAAGAATGGGCACCGTCCACTTATCAGTGCCCCAGTATTGGCTCGACTCCCCAGTCCTCGCCGCCTCTAATGACACGGCTGCCACCGGGTTCAACGGTGCCGATGCTGCGGACACCGAGGCACAGTCCTGCGACACTGTAGCCCCATGCTCGGTCTGAGCCGCCGACTCCACCAAACAGCTTGAAGGGGTAACTATCTCCCGCACCCCCGACCCTGGAGATGACGCGGTAACCTGCAGCCTGGGGGACCCCACCCCCACCTGAGAGCTGTCCCATGGCCACACTGGCCCTGCATCCCTACCTGCCGTAGCCGACGAACCCGGGGTCTCAGATGGTAACGCCGCCGGCATGGATGCCATGACCGGCGCTGAAGTGGACGCCAGCCCTGGAGCGGAAGATGGACCCGCCTGACTCTCCACCACCTGGTCGCCTCCCGGCCCCACCGCCGCCTGGGACACCTCCGGCAAAGCCTGGACTGCAGCATTGATCGCCAAACCGCCAGCATCCTGCCCCGCTTCTAAAAAGGCAACCCGAGACAAAATGCTTTTAAAGAGCAGCTCCCTGCTCGCCCCCCGGTCTCAGCTCGGCAACCTGCATCTGCAACCCCCTCCCTCTCTCCAGCCCTCTACCCTAGCCAACAGCGCCCTGAGGCTATCGGCCGAGACTCCCTCGCCGTCCGACGATCCAGGAGAGGGTGGTGGTCGCTTCGCCAGGGTCTTCTTGGCCGGCCCCGGCCCCTTAGGGCCGCCCACATTTTTCTTCGGAGCCATCCTATGGAAAAAACACCAACACCCACCATGAATAACACTGCTTGGAGTACCTCCCCTCCCCCAAACCGGCTCCCCGTCCACAGCGATTGCTATCCCGCTGGCGTTGCAGTTCTTACCGCCGCATAAGAAACAAACCGGGTGGGGTGGGGGGTGTAGGAAGGAGAGAATTTTCGAATTAGCTGTCTCCCCTGCACCGCAGCACAGACCCATGCTGCCAAGATGGCTGCCCAACTCCACCTATCACCATGGCCCCTAAAATGGCTGCCTCCCAGCTTGCCTGGCCACAAAATGGCTGCCACCCAGCTTCCACCCAAAATGGCCGCCCCCTGTAGTCAAAGACTCAGCCATGCGGCCAAAATGGCTGCCGCACTCCCAGCCTGTCTTCATGCTCCCAAAATGGCTGCCGCCCAGACACCCGTGCTGTGCGGCCAAGATGGCTGCCGAAACCCACAGCCTCCCAATCTGTACCAACTTAACAGTGCACAAAATGGCCGATTAAAGGACCCAGTCCCTAAAATGGCCGCTGCTCCCAAAATGAGCCTCAGTCACCCCAACTGAGCAGCTATCCAAAATGGCCACCCCTTGTTCTCCTTGCTAAGCAGTACTGCAACCAGCCTCACATATTGAGCCATGCGGCCAAAATGGCAGCCGACAGGTTAAAACTCTCCCCCACTGTGGAAGCAGCCTGCAAGCCTTTACCTTTCCAACTCCCCAAATCCCATATCTCTTTTCTTGTATCTCTGTTTCTCACTCTCTATATATAGATATATGATTATTATTCTTGTTAGCAACCCCCTCCCATTATTATTTCTGGGTGCTATAAAATTGGCACTAAGGGCAGGGCCTATACAAGCTGCCTGTCCCTAAGAGGCCACCCATGCTGTGAGGCCCATCTAGCTGCCCTTCTACATCCCTATAAAGCACTACACCCCCCATGAGGAGCGGCCTGAAAATTTTACCAGGACCACACCAAAAACAGGGAATAATTGGGAGGGGCGGGGTTGCGAAACCGGCATTCTTGGAGCCATAAAAAGGGGGGGGGGCAAAGGCGGGAAAGAGACAGGCAGCAAGCCCGGAAAGAAGCCACCAGGTAAGAGTGAGCGGCCGCGGAAGCCCGACTCAACCGTCCCCTTGCGAGGGGGTGAAGAAAGAAGCCTCCTCCCCCCAGGGCCCCCTCTACAGACCTTCCGATCCACTGCCTGTCTGTATCGCCTGAGTTCTCCGATCCCCGTTGCTCACAAAAGCACTCAGGCCGTGCAAGCTTCCGTGGCCGCGGGCTTCTTCTCCTATTTCTTGACTTTCAGGCCTGAATACCTTCGCTACCAGCGAACAGGAAAAAACAGGCCAAAAACCAGAGCTCTTGGCCTGCGTCTGTTCACCAAGGCAATCAGGCTCAGAATGGCCTGACGGGACTTGGCCTCCTAGAGGCCACGCCCCCGCCTTGAAGGTACCATGGAACCTTCCATCTCCCCTCGGAGTCGGGGGGCAAATGCCTCTCCCCCAGCAAGCTGGGGTGAAAGGTTCATGTCAATATTATTGCTGTTAGGATGAGGTAGATAGTTGAATGGCCACAAATTGTGCCATATGTTAGCCGCTCTGAGTCCCTCAATGAAGGAGAGAAGATGTGACATAAAACAAAGTAAATAAATAAATAAATGGGATAAAAGGCAATTAAGCTTGTCTAACAGCAAATGGGTCATGAGAAGCAGGAGGATTCCTCATGTGTTATAGTCCTTATTAGATATGTTGTTACTAATATCCAGCAGGTCCTGTATCTGATTAAGGTAGGTTTCAATATTTAGAAGAGACTCATATTTCTGATCAATGTGTCCTTGCAGTGGCATGAAGTATAATGGTGCAATGCAATGTTGGAATAAAAATATTATGTGTGACAGGACAACGTTCACAATACTAGCTTTTTTCCTAATCATAGACTGTGCTTTAGTTCCTTACAAAATGATAGTTTTTTAAAAAACTTTCTGACAAGTCAGATTCTTCTATATTGAAAAATAGTGGGTGCCCTTTGCCTTGAGAAGTTTACTAGTTGCATTCCACGCCTGTAGTTTTAACATTAATGTATCTTCTTTGTTTGTGAAATAGATTCTCCAGAGTTCCAAAGTTGTCTTTTTGAGATTGCTAGGAAAGTCTGCCAAAATGTAGGAGACATTGGACATTCTTTTCAGGAGAAAACTTCACAAATTAAGTTTCATAGTTGACGTGTACTGTTTAAAATATCACTCAAACAATCTAGAACTAAGTGATACTAGACAGTAGAATGGTAGTAAAAATTACGTGGCCAACACAGCTATGTTTGGCCTGGGCAGATATAGCATACCTTTCTAAAATTATTAAGCATGAATGAAAAAAGCAGTCTATTATTTTACATTATGTTACTTTATAATTATAGGAATATGTAAAGCATGAAACAATAAGTGTGTTGATGACCCTGTTATGAGTCCTTTCTCGGAAGTCATTTATTCTGGAGTTTTCTCAAGTCAATTGAAAGTATCTCTATGAGTTCAGCAGCTATCTTAGTGAAGTACATTTGTTTCCCAGGGATTTTAATTCACCTCAAATGACTTCTTGATTTTTTTGGATAAAATTTATTTTATTTATTTATTTATTGATTTCGGGATTTTACCCCGCTCTTCTCAACCCCCAAGGGGGGACTCAGAGCGGCTTACAGTATGGCACAATTCGATGCCCACATAATAACAATATAAACCCCAAAACACTTCAACAATTAAAATACATTAAAAATACATTAAAATACAACTACATTAGCACCATACACATTCACTCTGGATTAAAACAATGTTCAGTCCATAAAAACATTGGCCATAATCACACACTTTCATTAAAAACCAATCTAAAATGCTGCCTTGTGCTGGTGTACGAATGCCTGGTCCCACAGCCAGGATTTTACTTTTTTCCTGAAGGCCAGGAGGGATGTGGTGGATCGTACATCAATAGGAAGCGCATTCCACAGGCGGGAGCCACCACCGAGAAGGCCCTATCCTCGTCCCCACCAGCCTCATCTGAGATGTAGGTGGGAGCGAGAGCAGGGCCTCCCCGGATGATCTTAGATTACGAGGTGGGACATAGCGGCTGATGCGTTCGGACAAGTAAGCTGGGCCAGAACCGTATAGAGCTTTAAAGGTCAAAACCAGCACTTTGAATTGAGCCCGGAATTGGACCGGCAGCCAGTGGAGCTGCCACAACAGGGGGGTGGTATGCTCCCTGTATGTAGCTCCCGTTAGTAATCTGGCTGCCGCCCGTTGGACTAATTGCAATTTCGAACTGTCTTCAAAGGCAGCCCCCGTAGAGTGCGTTGCAGTAATCTATTCGGGATGTGACCAGAGCGTGGACGACCGTAGCCAGATCAGACTTCCCAAGGTATGGGCGCAGCTGGCGCACGAGTCTTAACTGTGCAAAAGCTCCCCCGGCCACCGCTGAGACCTGGGGTTCCAGGCTCAGCGATGAATCCAGGATCACTCCCAAGCTGCGAACCTGTGTCTTCAGGGGGAGTGTAACCCCATCCAACACAGGCTGTAACCCTATGCCCTGTTCGGCCTTGCGACTGACCAGGAGAACCTCTGTCTTGTCTGGATTTAGTTTCAATTTTAGAGGGTATCACAACCAAAGTTTTAAAGCTCCCCACGCAACAGGTACCATTTTACCCATATTTCCATCCATAGATGGCAACCTTTGACTTTCCCAATCAACATTGATTCTGGGAGGATTTTAAGTGCATTTAGTCAAACACTCAAAGAATTGTATTTCAGACTTCTCCGCTCAAAGAATATTTTGTGGATGGTGACACTAAAGGAAGAGGTTTTAAAGTAGACTTTAATTTTTTTCAATTTTATAGAGGGAAATGATTCTTAGTTGTCTCATTATCTATTCTTAACTTCCAGATTTAAGGGGAATATTTGTGAAGATATTTTATTGATTGATTGATTGATTGATTGATTGTATGGCTGTTTTATGGGAGGAAGAGCCAAAAGGATGTGTTATACCATTAGGGGCAAGAATGAAAAAGGCACCTGAAAAGTTGCTGGTCCAGCTAAAGCTATTTAGTAGCAAGGAATCTGTCCCTTATATTTCCAGGTCTTCTTTCCAGTGAAAGCTCACATATAGCCATTTTTATGAAATTCAGTATGTGAACACACTGAAGCTCATTCAAACTGCTGCTGAGTATTATCTATGGGCAGATGAGGCAATGCAAGTTTGCATTGTCCCTGATTTTCAGTATCGGGCTGTCACACTACAGAATGACAGTGCTCTGATTGCACTTCAACTGTCATGGTAGCATCTTGGAGTCATGGAATTTGCTGTTTAAGAACTGGTATTTAGCACTGTTAGCGAGAGAGCTCTATTTTCTCACCAAACCTTAACCCTAGGATTCCATAGGAAGCAGTCATGGTTAGGGTAGGGCTCAGGAAAGCCTCTTTAGGCCCTTGGATTGTAGGTTGGTGATGCAGAAGGAGTCTACCCTTGAGGCTTTTACTCTGAGTTATAGAGTCCTGGGACTTTGTGAATCACCACCCTCCAGTCCAAGGGCAAAAAAGGTATTCATTGAGCCCTATCTTTCACCAAAAAGATACCAGGGTGTATTCTTGGCTTTTCTTCGTGAACGAAGATTCAGGAAGGACTAATCCCACGCTTTCTACAAGCGCATTGATGACTAAAAAGGCCAATCTGGGATAGGCAAGTCTGGTTGCAGAAAGCACAGCAGAAAGTCTCTTGGGTGATGTTGTTTCCAAGTTGCGGTTCTTTCTGTGTTGTCATTTCTCTGAGACTCATTCGGTGTGACTTCTCGAAAGAGGCTGCAGCATTGTGGATAGTGCGTCTCTATGCCTCCCGAAGTGAGGCCAGGGTGGACCATTGTTGGTGATCAATCTGGCCGAGCCTGAGATGTTGTTTCAGGGAGTCCTTATATCTCTTTTTTGGGGCGCCTCTCTTGCGCTGAACCAGGGTGTATACTGAAATGATATACCCTCCCTCCACTATCTCCCACACATAAGCAGACACTTAATCCATTCCCCTGGGTTTCCTTTCTATTAAGTGGCCAGCCAGAGAGTAACCCAAATTGTTGGATTGCTCTCAAAGATGTTGTTGGATTGCCCGCAAAGGAAGGCTATGGAGGTTGTTATGGGCTGACACTTGGTCTCAGCTGGATCCATATCAGGTGGCTGCCCCTCTTGCTCCTTTCCAGGTTCAGTACAAATTAAATAAGTTATAGGTCAAACAAAGTGGCACTTATTTAACTCATCTTTCTCTGCCTGGTCTCGTTATTCCATGGGTTGGTCATCAATCAAAAGAACTAGTAGAATTCAATGGCTTCTATACTTCTTTGTAATAGAGGTCTCTAGGTCTATCTGTTATATTATAGCTGTCAAAAGCTATGTGTGAATAAGTAGCTGAATACCTTTTAATTCACTTTCTTTTTAATTTTTTTTATTGAAGTCCTTTTAAAGGAAAAGTCAATATTTTACTAAATTCATCCCTTTCCCTCACAAAGACAAGGTGGAAAGAATGACTTTCTCATATTGACTTTCTCCAGCAGTTTTAGTTTATTAGTATTCCCTTTTTAGAGAAAGAACATATTTCCACTGTCTTATTCCTAGCATTTCCATTTATTACTGCAGCTAGTTTTGATAAAAACAGAAAATTGCAAGAGATTGTATATTATTGATTGGAGAAATTATGAGGCAAGACTATGAAGCAAAGACTTGAGGAATTAAATTAATTACACTCTTACCTCTGCTTAGTTCAGTTGCATTTCTATTAAGGTTAAAGGGTATTTCACAAATGAACTGATAAACTGAGTTTACAAAGCATTCTCTCATATACTTCCTTCTGGTTCATCTTGTTATAAGACAATAATAAAACTCATTATCTCCTTTGTTTTACTCATAATTGTGTTGTGTTGCTCTACGCATATCTTCTGCTGTCTCATATTATAATTTGTTCTGTAAAGTCATACATAAATATGATAAACAAATTAAACTCTTTAAATAAATTAATTTACTATGCAGCTCTGTTCAAATCATATATGCTCACTGGATTTCATTTTTAATGAAGGTATTAAAAAGATAACAGGCCAAACGGTAGAATTATGTATTAAATGAAAAGTTTGCATGCCATTTAATTGTGTATATTTCTAGGGAAGCAATGTATGCAGTTATGTATATTAATAGAAGTAAACATCATGGGTTCTGTAAATATCTGCTCTGCACTTCCATACTTAGCTGTTGAGATCCTTGTATATATATTTCACTAATTTTTAAATTACATCATAAATAGAGTTTTGGTTACACTACCAAATTCCCTCCAATGTTTTAAGTTTTAAAATACTTTAAAAGATTGGCCTAAATCCCACTGAATCAGTTGCCAAATGACAACCCTTTTGTAAATCCCATTGATTCAACTCTCTCTGGAGCAGCACATTGATCTAGGCTTGTATTTCACAAATACCTGTCTTTTGATTGGTTGATAATGTGAAAATAAATATTCTGAAAAACATCTATCCTGTTCTTGTATTTCTTGCATAGGATTAATGGCTTCATAAATAAATAGCTCCCATACCACTGTGGGACTAATGGTTTAAAATTAAATGGAAATAAACCACATAATCCTAAACATACTTTATTGGTCCCTAGATAAACTGAATCTTTTAATTTATTTGTCATATTTTCAACTTGAATAAGCATTACCTCTGAATGTTTTATGCAGATCTCAAGCATAGTCCAGCTGTGTACATGTTGCATCTCTTAACTAGCTGTTTGAAAACTGAGGCCTAAAATACCAATTGTGAAACATTCTCCAGATTCTAATATATAGGTACAATATAGCAGAGCTAGTTTCAGGTTTGTCATTGTGATGTATAAAAATAAAAAATAGCAATGTTTTACATTGGGTTCTGTTGCTTTTTGTTGATTTGTTTCGTTTATGTGCAGGAACGAGTTCCAGACAGCCCTTCCCCTGCTCCATCCCTTGAAGAAGGCCGGCGGCCTGGGAGTCACCCGTCATCACATCGTAGTAGCAGTGTGTCCAGTTCCCCTGCACGAACTGAAAGCTCTTCAGACAGAATCCGTAGGTCACCACGTATTTTCTTTTAACACTTAGAATGAATTAACTGATAGAGGCAGACCATCTTCTTAAAATAACCTGAAACAAACAAATTTTACAAAATAGATTCAGGTTGAAATCCATAAAAACAAAATACTAAAGAAAATCCAAAATAGTTCACGAGTGGGTAAATTAGTGACATAATTTATTTTTTGCACAAAATTATTAAAAACGTAGTATGAAATTACCTTCATGGTGTATATGAAACATTAATGAATGTCATGTTTACACTTGGATCCCATCTACAAGATGTATGTATATGAAAATACAATATATCAAATATTACAAAATCTAAAATATTTATGATTCTATATACCTCAAATGGTGTGTATAAGTGCATTCAACACAGATGTCTGAAACAGAAATCTCTGTTGCCTAAAAGCAGTTTATGGTGGATTTTTTTTTTAAAAAAATGGTTATTACAAATTCAGACTAGTTAGCTTATACCCATGTAAACCAAATACAATCTATTGGATATATACACTGTATGCTCTGTATGCTGTCAGATGTTTGAACATAATTTACTCATTTCTCTCAACTGCAAACAAAAGAAGAAGAAAAGCAGGAGAGTTTTCTGTGTTTCCTGTGTTTAAAAGACTTTTGTATTTGTTTTGTATATGATTGATTCATATATATCTGCACTAGAACATTTTGAAAGGATCAAACTTTAGTTTAAACCCGTATATTATTCTTGTTATATTTTCCCATGGATTTTGTAAACTTGTTCCCATTTTATTTGATGATGGACTACTTCTACTTTGTGAATATAAATTTAACTATTTCATAACCCTCTATCTGAAAATGTCATCTGCTGGATGTTGTTTCTTTTCTTTTAGGAAAAATAAGAATGTTGCTCTTTACTGTTGACATATTTTCCTTAATATAGGTAAACACAAGAATCAGTTGGAAATAAAAATGTTTCTTCTTTGTGGTCTCTGTGAATCACACAATTAGAGTAATCAGAGCACTGTTCGGAACCTTCTAGAATAATTAGGCAGAAAGGTTTTGGCGGTAACCCCGCCCACCATCCCAAGGCTATATGTGGCCCGATTGTTCCCAAAACCCTTTGGTTCCTTTTGCCAGCGCTGCATCCAGTTCAAGAACCTTCTCTGATCGAGCTCATCAATACTTCAGATTTTACCTGGGTTTTTTTTAACAATTTGGACTCTGGTAAGAGCTTTATTCGTTCCAATCTTGTGTTATGATAGCTCCAGCTTTTGAGTCATTTCACTCTGTGAGTACAGTGCTTATGGCCTAGTCCAGTATGGCCTCCATAACCTGCTTCAAGCGGTGTGAGCAGTGATCGAATAAATTCCCTGACAAGGATTGGCATTATCTGCTAAGGCGAAGCACATTTCGTCCACTCATGCATTTATTGCCAGGTATTTATATCTCAGATGAGAAAGATTCGGGAGGTGAGAGGGCCCTACTTGGATCTTGGAGTCCCAGACTGGGTTGAAGCAGTCAGACGTTGACTCCTCAACATCAGTCCCCACATCCACTTTGGGGAAACCTGTACCTCCTTCAAGATCTTCAATGAAGACTTCCAGAAACGTTCTGCAGAGAAAGTGGTTGCTTCTCATTTGAAGAAGATGAAGTCCAAGGAGTCCACTCCTTCACTAGAGAAACTCCCAACACTGGGGAAGGCTTACAAAGCAGAAAGAAAAATGCCCAAAAAATGGCTTTAAAAGGTGAAAGTCAAGCATCTCATGCTGAATCACCAGTTCTAACCACTGAGTTACTAGGGGCTCAGAGGGTAACCCCTGAAGCAATTTCTCCCACATTTTCTCTGGAAGGCCCGACACCAGTGAGCCATACTCTGAGAGTGAAGAGGTTGAAGCTCCCATGGAAGTGATCAAGGCTCCCCCACCTATGCCTCTGACCAACTATGAGATCGAGTTGGTACGAACAGGGCCAACATCTCAACCAAGGTCATGTTTTGCTTAGGCAGAAGTCCCCCTGGTGGCACCACACCATTGATGATTGGACCAGGCATCCCTGGCATTTTCTCAACACCACAAAAAAAGGTGCTTGAGAGTATGATCCCCTGGTAAGATCAGTCAGTTCCATTGATGGGGATTTTCCCGATGACGATTATGAGCCCTTTCAGCTCCATGGTCTGAAGTTGATTCCTGCACTTTGAGCTACTGCTTTCTCGATCACTCATCAGAACCGAGGGCCTTGATCATCGATGGCCCATCTCCTACCTATGATCTAAGGCCAGGTCCTGTGGATGACCACGGCTTTGGGCCTTTAAGTCAAAGAGTTGACACAGCTTATCGTCAAGTTGCCGTTCTGAGATGCCCAACAAGCTGCCTCCTCATCCACGTACTTATCTTTTTCACCCTACTTGCTGCAGATGAGGAAATCATCCTAGTCTAAACCCCTGTACTTGCTGCATTGCTGGCCCACATCGTGACCTATGGGGCTTGCATTACCAACTATGAAGGCATTTATGGGATTCAAACACCTCTTTCTTTGACCATCTATTTGGCACTTGGAACTAAGACTTTGACTTCTTTCCCTCAGCCACCAATGTTCAATGCCGGTGGTTCTGCGTCAGGGCCCCTTCGAAACTGTCGAAGGGGTGCCTGGGGTTCAAAGGGGCCCTGATGTAGAACCACTGGCATTGAATTACCTTTTTACCAAAGGTGGTGTCTTACTTTCATTTGATTCAGGACATTGTTTTACCTATACTGCTTCCAAATCCAACCTCTGCACTGGAGAGAAAGCTTCATTTGCTCGATGTTAAACATGTCTTATCAATTTTTAAATTTTTTCCCCCTTTAAAAAAAGTCTTATAATTTTATCTGGACAGGACTCATGATTCCTCGAATTTGCATAGGCTTTCCCTTGCCTATTATAAGGACAGACTGGGGCTACCACCATCAAAATGGATGGTGGCCACTGTCAAAAAGTGTTACAAGCTAAGTGGAAAGCTACCACTGGCCTGTACTGAAGCACATGGGACTGGGGCAGTTTCTGTTATTTTTCTAAAAGGGATCCCACTAGAAGCTATTTGTAAGGTGGCTACATGGAGTACTCCATCCACATTTGGGCCACACTACTAATTGGATATTCAGTCCCTGAAAAATACTTCCCTGGGTTGCTCTGTTTTATTATCATGTGTTTTGTGACTCCACTTGCCTCTTTGAGGCAGTTTCAGGGTTATTTTTGTGTTTATTTTCTGGGCAGATTTACTGAAAGTACTAAATGGCTATCCTGATTGTACAAGTTTATCTTATTTGAATGTATGATCATGTGTTATGTGAGGCTCAATAAACATTTATGGCTAATAATGTACTCCAACTAATGGAAAGAGTTGGATGATGTTTTTCAAAAAATTATTTTGTACAACTTTACAAAAGCATAGTTATGTATACCTAGGAAGGGCGGGGGAGATGGCGAAAAGGAGCAGTAGGCGGCACCAAGGGCGGCGTGTCACGCCAGGCCTCTGCCCTTGGCGCCGCCTTCTGCTCCTTTTCGCCGGCTCCCCCTCCCTAGGAAGGGCGGGGGAGATGGCGAAAAGGAGCAGTAGGCGGCACCAAGGGCAGCGCATCACGCCAGGCCTCTGACGCACTGCCCTTGGCGCCGCCTTCTGCTTTTTCGCCGGCCCCCTCCCTAGGAAGGGGGGAGACGGCGAAAGGAGCAGTAGGCGGCGCCAAGGGCAGCGCGTCAGAGGCCTGGCATGATGCGCTGCCATTGGCCCCACCCCTGCCCCACCCGCCCCCACGCGTGGCCCCCCCTGCTCACTGATCACCACGGCCCCCGAGGTGATCAGTGACACTTCTTCCGGCCCTTGGGTCGGAAGAAGTTGGACAGCACTGTTCTAGAAGGTTCCAAACAGTGCTCTACACCTGCCCAGATTACTCAATTGTGTGAATTCACAGATGACCACTCGAAGAAATACAGTTACAGGTAAGCAACCTGTCCATCTTATGTGGTGTGTTTACCAATATCTAATTATTTTCATTGATAGTTTAATTTATTTCCATTTTGTTTCAAAAATAAATGGTAGTGCTTTTCAAATTCTACCAAAAAAAAGAGAAGCTTTCAGACATTATTCCACAATTTCAATAAGACTCTCTATCATAGATGTACATAGTTATCCAAAAGAGTGTCAATGAATCTTTGGTGCTTTTTGACTTTTGTAGGATATTAGTAGTAATATTTAGAGTGAAATTCCTATCTTGGCAGAAAATAATAGATAACCAAACACCCTCTAGCATCAACTAATAGTTCTCATTACCTGTCACTAGAGTATCTCAATCTTGTTTTGTTTGTGTATATGCATAAAGGGGTATTACCCTCATCTTTTTTAATGAAAAGGACAGAGTTATGTCCTCATTCCTCCCGCACTCCCCTCATGGATATTTTTCTGGACAGGGAGAATTCAGTATTTCTGTAAAAAGGCTTTTGTAACATTAATTAGCAATATTTGTTTTTTCTTTTCTTCATTTGTCTTCTCTCTATGGTGCCTGCAGCTGTCCATCAGAATGGTTTATCAATGAACCAGATGTTGATGGGTTTATCACCAAATGTCCTACCTGGTCCAAAAGAAGGAGATCTGGCCGGCCATGACAGTGGACATGAGTCAAAAAGAATGCACATGGAGAAAGGTAGCAGTTGTCTGGAACTGTTTATTATTATTATTTGAAAGGGACAAGTATCATTGCACAGACATTAGTAATCAAGCATTGCTTGGATGTGCTAAAGCATTAATGAAAACATTCATGGAAGAGGGACACATTGTAAGATAACATAACTCAACAAAATAACATAATTTCTTTTGTTTGTGGGTGTATAAGTTCTTTCATCATTTTAATAGTAGGAAAAAGTGTATATATTATTGGATAATGTTGCTACAGAGGGAAAATATTAGAGTTCTGTGCTTGAGGAATATTTTCTAAAGAAGTTTATTTAATGTAATTGATGCATGTCTGTAGTTGATCAAAGAAGCAGTCACTTAAAGTTAACCACAGTGAGATAACAGTTGATGGCCATGTGTCGGGAAGGAAGAGGGGCTAAATTGCCTAGCTCTTACAACTGTTAATAGTCTAAAATTAGACGGACGGATATGATGTAATTTATTTTAAATTTAATCAGCCATCTGACTGAAAATATGAGATAGATGAAGGTGTATTAGTATTTCTATTGATTATACCACCTTCTCAATAGGATTTAGACAGACTTGTGAAGCTCCTTATTTCTGAAAAGGAAACATTAACAGCTTCTCTTATTTTTTAAATTACAGAAACACATTTGAAGGAGGCTATAATTTTGTGTACATGACATATAGATTTTAAGCAATTCTCATAGAACTGAAAGATAATGAGGTTGAACTCAGAGGCAACAGCTTGGTAGC
The DNA here is from genome assembly GCA_030556195.1 of Anolis apletophallus. Classification (NCBI taxonomy): domain Eukaryota; kingdom Metazoa; phylum Chordata; class Lepidosauria; order Squamata; family Anolidae; genus Anolis; species Anolis apletophallus. The sequence goes on from JARBWK010000004.1 coordinate 113,226,085, forward strand.
AATGCAGGACAAATCCATAATAGCAAGAGCTGCAATACATCTGTATATAATAGCTAAAGCAGTAAAGATTTGAAAAGTGGACATATTTCGTGGCATAGTTTAATAGGTACAAAAGATTCCCAGCTCTATCCTGTGCATCTACTATGAGATAGGGAAAATGAATTAAAATCTGGACACCTCCATTTTGGACAGGTGGTGTCTTTAATAAGATTACAGTAAAAATTAATGGGAACAACATTTCTTTTATACAAATCATTAATTTTGGTTCATTGCTCACACAACCTGTTATGTCTCCTTGTGTGCCCCCCACTTAGACCCCGCAAATGTTTTCCATGCCGAGAGTCTAATACAAATAGACAGGATGTACATTTTTAGGAAATGTTTCTGTTTAAGTCTGTTCAGGCTTTTATTATATCTATACTCCATCCCATTGAAATCCTAGTGTGAAATGGTTATACATTTTACAGGGGCTCTGTTTTTCAAATGGAAGTTGGTGAAAATTCTTAGAAGTAACCCAAACGTATATTGCTTTGCAGTAATGAACCTACCTCCTGGTGGGACATATTTCTATCGAGAATGTAGAGAGTCTTTTCTGAAACAGTCATTTTTTAGTTCACAGCCTTCTTTTGTCCCTTCTTCCCCCCCAACACACCTCCGTCTCTGCTATCTGAATTGGTTGTAAATATTCATGGGTTATCTAGATTTATAGCATATACTAAATTAAAAATTGTTTTCTGTCATGACTGCATTTATCATATCTCCTGAGCCAGCCCTGTAACTTTTAGGCCAAACTTACCTGTATTAAAACAAGCAATTCCACTTACTGATATTTGCAGAGATTGTAATTATCTGTTTGCATCATTATGGACCTACAGTTCAGATATGCAATTTCATTTCTGACCAACTTTAATCATTCAGAATCATTAATCATTATTACAGGTGGAGAAATGAATGCAAACCAAATAGATGCAGGCATTTATATTCTTAGGATGGAAAATGCCTTGACTGTATCACTTATCTATGGTTCCCGGGGGGGGGGGATTTTTAACATTAGTCATTAAGCATTTGCACATAACTCTGTTTTCTTCCAAGACACACGTGTGCTAATCCATCAATTGGAGTTAAAATGACTTTTAATAATTGCAACTTTGAGCAGTTAGAAAAGCTCTAGTTCATGCTCCTCCTACCTTTTTTAATTCAAGTATTCGAAGTTGAAGGAAAATGTTAATTTTCAATCTGCAGTATATTTTAAAAGTTGAAAGGATTTAAAGGCAATAGCCACATTAATAATTCAAGACAGAAACTTTCTATGGTAAAACTTTTGGTAAACCCTAATTTTTTTACTAATTGTAAATATGTTTTTGGCCAGCCATATGGAGTCAGAAATAGATATAGATAGTTGTTGTTTAAATAGTTTTGCAGAGATTTATGTTCAGTTGAATTAAAGCTCAAGTATGTTCCACTTTTTTGTGTTTCTCCGTCTCATAAATGGAAGACATTGTTTCATATCTCCTTACTATTAGAAAAGATGTGGTAGCCAACCCGAGAGAGATTTTGAGATACCATAATGGAGTACCAGACTATCAATCGTATGTGTTAACTACCATGAGGAGCACTGCCATTGGGTGAGATTTCTTTCCCCAAGAGCTTAAATGACTGGATTTCCTCTTTCAACAAACAAACTATATCTTTACCATGTGATCAACTCTAGCTGCTTGTGAGAAGGTGAATTCAAGTAGTTCTGATATGTTGGAATAGTGCAGTGGATCCCAACCTGTAGATCCCCAGGTGTTTTGGCCTATAACTCCCAGAAATCCTAGCCAGTTGACCAGCTGTTAGGGTTTCTGGGAGTTGAAAGCCAAAACATCTGGGGGGGCCACAGGTTGAGAACCACTTGAATAGTGTATATATAGACTATTTATTTATTTATTTAGAACATTATACCCCTTCCTTCTCAACCTCCGAAGAGAGATTCAATTCACAAACTACCTATATCTTTTCCTCTTATTTTCAAGTCTCTGTACAAATCTAGTCCAGGAAACTTCCAGTGATGATGACATAACTGAATAGTATAGGTTGGCTGCCTATGACATGCTAATATCCTTGTGGTATATTCCATTGGAAGCAGGCATGTAGCCGGGAGGGAGAGGCTTGAGGGGCTTGAGCCCCTCTTGAAATTCTCAGGGTGGTCCGCGAGAAGGCCTTACTGGTACATTATTTAAACTGTTACGTTTATTCATATCATGATCTGATCACCATGCTCAATATATCCCATATGCATGGGGGTATTGGGATAACAATATAAAAGGTTTGATAGGATAGACCCTCTATCACTCAGACTCAGCCCCCCCCCCCAAATCAAAATCCTGGCTATGGGCCTGATTGGAAGTGAAGGTTCCATGAACCTGCTCTAAAACCAAGTGGAAATTATGGAAACCTCTGCACTGCTCTCAAATCATTTTTACAATACACATCCTTTTGTCCTTTATATCATTTACTCTATTCCGTTTTCAGTGTTGCAAAAATTATTGATGGAGGTATAGCACAGACTGTGGATAAAGTTTTCATATTAGACACCAGTTACTATCAGGACAATTATGTTCAATTTCCTGTACATTTATTTCAGAAAATGTTTTAAAATACTGTAAGATTTAAATAATGCAGTGTCAGAAAGGTAAAATAATTTCTAACTAGATAGTTCTTGCCAATCTCTAACAAAAGAATGCTTATAGTATTTGTTCTATGCATTTTGTCCTCCTGTATATATTTTCATAGGGCTGTCTTGCTTACCTGTACATTATATTTTTTAAAAATAACAACAAGAAAACTGTCCTCATCCATGTATATTTTCTAGATTTCCAGCAATCTTGAAAATCCTGAATGTCAGTCTTCAATTTAAACTAAACATTGTATCTACTTCTATTAAGAAGGATGTCTTTAGTCTAAAACAGTGTGATCATTTCAGTTGCCAGAAGGATACATTCACCAAGTTCATAATTGATACTTAAAATCATTGAAATTTTCCATAGGTGTTTTTCCCCTCAATAGGATTTTCTTGACAACGTATGCTAAATTTCTATACATTGTTATCAATATCAGATGCACCATCATAGATCTTGATTTTTAAATTTGAAGGAAATGACCTTTATTTACGCAAATGATATATGTGCCAAACATTCCCCCCCCCAACTAAAATGGAGAAAATCAATCCATCAAGTTCTCTCTTATATATAGATGACTCTTCCTAAACTGTCATATTTCCTGTTGGGTTTTTATGTTATTCCTCTGGGTTCCTTTTGTTAGAAGAGCAGTAATTACTATTTGGATGTAACAGTAAACTATGAATAGAGATTGGCTGGTTAGTTAATATTACAGATAGCAGATAAAGCCAAATAGGAGCAATTGACCAACATGCCTAGTTACTCTGGCTCATTAATTTTAAGGCAGACTATTGAGCAATTCTAACTTTCTGGGACATATGAGGCATGCAATGGTTTAAAGTTTACTTGTATAGAACTTGCTGACTTTCATGGGCCATTGCTTTTCTTGTTGGTTATGTGAAGACCAGTTAGTAGAAATAGTTATGCTAATATTTTCAATACATTATGAAAAGATTTTGATTCCATTTACTTCTTCTCTACATTCCTTTTCTTGGTATATTGGTTTAGTAGGTTTCCCAATCAGATAGCTCAGTCTTTCTCAACCAGTGTGCCGTGGCACACTAGTGTGCCGTGACGGACCTTTTGCTGTGCCACGAGAAAAGCTCTCTGCCCCCCTTCCTCCCCCCCTCCTGCCGAATTCCTGCTGCTTGGGGGAGGAGGAGGAAGGGCCGGGCAGTGGCGAAGAAAAAGAAGAAGGGACCGGGGCGCCGCCTCCTTCGGCCGTTTCCCCAGCCAGCCTCCAATCTGCCATGACTCCCACCATGACTCTTGCCCCTCGCTCGCTGAAGCCGCGTGGAGGAGGAGCCCCGCCCACTGAAGCCCGTCCACCGCTCATGCTCCTCCTCTGTAGGAGAGCTGAAACTGGGGGGAAAGGGCGGGGCATGGTACGGCCTGTAGGAGAGCTGAAGCTGGGGGGAGGGGGCAGAGCATGGTGCGGCCTGGCTCTGCCCCCTCCCCCGGCTTCGGCACTCCCAGCAGCTTCTCCAGCCTTGAGGGGACAGTGCCAAGCCAGCATTGTGCTGGCTCTGGCACCGCTGGCTTGGCAGTGCCCCTCAAGGCTGGAGCAGCTGCTGGGAGAGGTGAAGCCAGGGGTAGGGGCGGGGCATGGACAGACTGGCTCCTGCCCCTCCCGGCTTCAGCACTCCCAGCAGCTGCTCCCAGCAGGCCACCAACCCCCAGCCGTTCTTTACTGTGTTAGAGTGTCATTTTGTGTCATTTTGGTTGGTGGTGTGCCCCCAGATTTTTTTAATGTTAAAAGTGTGCCGTGGCTCAAAAAAGGTTGGGAAACACTGAGATAGCTGATCCATACTTCCAGTGAATTTAGAGATGTTTGTTAAAGTTATGACCCATGAAACTATTTGCTAAGAAGTTTGTGTTATCCGTTCTTGAGAATCATGTTGTTGATAGAGTTTCATTACATCATGGCAGACATTGGACTTTGTCACAAAAGCTGAAGTTACATTTAGATAAAGATAAATATTGGTGGGCATTAGCCACCATATGGTTATGGCTGATGGCAGGTTTTCCTGTTACCCTCGACCCATAATGGTAGGTATTGTGGTGCCTCCCCACCTTATGATTTTTATTATACTGTAGTTATAATTCAGTGATACTTCAGTTTTCTCTCTCGGTATTCTGTCTATTTGTGCCATTTTTCCAAATGGACAATGTAGATAGGCAATTTTATAATGAAAGTAGTGATTTTTCCTAACCATCTACCCTCCTTAGGTAGAGTTGATTTTTCCAAAATGAGTTTTGATACTTGAATGTGATGCTTAGGGGAAAAAATGGAGCCCACACATAAACAGGCTGTCAGGGTTCACAACATATTATAGGTACATTGTGCCTTTTACCCAAACGGACAGCATGGAGTTGAAATTATGAAAATTGTGATTTTCTAACCACCCATCCAGCTCAGATAAGGATAGCATTTGTTGAAAATGTGTCCTTTAGTTTGCTTCCCAGGAGAAAATCTGGAGCAGGATATGACCATGTTATGTATATCATGAGTTAATTTGAGGACCTGTATTTTTTAAAGAAACAAGCTTAAATGACAATAGCAGCTTATTACTTAGTGAATGAAAGAAGCTGGCCTGCCTTATATAATAAGTCCAAGTTGCCATGTTCATGTTGATTGTTTGTTTTCTGTATTGCTGTGACTCTAGCCACTATAAAGTTCTGGGTTTTGTTTTCAGATTTCATATATTTAGAAAAACAGGTAGTTTAGATTAAAGCAAAAATATATTGTTAAAAATATACTCCCATTCTTGAAAGCCTGGAAATTCAGATTACCTCATTCTTAAATGAGTCATATACTTTCATAGCGTGAACATCTACAAGGAGAAGATATTTCTCTGCCTGGTTAGATCCTCTTTAATAGCCCAGTGCAAAATTATCAGTTAATTTTGTTATATAACTTATTTCTCTGCAGATTCTTGTTAGGGTAGGGTTTCTTATAAGTCCTGAATACACTGCTCATTAACATATTTGCTGATATGTCCAAAAGCAGCATGCATGCTCCTTTGATGAGCCTGATTCCTAAGCTGTGATGAGAGAAGCAATCAACTGGATGAATGGTTTTGTGACAACATCCTATGATATCTGAGGAAGAACTCATGTGACAAAACTGTGTAGATTTCACTGTACAAGATGACTACATTTTTGATAAGTTCTAAAAACTTTTAATTACAAAATAAAGCCAATATAATTGCACTACACAGCAACTGAGTAGATTCCCAAAAGATTCATTTTTGTACCATAAGCAATGTTACTCTTTTTTAAAAATTGATTTGTTAGAAAATTCCCTGTTCCATTAATAGTATTGCACTAGACATATTCTGTCTTAAAATACTCTCAAGTTTATACTCCTTCCTATCCTTTCTTACTCGCACTTTACATGCACAGTCCTTTCCCTTGGCTAAATATTGTTACCAGTTAAGGACTACACTAATAGCTCCCTAGCCTCTCATGCTTGGAGCAGTTTTAAGTCTCTCTGTCAACTTGATGGAATGATACACAGCATTGTTCCAGACCTTTTTCTTTCATGAAAAGTCAAAGCGATAGTCTCACCACAGGTAATGGAACAAACTTTTGCATGTTAATCCTCAATGCAACATTTCTGGGTCAGTGGTTTAGAATAATAAAATATAGCCGTAAAGACAAATAATTTGCCCTATGTGTGGTTCAGTTTCACCCAAAACCTCTTTCAATGTCCTTTTAAAAAAGAGTTTCATTTCCCTTTAAAAGTTTACTTTAAAATATAGCACTTTCGGTTGTTTTTCCCCCTCTGTGTTTACACAGATGCATTTTGCACCAGATAACCAGGCAATTTTTTTGGATCCTCCAGTTGAAACTCCCTGAAACATTTCGGGTGCCCCTTTCTACTGGTATCTTATGGAACTCTTTTAGAATATTAAACAAGTACCATTGTTTTAACTACAGTGAAATTGACATATGAAGCTGAAAACTAAAAGTACCTTTCATGGGATTTTAAACACTATTTTCCTCCATATGCCATCCCAATTATTATTTAGATATTACATTCCTAATTTACTGTTAAGGTTGATTAGAATTCAAGCCTCTCAAAAGCATGCACCAAAGGTCTTGGGCTATGGAAAACATTTTTATAAAATAATCCATTAATGCAGAGGAGTGCAACTAAATTAGTTAGCAATTTGCTGAGCATGAATTAATGAACAGAGCTTCTCCCAGCTCCCAGAGTTGTAATTTTCATAATAACCTCAGACCTTTATTTGGCAGGTTGTTTAGTTTTTTTCGTTTGAAGGTTTTCATTAGTCTAATGAGGACTATGCAAGGGCGAGCAGTCAGCACAATTTACATGGGGAAGCTATCATAATAAATGAAGCAATTTGAATAACACGCAAGGGTTTATGCAACAAGATAAGAAGAGATTGTAGAGTGAGATTTAGAGGTAACCAATACATTAGACCAACTAATAACTGAAGTAATCCCAATAAAAGGCTTAAGCGAAAGGAATGAAATTAATGATATATACAAAACTGTAATGATATGATACATGATTCATTAGATTAATAAAATAAGTGTTCAATTGTTTTTAGTGCTTTTAGCCCAAGCTTTGTTTGTATCAGGCACTTTAATTAGGATTGTTCACTGGATCCACTTGGCTTAGTTAAGTTTTAGACTGTAGCTGTTTTTTTAATGATATTTCTTTCTCTTCTTATTTAATCTTTATAGGCCTGATAGTCATTGAATTAATTATATGCAATATATTCTGTATGGAGATGCTTTTTAAAAAGTAATTGCTTACAGTGCTACCTAAGTGGTGATTAAACTTTAGAAAAGAATACAAAATATCTGTTACTAAATTTTTCACAATATATAGGTAATACTTTAAAATAGGAGAGGGAATCTAACTTTTTAAAGGAAAAAAGGTACTTTCAAACGAACTCATGGGCACCTTACATACTAAGAAATTATGGGATTTTGTGAATGATAGCTCATTTCACCACATTTTTTTTCTTTTTTGGTAGTTATTGATGTGTGTGCATCCATTGATATGTTTACATTACAAAGTTTTCCTTAAAATATTGATGTTTGAGTATTCACTCCCATCTTTAGTTTTGTATGCAAGGCTGCCTAACAGGCTGAAAGTTTTTTTTAAAAAAATCTTTAAGTAGACTGATGTGGTCTTAGCAATAGCTACCTTCCTTTCTCCCTTGGCAAGCCTTTCAAACAGATGGACCTAGGACCTTGTCAGACATGCCACCGAAATTGGAGAGAATTGCCATGTCCTGGCAGCAGTTGCAGTGTGGGGACCTGCCACCCCACACCCCATTCCATCGTGGCTTCCCCCGCCTCTTCACATAGTGGGAAGCTTTTTTCAGCAGCTCGACAAATCTTTCCTTATGGAAAGACAGGGAGCCTGCTGTTATCCGCTGTCAATAATTTTTTGGTGGCAACAGCACTTCAGCCACAGGGCTGCCCCGGAAGAATTTATCCGGGGTGTGATGGGAGCCATTAGGCTATGTGGTCAAAGACCAAAAATACTATCCAGCTGCTGAAAATAAGGTACATATGAAGAGAGCAACAGAAATTGATGTGATGTCAGATAAAATAGTTGCACGAATTCCCATGGTTGAAGGATGAGTGTCTACCACAGAAGGCAAAGTTTCATTTATTTTATGTACACTATGCACAGATCAGCATGTATTCTGTTTGTCAGTAAGTATTTTAGAGTAATTTCTGAGATCAGACTTATTGACCCTAAGTAGCAGGTTTTATTGGCTTTAGCCAATGAATTTATTTGTTTCAAGCGCTGAATCACCAGCTCTCTATGAAAAAGGTCACCATTAAGTATAATGTCATTGAGAAGTGAATTCTATCCTAGAGGAAAAAAACACAATCATAATCAGAAATCCAAAAGCTTGGTGTAGCTAGGCAAAATGTTCCTAACCAACGCCTCTATATGGGAGTGAAAAATGGAGCAGCATGATTCTTCTAACCAGATTTCATTTAACATTATTTCTGAAACTAAAAACTTTAAACATGCACTCTGCTAATCTGGCAATAAAATTCAATATTATCATCATTATCATCATCATCATAATTTAGGAGGTATGCTATATCTGGGAGACTGTGGATTATACCAGTCTGAAACTAGCCAATCTTCATTATACCCACTTTTGGTGGTAGGAGTGGAAATGAAAACTTATTTTCAAACCTGTTGTACAGAAGAATAGATGGAAAGAATGTTAATGATCCAAAAGCATGTTTCTTGAGTATTAAGAAACCTTGATGAAAAGAACCCTTTAAAATCCTCGGAACTTATTTGCTGCAAAAGTTTTCTGCATAAAAAAACACTTTTCCCTCAGCACAGAGGCCTTTTTTAAGATGGGAATTTCAAAATGAAGCACTTGAATCTTTGGAAAAGGCATACATGGGTGTTTTGCACAAAAACGTTTCCTGTCCTGGGAACAACATTTTCTGTGCAGAAAATATGACTATGCAAATGCACTTTTTTGGCGGGTTTATACTTAAAACAATCAAATGGGAATAAGTCCCAAGATAGTGAAAAGGTGTTGAATTTTTTTTGTTTTCAAGCACTTTCTCACAGTGGGAAAAAAACTTGCTCAAAATTACTTGTTGTTTCCTTCAAGAAGAAAATAAGTGAATAATTATATCCCTAAGCAGCTGTGCAATTTATCAATTGATAGAGGCTTTTACATGGGATGAAATAAACCAGGGAACAAATGAAAGGTATCTGCCGCAGGGAGAAACATATTTCAGGCACTATGTCTACTTACTGGCAAAAAACAGAGAAGTAAATATAGGAGAGATTTGTCGGAGAGCAAATATCTCTTAGGAAACCTGATACCCAAACCTACCAAAAACAATGTACTTGTTCTCTGATAATTATTAAGGGTTTCACTCCACATTATACTTAAATATATAATTCCAAAACACAAGTTCAGAATTTGGATTAGAAGAAGTTTTTTTATGTTAGCTGATGTAAAGACTAAAAAAGAGCACTCAATTCTCCTCTAACCCCCCGTTTTGTTGTGTCAGGAGCAACTTGAGAAACTGCAAGACATTGCCCAGGGGACGTCTGGATGTTTTTGATGTTTTATCATCCTTGTGAGAGGCTTCTCTCACGTACCACATGAGGATCTGTAGCTGATAGAGGGAGCTCATCCGCACTCTTCCTAATTTTGAACCTGTGACCTGTCGGTCTTCAGTCCTGCCGGCACAGGGGATTAGCCCCCTGCATCACCGGGGGCTCCCTATAACCCATAATGCTGACCAAACACAGGCCTTTCTCTTCCCTCTATGTTGCAGCCCCCAGATATTATTTGAGGGGGGAATTGGAGAGGTGTTTGATTTATCTTCATAGTGAGATGTGGAAAGGTTACATTGTCAACAAATTTCTGCTAAGTTCCTTGAGAAGTCTCAACCATTGAGATGTTTCTCCTGCTATCCACTATGGATTTGATCACTATGGATGGTGGAAACATATATCATTGTCCACAGAGACCTCAGAAAGGCATACACAGACATAAAGTGCCTGTATATCAAACTAACAGAATGTCAGCCAATATGTTCAGATACTATACAGCTTTGCCTGGAAAAAAAGTCACGTAGACACTAACAAACACTGATAGAGCAAATTGTTGCAAAGTCTAGTTTTCAAAGTTTCTTGAGTTCCATCACATAATATATCTTGATGTGGCCAGATTACCAGAGTTGCTGTAAAATTTATTTTTTTCAGGCTGAATACTTTGGGGCTTCATCTTGTGGGATCCAACAGCTATTAAAGACAATGGTCACCATGCTTCAAATAAGTCTTGAGCTGCTACCCTCAAATGTTTTGAAGCAACCAGAATAGTCTACTTAATTTGAGAATGGGATTAATGATGCAGCTCTCAATCATGCTGCCTTTGCATGCCTCCTCACGTGTAAGTGAAGTAATTAGAATCCAGTAGAATTGTGCTAATTACAAGAATAGCTCCTGTTAGAAGCATTCTTTCCTGAGCATGATCTAGAATATGCAGCTGTAAGACCAAAAGTGTCCCTTTCCATAGAAGATGTAATTTCAATAAAGTTTAACTGGACAAAGTTTACAGAGAACCTGAAAGCATCTGTTTCTGATATAGAACCTTCTATAGAAGGCTATGACTTGTTTGTAGAAGCTGTGAAAAGATCCTCGAGGATCTCAATCCCTAGAGGATTTCGTAGAAGCAACCTAATAGGCCTAAATGAAGAATCGCTAATTCCACTCCAGGAATACCTCGGCTCATACCTCAGAATCCATTCAGTGATGAAACGATAGCAGCAGGCCATAAATTATCTACAGCTATAACTAATGCTAAGAAAAACCACTGGAAAGAGCTGCTTGAAAATCTTGATATCTCTAAGAATAGTTGTAGAGCCTGACAATTATTGAGAAGCCTGGATAATGGTCTTCTGATTAACTGTGGACATGCAAATGTTTTTTTTTTTTTAAAAAATAGGTTTTTATTGGGTTTCAAAATAGTTAAAAGGGGGAAGACATACATACAATGGGGAGCAGGGGGTAGCAAGGGGGGGAAGGAGGGAGAGATATACATTGGGGTCGCAGTGAGGGGATATGGGGGGGAGGGGTAGGGAGGACAAATACAAATCTAGGGGGGGGGAGCACAACATATCCATAAAAAAACATTTACAAAGTCTTGTATTCATAGAATCATCCATTAAACATGTACAGTTCTTTATAGTCGTCATCCTGCGTTTAGTACCTAGATGGTCTGAATGTTGATTGATAAGAAATAAATCTCGCGGAGAGGGGTATTCTATCCCTTGTATCTGGTTACTACTGGGTAGAGGAAATAGAGCTATGGAGACAAAAAAAGAAAGAAAAAGAAAGAGAAGGAGAGAACGATGGTATTTAAACTACTACTTAGATTCTTCTCATAAGTGTTATACATCAGTTATTCTCCTAAATCTAAATCAAAGTGACATTCCTTTATAAAGTAGCTCCTGGTTAGCTCAAACGTGTCAGATATGGTTTCATTATTTGTAGTTTTTCCTTTTAACCTCAACGTGAGGTATTCCATCTGGAGTACGTCCACAATTTTAAGGAGCCATTCCTCTTTGGATGGGCTCTTAGTCGATTTCCAGTATTTTGCCAAAGTCAGTTTGGCAGCCGTAATAAGTAAGATAAAATTTTTAGCTTCTATTGTACTCAGACTTGGGTGAGTTATTCCTAAAAGAAAGGCTTCTGGGGTCTTAGGTATTTTTTTCTTTAGGATCCTTTCAATTTCCTTATGTACCATTGTCCAGTACCTCCTGGCTTTGTTACAGAGCCACCAAATATGAAAAAACGTACCGTCTTTTTCCTTGCAGAACCAACAGTTTGGTTTTGCATTTTTATAAATTTTCGCTAACTTCATTGGCGACATGTGCCACCTATACACAACCTTAATCCAATGTTCTCTATAACTGTAGCAGTGGGAGATATTTACATTTTCCCTCCATATCTTACTCCATGTTTCAGGGTTGATCTTGAATCCCACGTTCCTAGACCACTTTAATTTATAGTCTTCTATAAACTTTTTGGAATTTTCCTGAGTTAGAAGTATTTTATATATTTTGCTCACCATTTTTGGTTTCCTGTCTGTTAATATCTCACTTAGTTCGTTTTGTACATGTTCGAAACCTGTTTTTTTATCTTGTTTGTAGATACTGCTTACTTGTGTATAGGGGTACCAATTTATTTTGAAGTTCTCGGAATCTAATTGTTGTTTTGTTTTTAATTCATATTCTCGACCATTCCATTTAAGGAGGTCTGGACATGCAAATGTAATGCCAAACATATAGCACACCAACTAATTCAGAATGGCAAAACCAACTGCAGCAGAGTAAGGGTGAAAGTCAACAGGGCACTAGAACTCAAAACCCACCAGTTGCCATCTCCCCTAAACTTGAAAGAACTCAGAGAGGTTATTAAGCTTTGCAAAACTGGCAAAGCACCTGGCCTAGATGATTTAATGATGGAGTAAATCAAACACTTCATCCGCAAAGCTGAAAACTGACTTTTGAATTTTTACAATCAGTGCTTGGCACACAAACAGATTCCCAGACTATGGAGAAAAACTCAAAAACACAAGGGGGTGGGAAGTATCCCACGCCAGAACTTATTTATTATTTATTTATTTCAGGATTTTACCCCGCTCTTCTCAACCCCCGAGGGGGGACTCAGAGCGGCTTACAGCAGGCACAATTCGATGCCACATCAACAGCGTAAAACCCCAAACCCCACAACCCATTAAAACATTAAGGCATTAAAATACAATCCTCAACACATCTACAATCATTCCAATTAAAACAGTATTCAACCCTAGAAACATTGACCCTCTTCCTCCCTCCCATTAAAATTTCGTCTCACATGCTGCCTAGTGCTGGTGAGGGAATGCCTGATCCCAGAGCCAGGATTTCACCTTCTTCCTGAATGCCAGGAGGGATGAGGTGGACCGTATCTCCGTAGGGAGCGCATTCCCCCCGGATGATCTTAGGTTACGGGATGGGACGTAGCAGCCGATGCGTTCGGACAAGTAAGCTGGGCCAGAACCGTATAGAGCTTTAAAGGTCAAAACCAGCACTTTGAATTGAGCCCGGAATTGGACAGGCAGCCAGTGGAGCTGACACAGCAGGGGGGTAGTGTGCTCCCTGTATGTAGCTCCCGTTAGTAGTCTGGCTGCCGCCCGCTGGACTAATTGCAATTTCCGAACTGTCTTCAAAGGCAGCCCCACGTAGAGTGCGTTGCAGTAATCTATTCGGGATGTGACCAGAGCGTGGACGACCGTAGCCAGATCAGACTTCCCAAGGTACGGGCGCAGCTGGCGCACGAGTCTCAACTGTGCAAAAGCTCCCCTGGCCACCGCTGAGACCTGGGGTTACAATACAAATAACCACAATACTAACAATACACTCTAAGAGGACTCAAAACTCCCATACATCATAACTATAAGAAGCAATATAGCTGTACTAGCACTATTGTCTAATTGAAAGCGTATTCATAGTATGAATATACACATAAGCATCAGTAAAACAACCATATGAGTGTCGTCATCCCCAAAAAATGAATGAAGTTGCAGGAATAAGTACCCCAAACTCAGCTCTAATGCAGTCACCACACAATGTAGTAATACACCTGTCGATGAATTGCAACCAGGGAAAGTCGCGGCGTTCCGTGGCAATCTCTAAAGAACTGCGGAAGTCGAGCAGGATAGCCGCAGGCCTGGATAATCAATCATCCAAATGTATTTGTAGCTGCGTCGTGCCTGGGATCATGCATGGGAATGAATGCTGAAATCAGCTCCTTTCCAAGAAAGGGAAGCCTGATGTCCCATAAGGTAAAATCAAGTGCTCTCTATTGTCTCTTGCCAATATGCAATTGAGGTTTCCCAACTGTGCTTGTGTTATGGAGAAAAACTAACATTATTGCCATTTTAAAACCTGGTGAAGGTGCCTCCAATGCCAAGAACTACCGATCAATCTCTCTCTTATGCCATTTGTATAAAATATATGAAAAGATACTATTAAATTGATGAGGTCCTGTTATTGAACCCCAGCTATTGCACAACTAGCAGGCTTCAGACCAGGAAAAAAACTGTACAGCTCAAATTCGTAACTTGACTGAGTATATTGAAGGCTATGAGAAAGGTTGCATTACGAGAACAGTTTTTATGAACCTTAGGGCAGCGTATGACACGGTGCAACATAGGAAAATGCTGCATAAAATCTACCATATCACCCGGAACTATGATTTTACAAAAACTATCCAGAGCCTCCTAGAAAACCACAGCTTCTATGTGAAATTTCTCGGCAGGAAAGCTAGATGGAGGAGGAAAAAGAATTGCCTATCTCAAAGCAGTGTTCTTGCAACAACTTTGCTTAACATTTTTACTAACCATCAGCCACAGCCACCACTCACAAAGAGCTTTATATAAGTTGATGACTGAATGGCCCACAGGCAATTCCAACTTCATTGATAACTTGAAAGTCCCTGAACAGACTCAGAAATAAGGTTAGCAGATCAAAAGACAACCTAGCAAAATGGCACTACCTGAATCCTCCACCTTGTGCGATTGTGGAGCAGAACAAACGACTCAGCATCTGTATGCTTGGCCACAATGCCCTGCCTTCTGCACAAAAGAACTGTTTAAAGCTACAGACAATGTGGACATTGTTGCCCTTTTTTGGTCTGAAATTATTTAGTTGCTTGTGCTTCCTTTATTTTATCAGTTTTATACTTATATGTTTTTGGATAACTAATTCCCAGTGAATTCAGTGACCACTACTTCCAGTTAACTGTGTAAAAGATTTCAACCTTACAGTAAAAACTCATATACATTCACTCAGAACTCCTATGTATTCAATATGACTTGCATCTAAGTGAGAGAACTTTAGGGAACAGGAAAGAATTGGTAAAGAGATAAATCTTTTATTTCATCCTTAATTTTCCATTGTCATTTATTTGTTAAAATGTTGGGTTAGTAAATTCTTCTGAAAAAGACGAAAAAAAATAAATTAAAGCATCATTCAGCAGCCGCAATAGCAGCAGCTGTGATATAGTCAAAGAACCTGCTATCTTTTATATTTTGTTACATTAAAGTAATAATGATATATGTGTTCTTGAGGATACATGCAGGAACATACACATGTGGATCCTGAGATTGTGTTGATGTGTTATATGATCAAAATCTGATTTTAATGACAGAGAAGCAGCCAGATGATTTCTACTGCCATAATCACCCATATATAATATCTTTCCTAAGCACTACGTGACAAAAGACATTTGTAATTATATTTACTTCTGAAAGATTATGGTTCATAGTTAAACCAAGAGAGGCATCCTGTCATTTTCTGAACCCGTTAAATGTGACAGAATCTATTTTTCTGCCAACTTGTGAAGACCAGGCAGAGAGCAAATTTGCTGTGGTCAGCTAAGTGTAACCACTGAGCAGGAAAGTGAATTTAATAATGCATTATTGTTCTTCACTGAAGGTGAACTGTTACAGTGCCTTTGTTATAGCAGACTTTGCTTCTGCTTAGGTTTCCAGATGCCAGGCAGATTACCTGATTAAAATCTCTAATACATGATAAAATATACCATGTAGGCTTTTATATTAACATAAATGCATCAGTTTTTGGAGCACTACTGACACTAAAGCTAATTGGAAATATTTACTACTACACTATATGATACATATTATAAATAAGGTTTTATGATATAGAACACTAAATGAGAAGGATCTGTGAATTTACAAGGCTTTAACTATAGTATGATTTTCAGGTAGTAATATAATGAGAGCAAATCTTAAATGGTTTACGATGGCATCATAAGTTCCATACAAAGCGTGAATGCTTCTGTCTTGGGATAAACTTCCTCAAGAGAGAATGTATGTTTGCTTATCAGTCTCTATCTGTAGCTATATATATCTTTGTGTATGTGTGTGTGTGTGTTTTTCTTTCTGTCTGTGTATGTACATTACTGATATGGTGGTTGTTTCTAATTACCACCTATATTCCTCTTCTGTTGAACACATCCTTTCAAAACTGTAGCTTATATCTTAATTATTGGCTCCAGATTTCTCACCAGACCAAATATTTCCTTTTAAAAACAAAATGACTCCGGTCCTCCCCCGGGCGAAGATGGCGGCAGGACGGGCACTCTAAGGCTCCCTGGAGTGCCGCCTGCTTTCCTGGCTGGAGGGCGATTTTCGCCCTCCCTCCTCGTGGACAGAAGCGTCCAAAGAGAGCGCGAAGCCGGCAGACGGGGTCCGGCGGCCCCAAAGATCTCCCCCCCCTTAAGAGGGAGAGGTCGAGTGGGCCCAGACCGCCGCCACTGCGGCGAGCAAGCCGGGAAGCGTGTAGCGGGTGGCGCCCCGCACTTACTGCCAGCCCAGCCCAGCCCCCCCCCACCTTAAGCAGAGGGCAGGAGGCGAAGAAGGGACGACACAGAAGAAGGCCATGAGTACGGGAACAGCAGCCCGTGACGGCATCGGGAGGCGCCATTGGAGACAGAAGGGAAGAGCGCGGACGAGCAGGGGGGATCCCAACAGCTCCACGGAAGCCTCCACACTAAGGGGATCGGGCCCCCAACAAAAGGGAAATAAAGATCCGGCAAACAGGCCACACAGAGGGGCAGCCAACCATTCCTGGCAAAGGCAGAGGGAACGGGAGGAAAAGAGCTGGAGGGCACCAAAATGGCGGATGAGCTCTCATAGTCTCAGGAGCGGGAGTGCCATCTTGGGAGAGGGAAAAAGACACATTGCCAATAGTTAAACAGAGAATAGCACAACTGTCAATAAAATTATGTCGGCACTACATGAATGGATCTCAAAAGCAAAGGAGGGGAAGAGAATGCAAGGAAGGAGACCAGAGGAGGAAAAAATAACTTTAAGGGACATCTTCACAGAACTATGAAAATTAGGGGAAGCTCAAGATAGGGGTCTACAGAAGATTGAATCCATAATGGCCCGGCAAGAAAAGCAAGTCAAAATGACCCAGGAACACTCCCAGCATGCTAGATTGGAACAATCCAAAGAAGTGCTCCCCACAAAGGCAGAGCTGATGACCATCTACAAAGATGGAAAAGAAGCTACGCAAGACAAGGGAAAAAACGCAGCAACACGAGAAGGTAGGGAGAAGAGAGGGAAAGAGAATACGGAGTTGCAAGAACTACCAGAAGAAAGAGAACTTCACTTCAAAAATAGTAAGGAAATTCCACTGGAAGTTTCAAGAATGATTACGGAGGATTCTACAACCTCTGACCCTCAAAAAAGAGAAGAAGGGAAAAACCAAGAGGCTGTTGCAATATCTAAAAGCTCCATCTTGGATACAGATAAGAACGAAGACAGCATGACCGGGACACAGCCCAATAGGAAGAGAAGCTGGTTGAGAACAACCCAACAAAGAAGAAAGAAAAGCCTAAAAAAACAAAAAACAACAGATTGCCTTTATACCAAGAGGATTACGAAGACCCATTTCTGAAAAAAGAGCCTAAAAAGAAGACTTGTAAAAAAGAAATGTAGAGAGACTGTACGAGATGAACAAGAAGAACCCATGAACGAGGAAATTAGAAGAACACAAGTTACCCCTATCTCTATCCTTCCTCACCACCCCTACCCATTATTACCCCTCCCAGATCCCTGACCAAACTACCACCCTCACCACCTTTAACCCTTACCCCTTCCTACCCTTCATCCCTCCCAATACCCTCAATTTGCCCTTCCCCAAAACCACCTCCCCCTTCATCTGTATGTATTCAAAACTTTCAATAAAAAATTAATTAAAAACAAAAAAAAACCAAAATGACTTGCCCTGTGTTCCGCTTAAATGTAAATATTTCCATACCCTGCTAATAAGACTTCGTATCTTTCCCTGTTTACATTTGAAAATCAAATGGATTTCACCCAAGTCAAAATGTGTCTATATGTTCATGAAGAATTGTACCTGTCTAACGTGCCAGACTGCTGGAAAGATTAATTAGTTGGCTGTAAAACATTAGGATTATGAGTACATGCAGGGAGAAAAATACCATAAATCTTTTGTAGAAACTTGAAGCCTTAAGTGTGAATCTTGTACTTTCCATCGGTGGTAATACTTTTTGCTTTTCATTGTAGGCGGGTATTGTTAATAAACCTAGCCACATTCAGATCTGCTGGAGAGGCTAAACACTGTAAATTACTTATAGGTGTGAGTGCAGATTTCTTGAAACTGTGCTTCAGTTCTGTGTTTTATGCATTTTTAAAAAGAAAACGGGGATATATCCCTTTTCCTTTACAAGTTGAATCCAATTTGTTGAAATCCTTAGTAGATACTTTCAGAGCACATGTGAAAAGAAAATCTGCACATCCTTTATGCAAAAGATCTCATGCAGACTCACTTGTTCAAGGGAAGTTGCCATTGCATTATTTCTGCAGAGAAATAGTCAGGAGGAAACAGTCCTTCTACTTTGGTAGCATCCCTATAAACAAACAGAAGAAAGATTGAAGTGTAGTGTTTACAGACTTTTATTGAAAAAGAATTCTAGGCCCAATTTAAGATTTACCTGAGTGGAAATGATATAGCAGAAAAGTAAGCACATACCATTCCTCTTCACAAAAATGCACAATATAATATATATTTAGAAATTTACAAGCATAAAAACAAGATTCTTAGTATCATCTTCCTTTTTGAGAAGAGTTTTGTCTGCTTTTGTTTAAAATTGGTGGTTATATATACAGGACTTCCTTTTAAGTTATGTACTTGACAGACTATCTGTCTCATCGACTGCCATGAATCAATGTGTGTGTGTGTGTGGACATGGATGTGTGTTAAACTAAAGTTTGTGAGAACTGGTCTCACATGAAAATGGAGTAATAAGAGGGTGAGATGTCACCTATTAGTAAGACTTGACAGATGAAAAACACCGACTGCCCTTCTGGCATGATGGGCACATTTTAAAAAGAAAGAGAACAGATGCATGAGTCAGGGCTGAGCCATATTGACTAAATACTACAGAGAAAATATCTGTTCAGCAATTTTCTTGCCTTATTCCTGTGACCTATTAATATTAAAGGAGAGGGGAAAAAGCACCAACCACCATCACTGCAAAGCAAATGCACATTCACTATCCAAAAATGAAGATCACTTTAGCACACAGTATTAAAGACTTCTGTTTGTTTGTTTGGCAAAGCCTCCTGTATGTCTTCTTCAACACAATCTATTTTAATTTTTTATTCCAAGCAGCTATAATAATAGTGTCATTTTATAGACTGTAGGGAAGGTGGCTATTACAGCCAAAATGCACTCAATTCTTTATTTTTTTCCTGCTGAGAATAAAAATGCTACCTCTCAGAAAGCATGAGTTCTACTGCCTTAACTGGGAACATATTTCTTTTTGAAAATATGCAATCAGAATAGTACAAAAAGACAAGCATGTGTATGTGTGAGAGAGTGAGAGCGAGGGAGAGATGCATTATGTCAGTGTTAAAAATGAATGCAAAAAGTATATGTCAAGCAGAAAGAAGAACAACAAAAGCCAAGGATACTATCAGGAGCCTTGGATTTTGAAAGGATCACATTAGAATCCAGATTTAGAGACAGGTTGTGCTTAATAATAGGATGTGAAAAATATTGGCAAGAAGAGGAAAGCTAACTCTAATCTCATAATAGAAAGAGGATTTCCCTCCTTATACATTCCAATCATACATATTACAAATGACATATATCTAGTTTTCATCCCTCTTTGTGAGTTTATTTCCAACAGAGTATCCTAATTTTATAGAAGGCAGTGTAGAAAATAATTGTCTCATCATTTGTTGAAGCAGAGTATCAAATTTGCTTTGCAGATAATTATAAACCATTTAATTGGCCTCTTGTTTTTTGTGATTTTTTAAATTTTTCTTTCCTTTTTTTGCAACCCAGCTGAATAAAACAGAGCAGCACTCTATCAGGCAGCAGAATCCTATACTGAATTGGACTCTGAAATCTACTGCTTGCTTTTACAGGCATTAGAACAGGGAAGATAAACAGGTGCAGAACATTGTCTTTTGACATCTACTCCGATCGCACAACTTACAAGCCACACATAGTCAGCACATAATGCTTTTCAACTTGATTCCTTTAAAAAGCATTGCAGCTTTATGTAGGTCTAACTAGGAAAATAATTGCCTCATAATTTGTGGAAGCAGATTATCTAGTTTATCTTACAGATAATTACAACCTTTTAACTGACTACTTCTTTCTTGCAACTCCCCTCCCTGAATCACCTTTTAAAACAAGAGCATAAAGGTTAAACAAAGCAGCAATCTAGCAAACAGCCCGGTCCAATTTGTAATCTGACCTCACGATCTACTGTTTGCTTTATAGACATTACGGCACTGCAGTGTAAAACAGGTGCAAAACACTTGATACTGTTGCCCCACTATTATACAAACGACTTGATTTTTTACTAGGCAGATAGTATTTCCTGTGTTCCCTAAGAAACTCCAGAAGCTACAGATTAACAAAGTGGAAAAGCTCAGTTGGTTTTTCGGCCATGACCTTGGCAGCGATAGAGCAGGAGATTGGGTGAGTAAGATGCAGCAGCGCCATAAAGAAAAAAATTGAACTACTTTAGGACAGATTATTAATTTTGTTACAATGTTGGCCCCTTTCTTTGCTGCTCTATAAAGAGCATGATGGAATTGATCTATTAATGAAGTTTATTAATCTTTTCAAAATGTGCTTCTTTTATAAAACGAACAGCCTATTTAACATTTCAAGGAAAAAGAAACATTTCCTCCAGTTAAAAATTATCAATATTTCAAATTTTCTATCTATCCATCTATATTTCAAGATTAACATTGGTTATCTTTGGGTAAATGCATTTATATGAACCAGCACAATTACTGAGACAAATGCTTTTGAAATATTTTGGAACCCATTCAGTGACATATGTTACGTTGCTGCTGATACAGAAGAGCTTCCTTTGAAATGTGGCTCACTGAGTGTCTCCTGTTTCACACACACAAGTATTGCCACACCAAAATGCTCATTATATGTCGTGCTTCTTACAAAAATCACTTGGAGTTATCTCCTCACTACAGAGGGGGTTACAGAATATTGCATAATTATAAAGTATTTCTATTGCTAGTAACTACTTCGTTCTGTTTATTGGGGGCGGGGGGAGAGATTTGACTTGTGTAGGCACATTTTAAGTCATTATTTTACAACATAATAAATGACAAAAATGTCCTGCATTTAGAAGCATTCACCTGTGACTTGTCAGATATAATTCTGCTCAGTGACCAATAGGAGGCAGTTTTATAATAAATGTGAATTTCAGACATCAACATGACTCATCCTGTACTCACTTCCAACCTGTTAAATAATTTGTGTGAATTCCTCTGTAAAAGTACTTTGAAAAAGGCAAACATTGTGAAGAAAGCTGGTCTGCAGACTTCAAAAGCCATATCTACATGGGTCAAATAATGTGAACTCACTTTTCAGCTGTTCCAGGGAGTCCACCAAACATGGCTGGATTCACATCAGGAGTGCTGTATTCAACTGTTAATCCTGTTCTATGGGAGATGAGATTTACTGAGGAGCTTCCTGGAAGCTCCATAGTGATCTTAGAGTTTTGGAAGCATGGACAGCTGGATCAATAGACTACTGTTGTATTGCCAATAAATATCTCCCTTGCAGAGTCTTGCTATCAACATTGCTTCTGGTCACAGGGTGCCCAGCCATGTGACCAGTAAAAGTGATGTTTACAGCAAACCTCTGTGAGAGAGCTGCTTGTGCCTGGTAACACATTAGTGTGATGGCAGCATCAATGCGCTCTTATCCCAGCCAGCCAGATGCAAAAAAGAGCTCCAAGGATGTGCCCGGGCTACACTGGGGCAGCTCCAGAGCAGCTGACCTTGAATTAAGGGTAGACTTTGCTATAAGTTGATGTGGATGTATTCTGTGTATGTTTTAGTTTTGCCCCTAAGATTAATAATTGGGTGCTTAAGTAAATCAACATAGACCCTTCACCTCATGGTTTGCGTAATCTTGTTTCTGTTTCTTTACACATTGCTCTTGAAGTAAATGGATTGCAAAGGCATCACCAAGAGTCTAGGATAGCTCACAATGGTCATGGTTGCCTTCTCCCAGATTCTACTAGAAATGTGTCAAGATTTGCGCGACCAAGAGAAGTGCAAAAAAATGAAAGAAGTTAAGATCTCATACTTCCTAAATAAAAAAGAATTTAAATTAGTAAAACTTTAAATTAGTAAACCCAATGTCCATTCACAGTCTCTAACAGGAGATTCTGGTCTCTAATGCATAAAAATATCAGAATTATTTGGGAAAAGCAGGAGTCTAGAATGCATGGCACAGGTCTCATCTTTTCAATGACTTTGGCCACCTCTTCAGGTTATACAAAATGTGAAAAGGATCGCTTACAACTGCTTGTATATACTGTGGCAAATATGTGCAAATTTACATATTGTTTTCAATGGGCTATTGAGTGGACTGCATTTTCTTCTTGTTGGCCAAAATTTAATAGGACTTCGACCATCTGAAAGAACCCTGTGGTTGAGAACTCTGTACAAATGCAATAGTGGTGAAGAAGCATTATTTCATCAAAGAATGGTCACTTCCAAGGAAATGGCTTTCAAATCCAGCCTGATGAGGAAACTGAGATTACTACAAGGTGTGTGTGTGTGTATGTGTGTATTTTACCTAGACCTTGAATTTTCCATGTATCTTGTACATGCAAATGAGATAACTGCACATATTACATTTGTTCTTGTGGTTACATAGTTTGCATAACAATGAGAAAGTGCATGTTTAGCATTGTATGAGCTGTTTAAAAATGACCTTAAGACGCTGAGATAAAGGACATCTGCACTATCCATCCCACATAATAGACAGTGCGTACAACTTCAGTTTGCTTTCCTTGAAAAAAAAGTTGTTTATGCTTCTCTCAGGACAGTAGACTGTAGACTGCCAAGCAAGAAAAACAATTCCCCCCCCCCTTCCGTTTGGAGTACAAGACAGCATAACAAAACCACTATATGCTTCCTGAATACGACTGATTGTAGCAATCCATGTGCATCATTTGTGGGGAGGGGGCAATAGTGATAGACCAGAAAATTTTGAGAATTAAAATAGTTGTAGGTTTTTGCAGCAGCTGAACCACACTATAGCAGAGGTCGTCCAGGATGGAGAATTTTTTTTGACAGGCTTAGGTAGAAACATGAAGATATTGCTTTGTAGCTATATAGTGATTGTCAGTTTCCCTGTGACCTGAGCATCTATACAAGTGTTAAGATTACTGTTCATCTAAGTCAGTGGTTCTCAACCTTTCTAATGCCGTGACCCCTAAATCCAGTTTCTTATGTTGTGGTGACCCCCAACCATAAAATTATTTTCGTTGCTACTTATTTTATTACTAATTCTTTAATTATTTAATATTAAATGCAATTATTTATCAAGTGTGCTGCTATGGCTGAGTTCTCTGGCTGAATCAGTCTGCAGTGCCTTTCATGTTCCTTGATTCATGTTTTGGGAAATGCTGCTTTTGGCGAACCCTGTGTAGACTTGTGCACAGCTGCATGATATACGGTAGACTCCTGCAGAGGTCCTGCAGATCCTCTCACCTCTACAGGAGTCCACTGTATACCATGCAGCTGTGGACAAATCTACATAGGGACCGCCAAACGCAGCACCCAAACATGAATCAAGGAACATGAAACGCACAAGAGACTAATTCAACCAGAGAAGTCAGCCATAGCAGAGAACTTGATTAGCCAACTTGGACACAGCATATTATTTGAGAATACAGAAATGCTCAGCCACTCTAACAACCACCATGTCAGACAACACAGAGAAGCCACATGAAGTACATGGAAATTTTGAACAGAAAGGAGGAAAGCATGAACATGAACAAAATCGGGCTACCAGTATTAAAAACTGTAAAATCAGGACAGTAAAAAAACCACTCTGAAAACAGGGGAATTCCAGACATGAAACAAACAAGGCCAGCTAACATCACCCCCAGGCAGGAATCTGCCAGGCCTTGAAGCTGCAAAGCTTTGCAATGCTAATCAAGGTGATTAATTCCAACATTAACACTTGCTTCCAACAGACAAGAGTTTTTTCCCACCCTGGACACCATTCCACAGAAATATAAACCTCCCTTGCCTAGTTTCCAACAGATCCCAACAAATTCTGAGGATGCCTGCCATAGGTGTGAGCAGAATGTCAGGAGAGAAGGCTTCTGGAACATAGCCATACAGCCTGGAAAACTCACAGCAACCCAGTAATATACATATCTGATATATATGGTGTATTTCCATTGTTACAAATTGAATATAATTAAAGCATAGTATTTAATCACAAAAACTATACTTAGGCCCTTCAGGTGTCTGGACTTCAACTCCCATAATTCCTAGCAGCCGGTAAGCAGTTAGGAGTTGTGGGAGTTGAAGTCCAAAACACCTGAGGGCCTCCAAGTTTGCCCAGGCTTGGGCTAAGGTCACCTGGAGAGGCACCCTTCCTCTTTCAACTCTGGGGGCACTCCCTTCCTCATTTCTTCCTCCCAAAAACAAAAGCACGAAACGAAGGAGGAAGAGGAAAAAGAGGAGGAGGGGGCAGCAAAAGCAGCTGGGTGCTGCTCCACGAATGCACGGAGCCAGCAGCAGCCTCCCTTCTTCCCTCCTTTTCTCTCCCTCCCCCCAACGCACAGGTGGATGGATGGCTGGCTGCAGAGTAGATACTGGGGCTGCAACCTGGGTTTAGGAAGCGGGGGGGGACAGGCTGAAGCAAGGAAGGAAAAAAGGAAGGAAGCAAGGAGAAAGGGGGGGGGGAGAGAAGAAAGGGAAGGAATTTAATGGAAGGAAATACTGCGCCCTGGGGGAAAACAAAAGGGGCATTTGTCGTCGGGGGGGGGATAAGGAAGGGAGGGCAATGTTCCAAAGAAAACTTTGCCCAAACCCTGCAGCCCCCCTTAAAAACAAAACAAACCCACCTGGGAAGCAGAATGGGACTCAACCGAGGCGCAACTCTTAAACCATACACAAAAACCGTCAGGAGAAAATGCTACTGAATGAAACATGGCCATATAGCCTGAAAAACTCACAGCAACCCAGCCAGGTCTCTGCCCTGAGGGTTTCAGGGAAAGAGGAGCAGAGAGGAAGTCAAAAGGACTTGAAAGTAAAGGGGCACAGTGCACCAGCACCTTCCTTCTCTTCCTCCTGGGGAGACCCTCCATTGTTGCATGCAGCTCCAGTCCCCGTGGCCTGCCTGCAGGGAGGAAGGAGCAATGGGCCCTTCACTCCCCCACACACACACACTGACTTTTCGCGCCGGTTTTTTTTTTGGTGCAGGGAAGGCAGGGAGGAGGGCTCCTTCACTCCCTCCCTCCCTCGGCACCTAAAGGCCACCTCCTGCTCATGCCCATGCAAGCTGCAATATCAATCTGCCGGCTTGGCTTCTTCCTTTGTCGCCTTCGCCTCCCACACGCCCTTGCCGGCGAGGGAGGCCACGCACAAGGCCTTGCGCGAAGGAGCCCTGCTGAGCTCGGCAAGGGGCAAGGAGGGCCTTTGCTGCTAAGCTTCTCCTCCTCCTGACTTCCTGCAGCCCCGTGGGAACAGGAGGTGGAGGAGCTGACCTGGACTGCCTGGCACAGGGGCTGGCAGCCATTGTGAGGAGTCAAAAGGGGCGGGGCCAACCGAGGCACCTTCGCAACCCCCAGAAAATGGCCCTGCGACCCCCCTGGGGGTCGCGACCCCCAGGTTGAGAACCACTGATCTAAGTGCTATATAGCTGTGCCTCTGTTGATGACTTTGTAGCAAAGCCAAGTTTGTCTTTGCCAGGCCAAAATTGGATTTTGATGCAAAATTGGTCATTGATGCAAGAGGATCCTGTTGCTTGAAGAAGCCTGTATCTAACTGCAGTGTTAACCCAGTCAATCTTCCCAAAGCACAAATCTTTGCACCAGGTAGAATAGCCTTGCTTGTACAGTGGTAAGGGATTATAAAATGTTATCACTGGAAATTACTTTCTCTCTCTGTTCAGAACTTGTGAATATTTGACAACCCCATTTTCGGTCATATACAGCGGCTGCAGCTCCAGCCTCAAGAATATTAAGGTCATCAATACTTTGCTAGGTTTTATACACTCCCCCCCTCCCTTAATTTAACTAAGTTGGATAGGAAGTATTCCTCATGAGTCAGAACTTGTTGGCTCTGGATATTATTATAGTTCTTTTTGACATGGAGATTCTAAAGCTGAATGAATGTAAATATTATTAGTCTTATAGTTTAGGGTCCAAAGTTTCAGCAAAAACATGTTAATGTAAAGTGGGCAACATAGTTTCTGCACGCCCTCTGCTCTCCTACTAGCCATCAAGAAGCATGATCTTCAAAGATTAGTTACTATTGTGTATGTTTTGCATGGTAGTTAGGGATCTCAAGTTCAATTGTATAGCATCTCCTATTTAAAAGATCAAACATAATAATTTGTTATGTGTCTGATATTTTAAATAGGATCTGCTATACAATTGAACTTGAGATTCTTAACTATCGTGCAAATCATATGCAATAGTAACTAATCTTTGAAGATCATGCTTCTTGATTGCGAGTAGGAAGGCAGAGGGCGTGCAGAACCCATGTTGTGCAAGAAAATGTTTTGGATGTGCTCAGAAGCTCTGAAGACAGTTTTTGATGAAGAATTCATCACCCTTGTTTCACTGATTGATCTTTGTAGCCAGTCACTTATTATTCAGCATGTTCTAGCTGAAATAAACATATTATTGCTTATTAACCTTGAGTAAACAAAGTGCTTAAAGGGAGAATGATCAATGTGCATGCTGGCAGTGGGAAGAAGAGAACAGAAATCCAGATCAGTGACATATTTTAGGAAAACTTTCCCCAGAATTTACATTTCCAAATATAGTAGTGTCCCATTATCCTCAACAACATGCATATAATGAATTTTGTAAACTTTTCTGAAAAAGGCCTCCCATGTTTGTAGAAGAATACTTTTAAACAACATTAACGACATTTTGAATGAACCAATAAAAATGAACACAAATGCACAATTATTTATAAATCTTGTGGTGTGCTTTGGAAATGAATAAATAATTAACTAGCAACAATATAGCAAACTCTGTGATTGATATTAGCCCAAATGACAAATTAACATTCCTATTAACAAGGATTAACTTTAATAAATTATTGTTTCAAATCTGAGAACTTTTTGCATGTGGATCTTTCCAAATTGTTGAAAATCATATCAAACTAAAACTGGAATTTGATATATGCCAAGGGGTGTGTGTGTATGGGTGGTGGTGCTTTTGTTTTGTGTTAAATGTCACTGAGAAGTCAAGCTAACATTCACTAAAAGCAGTAATTTTTCTGACCAGTGTTTTATCACATCTCTAAAATGGGTAATTATAATGAGAGGTGTTGTATTGTAATCTCCTTTTCCTCAAATGGTCTGCAGTTTTCTGCCAGACTCTTTATTTGATTCCAAAAACTAATTAAACTGCTATTCAGTCATTTGTACTTTCTCAGTACTATTATTCTTGGTATTGCTCTTTTTTTGCAGTGTGGATCCTGACCTAAGCCTATTTAAAGTAGATCCTAATGGATGTCTGGACTGCCTGGACATGGGAAAGCCCGAATCCTGGTATAGGATTTGGGCTTTCCCCTGCGTGTGTTTTTTTCACTCACGGTTAAGCCATGTTAAGCAGTTCTTCCCAGGTTCAATCAGATCAGTCTGTGTACAGTTTGTAGATGCCCACAGGTTGATCTGCTGCAACACATACCTAAAAATGTAAATGGGGCCTATGGGAAGAGTATCCACTATCCACATATAAACAAGCATTTCAAAATGTTAATTCAACTTCATGAAAACATGATTATCTTTTACAAGAGATTCTGGTATTGAGAGAAAATGAATGGTCTTGAGTTTATTGAGATTCATTGAGTTGTATTAAGGAATGCACTTTTCACAGTATTGATAATAAAAACCTTAATTGGTTTTATTTTGAAGCATTGGAATATTATTCATGTAGATGCCATAATTCCATACTGAGTGGTAACAGCAGAAAAGTATTTTTTAATTCTTTCATAAAGGAAAATTCGATTATTCATTTCAAATTGTATATAGTCTATGCTTAAAACTTCTTGGTTTTTTATTGGCTTGTTTTGTTCGTGTCTAAAATGGGATGGTGGACTTCTAATTAGTTTTGTTTCACATTATTGTATATTTAGCTGACCATCGGCCTGTCATGAAAGTCAACAATAATAAAAATGCAAATCATTTTGAACAGCATATGTTGCAGCGAGAGAGCATTTCAAAGATTGTTTATCAGTTGTTCATTTTCTTCTGTCAGATGTTGAAATCTTTTGCTTTCCATCATATTGCAGGGAAATGCTGTTTCACTGATAGTGTCTACTTGTAGCTAAGCTGTGAAAAAGTCAAAAATTCATTTTGTAAAAGCAGTTATCACACTGGAGTGCTGGAGGCTGAGGTTATTGGTCCTTTTTAACAGACCCAAAGATAAGATGTCTAATTTCCTGACCTACTCTTTTTGTGCATACGTGTGTGTTTGTGAGTGGTCTCCGTAAAACATTTAATACAAAGAGAAAGTATGGCCAGCTGTTTTTCTTTTTCTTCTGTCATATGAAGATATAAGAATAGTTTAATGCACCCTGCAGAATGTTCACAAAGTATAGATTTAATTAAATGAAGATTTAACACCATACCAAAAACTTAACTATTAAACTGGAACCATAACCATTTACAAACACTCTTAAATACAATATATTTGTTGTTGATATAATGTGTAGAACATTTAAATGAAGAGAATGAGGGAGAATAAAAGTGAGGGAAATTTTATGATGAAAAAGATTTCAAAAAATTATATTAGACCTCTATCTGATTCTTCTCTTTCTTCCTATAAAAAGGACCTGTGCTGGCAAATGCTAAAGACCAGTTCTCATGTGGACATTTTCCTATATGCATAATTTTGGGGATTATTCCTCATGGTCATTCTATTTGAGATGCTGTTAGTACAATACATTTGCTGCAAAAACTTTTCTGTATCTGATGTTTCTGAGGATGAATCTTAAAACATATAAGTGATTCATAAAGAAGTAAAATATGGATCAAAAACAGTCAGTCTCATTTATTCCTGGAAACTTTACAACTTCTCCTTAGCCACCATGGTGTTTTGGCTGTTTAACCACTCATGTTGTCTGCTGGCCCCCAGTGCTTTTTCCACGCTATTCCCAATGAAAGGTTGAGGAGCAGAAGAACAATTGTTTCATTTTTCATTGGACAAAAACCAATGAAAAATTGGTCCCCAGCACCACAAAATCTTCCCAAGCATTTGATGTTTCACTTGAACCATTTAGGGAGAGAAGACCCATGACTTAGCATGTTAAGAGTAGAGAGGCCAAGCACTGGAAATGACATGAGGGCCTAATAAAAGCCACCACAAGGGGAGAGGGATTCACAGGTGTAGAGGTCTCAGAATTATTTGTCTCCTAAAACTATGTCAGAATAGTTCTGTGTGTCATAAAACGATCATGGAGCTGATCTGGCTCCTTTATGAATTAAAGAGCATGTCGAGATGTGCCCATATATAAGCATAGAAGCACCAGGTTTAACTTTACTTCCACTATTCAACTGTATTTTCCCCCAGTACAACACCTTGGAAGTAATGCACTATCATCATGGATTGTCTTGCAGTTTCCTTTCCACCATGTGTAGAAGACATATGATTGATAAGCAGACACCCCAGCATTTCCAGATGGTCTCTATAGTACCCTTAATGGTTAGAAGAATGGGAGGAAGTGAACTAAAGACCTTTTGGGGTCTTCATCCTCCAAATAACCCCTGAAATCCTTATATTTTGGGGGTTTCAATCCACTTGCTCTTACTCCCACTCCCACTTTCTTACTAGGATAAATAGAAAGTACATAGCTTACAGCAGGGTAGAAACTATACACTACATATATAGGTTCTCCTCTTGCCAAATTTTTAAATGAAAAAAGGATTTTTCTCAAGATATTTATAAAACAAGGCAAACACATATCTTGTTTTGGCCCCAAAAATGTGGTCACAAGGGGTGGGTGCAGCTTTTGGGGACCCATTAGTGGAAGAATGTAGGACATAAGTCTCTTATCAATTGCCTAGCCCTTGGTTACAGTGACACTGCTTTTAATGGAATAGATTTTTCATACCAAACCAAAATAAAAGGGTTTAATTTTCATATTATAATTTCCAAGGTCAATCATTCTTTGATTGACCATTCCAGATTCAGACCCTGCAGACTCATTTTAGAAGAATCACTATTAACCTTTTGATGTAAGTTAAAAAACCTGTGGTCAATTATTTTAAATAGAATATTTTTTTTATTTATCCCAGAGGTGGTGGCACTGTAGAGAACTTTCAGGAGTTGTGACTGTTGTGTCTCTAAAAGGATAAGTCAAATTATTTTCTCTCTGCTTAATTGCATTCAAACAAAGTGATAAGAACAGATATTACACTTGATCTTAGGCAAAAGGTCAAGAACTATATACATTCCATATAGTTTTTTATTCGGCAATAAATAGAACTTCAGACGTTTGTTGGAAGTATTTTTGGCCCCTTGAAGGTGATTGCTTTTGTTGCTGTTGTGTGCCTTCAAGTCATTTTCTAACCTATGGCAACCCTAAGGTAACTCTGTTCTAAGTAAGATTTGTGATAAACAAAGGCTACAAACACCCAAAAGGTTAAGAACATCCAGAACATTTTCAAAGCAATTTCTTGAAAAACAGTTTCTAAAAATCCAAAACATATCTACAATAGAAGCTATCTTTGGTTTTAAGATCAAACAAAATCATACAGTCTTAGCCACCAACCAGGAACACCAGAGGGATGGGACCAGCTGGTTCTTCCTCGGGAGGAAATTTCCCATGGAAATGGGAAAGACATGTAGTTTACTAGGACACTTTAATATTACATTAATATTAATAGCTCCACTGGCTGCCTGTCCACTTCCGGGCTCAATTCAAAGTTCTGGTTTTGACCTTTAAAGCTCTATATGGTTCTGGCCCAGCTTACTTGTCCGAACGTATCTGCTGCTACGTCCCACCTCATAACTTAAGATCATCCAGGGAGGCCCTGCTCTCGCATCCGCCAGCAACTCAACTGCGGCTGGCGGGGACAAGAGACAGGGCCTTCTCGGCTGTGACCCCCCACATGTGGAATGCGCTTCCAATCAAAATATGATCAACCCCATCCCTCCTAGCTTTCAAGAAGAAAGTAAAATCGTGGTTGTGGGACCAGGCCTTTGCACAGTAACTGCAGCACTTTACTTGGAACGGACTTTGATTGAATGTGGATTATTATAGATGGAATTTTTAAATTAATTAGATACCTGATGTTTTCATGCTGATGTTTTAATCCTGTTGTATTAGTGTTTTTATATTGTGTATTGTTGCCAGCATCTAATTGTGCCTTGTAAGCCGCCGTGAGTCCCCCTCCCTCCGGGGGGTTGAGAAGGACAGGGTAGAAATATAGTAAATAAATAAATACATCCATATGTAGAGTACATTTGGATGGGAAATAGATAAAAAAGCAACAGAAAGCTCATGCTTAATTGGGCTTGTCCCCATGTAAACCACCCCAAGTCCCTTTGGGGAGATGGAGGAGGGATACAACCATAAAGCTGTTGTTGTTGCTACTGCTGTTGTTATGTTTGCTGCATCTCCTGTACTTTCATATTTTTCTTCTCAGAATTAAAATTTCATATACTCCTCCTCCAGTTGACAAATGCCATCCATACAAATTACCACTTTTTCGAATGCTCTTCCCCCCACAGTCCGAGCGCAGGCCGATCTGCTAACATTCCGCAGGGCCTGTAAGACCCTCCTCTTCATCCAGGCGTTCGGTGCTTAGGTTTATTTAAACCATGCCCAAACCATGCTTGCGCGCTGGTTGTGGCAATTTTAGTGTGTTTTGCTTTACCTTGATTTTACTGTTTTACGACTCACAATGTGAGTCGCCCTGTTAGCGACTTAATTGAATAAATAAATAAATAAATAAATAAATAAATTGTATTCTCTCCTGATATTAGTGAGAGGAAAAGTTTTATCTTCTGAGTCCCTTCACAGAGGTAGAGAAGAACGAGATATAAAAGTTTTAAATAGATAAATAAATAAATAACTTGGTTAGCCTTCTCGAGTCCCATAAAAAAGCAGCATAGAAATGGAGTCAATATAGACATGTTTGCCTAAATGTGCAAAATTTTGTGTACCAAGATTTTAAAATTCTTAAAACTTCCATTAGCTCTTCCCATTCAAGACAATACTTTTTTCTTTTCTGTAAGTAGTAAAATTCTCAGCACTGTTTAATTCCTTTTAAGTACTGCTTGTCATGAAATCTACTTGTCTTCTCAAGAGCTTTTCAGAAAGATTGTTATAAAATAAAAACTACCCTGGAATTAAAAGGTAGCGAGTGAATACATTACTTACATATCCTCAGTAACCTTGACAATTTTTTATCAAATCCTTAAGTACTTGTAAAATGAATGATTAGCTGAGAATAACACTAATTTCTTTCTGTTCATAAAGCTTGTTTTTCTAAAGCTTCTGTGAAATGAGATACAAGTGGAAAATTTCCATAGTACCGGTATGTGCAGAGATATGCAGTCCACTAATTTTAGGGAATTCTGAGTTGAGCAGGAAGAAAATTCCCAGGGAAATGTCCTGTATTTTTTTTCTTAGCAGATTTCAGAAAATCAAGGAATGCTCATCGTGTTTATGTCCCAAAAAGTACATATCTGGCAGTGATGGAGTAACATTTCCATCACAGAAACTTAAGGTCAATGTGTAAAATTTGTTCCTGGCATGTACATTTGATCATACGCAGTTTCAAAATTGAATCAAGACATATATTAAAATGAAAAGGTATTTCTGTTCTCTTTTTGTTATCCTGAATAGATTCAGGCTCTCACAGTACTATATAACTATGTTTTCTTTATCTTCATCCAAAATCTTTGCATCAAATGGATCAATCATTTTTTTAAAAAAATAATCATTTGAGCTGGCATTCTGCTTGTTCGAAATACTTCTTTAATTATATATATATAATATTTTAATTAGTTTAATTATATATTCATTCTTTCTGAATAGATGGGGAAAATGGAAGAAGTATCAACCACTAGGACCATGGGTTATGAAAGATGTTGAATTTTTGGATATATATATATATATATATATATATATATATATGTATATATGCATATATGTGTGTGTATATATATATATATATATATATATATATATATACTGTATATATATAGTCTTGTCTGCAGCGTCTTGACTAACTGTATCGACAAACTGATGTCCAACTGATTTTAGTGTATCTGCTCTAAATGAGACAAGTCTGGATTTGACCATATATTCGTATGTTTTTTATGTTTTGGGTTACCTTTATTGCTATATAGATGAAAAATAAATTAGTATATTGGTATGTCTGTAATACATTTAATATATACTTCTAAGTAATACTGTCAGAATGATGCAAAGTTCAACAGAGTTAGAAGCCTAATAAAGATATATTTAAATATGCCGAAATCCCAGATGTTTGAATACAGGCACTCCTTGAGTTACAAACATCTGACTTACAAATGATTCATAGTTAAGGACAAGGGTGAGAGAAATCTACCCCTCAGAAAGGAAATTCACTCCTGAAAAAGTTATCAGGGTGAATAAGTGTATCAGCTGAAGGTTTTTCCCAATCCTTGTTTCCACAACAAACCAAATTTTTCGCAGGGACGGAAAGTGAGGTGAAATCTTCCGAATAGAGGCACATATATAAACATGTACATGTTATGACTTAGAAACAAATCCAGCCTAAGAACAAACCTACAAAACTTATCTTTTGGTAACTTGGGGACTACCTGTATTGTTCTACATATTGGTTGAAGTAGTATGTAAACAAAAATTCCATCCTTGTTGGTTTTTAAAATTACATTGCATTTCTAGCTATTTCTCTTCTAATTTTTGAATGTCTCAATATCTTCACTGCCTTCCAGTTGAATCACGATGTAAGAAAAGATGCTACTGGCAAATTAGTAACAAATCTCCTACACAGAGCTGGATGTTCCTTCTGTGGTGTCCTGACTTCTCAAAAAGTGAACTGCTTTCCAGCTTTTAAAAATATGCTTCCCCATTTGGTAGTAGAAACTACTGGAGTGTTTATTTATGATATGGATAAATGAAGTTGGTGGCACCCAAGTCCCATTCCCTTTTGGCTGCCCCTGTGGAACACTACAATTGAATTTTTAGAGGGGAGGGATATCAAATAGGTATAGGAAACCTTACCATGCCAACCGGATTCAATGAGACGGTTTTAAACAGTGGATTTTCATGTCGAGATAAATGATTTTAATGTTTATGTATGTGTATAGTCTATATATAAATATATATTTGTGGCATAGTGGGTTAAACTGCTGAGCTGCTACATTTGTTGACTGAAAGGTCACAGGTTCGAATCTGGGGAATGGCCCCAGCTTCTGTCAACCTAGCAGTTTGAAAACATGTAAATGTGGGTAGATCAATAGGCACTGCTCTCGCGGGAAGGTAATGGTGCTCCATGCAGTCATGCCGGCCACATGACCTTGAAAGTGTCTACGGACAACGTCAGCTCTTCAGCTGAGAAATGGAGATGAGCACCAACCCCCAGAATCGGACACAACTGGACTTAATGTCAGGGGAAAACCTTTACCTTTTACTTATAAATGCTTTAAATAATAAATTTCAAGCAAATCTTGAAAGTGCTATTCTCTGGCTTGACAAAGGGACCTGGAATTGGTCCTGACTGCAGTAGTCACAACATACTAACAGCTGGTAAACTGGCTGGGATTTCTGTGAGTTGTAGGCCAAAACACCTGGGAACCCACAGGTAGAGAATCACTGTACTAGATTATGCTTCTAAGGGCCCTTCCACACAGCCCTATATCCCAGAGGTAGAAATCCCACAATATCTGCTTTGAACTGGGTCATCTGTGTCCACTCTCAGATAACCCAGGGCCTTTCCACATGGCCCTATATCCCAGAATATCAAGGCAGAAAATCCCACATTATTTGTGTGTGGACTTGGATAACCCAGTTCAAAGTAGATATTCTCTAGGTTAGTCCATAACTCATGTTTTCCAAACAGGCTAATAGCTCACGTGGGGCATTAGCCTTACTGAGAATACAAGGATAAAATCACTTAAGTCAAGGGTACTTAAATAATTGGGTCTTCAGTAGGGGCCCTTCCGTGCAGCCATATAACCCAGAATATCAAGGCAGATAATCCAAAATATCTGCTTTGAACTGGGTTATCTGCCACATAACCATTTCAAAGCAGATAATGTGGGATTTTATACTGTTGTGTGGAAGGGGCTTGCTTTATTCAGGGTAGCACTGATATTGTACTTAGCCTTTGAACTTTGTTCTACACATTTCTCTATTCTTAAATTGAATACCATCAAGATTTCAGTCATATTTAAATGAAGAAATATTCACAAGGAATTGAACAAGAAAAAAACACGTATATTTCAACAACATTTAAAATCACATATTTTGCTGATTAAATTAATTTGCATGGACCTGAATTATGATTTGATTATATATGTAAGTGTTCTATATTTTAACAACAAACTAAGAGATTTACTACAAGCAATTCAAAGCGTTTTTGTTATTTTTTTCCATTAGTAACCCATTTTCATTTCACTGCTTTTGTTCCTTGCTACCTTCTTCATCCAGGGGGAGAAAAAAAAGTAACAGCCACTGTTGCTTTTGAAATGGAAAAATGGTTTCAAATCATTGGCAAAGCTTAATGACTTCTGACTGCTGAGATATGTTAATTTAAGGCAGACCAAATGTTCCTCAGCTGCAAATATTTGGTGTTGTTCACTGGGAACTGGCAAGATTTATGAGGGCCCAGTGGCAAAGACTGCTTACATGCTCCACATTACAATTGTTTCACATATTAGCTGATAAAAGGCAGTTTGGAGGGGAAGGGGGAAAAAAAAAGAGAGAGAGAGAGAGCATGGAAAGCAAAACTACACTGAAAAGGCTCCAAGATCTAAGATTTTTAAAAAAGAAATTGGAAACTTAGCGCTGCTTCTTTCCTCTTCGGACAACTTTAAAATAAATGTTATTTTTAATTCATTCCTTTCTAAAATTATGTAATGCAATGATCTCCAAAGGGATCAGAAGCCCACTATGCAATACTAATTAGCCTCAAGCTGCTAATGGGTTTCAATTTCTCTGTCCGTGATTTTGTGTGTATATGTGCCTTCATGTTGCCCAGTAAATTATGGCAACCCAATGACTTCCATAGAGTCTTCTTAAGCAAGGAATACTCAAAGGTGGTTTTGCAACTTTCTTCTTGTGAAATGTAGATACATCTCCTGGTATTAGCAGATGGCCTCTCATCCAAGTACTAATCAGAGTTGATCCTGCTTAGCATCTAAGTCAAATGGACTATGGTATGTTTAGAGCATTTAGGCCCTTTCCACTGATCAGTTAAATTTATTTTGACCTTCTCACTTTGGTTCCACTCGCAATCACACGTATTCAACTCCATTTGTTGGTTTATATCAGGGCTGTCCAACTTCTTCGGGCCAAGGGCCGGCATTCAGGTGACTGCTCACCTTGGGGGCCGGAGCGGAGGGCGTGGCCGCTTGCGGGGGTGTGGCCGCAGTGGGGGCATGGCCGCTCACCGGGGCGGGGCCGCTCCTGCCCTGGCACACATGCCCAGCGTCCTTCGCGGCCCACCCCTTTTCGGCGGGGTGACGTCAGGCGCCACACCTGACGTCACCCAGCCCCGCCGAAAAGGGGCGGGTCGCACAAGAGACCGAGCTTGCGTGCCAGGGCGGGATCGGTGAGCCGCCCTCCGCCGTCTCCCTAGCTCTTGCAGCGGCCGCGCCTGAAGGAAGGTAAGCTCCTGGGCTTACCTTCCTTCAGGCGCAGCCGCTGCAAGAGCTAGGGTCACGGCGCGAGGGCGGCTCGCCAATCTCCCGGCCCCCCCTTCCGCCCTGGCGTGCATGCCCTGCATCTTGCGTGACCCCCTTTTTCGGTGGGGTGACGTCAAGCGCCGAAAAGGGGCAGGTCACGCAAGATGCCTGGCATGCGCGCCAGGGCGGGAGGCGGGCCGGGGATCAGCGAGCCGCCCTCCGCCGTCTCCCGAGCTCTTGCAGCGGCCGCGGGCTTACCTCCCTTCATGCACGGCCGCTGCAAGAGCTAGGGAGACGGCGTAGGGCTCGCCGATCCCGCTCTGGCGCGCAAGCCCGCGAGCGGCCCTGTGTGAGCAAGAAACAGGCGGGGGAAGTCCCGCCCCTAGGGTATCTGACGTGGCTTCCCTCCGCCTCCTCCTCACTCGTGCCGGCCCCGCCCCTCCTCGCCCCCCCCCCAGGATGAAATTTTTTGGAAATATTTTTTTCAAATTTTTTTCCAAAAAAACCCCCTGATGTCTTGCAGGGGGTTAGGGGGGCGTAGGGAAGGGGCTCGGGGGCCGTGTACGGCCCTCGGGCCGCCAGTTGGACAGCCCTGGTTTATATAGAAAAGGAACCCTTGGTGGTTGTATATAGATGAGTTAGGTAGGATTCATAGAAATAAACTTTTCAGTTAATTGTCCATTTTTTAAAAGTGTGTTTTTTTTAAAAAAAATGTATTGCACTGGGAGACCCTGGTGAGCTGAGAGGTCATAAATAAATTCCATGAATGGATGGAGGGATGTTTGGATGGATGAATGAATGAATCCTATGGGGCAAAATCGATATGTGAATTTGCCTTAGGAATATAAGGCTTATACGATTGGGGTTTACCAACACAGAGCTTATTATATATAATTTAGCCAAGATATATATTATTATTTCATAGCATTTGAAGTGTTAAAAATAAGAGAATTTAGCATATGGCATATGAAAATAGGGACACATCAATCCCCAGTTAATGCTGTTCAACTATATTACTTTGGGTTTTTTTCTTCTATTATTGAATAGCCTTTATTTACTGTTGTGCAGAAGTTAAATGCATCACTTTAGAGGTGTTACTATGTTGTCAAGCGTGGCACTGTTGGCTGAGCTATATCAAAATTGTGAGACATGGGGCGCTTCTGGACAGCAGCATAATCCATGCCAAAGCAGGTTTTAAGCAGATTTGTATCCCCACCCCACCCCCCACCCCAAACTGGGTTTTCCTGGGAGGGGGGAGTAGCCACATGCCTCCTGGTGCATCATTTCCTCACTCCAGAATAAGGAGGCAACTTATGGCAGCCAGGTACATTTTACTTTACTTTTAGGGGTAAATTGTGGGCTCAGGGGGAGGAAGTGAGTACCCTCTCAATCTTTTGGGCTCCAGAATTGCACGACGCAGTCCCCAGGTCCACACCTGGTAATACACAGATCTTACCTTAAGTTCCAGCTTTTACTGGATATTATATTTATTTATTCTGAATTAATTTGCTTTTGCCAGAGACATTGTTTGGACGCCTCCAGTAAAAACCCAGACAGGCTCCGGGATATGGGCTTGTTTGGATGGGCCCATGGTTCTTTAGAGGAAGAATCATACCTTCCAACAACCTCAATTTGCAGAAACAGTCCATGTTATAACTTTCTCATCCCACTACACTGAAGAAATTCTTTACACAACATTCTTGCAGATAGCCAATTCTCTCACACCAGAAGTGACTTGTAGTTTCTCAATTTGCTCCTGACACCAAAAACAACAACAACAAACTTCCAAGCTACACTTTGGAATTTAATGTAGCAGAACATTTTAATGTAAATACGTGTTTCAAAACATATTTTACTTAAACATAATGCAGATGTATTTATTTATTTATTTTTGCAGGATGGTAAACATCAAATGCAGTGATACTTCTATTGGTTTTATAAATATATGCATATCTTGGAAAAACATTTTCAAGGATGGATTAAATATATATTGTTACATGACAACTTGTTCATGTGCACCTTTCAAGTTGCCTGTCAACTTATGGCATTCCCATTAATGCTTCACCAGAAGTATCTTGAGTTTCTCAAGTCGCTCCTGATATGAAAAAAAATTCCCAATAATTACTTAGGATTTTCTTATAGCAATGCAAAAAAACCTTATCTATCTATCTATCTATCTATCTATCTATCTATCTATCTATATATCCCTGAAACAAGATCAAATTCATCTTAAGTTCATAGAGATCAGAGTGGAATGGAATGCAACTGAACAGGTCCCTTTTTCTTAGGGTTAGAGCTCTTTCCTGGTTCTGCTCAGCTAGAACATTTCTGTAGTCTATGCCCAATCTATTATTTCCATCATTACTTGGTGGACTGAAAGACAGGCATCATATGTGTATTTGGAACTCAAGGCATGAGACAGAATGCAGCAACTTCTCACCTGAGAAAAAGTAGGACAATAAGTTAAAGAACTTCCTCCTTTTAAAGAATATCTATTCTTCTTGTTCTATTTTTTAATATAAAGTTAATTACACTTTTCTCACCATACAGGATATGGTTCTGCTAAATTATTTGATTCAAATTATTTAATATTGCTAAATTTTCCCCCTTTTAAACATGGATCAAAGGAACTTGTGGCCTAATGACTTTCAGGTCTGTAAGCCCCACAGAACTTTCAAAAGAAAATCCTACTTATAAAGAAAAAAACCTTATTTTTGGGAATTCTCATATTAGTATTTCAATTCCCCTCCCTTGAAAAAAGGCATAGAAGAAAGAAATGCTATGAATAGATGTAAAACTGCTACTTAAGGTAAAGAATTAATTGATTATTTCATTATCTGGCTTTGGATCTATGCACAATGGCTGTCTAATATTTCCATATGTTGTTTTATTCTTGTTTTAAGTTATTGTTTCAATGCATTTAATTGTTGTTGATGTTTGGGCATGGAATAATGCCACTTATATAAGCCATCCTGAGTCGCCTTTGGGGTGAAAAGGGCGGGATATAAATGTCAGAAATTAATTAATGAATTAAAGGTATAGTCATAAAGTCCTCTGAAGTTTTGTAGGACAGAATGGAGGCTTCTTAGATCTAGGATGGCCTACAGAGCATTTTATTCACTGCCAGCTGTGTGCATGGCAAGTTGTGGAGCAATATAAACTCCAGTTCCTAATAGCTTATTTAAATATAATTGTGACGATACCAACATGTGTAGGGAGCATGATAATTTGGCTATGTAAAACAAAATTAAACGTGCATTGCCCATATGTAAATTAAAAGACCACCTTGATCCTCAATGCTAAAATGATACAATCAGATATACATTTAATATGTTGCATTATAACTTACCTCTGGTTCACTGTTCTTACTATCCTATATGTGTGGTTCCACATATGCTTACATGGAAGTTAGCTCCACTGAGCACTCTGACATGTATCAGAGACATACTTCTAAATATGCACATTTTGCTATACTCAAACATATTTACTTGATTATGCTGTTTTTGTCCCCTCAGGTAAATAGTAGTGAATGATTAAACGACTTGTTTTTCTATTTATCAAACAGGTATGCCAACAAAACTGTCTATGTATTAATGAAAGTATGGGAGACAGAATCCCACAAGAAGTCCCACCATTGTCCGTACTATAGTGTTTTTTTCCCCCTTAGGATACAGTGGAAGTCCTTCTGTGATTTAAAATAAAGTTTATCTTGTTTGAGGCAAAAGTCTCAGGGTCAGAGACAGATTCTTATTTTCCTCTGGTTCTGTGCTTCCACCATATGAAGCATAATTTGTAGTGTTTTAACTCAATAATGGTGTCTGTTTTCTATAAACCAAACAAACCATCCCCCCATAGGCTTGTTAAATATATGTGTCTGTCCTGCCGTCAGTTGATTAGAGAATCAAAATGAGGATGACACTGTTTTTCTAAAGATTACTTCTTCCAATCCTTCCACCCACAGGCTCTATAGAAGGCAGTAAATAGTCCATTTTTGTTAATGAAGCTTCACTCATACAGCTGGGATTGTTTAATATTTTACGAGTGTTACTTTGTTTTGCTCTCAACGATCTCAGGCAGTTAAGGATTTATGAATCGTGTTTTTCTCAGCCCATCTGCGGTTTCCTATCTTCTCTGGCCTTGAGAATATGTTTAAATTTATTAAAGCGAAGCAAAGGCTCATTATTTCAAAGGAGAGCCAAAGTGACACAGTGAATTGGTTATTAATGGAAAGGCACTGCCATAGGGCGATTGAAATTTAATGATATCCTACAAGAAAAAAATGAGGGTGTCACTTTCCAAAAAGTCATGCTAAATGCCAGCCTTTTTAAGGTCCTGCCGCTAATTTTATGCCTGCGCACAGTAATGTTTTCAAAAGCGTTTAGGAAACACGGACCAGTGACTGTACTGATTATCCTTTTCACCTTCTCGCCTGCTCCAAATGGGTTTGTGCAGTGAGCGATTTAATCTCTAAATATAGGGAACGTTAAAAAAAATAACATTGCTGTTTTTCACAAGCTAAGGGCCTTTTGCAATCCTCCAGAGATGGACTTGCAAATATGCTATCTCCATATGCTCACAGCAAGCTCTCAGACTGGCTCATCACCAAAAAAGCAAAACAGAAGAACTTCAATCCCTCTATTTCTTCCCCATCTTTGACATCCAAGAGACATTAAAAAGAGTACACAGAGTACATTTATCTACATTTAAACAAATATAACTGAGTACAGAACAAATCCATTTCTGAAGATTTTGAAAGTTTCCACTCCCCCCACCCACTTTGATGTTGCCTTCCTTTTTACCCCCAGTACTTGCTTATCTAAGCCATATTTCTTGGCACTGTACCTTACAACATATCTTCTTCTCTCCCCCAGTTTAAATACAAAATGCTGTAAACCACTTGCCCATGTAGAGAACAAATGTGTGTTAATGAAATTATTGCCCATTTGTAGACTCACAATAATTTTTAAAGACTCAGCAACCAGTGTTCATGATATCCCGATGTGTGTAGTATCCAAAAAAGAAATGAATTGGACCGACACGTTGTGGATTCATGCAACAATTTTAGTAGCAGCAATAAACAGCAGCAAGTGACTTAACACATTTTTCAGGTAGTGTGATAAGTGTGGAATTATAATAATATAATTGTGATAATTATGTAATCATAATAATGATAGATAGATACATAGATAAGTGTGGAATTATCCAGATTTAGCAAACACAGTCTTTACCCATGAACTGGTCTTCTTTTCATCAAGTGGTCAAAAAACACAATTTTACACTAAAAGATTACGAAAGTAGTACCATGCCTTCCTGGCAGTTTGCCAAACTAAAATCATAATATGGCAGTGATACCACCTGTTAATTAAATGGAAGGTGATTGTTATATATAGTCATATATTGCCATAAATAAGTTTTAACTAATCACAAAATAGTCCAAAATGAACCTTTTTAGAAAAGTGGGATGCTTGATTTCCTAATGATTCCTTGATGGCTCACAGCCATTGAGGATGACCTTAAGAACTTACATCCTGCATGTTATCTTCACATGGCCTTCCTCTCCCGCCATGGAAAACATGCAGGATACACAACAATAACATAGGGTGCAGCTACACTATAAAAACAATACAGTTTGATACCACTTTAATTGCTATGGCTCAATGCTACAGAATCAGGGGAATTGTAATTTTAGAAGGTCTTTTAACCCTTTTT
This sequence comes from Anolis apletophallus, assembly GCA_030556195.1. Lineage (NCBI taxonomy): Eukaryota > Metazoa > Chordata > Lepidosauria > Squamata > Anolidae > Anolis > Anolis apletophallus. Next base: position 113,268,937 of record JARBWK010000004.1, read on the forward strand.
GCCAAAGAGCACTGGTGCCTCACCAAACTACAAATCCCAGGATTCCATAGCATGGAGCCATGGCAGTTGAAATGGTATCAAATTGCATTATTTCTATAGCGTAGGTGCACCCATGGCCACCAAACTCCCCCCCTTTTTTCCAGCATGCTTTTTAAAGGTTTCATGAAGTAACTTTTAATTCCAAAAGTTTGAAACTTTTCAGTTGGCTTGATAAAAATATCACACCAATATGGACTTAGGGATTTTTTTTATTTTTATTTTTAGAAGAGCCATGCTGAATCGGACCTCAGCCCATCTAGTCCAGCATTCTGTATCACACAGTGGCCCACCAGTTGTACACGGGGATCTCGAGCAGAAGGGAGGGCAAAACCCTGACCTGCTCCCGACCCCCCCACAACCAGTACCCAGGGAAATCCTGCCTACCTCAACCAACTCCGAGATTTTATTTTATGGTAACATAAGCAGCTGCGTTATAGTCAGTCAGGCCAGTGTTTCATGTAGCCCAGTGGATACAGGTAAAAACCATTACTTTTAAGCAAATAGTATGCATTTAGCGGCCCCTTGGTAGCACAGCATTAAACCACTAAGCTGATGAATTTGCTGATCAAAAGGTTGGCGGTTTGACTCTGGGGAGCGGGGTGAGCCCAGTTTATGCCAACCTAGTACTTTGAAAACATGCTAATGTGAGTAGATCAATAGGTACCACTTCTGCAGGAAGGTAACAGCGCTCCGTGCAGTCATGCTGGCCATTTGACCTTGGAGGTGTATACAGACAACACTGGCTCTTCAGCTTAGAAATGAAGATGAGCACCACCCCCTTCCCAGAGTCAAACACGACTAGACTTAATGTCAGAGGGAAACTTTTATCTTTACCAATGCATATAGCATTGTGTATATAAAAGTATCTAATAATTCACAATGTATAGAACCAGGGAGATCGTCAGCAACAGAGTGCATCATAGGAGCAATCAAATGTGATATGAAACGTATGAGCAGCGGAATAGGAAGAACGTGTAAATAAAACCATTTATAGGGTTAACTCTTTGAACAGACCTGCAAACTTTGTGATGGAAATCTAATTTACAATTAATGAAGGGACTGATTCTATTGGCCGAAATCTATTTGTTAGTTTCGACTAGAGTAGACCTTTGTATCAATAAGGTTTAGCTAAGTGTTGAACTAGGCCCCTTCTACACTGCCATATAATCCAGATTATCAAAACAGATAATCCACATTATCTGCTTTGAACTGAATTGTATGACACTGCACCATATAATCCAGTTCAAAGCAGATAATCTGGATTTTATATGGCAGTATAGAAGGGGCCAAGTGTTGACTTACTGTTCAGCAATTTAAAGAAGTAACAGCATGGAGACTGGAATTACTCATATTTAGCATAGATTTGGTACTCACAATTTAGGCCCCTTCTACATTGTCATATAAAATCCGGATTATCTGCTTTGAACTGGATTTTGGCCCCTTCTACATTACCATGTAAAATCCAGATTATCTGATTGAACTGGATTGTATGTCAGAGCAGGCTCATATGTGGATTATCTGTTTTGATAATCTGTATTATATGGCAATTTAGGCCCCTTTCACATAGCTGAATAAAATTGCCCATCTGCTTTGAACTGGGATATATAGCAGTGTGGACTCAGATAACCCAGTTTAAAGCAGATCTGTGGGATATTCTGCCTTGATATTCTGGTTATATTGCTGTGTGGAAGGACCCATAGAAAGGGCCTAGATGGAGCCTAAGCAACACTAATTCTGAATTTTGTGTAAGGTCTTGATTCTGCATATTCACTTGTCTCAAGGAGCTTTTAGGCAACAAGACAAAAACATACAGTATCAGCCCCCCTTTTTGCATTCAGTCTTGTTGGCACTATATTTAGTTTTCCTAAATATTAACCATATGAAGGACACTGAATTTTCCCAACAAGTGTAGCAAGGCATTAATAAGGTTTGCATGGACTGGGGAGCAGGGTATCTTTTAAAAGCCATTGGCTTCAGACTCTCTCAGCCCTCTGTTTTATCCGTAAATGTATCATCCTATAACCTTTCTAAAAAAGACATAAACACTTCAGTTACATATATTTTGATTGTTCCATGACAGTTTACTGGAGGCACCGCAGTGACAGATTTCTTCATTGTCTTTTTTGCCAAAATTTGTCCTTTAAGTCATTTTTGTTGACTGCCCCTTTTAGCAGCTCACCTCACAATGAGAGAGGAGACAATTAATGGGAGGGTGATTTATCACTGCCAAAAACTGTCAAGGACTTCTTATGTAGCTAGAGAAAAAGCAATTTCACATTATGGCATTTCATTCCGAATACATTGTATTTACAGCTCACAGTTTTATTTTCAGAGCCTATTATCAGGTGAAACAGTTGCATCTGAAATGTTGTTTGTGACATAGGTGACCTGTTAGGATTTGATAAGTATTTACGCCAGAGCACAAGGGGCTCACACATCTGCTGTTGGCAGAAGCAATGGAAAAAAATAACCTGGAAATGAGGCGTTTGATTTTTCTGGTTCCTACACTCGAGCATCTGTTGCTATAATTAAGTGGCATTCAGTAATTGCAGAGCAATGGTGAAATAAACATATGCATTCTTGCCAGCTTTTAGGATTTGGTGTCCTTACTCTAGGAGAGACAAGCAAAGTGACTTCAGTAGGAACAAAGGGTTCTGTGACAAAGTTTAACAATTAACTTTCCTATTGCATAAAAGAAAATCCACAAAGAAAAAGCTGGCGTGGGGGTGGGAGGAAGATGAAAATATACATTGGCTGGCTGCCCTGATACATTTAACCATTTAAATGACAAGCAATAATGAATATTCAACCTACACAAGCACAAAGTAATATTAAATGCTGCATTAACAGTGCATTAATACTTCCTGGTTCATTATTTATAAGTACGCTGACAATATTTTGAAAGAGTATTTGTCCTTGCTGTTTTTGTGTATAGTGAGGAAGAATTTAATAGAGGGCAGTCTTCCCATGAAATCTCAATAAGGTGCTGCCAAGGTGGGGAGGACAGTAAGCGGCCCTTCCTTGATTTCTTCTTGTTTAACAAATTCAGCTATATTGAAAATGAGACAACAGATATTATGATGCACCTGACCTTGACTTCAAGCTTAGAATATGATGGAATGTGAAAACAATTATTTGCTTTAATCTAAAAAGTATGTATTTATTTAGTGCCCTGCTTTTCTCCCAGTGTGGGAGCCAAAGTGCCTTATAATAAACAATTATTTGGGTTTTCCCATTTCTAATATGGCATAACTGTGTGAGACAGGGATGTCTGTGGAAGGCTCCATACCTGACAAAGTATAGAGATGTTTACCAAGGAGCTGGAGTCATCACCAGGAAGCTGGCAGCCATTTGCACCAATACCTTGCCTCACAGAGATGGGGAATTGGATGGAGGCCCCTTTACCTATTGATCTCTCTTTGGGATTTTATTTTTGATGATAAACCTGGTGGTGATCCTTTAATCCACAGTGGGAAATGTGCTGAGTGCTCTAGATTTAAAGCACCCTGCGATAGCATAACAGACTGAAAAAGTTGGGGTTTTTTCATGCCAAGAGCAACTTGAGAAACTGCAAGTCCTTTCTGGTATGAGAGAATTGGCCATCTGCAAGGACGTTGCCCAGGGATGTTTGATGTTTTACCATCCATGTGGGAGGCTTCCCACATGGGGAACTGGAGCTGACAGAGGGAGCTCAACCCACTCTCCCCAGATTCGAACTGCTGTCCTGTTGGTCAGCAATCCTGCCAGCACAAGGTTTTAACGCATTGCACCGAGGGCTCCTGAAAGGGGAATGTTAGTTATTGAGATAACTTTCATATTTGCACACATTTGCTGTTTGTTATATCTCTCCAATACAAACCTATTTAACCCTTCTACGAACTCTCTGCTTTTTTTGTGTCAATGCTTTCTTCCCAAATGTTAAATATATTAAGAGTAAAGAAGGCAAGCATGGAGTCCCAGATGTTCAAGGAAGACAACATGGCAAAGGCTAGGGCCAGTAAGCAGCAGCAGCAGCTAGTATTATCCAAATGGGCAACACCTATCCTCATAGGTGTTGTGGGATGGCAATTCCCTTGTAGCCTAGCCCACATAGTCAGTAGTGCAAAAAACAAACAAAACCAAAGCAGAGATATTCCCAATACTGTTTTTTAAAGAGAAATGCTGGGAAGAATAAAGTCAAAACATTTTTCCTAGTGAAAAATCATTAAGTGATATTCAGTCTTCTGGTTCAGTGCTGAGACTAGATTGGAATTATTTTTGCTGTTGTGCCTTCAAGACCTTTCTGACTTACCCCGACCCTAAGGTAAAACCTGTCACTGTGTTTACTTGGCAAAATAAGAGAGGGTTTGCCTCTGCCTTCCTTTGATGCCAAGACTGTGACTTTAACGAGAAACAGAACCTTTATTAGCTTTCAGAGAAATAACCATGTTAGTCCGGAACAGTATAAAAAGAAAAGGAAGGAAATAAAACTATATCTACTATTTTTAAATGGATCCAATATTCTAAAGGCATGGCACTACCACTGAAAAAGCCCTGCTCTGGGTGTTCCCTGGCCTTGATGTAGAGGAAACAGGCCAGAAAAATAATTGCACTATTTTGACACTAGGACAAAGATAAATGTGTGTCTATGGGAAGCCACCAATACATCAGTACAAAGCAGAAGTTGAGAGTACAAAAGTCCCCCCATATTGTTAGTTTGTTTTAGTAATTGATAGAAGCATAGTGATAATGAAATGATTGCATGTGCTTCATGACTAATGATTGATAGCACAATTTTTCATACATTGCTCAAATCCTCTTTTTACCCTCATCCAAACAGATAAGAACAAACTTACATGTGCTATCTTGATTTGCATCCACAATGCGAATTCCAGTGAAAAATTTACTCACAACCTTGTCTGTGGGTACAGAATCAGTAGTATTCTATAATGTCTTAGAGAAGAATGCATGTTCGCATGGGGTAGAAAATTTGTTTTGAGCAGCTGTCATTTGATCTTTGAAGGAAATATAGTCAAGTCAAAAGCAGCAAATTTGCTGGGACAAATATTGATGTCCCTACCATTTTTTTCCTCTATTTTAAAAACACCACGATTGAAGTTATGTGGCTAAAACATTGATTACAACTCCTCAGGGCTCTCTCTCTCTCTCTCTCTCTCTCTCTCTCTCTCTATGTATGTATGTATGTATGTATGTATTTCCTATCTTGGAGGTCTAATTTTAATAATTTAAAATTGTGCTTTTGGTCCCAGTCCTGAGAGAAACGTGGGGTGTAAATTATCAATATCATCATCATCACTATCATCATCATCATCATTAGATGATGGTGATGATGATCCTTGTACCCCTGCCTATGAACACACTAAGCACCAATTAAAACCAATATACCCAAGGAACCCAGTTGCTCACATCTCTCCTTTGCGAGAACAGCCTGTCACTCTTCTCTTTTTGATAACTGTTTTTGATTCCTTAAGAGGAGGCCTCTCTTATCCATTGTTTGTTAAATGTGCTCTGAGTCTTTGGTGGGACTTAGTCAAAAGCCTTTTGGAAATCTGAGAAAACATTGCCTATGAGATCAGTGCTGTCCACATGACTTTCAAAGAACTAAAAGGTTAGACAGAACTTATCTTTGTGGGAGCTATTCTAAATCTTCTCCGGGGCAGTTTGCCCTGCTATATATATGCCTGACATTTTCAACAACTGCCACAACAACTACAGAAAACAATTTTTACATTATGTCTGAAGTCAGCATTGAGCCAGAATGAAAGTTCTGGTGGTGAATCTATGTGCATGATTACTTGGTAATCATTGTTTAGCTACTTTGGGCATTCAGGTCTTTGGGATAAAGAGGGAAAGGCAGTTGACTTTTCATCACCGGCATCATGCTGAGTAAACTAAATTTCCAGTCTTTGAATGGCTTCCAAAATAAAACGATTTAATGTTTGTTCTCCCATAGAAACAAGAAGTTGAAGGATCATTTTAAATATATACATCCATTTGAATATATATGGAATGCACATTTGAATGCTTAAAATTAATTTGAATGTATAAATTATAGGTTAACCTGAATGTATGTTACCTACTAATTCTACTTTTTCAAGTCTGGCATGCTTTATACTTCTGGAACATTTTGGCATATGCAATGAAATTGTAGGCTGAATCTTATTGGCTGTTCCAAAAAGAGTAGATCCATTTCATTTATACATTACTGATTAATCAACTCTTGTATAAATCCCATTATTCAATATGCATATTACCAAAATGATTCAAGCCTTTGTTTTTAGTTTAATTTAAATCCTGTATTATATGCACTATGTAAGCTTCATCTTTTATTAAGCTTTCTCTTATAGATAGCTCAGACATGATCTTAACATGCCCTAGACCCTGTCAAGCTGAAAGAGGTATTTTAAAAGTTTACTAATTTACTGAAGTGAGCAACATGCCTTAATTGACTTGGCTAGCACAGTTTATTTTATGGACTTGTTACTGCACTTTACTATTAATAATGTCAGATTATCCTATGGCTTAGCTTGTTGACATTGTACAATGTGCTTCTGAGAAGTGAAAAGTGGGGCAATACTATGTTTTTCAAAAGAGATTCAGCTAAAAACAAGGAAATAAAAGAACAGCTTAATGTGGGTTTCAGGAAAATTCTTGGATAAAACCATTAAGGTTTCACAAGTATATAGAAGGATGTACTTTAAAAGAATTAGCATGACTTCTAGAAAGATTTGGCAGTCTCCAACAATAACAATATACATAGTGGTTGTTTACTTGGATTTTCAAAGGGCTTTTGAACATGTTATCAGAGACTCTTGTGCTAAGTTAGGAGTCAGGGGATGGGAGGTCCTCTTTTACATCCAATGAATCCAATTATGGATCTGCCAAGAAAAGAAAGCAGAGTGTAGGAATGGATAATTCTGCAAAAGAAGGATATGAGCACCAGGGAGCCTTGTGTGGATCTTTTTTGGGACCAGTTCTCCAAGGGCTCCAAAATAATCTTTCTAAACAGTGCAGAGTCTCATTAAAATGGCTAGTGTGCATAATTTGTCCTAGTATAAAGTGCAGCACAGAATCCTAACTTTGCATAAATGCTAGTGGAACTAATTGTGAGTGCCCATGAGAAGGGGTTCTTGTTGTGAATGGCTTGATTCAAATGGCGAGGCTGTGCTGAAAAGGATAGTTGCCACTTATCACTACGATATTCAAAAAATGATAAAAAGTATGTGTACTTTAGAAAAAAACAGATTAAAGAAACTCACAGGAAATCAGCCTGTCAATTTCTGCTAGTCATGGTAGCTTGTGTGTTGTCTCCATTTTCAGAGACAGTATGCTCCCAAGTCTGTTTTCTAGGATACATGAAATGGAGAATACTGTTTTATATGTTGTTGTTTCCAACATGCATAACAATGACTCCTATAGAACCACAATGTTGGCCTAAATAGGTTTGAACTATGAAGTCTCTTCTTCTTAAGGATTTTTAATTGGATTTGTAGATGCTGCGCCTTGATGCTGAGCAGCCAGGCATATCTTGAAGTTATAAACAAACAAGTATTAAGGAATACTGATTCCAGAGTTCAAAGTAATTCCAGTAAAACACATCAGTTAATTCTAGTAACACTCCAGTTTTTCCAACCCCGTGAAGCAGGACAAGCCGCAGGACACTCTTTGTCTAGATATCTCAAAAATAATGTCACCTCTGCTTTTAATTCTAAAGACTCTTATGTCCTGGATATGCAAGATACCCAACACTTACACTCACTTAAAACGATTCAAAGCTTTGTTTAAATCCATTAAAATCATAGAAACATGACCAGTATGAAGCCAAACCTCCACTAGGCTAGAGAGCCACATCAACTTCAATAAATGTAATAAAAGAACTATACAGAAAAAGATCAAAAATAGACGGTTGCACTTTCAAGAAATGAACAAACAAATAATTAAACATATTAGAATATTTAGATGAGGTTACTTTCAGAGAATTTAACTGAAAGAAGTTTCAGAAGCAGGTGACACTTAGGCTTCCCATGCATAGCTTTAGAACAGCATGGACAAGGTTTGATTTGGGGCCCCCATTGAGCCCCAAGGATATATTTGTAACCCTTGACACTTCCAGAATTCTCAAAGTGATCAAAGCATTAAAAAAAACCAGTAGGAGGGGAGTCCTGACTGTGGCTTCAGGGTTGCCTTTTGCACACAACTGCTTTACAAAATCTACAGTGACTTCCTTTGATTTGGACATGCAGGTACTAAATCAAGTTTGATATTTTAAAAATAAGCACTGGTATGTGGTGTTTTGTATACTGACATATACATACTGTTGGGTGGCTGCTGTTCTGTACCTGCCACCCTGTGATAGACAAAATTGTTTTTGAACTGAACAGGAGCTCTGCCTTGACTGACATTTGAGAGCAGAAGGTCTAACAGAGCCATCTTCTCTGTGTCATTCTGTGCCTTTCTTTTTTGTTGGTTTGGTGTTTTAAAGGAGCGAAAAAACACACACCAGGATTTATGCCTATACAATAAAGACTCGCGTCGCTCGCTGCTGAAACTTAGCTGCATTCAAAAAGTAATTTTCATGGAGATTTTTACAGCAGTTAGCTGATGCTCTTGATCATTGTATTTAGGGCTCGATTCCAATGGCAAGCATAAAACCAGTGACTAATTCACTAAGTCACCCACACAGAGTCATATCTTGTTAATGGTCTCTGCTGCCAGGAATTATTATCGCATTTTGGGGGTAATATTCTTTGTAACAAAGAAACTTTGTTTGTACAAAAGAATAGTTCAATTTTGAAGCACGTTGTGCTAAAATCTAGTCAATAAAACATACTGTGTCACTGCAGTAATGCTGAACTTGTTTTTATTTGTGGTTGTGATAGACTGTTTAGAATCTGAAATCACATATATTTTAAGCTAACTACCAATATTCAAACTTTGGTTGGTTAATGTTTGCAGGGCACTTACAGATGCTAGAATAATCTCTAATGTTTTTGCTCAATCTGCTCGGGAGATGGATGAAATAAATAGTTTAAACTAATTAATGTAACACCAGCTGTTACAAGTGCTTGGCAGACGTCTGTGAGTTTTGATGGGCAGAGAGCGGCTGTTGTACTTGACTTTATTTTAGTACAATGTTGATCACAGTGTAAGCTGGAATAAACGACGAGCCAAAGGAAGGAACAGAGGATAAATTTCTCTGTAATGCAAAACAAATATTGCCCTTTTATCAGAGAGTAGTTTTTGAGGTACTGAGGGAACGTTTGAGCAATTCTTATTAAGTTGTGTGTGCTCCGACAGCCAATGCACTAAACTTGTGCAGTTTTAGGGAGCAATGGACCATATTATCACTTTTCCCTGCCCTATTCATTTCATTTGGGTTTATATAAAATTTGCACACAAAAGATGGCAACTTTAATGTGCTTTAAGACTGCATATGTATGTTGTTCAGGTGGAGCATGATTAAATTTCCCAAAATATTATTTGATTTACAGTATTATACATCGTATTTTTTATATAATGAGAACTGCTTAGGCATAGTACTAAGTGTTGCTGTTGTTACAAAATATTCTGTAATTTCCTGTCTAAACTTTGAGGTATTTTGGTTCTTGGTATTTTGTTTTATTCATGCTGTCAATATTATCCTAGGGAAATCTGAACTTAAGGCTAGATAGAAGTATTTTATTTGATGTGCTATATAATATCTTGTGAAAATTTCTCAATTAGAAAAAGGTATGTTCCTTCTTTTCAATAACTATAATTCTAATCAATATATCATATATAAACAGTTCAACAAAAAGAATTCTTTAAAGAATGAATGTAGAGAGCTTTCCAATGGCAAAAAGAACAATGTATGTGTCAGTATTAAGATAACAGTGTCATTGTGCAGGTTGTTACCCTGTGAATATATCTAATAAGTTATTATAGTGTGCCGAGCAGATGGCAAGTGCTCCTGGAAGAATTGATGGATGGGATATGATGTCATCAATGAGGTGACATGGTTCAGAAGGTACTTGACCTCCAAGAAGAAGTTCTAACTGGATAGAATTCTAAATGGTGAACTTCAGTGACACGGGCTAAATGGGAATTTGTATTTCTTTATGGTAGTGTTTACCCCCTTCACTGAACTCCACATAATGGGATTTGGTCCCAGAAGATTTCGAGATATTGTTGGAAGGTTTCACCCTATAACCTTCAGAGGATTTCAAATACAAATCTAAACTTTAACAGAAGAATCACAGAGAACAGACTTTATCACAGTAGTGTCCTGAGTGAGCTTTCTGTCTTGGCATATATAGGTTCAGAAGGAAATTAGTTAATCCAGCTTATTGATTTTCAAAGCATATTGCCAAAAAAGGAAAATTATGAACTGATGCAGTATAAATGTATTGCAACTATTTTTAGTTAGAATGTTCCAATATTAACACATATTCACTGAAGCTTTTAAAGATCAATTGATGAATCGTGTGAATGGTTACTTCAAAATAAGTTCTACTTTTTTTAGTAGGGGTTACTCTTTAGTAAGTTGATAGGACAAACTTTGCAATATCATTTGAAATATTTTTCTTTTACTATAAATAAAGCTAAGCTCATTTAACGTTTTTGGTTCTGTTCCGTTATCCAGGTGGACTCCAAAAGGGGGCCTAGACAGAGAAGGATAGTCCATTTTATGGAGGGAGGGGGAAGTTGAAGAAGGAAAACAATTTTCCTCATTTTCACTAGTTATCCCCTCCCCCTTTTCCATATTATAAATGACCAGCTGTGCCCTGCCATGCGTTGCTGTGGCCTATAGCAGTGTTTCCCAACTTTTTTTTGAGCCGCGGCACACTTTTAACATTAAAAAAATCCGGGGGCACACCACCAACCAAAATGACACTGTAACACAGTAAAGAACGCCTGGGGGATGGTGAGCTGCTGGGAGCAGCTGCTGGGAGTGCCGAAGCCAGGGGAGGAGTCAGGCCACACCATGCTCCGCCCCCTCCCCCTGGCTTCAGTTCTCCCACAGCTTCGCCAGCCTTGAGGGGGCAGTGCCAAGCCAGAATTGTGCTGGCTCTGCCACCGCTGGCTTGGCACTCCCCCCTCAAGGCTGGCAAAGCTGTGAGGGCGCTTAAGTTGGGGGAGGGGGCAGAGCCAGACCACGCCATGCCCCTCCCCTCCCCCCCGGCTTCAGTTCTCCCACAACTTCACCAGCTTTGAAGGGGCAAGCCAGCATTGTGCTGGCTCTGCCATCACTGGCTTGGCACTGCCCCCTCAAGGCTGGCGGCTGTGGGAGTGCAGAAGCTGTGTGGGGGGCGGAGCCAGGCTGCGTCATGCCCCCCTCTCCCCGGCTTCAGCTCTCTCGCAGAGGAGGAGCATGAGCGGTGGACGGGCTTCAGTAGGCAGGGCTCCTCCTCCACGCGGCTTCAACAAGCAAGGGGTGAGAGTCATGGTGGGAGCCATGGCAGATTGGAGGCTGGTTGGGGAAACGGCCGAAGGAGACGGTGCCCCGGTTCCTTCTTCTTTTTCTTTGCGGCCACCCATCCCTTCCTCCTCCTCTCCCAAGCAGCAAGAGTTCGGCAGGAGGAGGGGGAAAGGAAGGGGGGCAGAAAGCTTTTCTCGCGGCACACCTGATGATCACTCACGGCACACTAGTGTGCCACGGCACACTGGTTGAGAAACACTGGCCTATAGTAAGAATTTTCGAAGTAGAGGTAGATATCTGGACTATTATGAAAGAGAGGTACCTACCTATTCCTCCCCCCCCTTTTTTCTTCCCCTTTCCCTTTCTCTCCTTTTTCCTTCTCTACCACTTTCTTTTATTCCTTCTTTCACTCTTTGGTTTCATCCTTCCTTCTCTCTTTCCTTTCCCCCCCCCTTCTCTACTTTTTCATCTCCTTTCTTCCCTCCCTGTTTCCTTCCCTTTTTCACTTTTTATTTCCTTTTCTCTTCCCTTCCTTCTTTACCTCTTTCTTGCCTTTTCTTTCCTTTCTCTTTCCTTTCTACTTTCTCTTTTTCCTTTTTTTTGGTACCTCTTTTTTTCCTTCCTTCCTGCCTTTCCTTCTTTCCCTCCCTCCTTCTCTCATTCCTTTCTTCCCCCTTTCCCTCTTGCATTCCTTCCCCTTTTCGCTCCCTCATTTCTTCTCTCCGTCCTTCCTGTCTGTTCTCCACTAATACCATAGTGGAGTCCCTTCTAACTCTATTCTATGAGTGTATTTAATATAGTAATATATAGTAGTAACATATTATGTTTGTATGTATGTATGTGTGCGGAGTGCGGATATGTGGCAGCTTTCTGATTGGTTCCCACTATGGTATTATAAGCATTTGGCTTCTGATTGGCCAGTTTCAACATTCTAAAACTCTGAAGTGGCTGAGAGGGGAATGACAAGGGTCTGAGGCTGTTAGAAATTGGTTGTCACTGTGGTGTTATTTGCATATGGCTTCTGATTGGTCCACCTCAGCATTCTAACAGTCTGACGTGGCTGAGAGTGGAAAGGCAAGGGCCTTAGTGGCATCTTCTCTTTTTTTAGGATTTAGGATTCGTAAGTTATTTTTAACCTTGCATTGTGAGAGGTTTTTCTGCCAAATTTGGTGTGATTCCGTTCAGTGATTCTTTTGTTTACTTCAGCCTCATTATGGACAGAGCATATATATATAGAGAGGGGGGGGGTTGTTTTGACAACTGTAATATGGGTGGGGGGAATAACAGGAAAACAGGGAAAATGGTTTAACCCCTTCAACCCTTCCCCCCATAAAATGGACTATCCTTCTCTGTGTAGCATCCCCTTGTGGCCTCTGCCCAGATAATGGAACAGTACCACATTTTTCTTTTACATACAACATGAATCTTGAAAATGCTTGCGGTGCCTGTTTTCTGAGTGATACCCAATTATTATCCCATACCACTCATGAATCTTTATAAAATCACCATGGAAGAAATATGATCTTTTAAAATAAAGGAATGTTTATTCTGCTTTTGCATGAATCTCTTAACATATTCCTGTTGAGGAGATCCACATCTGCTTCATTCCAGTAATGTTTAATATTCCAGCTAATATTACCATTCCATCAAGCGCTATTGAGTTGCTTCCCAGCTAAGTGGGCACAAGCTTGTTGTTTAAATGTGTATTACACTTGAACTGTCATTGTTCTGAAGCCAGGAAAATTCTTAATAGACTATACTCCAAAATGGATATAGAAAAATCACAAGAGTCCAGATAACAATAGATATGACCTTCTTGTATTTTGTATTGAGGTATCATTATGAAAAATATCTCATGAGAATATTGTGTATAGGGAGTCCAGTATTTACACATTTAAAAATACGAAATTATGTTAGAGTGGTATAGGGAACAGTAATATGTCTTTTAAAATGCTTTTTGAAAATCCCTGCACTCGCTTCTAGTGGATTTAAATTACTGATTCTTATTAAATGCTCTGTGAAGTACTCTGAGAAATCATTGGGGAATGATAAGGGCAGAGAAGAATGTGATCTTGTTTACAGGATCAGATATTTGAACTAATTATGGAAATAAATAATTAGAACACCTGTTTGTATGCTCACTTTGAACTATTTATGTTATTTGTCATTAGCACCTACAGTTCTGTGAGTTCTTTGAATATTCATTTTAATAAACTAAGAATTTCACTGAAGAATATAAATGCTGCATAAGGAAAAGAAAAAACAAAACAGCAACAGCCATGAGGAATCAGATGATCTAAATCCTGTGAACTAAAAATAATCAAGTAAAGTGTTAATGTTTTTGCAGTAGAAGGCTATAGGGAATGTTTTCTGTTGGAGAACATAGTTCCACATTTAAATGATTTTGCTGTTGCAATAAGACTTTCATAAACATGATGTTATAAATTGCTCCCAACTTTGGCTGTATGACTACTATCTGTAAGTAAAGTGCTTAGGGGTCCTAAATTACTTTAAAATGACAGCAAAGCTTAAGTTGACTTGCAAGCGCTATAATAATGAATTAATTTTACAGCAATTACTATGGTAATATGGATTATAATTTAAATTCACAGTCATCTTTTTTGTGAGGAGGCAAGAGAGGGATGTGAGAGATTAAACAAAAGCTTTCATCTAGTGCTGTTTGATATGTTACTCTTCAGATTCAGATTTGTATGTTGCCCCGAGTTTGTTTCTACTACCAGTGTACTACCAGCCTAAAGGTTTGTATCTCAAAAGAAACTGGTGTCAGTGTTTGTAAATTATTCTCTGATGCTTAGGAATTTTAAAGTCTTATTGCTCCAAAGTGCACCTGTACTGTCAACCAAATATTTGCACAATTCTGATACCTGAGAATTAATAATTTTGCTGTACATGAAGCATAATTTGGCTTTTTAGTGCTTTTGCCCTGTTTAAAATAACATTTCTGAACTTGGTTCATGATTGAAGTTCTGGATTTCTTATCACATATATTTTACATCAGTAAGACTTACACTTCCCAACAAGTTCAGGAATGTCAGCTTGTATCCAATGGTGTCACTGTGCTAGTCCCAAAATGCATAGGTTAAAAAATCACATTCGGTAGTTGTATTACGTTGCTGCTGCCAAGTGAGTTCCCAAGAAGTTATGATTTTGTATTGCATGCTCTATTGTTCTAACTCTGTGTTTCTCAACCTTCCTAATGCCGTTGACCCCTTTATACAGTTCCTCATGTTGTGGTGACCTCCAGCCATAAAATTATTTTCATTGCTACTTCATAACTGTAATATTTTTCTACTGTTATGAATCATAATGTAAATATCTTATATGCAGGATGCATTTTCATTCACTGGACCAAGTTTGGCACAAATACCCAGTACGTCCTAATTTGAATACTGATGGGGTATGGGGAATTGATTTTGTCATTTGGGAGTTGTAGTTGCTGGGATTTATAGTTCATCTATAATCAAAGAGCATTCTGAACTCCACCAATGATGGAATTGAACCAAACTTGGCACACAAGACTCCCATGACCAACAGTAAATACTGTGTTTTCTGATTGTCTTTGGCGACCCCTTTGACACCTTCTTGCCACCCCCCCCCCCCCCCAGGGATCCCGATCCCCAAATTGAGAAACGCTGCTCTAACTCTATTGATGCCACCTCCTGTAGTTTCCTGTTTATAAGAAAAGGTAATAAGATTCGAAAAAATATATGTTACAATACTTTAAGATACTTGATGTTGAGCGCCTTCAAGACATTTTTTTAACTTTTGATGTCATTGAGGCAAATCTTTGAGTTTTCTTCTTAATATTTATTCAGATCAAGTTTGCCTTTCCCTTTCCCTGAGGCTGCAAAAATGTGACTTGCCTAAGGTCCCCTTGTGGATATGTATATGGAGTAGCCATTTGAGGATTTAAATATTCTAACCCTGATCTTTTGCCACTTTATTCAGAGAAGTAAATTGTTCCACGTATATTCGCTGATACATCACACAGTCCTAGACACTTGGAAAGTGTCCGACGTGTGATCCAATACAATATCCAGCAGAGTGGCCTTGTTTGCTGTGGACTCATCTTGTTGTGTTTCAAATAATAATAATAATAATACATTTTATTATTTCATTATTATTATTATTATTTACACTGACTATATGATAGTTCCAAACTTCATTATATGGCAGAGTAGATCCAACCTTAGTTTATCAGTCTAGGAGTTTGCAGCGCAATATGCAGATCTTCTTGCGTAGAAAGAGAGGCACAGACCATTCTTATTTTTGCAGGATATGGAGTCAAGAAAAGTGCTGAGTGTCCACCTTCTCATTTTCTAATATTATTAGAAGGTACATTGGGAATTGGGATGCCTACAATAGAGATTTAGTGAGGCGGTGGGTGAATTTGTTGATGGTTTCCAGTATACATGGCTCACACTACAACAGCCTGATAAAGAACAGTATGAGGAAGAACGTCTCTTAGAAGTAGCCTCGTTCATTCATAGCCCCTATTGCCTGAAGGAAGCCAGCCAATCACAACCTAGGGATAGGGTTTCTATGGGAGAAATAATAATAAAAACCTGATGTTGAACTCATGTCTTTTACCAGTGTTAAAATTTGTGGTCTGTAAGCTAATGCTGGTCCATGAGCAGATGATTTGTGGCAAGTTTCTACAAAATAAAAACACAGTTGTAATCCATAAGAACAATATATCAGCCCTCCAGTTTCACTGTGGTTAGGGCATAGGATCCTCATGAAAGTGAAAAACTACAAATGACAAAATTGCTATTTTATCTATGATAATTTCTCTCTAGGAATTTCTAGGTCTTCCAGAATGACACTGTGGTCAACCTTCCCCTGAAAGCTGACAATAAAACCTCACTGGAGGACATAGTGTTCTCTCTAGAAATCTTTATATTCTCCAGCATAACCAGAGGACATTGAGCATAAAATCACATTAGAGAACCTAGAGAGAATATTTCAATCAAATCCATTAATAACCAAAGTAAAAAGTACTAATGTGTGGGACAATAAACCTTTACTGTTGTGTTGCTTATCTCATGGTTTGAATATATTTTATCTCTGACTTATTGAGGAAAATGCACACACACATCCTATCCAGGATAAGAGTCAGACCCAGGAAAGTATTCAAGGTTAGAAGGACAAAACGAGTAACAGGAGCTTTTCCTTTTCCTGAATATTCCTGCAATATTCAGCTTCAACAATGTAGCCTTATTCTTAAAAACAATTACAGTAGACCCTCAGTTAACCAGTACCCATGGGGGTTGATAGATAAATATAGTTTCCGGTTGCTTGAACGTTAGTATTAAAAATAGGCCTAATACTATATCCACTACTATACCATACCAAAATTCTGAATTGATATTAATATTGAAACACAGCAATTGTGAGTGTTGTTTTTAACTGAGTGTTAGTTGTTGTCTCATGCTTATATGTTTTGTGTAATTGTATTTTTAAATAATTTTAATTTTATGTTCTGCTTTTAGGCACCTTGTGCCGTGTGTAAGCCATCCCGAGTCACTTCGGGGAGCTGGTGGCAGGATACAAGAATAAAGTTATTATAATATTATTATTATGCACTTTATATGCTTTTTACATTTTGTATATTGATGAGTCTTTACTATTGCTTAATTTTTATTGTTTTTAACAGTTTAATTTTTATTGTTAGTACTGGTTTTTACTGGCATCGAATTTTTGCCGGAATTGTAAGCCGCCTTGAGCCTCTTCAGGTGAGAAAGGCAGGGTAGAAATAAAGTAAATAAATAAATTATAATTAAAAGCAAATTAAGACAAGTAAAGACAAACCTAACTTAATGTAACAGAGTTGTACTGTATTATACATGTATTTTAAGTTTTATTTAAGGTATTATTTCAAAAGTAAATTGCCAGTTACTTTTGTTCGTGATCTGGTCTAACTATAAAAGTTGCTTCAGATATATGTTATCGCATTGTCTCTTGGCTCAGACCTGGCTTCCTGCATATCCGTGTTTGTTCATCATCTATTATGGCTGGGAAACCTAATATGCATTTCACAAAATTAGTGTGTCTACCATCCAATTCTTACAAGCCTGTAACATATCACATAATTGTATTGTTACATTGCTAATGTAATATTAGTTATTGGGCAATTAAAGAAGATTATGCAGACTGTCATTTTGAAAGCTAAGCTCTTTTGTGCCCCAATTAACAGTTAAGTTATTTTGAAGATCTAGCCCTCACTTAACCTTAGGTCAATGGAGAGAAAAAAATGACAGAATCTGTCAGGTATTGGAGCTGAGTGTATCTAGAGAAAACCATGCAAAGGAAATACACGGCGGAAAATGGCAAACCTTGTACTATGCCCCAGTTTTGTTTTTGGCTTTTTTAAAATAAAAGAAAATCACCTTTATCAAGAACTTTTCCTGGAAAATGATATAGTTGCATATAAATCATTTGGGGCTGAAATAACCTAAAAGACCTCACAATCTCTGAGGATGCCTGCCATAAGATGCAGGCGAAACGTCAGAAGAGAATGCTTCTAGAGCAGTGGTTCTCAACCTTTCTAATGCCGTGACCCCTAAATCCAGTTCCTTATGTTGTGGTGACCCCCAACCATAAAATTATTTTCGTTGCTACTTATTTAATTACGAATTCTTTAATTATTTAATATTAAATTCAATTATTTATCAAGTGCGCTGCTATGGCTGAGTTCTCTGGCTGAATCAGTCTGCAGTGCCTTTCATGTTCCTTGATTCAGAGAACTTGATGAACCAACTTGGACACAGAATATTATTTGAGAATACAGAAATGCTGGACCACTCTAACAACCACCATGTCAGACAACACAGAGAAGCCACATGAAGCACATGGAAATTTTCAACAGAAAGGAGGAAAACATTGAACATGAACAAAATCTGGCTACCAGTATTAAAAACTGTAAAATCAAGACAGTAAAAAAAGAAACACTCTGAAAACAGTGGAAGTCCAGGCATGAAAAATCAAGGCCAGCTAACATATCCCCAGGCAGGAATCTGCCGGGCCTTGAAGCTGCAAAGCTATGCAATGCTAATCAAGCTGATTAATTATAACGTTCACACTTGCTTCTGACAGACAAGAGTTTTTTTCCCACCCTGGACACCATTCCACAGATATATAAATCTCCCTTGCCTAGTTTCCAATAGATCCCAACAACCTCTGGGGATAGCTGCCACAGGTGTGAGCAGATTGTCAGGAGAGAATGCTTCTGAAACATGGTCAGACAGCCTGGAAAACATACAGCAACCCAGTAATATAAATATCTGGTATATATGGTCAGTATTTTCATTGTTACAAATTGAATATAATTAAAGCATAGTGATAAATCACAAAACTATTTTAGGCCCTCCAGGTGTCTGGACTTCAACTCCACAATTCCTAACTGCCTACCAGTAGGCAGGTAGGAAGTGTGGGAGTTGAAGTCCATAACACCTGGAGGGCCCAAGTTTGCCCAGGCCTGAGCTAAGGCCCCCTGGAGAGGCACCCCTTCCTCTGTCAACTCTGGGGGCACCACAGAAGACAGCCGCGCCAGGCGGCTTCACTCCTTCCTCATTCCTTCCTCCCAAAAACAAAAGCACAACACGAAGGAGGAAGAGGAAGAAGAGGAGGGGGCAGCAAAAGCAGCTTGCGTCCCCTGCAGCCAGTGCAGGCTGGGTGCTGCTCTACTCCACGAATGCCACTACCAGCGCACAGCCAACAGCAGCAGCCTCCCTCCTTCCTCCCTTTCTCTCCCTCCTCCCAATGCATGGGTGGATGGATGGCTGCAGAGTACACACCCCCCCCGCCTTAAACACAAAACAAACCCATCTGGGAAGCAGAAAGACTCAACTGAGGTGCCACTGACCGGCAACTCTTTCCTTCATGCACAAAATCCGACAGACCATAATGATACTAAAACAGGGCCATACAGCCTGAAAAACTCACAGCATCCCAGCCAGGTCTCTGCCCCGAGGGTTTCAAGGACAGAGGAGCAGGGAGGAAGTCAAAAGGACTCGAGAGAAAAGGGGCACAGTGCATCAGCACCTTCACCCCCTCTCCCTCCTCCTCCTGGGAGACCCTCCATTGTTGCATGCGGCCTGCGGGGAAGAAGGAGCAATGGGTCCTTCACTCCTCTCCCCCCCCCCCCACACACACACGGCCGTTTCGCGCCTTTTTTTTTGGTGCTCTGCCTGCCCTGCAGGCTGCAGGGAAGGCAGGGAGGAGGGCAGCGGGGGGGGGGGGCTCCTTTGCTCCCTCCCTCCCTCTGCACCTAAAGGCCACCTAGCCTGACCTCCTCCTGCCCATGCAAGCTCCAACATCTCTCTGCCGGCCTGGCTTCTTCCTTTGTTGCCTTCACCTCCCACACCCTCTTGCCAGCCGGCGGGAGCACGAGAGAGGCGACGCACAACAAGGCCTTGTGTGAAGGAGCCCTGCTGAGCTCAGCAGGCGGCGAGGGCCTGTGCTTTCAAGCTCCTCCTCCTCCTGATTCCCTGCAGCCCTGTGGGAACAGAAGGTGGAGGAGCTGACCTGGACTGCCTGGCTGTTTCCTGGCACAGGGGCCGGCAGCCATTTTGAGGAGGCAAAGGGGCGGCGCCAACCCAGCCACCTTCGCGACCCCCCGAAAATGACCCTGCGACCCCCCTGGGGGTCGCGACCCCCAGGTTGAGAACCACTGTTCTAGAGCATGGCCATATAGCTCGAAAAACCTACAACAACCCAACCTAAAAGTAAATTGCAAAAACTTGCATGAATGCTACATATGATCTAATTGACTACACTGAATATATATATATATATATATATATATATATATATATACACACACACATACACACACACACACACACACATTCTGTTTTTCTTCAGGGTTTCTGTTACTCACACACATGGGGGTTTTGAGCCTGTGCGGAAACCTCCCTCTCCACTGCTCTTTTCTGTACTGATTCATGCCAAATTCATCACTTCTTTTTGTCTGCAACAACTGTGGCATCATTGTTTTGCATTTCCACTTATTTTGTCTTCTAAACAAAATTTATTTATCAGCATCTTCTCTCTTGCGCATGCTCTCTCACACTCTCCTCTATGCCTTCCGCTATTGCAGAAGTTGCCAAGTTCACCAAATCGGTGTACTTGGCATATTTATTTACTTTATTTATATTCGGCTCTTCTCACCCCGAAGAGGACTCAGAGCAGATTACAGTACACATACTTGCAGACAATCCCTGCAGTTCAACATATGACATATAAACATGTGCCATTTATCACAGTACAGTACATACATTTTGACATATTACACACATATATAGACGAACAGAGGCAAACTTTCTGGCTACCAGGGGGAGCTGACGCACTCCACATCTCTCAGTGTTTTCCTTCGTCCCTTTGTTGTTTCTTCTACATTCCTCAGCGATTCCTGGGTTCTTTTTAATGGCCTCATAAATCAGTCAAAATTTGCCTCCCCACTTTAATGTGGTACCTTTATCTCCTACTTGACAAATATAACTGTCTTTTGGGCTGCAAAGGTCAGCAGCAGGCTACACCTAAGGTCAAGAACCCACCTCGACCCGGGCAGGCCTTGAACTCATGACCTACTGGTCAGAGAGATCTTGTGCAGCTGACACTTTCCCGGTGCATAGGCAAGCATATTCATATTCAGTACGGAACAATTAAAGATTAACAAATTTCTTTTGCCATAATCTCTTGTGAGCCAGAAACTTTTTTTACCATGAAATTTCTGTAGTATAAAGAAAGTGTTGCAGAGGTCATCTTTTCTGTATGCTGATAGAAGTATAGAGCCAGGCATATATCTTTTAGCCTGAAAGCATTCCTGCACATTTCAGATTTCTGGCATGTTAATATCATGACTTGTAGTGAACACTGTAACCTTTGAAGAATATGTATAGTTATAGATCCCCTCATACACATACTATATTTTATACACACATACGAACCATGGGGCATGTTGTGGGTGAATACTTGTAGAAAGCAAATGACCAGAAATAACTGACCTGACAAGTATTTCTCCCCAGCAAAGTGGCAGAAAAACAGAACTATGCTGTTACGATTAAGTAATAGTACATCAAAATCATTATATCGTTCAACTTTTAATGGTAAGGCCAATCCTTGCCTTAGTAATATGACTTCAAATAGGTGGTATGTTAGAATTTACAAGGAACAAGAGGGCAAAGGAAAGAGAAAATGCTATCCCATCATCACCTTCACTTCCCTATGTCCAATTCTACCCTAGTTCATCATTTCACACAACTGCTCTCTTATTTTCCATGTTGATCATGGAAAATAGGAGTGAAGAAACATTTAAAGATTTGTTGGTTTTCCTGCATCTCTTTTGGAACACTGTGATAACGTTGAAAGCTGGCTTGTGGCTCTGCTGCCATGTGAAAAGCAAAGCCGAACAGGGCATAGGGTTACAGCCTGTGTTGGACAGAGTTACACTCCCCCTTAAGACGCAGGTTCGCAGCTTGGGAGTGATCCTGGATTCATCGCTGAGCCTGGAGCCCCAGGTCTCAGCGGTGGCCGGGGGAGCTTTTGCACAGTTAAGACTCGTGCGCCAGTTGCGCCCGTACCTTGGGAAGTCTGATCTGGCTACGGTCGTCCACGCTCTGGTCACATCCCGAATAGATTACTGCAACGCGCTCTACGTGGGGCTGCCTTTGAAGACAGTTCGGAAATTACAACTAGTCCAACGGGCGGCAGCCAGACTACTAACTGGAGCTACATACAGGGAGCATACTACCCCCCCCCCCTGTTGTGTCAGCTCCACTGGCTGCCGGTCCAATTCCGTGCTCAATTCAAAGTGCTGGTTTTGACCTTTAAAGCTCTATACGGTTCTGGCCCAGCTTACTTGTCCGAACGCATCTGCCGCTACGCCCCACCTCGTACTTTAAGATCATCCGGGGAGGCCCTGCTCTCGCTCCCGCCGGCTTCCCAGGTGTGGCTGGTGGGGATGAGGGAGAGGTTCTTCTCGGTGGTGGCTCCCCGTCTGTGGAATGCGCTCCCTAGCGACATACGATCAATTCCATCCCTCCTGACATTTAGGAAAAAAGTGAAAGCCTGGATGTGGGACCAGGCATTCGCATAGTAGCACAGGACAGCACTTTAGTAGTTTTAATGGAAAGTTGGTGAATAGGGCTCAATGCTTTTATGGACGGAACACTGTTTTTAACATAGGTGAATGCATAGGATGTGTGAATATAATTGTATTTTAATGTATTTTAGTGTCGAATGCTGGAGGGTTTTATATTGTGTTTTATACTGTGATTGTGATGTAGGCATCAAATTATGCCTTTTGGAAGTTGCTCTGAGTCCCCCCTCGGGGGTTGAGAAGAGCGGGGTAAAATGCCATAAATAAATAAATAAAATAAAATAAATAAATCCACAGGGTGCTAAACCCCTGAAGGAAGAGGGACCAGCACAAGCACAGCTCTTGTATTTCTTGGAACCTCGGGGAGAGGAATGATAAAAACAAATGTGCGTTTACTGCCCCTATGGTAACAGATCCACTAGTCCACTGGGGATCTTATAGCACTTTAGATATTAAATGAGAAAGACGCTGGTAGCATAGTCTTTCATAAACTTAGAGTGCACCTACACTATAGAATTAATGCAGTTTGATCCCACTTTAACTGCCATGGCTCATTGCTATGGAATTTGGGAGTTGAAGTTTTAAAATGTCTTTTGTCTTCTCTGCCAATGAGTGTTAGTGCCTCACCAAACTACAAATCCCTGGATTTCATAGCATTGAGCTATGGTAAATGGGTGTCAAATTGTGTTAATTCTATAGTGTAGATGCACCCTTGGTCTACTTCTGAGGAAGTAGACTTTGTCTTTGAAAGCTTAAGACATATATGATATATTTCAAATTTAATAATTTATCTTTAGAGTAACATAGTAATAAATAATTTATTAAGAGCTGATATGTTAGCAGATTTAAGAGACATTCTGTGCCATTGCTTAGCTGCTGGAAGTCTGATGTGTGCCTCACTGACACAAGATTCTCATTCAGGCTCAGAGTCGTGTCCACAACTGATCTAAAGTAATGGGTCAGTATAAAGCTGCAATTATGTGATTGGTATTTTCCCCTTGTAGTGTAACTACATTCATAATTGAATTTTTAAATTGACAATCATATTCACTGGTAAATATTTATTATAATGTTGTAATAAATATAATGTTAGTATATTGTGTGATAGTGATGAAGGACCACCCCTGGGGAAACCAAGAGTTTTACAAGAGAGTTTACTCTTTTTTTATATATTCCAATAATGAAATACATTGTTAGAATACCCTCCAGTGCATTACAGTAACTATGCTAAAACATATGGAATACTGTTTCTATTAAATACAAGGCCAGCCTGATATGGTACCTTACACAATTAAAAATATGAATATGAGAAAGAATCCAGGATTGTGTCCCCACACTCATCTTGTGGTTCCTGGTCTCAGGCAGCCTGAGGAAGTGGCAGGGTAGTCCCTTTGTGTCCCTCAGCACCCCCGTCCTCCCATGACAACCCCCCTTAGTGGTGCTGTCTGCCCTGTACTTCCTGATTCTTTGTCATTTAGGAAGCAAAGGAATTTGTCAGGGCAGCTAGGGAATAGAGGTGCTGGGGGTGGGGGGGGGAGAAAAGGACTGCCAGGCCACTTCCCCTGGCTTCCTGAGCCTGAGAAGTATAGGATAGCTGTGGGGACGTGGTCCTGGATTCCACATTGGGATCTAGGATAGCAGTCCCCATTGTCCCAAAACCGGGAAAGGTCCAGATCTTGTTGCATGATTCAAACCTTTCCCGATTTTTTTAAAATCTGGTGTCAAACCGGATTAAGTGGTTTACCCTGGGTTCAAACACATTTGCCCATGTTTATTGTATGGATGTAGCAGGCTAATGCGATTTCTACATTGCATTATATGGCAGTGTGGATGCAGCCTTTGAGAAGTACTCAGAAGCAAAACTCCCTATTTTTACAGCACAGAGGTGAGAGTGGAGGAATAGTTACAGTTAGTGTGTATTATCTCTTGCAGTACCATGCCAAATGAGGCCCAGCTGCTTTGTTAACTACTGATGTAGTCCTTATAAAGGTTGATAAAACTTGTGAACACTTTACACAGTTTTTTTCTTTTTAAAAAAAAAGTTTTTATTGAATTACAAAGTTATAAAAGAAACAGAAAAGCAGTCTCACAAGACCGTCATACACACTGTACCCTGCCCCCCCTCCCTGCCCTCCCCTCCTCCCCCTTACACATCCCGACAAACCAAAAACATACACTGAGTACTTCCTGCTCTCTCATAAACCCCTACTTGTTTAGCAATCGGAATTTTCCCTTCAACGAAAAGAGAATCAATACATAATATTAATATGTTATCCAGTAGACATATTTGAACCACCATTCTTTAAACCCTGTGAGGTGGTTATTTGGTTACATCTATATATGTTTAAATTTCAATCATCCAATTTAATTTGGATTTTTTCAAATACGTAACTATGGGAGACCAGTCTGTCTTCTTTCTATGAATGTCTTCTGAGAGAGCAAATGTTAAGTAGTCCATATTTATTATGTCCATTATTTTCTTTCTCCAATCCGTTATTTCGGGGATATCTTCATCCCTCCATTTCTTTGCATATGTCATCATCGCCGCTATTATACAATATATAAAAAGTTTTTCTTTATTATCATCTATATCAAAATCAATTAAGTCCAATAACATAAATTCAGATTTGAACTCAAAGTCTATCTCTAGTATATTTTTTATCTCTCTATAAATTGCCTTCCAATTTTTTTTTGCTTTATGGCAATTCCACCACATATGATATAGGCACCCGATTTCCCTTTTACATTTCCAGCATTTATTGCTGATACTATTGTTATACTTTGCCAGTTTGGTCGGTGTTAAATACCATCTATGGAATATCTTCATTCTGTTTTCCTTTAGATCGTATGAGTATGTTAGCTTTGAATATTTAATCTACATTTTCTCCCAGAGATTTAAGGGGATCGGGTGACCTACATCCTGGGCCCATTTTACCATGCAAGCTTTAACTCTCTCTTCCTCTGTCTGCCATTCTAGCAGTTTATTATAGAGGGTTGATATTCTCTTATTCTTCTTTTGCATTATCTTATCCCAGTCAGTGTTTATTTCTCCAAAGCCTATCAATTTATGTTTTTTGAAAACTTCATTTATCTGGAAATATTGTCGCCAATTTATTGAGCTGTCTGATTCTTTCAACACCATCATATCATTCAAACTCAAGTCCGTTGGGGATCTTTTTAATAGTACCTCATAAGGTAGCCATATTTTTTTGTCATGTTGTCTCCTATGAAAAGCTTCCTGAGGGGAGACCCACAGTGGTGTTTTCACACAAAATCTCCCTTTATACTTAGTCCAGACTTTAAGTAATGCTTTTCTTATATAGTGGTTGTTAAAAGTTTTTTTCTATGCTGGCCCTGTTATGTCACATATAACCGTGCCAACCTACCCTTAGGTCGTGACCTTCCAGATTGAGTAGTGCTGTATTGTTTAGTTTTGCTCATTCTATCACCCAATCGAGGGCACAGGCTTCATAATAGGTTTTTAGATCGGGGGCTCCAAGACCCCCCCTCTGTCTTTTGTCGATCATATTTATCCAGTTGATCCTGGATCTCTTCCCTTTCCAAATAAACTTTCTTATATCTTGGTTCCAATTTAAAAAGTATTTATTATTATAAAGAATGGGGATATTTTGGAAGAGAAATATCATCTTCGGTAATAAATTCATTTTTATTAAGGAAATTCTTCCTAGCAATGATAAATTAAGAAATTTCCATTTATTTAATTTGGCTTTTTGCTCATCCCAAGTCTTCTCATAGTTATTTTTGATTAGATCTATGTTATTCATAGTTATAATTATACCCAAATATTTAATTCTTGTAACTACTTTTATCCCGTATCTCCTTTCTATGGCTTCCTTCTCTCTCCTTTCAATATTTTTTGTTAATAGTTTCATTTTTTCCTTGTTTATTTTAAATCCCATCACCTGGCCAAATTCCTCAAATTTCCCCAACCACTTTTCCATACTTTCTAAGGGATCCTCTATAATGCAGACTAAATTGTCTGCAAAAGCTTGGATTTTTATAGTTTCTTTTTTAATTGTAATGCCTCTAAGCTCAGGGTCTTTTCTAATGTTTTCTAACAGGAGTTCTAAACAGAAAATGAATAATAAGGGTGATAGGGGGCACCCTTGACGTGTTCCCCTTGTTAAGGTTATCTTGTCGGAATGTTCACCATTAATTACTAGATTTGCCTGTTGTTTATGATATATGGCATCAACACAGTTTTTTTCAACATGCCAAATTCTCCTTGTTGTGATTGTTTTCCAACTAGATAAATATAGATGAGGAGAGTTAAATAGTTATTACATGTTTTTCAACAGTGGGAAGTTTCTCCCAGAATATAGCGCTTGCACCCCTCCATGACCCACAGCTGCCTGCTTCTGCCCGTGTAGGTGTTTCCACTGTTGTTGGGGTTTTTTGGGGGAGGGGCACTTTCCCAGTTCAGACAAGTTATATCACTAATATTGGATTGTTGTTATTTGATTCAAATAACATATTGCTTTCTTAATGTACAAAACCAAATATTCAATAGCTAGCAACAAGTTTTTATCGTTTTTCCTACTTCATTTGTAAGATGTTTAGCAATGAATTAGAAGTAAGGAAAATATCCTTTAGTATAGCAGGGATTCACACACATTAGTATTATGTCTTCATCACCTGAGACTTGCAAAATACCAGCTGTTCAACTCAAGAATTTAGTT
This sequence comes from Anolis apletophallus, assembly GCA_030556195.1. Taxonomy (NCBI): domain Eukaryota; kingdom Metazoa; phylum Chordata; class Lepidosauria; order Squamata; family Anolidae; genus Anolis; species Anolis apletophallus. The sequence goes on from JARBWK010000004.1 coordinate 113,296,196, forward strand.
CTCCCCAAGGCTTTGTTTTGGGGTGAATAATTCTTTTCTAAGACTGATAATGAAACACATGTCAAAAACCTTATATTTAATATGTACTTCAATCTAAAAAGAGAAAAATGCACACTCCTTACCCTCTTTGTGACATCTCAGGTACATAATTAAAATTAAGGAGAAATAGAAGTGGCAGTTGCTTTCAGACTTCATAATATTCTAATCTGCTCACAGTCTCTGTATGAACAAATGCTAGCTTCACAGAGGAAACGTGATGTTAGATTCTTGGAGTTTGGGGGGAAGGTTCTGCGATAGTAGGAAGAGGTGACACTATAAGAATGCAATGCTGATCATCAAGGTGGCAAATGTCATGGCTGACCTCTCTGAAGTGTGTTTTTTAATTAGTTACCACATCTTGCTTTCTTCATACTTGTAATTTATAGATGGGAAATGTCTAATTCTTGTGCTTTTCTTAGGTATCTGAAGTGAGTATAAATTGGCAGAGAAGGGAATCCTGTAATATTGCATTTTTTCAAAATGACTACAGAATTTGGTTTATTTATGACAATTTACTTATTCTACAATACAAAATTTCAGGTTTTGGTAACTGTGTGCACCTTCAAGTCATTTCCAGCTTATAAGGAAGTTTTTCTTAGCATGGTTTCTTTAAAGGAGGATTGCCATTGTCATCCTCTGGGGCTAAGAAATTGTGGTCCAAGGTTCCTCAACATGTTTCCTTTGGCAAATTGGGACATGAACCCTCAAACCACTACACCATGCTATCTCTTATGCCATACAAATAGAAATAACTTTGTAACTTTGAAAAGTCTTGCTATGTGTCTGGCCTTTGGGTCAGTTTATTAAGACCCAAAATAATCAAATGTGGTATTAACAATTAGCGAGAAGCATTACTCCGAAGTTTCTAGAAATCTTTTTAAGATACTTTAATGACAGGGCTCATACAGTTTTCCTACTATGATCTGTGGTTGTGTTTTGACTGACTAATATTTACATCGTTTGTGCTTTTCCTTAAAAAAAATTTTTTTCAAGATTCGCTGTCACAGCTTATCTCACATCCGCAAATATCCACTCTTCCTGTGCATGATATGTACATTTGTTTTGTTTTAGACACATTCACACTCAAAGTTTATTTCACATGGGACAAAGCAAAAACAAAACTTACTCTTTGTAATATCTTTTTATCTTGCACTAAACGTTAATCAAAGTTTAGCTTAAGTTCAAGATTCTTATTCCTATATTATAGATTAGTATTTCTTCCGTTTACTTTTTATCAGTAAAAGTGGGTTGTGGTCACAATGTGAAATGAATTTTGTACCATTTAAAATATTGTACGTACATTATTCTTTCTATTGACTGTTTAGTGAAAAACCCATAAGAAATCCTTAACAGGCATTACAGGTGCTATACTGATGAATAATAAACAACAAGTATTGACAGATGTAGATAGAAATTGTGTTCACATGTACATCAGTCTTAACAGAGATGAATGATATCTCTCTTTCTAATGTTGAACTTTGCCCCAGCTAGTTTGTAACTCTATGGCAAAAATAGAACCACAAGGCAAAGAGAGATAGTTTTAAGCCTATGATATGAACAAGTACAAAATTTCATTGGGGTTCCAAACAAAAAAATTGTCCTTCACACCCCCCCCCCTTTAAAAAAACTTTGATTTTTGAAATCCTAAAATCAAAATACTCCAAAATAGTGACACTATTGTTTCATACACAAATATTGAATTACTTTCAGGCTTTGTTTATAAAGTATACATGAAGAATAATTTTTATGTTTATAGTTGGGTACCATCCAAGATATATATTATGTACATGTATGAAAATACAGGGATTCCAAAATCCGGGGGGAAATCCAAAATATTTCTCGTCCCAAGCATTTTGCACAAGAAATACTAAGTCTGTACTACTGTAATTACTACTGTACAGACCGAGTACACAGAGACAGAGGAAGAGCCCATTAGTCCAAGCAACCCGTCACTGTAGATCTTCACTTGTGTCTGCAAAAAACCAAAAGTGGTCAGAGCTCAGTGTCCTTTACCTTTTCAAGCTCCCTCAACCTTTTTGCTTAGATAGCAGCATTCCCACCGCTTTTTAATGTAAATAAATTGTAAAATTCATTTTTTTCTAAACTAGAAGTGGAATGTTGGCCACTTGTAGTCTGGGAAAGTATTTTGTAAGGAGGAAATCCCTTTCCACTGCTCCTCCCTTCTCAGTGCACACCTTCGCCCCAACCATCATCACTGTGGCAAGCAAACTCCCAACACAATCACAACCAAGACCTTGATTAGTCACGTTTTCCACTATTCCCTCTCTCTAATTTACCAAATCTCTTGCTCTGCATTTTGAACTATTTCTATTTTACAGGCGGTTTTGTATGAGAAATGCTATTTAGTCTCCGAGCTCAGTAGACAATGTTGCACAGATAACACAAAATCTTGTGTTATCCGTGCAATTTGGGGGGATGTGCACATGAACTCTGACTACCTCAAATACCTCCTCCTGAGGCAAAAGTAATTAAGTATTAAAAGACAATTCTGTGTGTCAATAATTTTCATGTTATAATAAATGATAGCTCTTCTTCCAGTCAAATCTGAATTGCAGGAAGTATGAGAGTAATTTTACACTATTATTTAGTCTCCAAGCTCAGTCTTAAGTCTCCAGTGGAAAAGTTGCCATGTTATAACAACAACATGATATGAAAGTTCCAGTGTATGAGGACCCACTCAAGAAGTGGATGGATTGTACAGATAGGGAGAGTCAGGGATACGGGTGAATCCATGCTGGATTTCAAACATGGTTATTAGAACTGGAACCTAGACAGTACAGGGACACGGAGTTGTCTGTTTCCAGAGCTAGTTGTAGGAGATGACTCACCTGCATGGTTTTGTTTTAATGCAATGTACATACCCAACCCAAAGGGAGTGTTTTATTAGGGAATTTCATTTTTGCATGCCCTTCCAGGTTCATGAAGATAGTTAATTACTTGAGAATCATTTTCACATAAAACATACCACAGCAATATGAAATATCTTTCATAGTCAGAAATATTTCTGTTGTCAGCCCAAACAGTGTAGAGACTAAAATGAGATAATTGGTAAGGTACCCATAAAGTCAACCTAAATATATTATCACAAGTATATGTGAGATAATATTTGTTTTAAAAAGATTCTATGGCACTGTAAACTCAGTCTCATTAGAGACTGCATTTAAAAGGCTTATAAAGTTACTCATTAATGTTATCTTGTTGTATCTCCACAGCTTTTTCATTAAAGAAAATTCAGCAGAAAGCATTTTCTCCTGATAGCAGGAACCAATTTGCAATAAATGTTCTGGAAACCACTAGGGAAGCCATTACTGAGGTCTAATAAAAACAGACAAGCGTAACTTGTTCTATATTTTTGTTTCAATCACATACAGATGAGACCTCACTCTCCACACCAACCGCAAGAGACAGCCTTGACAAACTTTCGCTAACCGGGCATGGGCAGCCACTACCTCCAGGTTTTCCTTCTCCCTTTCTGTTTCCTGATGGATTGTCCTCTATAGAAACCCTTCTGACTAATATCCAGGTACGCCTTCTTTGAAGATCAAAGTAAAACAGCACAGATAAGCCAGTCACTCAATTGTTGGCGGTAATACAAGCAATTGAGTTTCAAACTAGTTCATAAGTGTGGGAAATTCTTTCAGTCATTCAGAATTTTAAGGCTATTGCAGTAATCAAATGGGTTTATAAAGCCATCTAAATGCAGTACATAAAATATATCCTGTAAGACTGAAATGATATTTAGATGAAGCTAACATTAGTATGTTGTCTACAGCATTTTTTCTGTTCCATGATAATGATTTGTAGTAATCTCTTTACATCCCCTGATGGTACTAAATAGAGAAAACTTGCTGTAATAAATAGTAATTTAAAATTGCCTTAATACCAAGGTGGCAATGACATGTTAATCTATGGAAAATGTGTCTTGATATGAAGGACATGAACAAAAAAAAGCATTTGTGTTACAAATAAGCTCATTTCAGTACTATCTTCAAAGAATAGACTTCAAAGGGCATTACCAAGTTTTCTGCTGATTTCCTATGCAGCAGTCAGCTTGTCTATTGTACCTATACTGCAGTTTGGCTCAAATATTTAAGATTTCCACTGGCATATTATAGGACACAGTAGCATATTGGAGATTAGGTTTAGAAATAGAAGGGGGGTTGCCCTCATATATACCAGACATGTGTATAACAGATGGATTTCTTGCCACCACATGTGTCGCATGCTCCAACAGCCTAACATTCATTCCAGCTGTGCCTGGTGCCCATAAACTTCCAAAAGAAATCTTTGACTAAGTTCTTCATCTTAAAAGACTTTCAATACAAGATACAAATTAAGAATCACATTTTTAAAGGCAGTGCACACAGAAACAAGAAAGAAGTAACATTTTTACTCATTTGAAAAGTTTTGCTTCATTTACTGGAAAGTTTCCAAGCTGAGTCCAATCTGATGAAGTGTTAGAAATTATTCATAACATCAGGACCTCATTCATACAGATAGACTGGCATAAAGCGAGAAAATTAATATAATCATAAATCCTAGAAATAGCATTATACTTCTACTCGTAGTCCACTCATGGAAAGGGACCTGTGCTGGTGCATGCATCATTTTGCACTAGACTATGAAATTCTGATTGGAAAGGTGTAAAGATTAATACATAATTTCAGATCAAATTTATAAAAATAATTTGACTCCTATAGTTTATTTGGCCAGACATTCAATGTACGGTATTTATTTATTTTGCTGTCATATCCAGTAGAGCTGAGAAAGCACCCATACAGTAAATTGCATATAGTTTTATATCATGGGCAGAGAAACCCTGGTCCCTGCATCTGGTTCCTAGTGTGATAGGATTTTTTTTTCGTGTCAGGAGCTACTTGAAAAACCACAAGTCGCTTCTGGTGTGAAAGAATTGGCCATCTGCAAAGACATTGCCCAGAGGACTCCTGGATGTTGTGATGTTTTACCATCCTTGTGGGAGGCTTCTCTCATGTTCCACATGAGGAGTTGGAGCTGACAGGGGGAGCTCATCCGTGCTCTCCTCGGATTCAAACCTACGACCTGTGAGTTCAGTCCTGCCAGCACAAGGGTTTAACCCATTGCACCACCGGGGGCTCCATAGTGTGATAGGATGAAATAGAACCCTTCTTTGTGCGGGGAGATGACCTGTCCACTTCACAAGCCCATTTCTGGTTGTGAGAAGCCCCATACACCCTGTGCTTCTGTGGGTAGTATTCCTGATGGTGATAGCTATTGTAAGGCTTTGAAATGTGAAAACATAAGGAAAAGATGAAAATGGTTCAAAGCCAGCTCTAAATCCACTAGATTTAATATCACTCCATTCTATCCAGACGATCCAGTAAAAATGAAATATTCTGATGGACACAAAATCATAGCAAAACCCTATATGACTTCTTACCTTCCTGATGCAAACAGAAAGATGTGCTGGAATAGGAAAGTATACCTGTTTTTCTCCCTGACTATATATTGCTTCGCACTGTTAAGATGTTATCCTATGCACATTTATATTTTATTAATTCAGCTTAGTATACCGCTCTCTCTGGAGCTCATATTGAAGTAAGTACTATTGAACCCAAGGTTGAAGTAAGTACCATTCAACCTCCTCAGTATAAAACCAATACAATTGCACTCTATTATTGTGTGGCCAGAAAACCAATTTTGATTGTTTGTTACTGCTTGATCTCATACATCCCTTTTTGTTAACAGCTTGGTTCTGTGTACAATTCTCTTTTACATTTAATAATTCTAAATTTATTTGCGCTGAATTTTTTTAAGAATGGGAGATTAGGGAAAGGTTTCATGTAGAGGTTTATGCACACTAGACACAGACCTAATACTAGATATCACTGTATCTTTTGTTGGTGCAATACTGTGACTTGCAATGGAAAGACGGCCCAGGTATAGACTCCTGTACAATAGGATTGGTTTATTATTGTGCAACTCTCTTTGTCAAAGCTGTCATTTTAGAACTATACATGGGATGACAGAATCCTGTCTGCTTCTCAGAGTTCCTTTCAATGTCTGGTGCTAGAATATATGCAATTTAATGTGTAATTTAAGGCTATTTCAAAGTAGTTTAAGTAGAAGTAATAGGTTTTAATAAGTTCTGAACATAACTGACACATTTCTGGCTGGATTTTCTGAATCCCATTCTGGGAGAAAGGTGGGGTAGAAAATCACTCAATAAATTGATACATTTTCCCTGTACTATCCTTTCAACTGGGAGAAATCCCTACTGAACACCGTATAACTTCCTCTTTAATAAAGGGAATTATGCCAGCCCTTGGCTCCTTTCCATGCCATAGTTCCATGGGACCCTGGGAATTGCAGTTTAAGGAGCTGTATTTAGAATCTGAAGCCGGGGAGCTTCTCTAGCGCCTTCCTGAAGTACAAATCCCAGGATGCAGCCATAGCTGTTAAAGAGGAATCACATGTCGTGTGAAAGAACCTGTGCTATGCTAGACTCTTTCTCGGGCCCCTTCTGTACTGCCATATAATCCACATTATCAAAGCAGATAATCTGGATTTTATATGGCAGTGTAGAAGGAGCCTCAAACAAACTTTCCACTATGCAAGTCCTTATGGGTTCACGTCCTGCTCCTCTTTGGCACGTTCATTTTCTGGATGGATGCAAATCATTTATGTAGAAAATAAGTCCACCTTTGTTCACAAATTTTATATCTAGTCCTCTTTCTTTTTACTTATTTCTTTTTTTAAAGGATTTTTATTTATTTATAATAAATAAATTATACAAATTGCAAACAGCTAACATTGACACAAAACATATTTATTTATTTATTTATTTACATTATTTCTACCCCGCTCTTCTCAACCCCTGAGGGGGGACTCAGAGCTGCTTGACAAAAGGCAGCAATTCGATGCCAATACACAATATACAATATAAAACCATAAACATTCAGCATTAAAATACAGTTAACATTAAACACATAATACACATTCAATTGAGTTAAAACAGTGTTCCATCCACAACATAAGCATTGAGCCATATCCATCAACTTGCCAGTACAATTCCAATCCAAAGTGCTGCATTGTGCTAATTTGCAAAAGCCTGGTCCCATAACCAAGAATTTACTTTTTCCTGAATGCTAGGAGGGATGGGGTCGATCATATTTCGCTTGGCAGTGCATTCCACAGGCATGGAGCCACCGCCGAGAAGGCCCTATCTCTCGTCCCCACCGACTGCGTTTGAGAAGTTAGCGAGAGCAGGGCCTCCCCGGATGATCTTAAATTACGCGGTGTGACGTAGAAGTAGATGCGTTCGGACAAGTAAGCTGGGCCAGAACCGTATAGAGCTTTAAAGGTCAAAACCAACACTTTGAATTGAGCTCGGAAGTGGATCGGCAGCCAGTGGAGCTGACACAACAGGGGAGTGGTATGCTCCCAGTATGTAGGTCCAGTTAGTAATCTGGCTGCCGCCCGTTGGACTAGTTGCAATTTCCGAACTGTCTTCAAAGGCAGCCCCACATAATTAATCACATATTTTTATACATGTCATCTCTATGTGCACCCACCACCCATGGGACATATATTCATCCTTAATATTAATAGCTCTTATATTGACCTCTTCTCCAAACTGCTAGTGTATAATGATTTGGTTTTATTCATTTTTCTTTGACAAATATATGTTCAAAATCATTTCTATTCATTAATTCTTTTAAATTTTTATTTCACAAGTCAGTTTATTGTTTATTTTGATGTTCCACACCTCTTCAAGCAGTAACAAAAATTAGTATTAATTATTTCTTTCGCCTCTTTCTAGGAACCAGAAGCCAAGGTGGCTTACAATGTAAACCAAATACAGTATAGATTATCACTAAAAGTATAATTAAAACAATTAAATAACATTTAAACAATTTGGAATCAGCATTAAAAATTTTTTAAGTGGTTTAAAACAATAAGCTGAAATAGAGTAATGGCCTCCCCAATCTGTAGTCCAAAATGATATTTACTCAAATCTAGTGATCATTTTTTTGGTGCTAAATTATGTTGCCAAAAGTGGAGTGTGCACTAGATTTGATAGTGTGCTAGAATTGTGCGTGTAAACATGCCTATGCCCGTCTGTCAGGCTAAGATTGGTGAACTTATCAGCCTCAATCTGACAGAGGGGCACAATGTCCCATCTAACTTCATTCACAAGGCCTTCAAAAACTCCCCCTCAGTTTTAAAGGCCTTGTGAATGGGGCCTTAGTTGGAATGCTCCAATTTGTCCGTCAGGCTGAGGTTGGCGAGTTCATCCGCCTCAGCCTGATGGAGGGGCACGGCACCCAACAAGGCAAGGAAAAACCACACATTACATTAGACAAAAAATCTTTCTTTTCTTTTCTTTTCTTTTTGGCAATTTACAACTTCAAAATGGAGGTGTGCATTACAATCCTTGGCACATTATACTCAAGTAAATACAGTAAATAGGACTGAGCTAAAATTCATTCCTTGTTTTGCTATGCCCAGTTAGAAACATTTTGCAATTGTATCAGAGGGGACAAACTAAAGCCAAATCATTTGTCAGGTATAGGAGTCCCAGGAATCATTTTCTCGTGATTGCTCCAAAATCCCTCATAAGAATACCACATGATGGAGAACTGCTGTTATGGCAGGGGCTTCTGGGAAACAATAATACAGTCCCAGTTCTGGGTATGATCATGTCAATGAATAGCCTTAATTCTGGTGCATTATTATCACAGGATATGAAAAAGATGGTAAGAGATAGTGTTTTCTTCAGACTCTCTTTAGAAACTGCTGTATATTTTACACAGTTTTAAATAATACACCTTTTATACATTATTTTATACTTCATAGACAGCTTAAATGCATTTACAATTATAGTTAGTAAATCTATTTAAAAATTTGAAAAGCAAAAAAAACAAACCCTTGGAATGTTGTTTTTCAAATTCACCATTGTATATCTTGAGCCTTTAGATGACAACAAAGCTTTTTTTATATAAATAAGAAAAATCAATTGAACCAGAAATAAAAGATACACTTCCAGTTAGTTTGAAGATATAATTTAAAATACAGGTATTATATTTGATTTATGAACAAAATGGATGCTACTGATGCTACAATTTAAAAGGAGTCCACCAAATGAAGTCATGTATAAAAACAAAACAATGATTGCTTTTGCACTTGGGAGTTTCCTGTACTGCAAAAAGATATGAATATTGCAAAATAATTTGCAAGCATTAGATCAAACAAAAGCTGCAATTTAGCACCGACAGTATTCACTACCTTTTTTTATCTGCCTTCTGCAAACATTTATGAGAATGACATTGTCTTCACCAGAATGCTAATGAGAATGGAAAGTTACAAGTAGTTGGGGAGAGCTATCTTGCTGTTTGTATTCATGATGGTGGATGTATAAAATACCTGGGTTTGAGTCTTGCAATTAAAGAATCAGTATACCAAGTGATTTTGGAGTTACTGATACCTTTGAGCAGGAAGTTTACTGAGAGTTCAAAATACTCACTGCTTTGAATATAAAGAGGTAATCCAAAGTAGAAATAGTTAACCCACAATCTTCTCTATTTCGAATCATGAATGAAAACACATTTTCCCCAGGTTGACTTTGACACAGGGAAAGACATAGCCAAAATTAAAGACACTTTTAATTAATAATCCCTTGGGTAGCTAACAAAAAAATCTAAACTATAATGTGATGTGTGTGTGTGTGTGTGTAATAGAACCCCTGGTGGCGCAGCGGGTTAAACTGCTGAACTTGCTGACCAAAAGTTGGTGGTTCGAATCCGGGGCACGAGATGAGCTCCTGCTGTTAGGCCCAGCTTCAGCTAACCTAGCAGGTCGAAAACATGCAAATGTGAGTAGATCAATAGGTACCGCTTCAGTGGGAAGGTAACGGTGCTCCATACAGTCATGCTGGCCACATGACCTTGGAAGTATCTATGGACAATCCCAGCTCTTCGGCTTAGAAATGGAGATGAGCACCACCCCCGAGTCAGACACAACTAGACTTAATGTTAGGGGAAACCTTTACCTTTTATACATATATGTAATGTTAATTTATTAATTTCTAAACCATCCTTCAAGACTTCATGGTCAATTTACAATAAATAATAGAAACAAACACAAACAGTAACAAACAATGCTAAGAATCATTGAGTTGGAAGAGACCTTGTGAGCCATCTAGTCCAACCCCCTGCCAAGAAGAGAAAATGCTTAAAAGGTTTTCCTAAAGAAATTCAGTTGAAAAGGTCTTTTAATTAAGAATCTGAAAAAAGACATTAGCAACATAGCCAGGCAAATCCGAGCAAATTCCACAAAAGAGGGATGGCGTGCAAAAAGGCTGTTCCTCTTACTGCCGCATGTATCATTTCAAGTGACAACAGTTACAGTATGGGTGAATGTAGGGATGGAGCAATATCTATGTGTGAAAACAGGACATAAAATAAAGAAACAATATTATTAAAAACACAACAATTTGAAAAAAAGCATCAAAGTAATCTGCACAGATAAAACAAATTTCAAAATAAACTAAGAATGCTCAACGAGGATAAAACATACTGGATTAAAGATCTTGGCTCATTTTAAAAGACCCTTTGCTGGGGCAAGGCTGAGCTGACATCCAATTAGGCACCAGGCAAGTCTCTTTAGGGCAGTGGTGTCAAACTTGTGAACCACCAGGTGTTTTGGACTTCAGCTCCCAGAATTCCTGGTCATTGGACAACCTGGCTAGGGCTACTGGGATTTGGAGTCTGAAACATCTGGGTGGCCACTAGTTTGACACCTCTGCTTTAGGGAGAACTATCTGGTTAGCTGTCACCAGTAGGAAGACATTTTCTTCAAGCCCACTTGGTGCACCAAAAGATGAATTTGAGATTAACGTTTCCCTCTACCACAGCAGCTATCAGTAGTATGGCTTGGATGGAGAGGCACTTTACCTTCACTTTGATTCCCTACGCAACATCTCTGAGTTAGTGGCAAGTTTAAAGTGTCTTCACACGAGCCAGTAATATTCAGGAGAATTGCTCAGATATTTGGGGAGGGCTGCATCAAACTCCTGCTCTATTCCATGGATCTCAATCCAAACAGTTGTGGTTGCATTTCAATTATTTAGCTATTCAGATAATCCAAAAAAGCTTTGGAACATCTGTAAGGCTGAAGAAAGAATTGTGTCACTAGTGCTGATCTGTCGCAAGACAATATAAAAGGCATCTAAATGGTGGACATGACATTGCTTCACTATTTATTCTGGGTGTGCTTCTCTTTTCCATTTACGGTGATGAAGTATGCATAGCTAGAACATTTGCTCTTTCCAGCTTGCAGCAATTTGTTTTCAGGGCTACATTCATTTAGTACATCCTTTTCCCCTCCACTAAAAAAAAATTAGATTGCTACTTCTAAAGCAATTTTTGCCCTGTTATAGCTTCATCACTCCACAACTGGAGGGATTGCGGGGTGATATCAAACTGAGGTAAAATGCTTGCATCAAAAACACACAGGGTGAATCTACACTGGCTATTAAAGCCAAGGTTAATCTGGAGCATTTATGTACTGGACTGGCCAAGGAGCCAGCTTGATGCACCTGGTCAAACTTGCTGCTGTGTTGTGGACCATGTTGACATGGTTTAGTCAGGCCAACACTGTATTCTTATTCTCTGTGTTGATGCTGCTGCTCCTAGCTAACCAGAACTTCTTCTGAGCACCCGTCCTTTACCTGTCACATCTCTGATGCTATAATGAGGGAACCACCAACAAGGAGGGAAGTCCTTCTTGCTAGTCACACAGGTGCTTCATTCTGACATCATAAACATGGCTACAACAGCTGGGCTCTTGGACTAAAGTTCATTTCCAGCTGGGAGTGGTGACAGCAACACGGGGATAAGCCTGCCCTTTCCCTGCACTGATCTGTAATGAAAAGGTGATGATGGCATGGTGTCTGTCAAAATGGACTGATCCAGCAATACAGACTGCCCTGAATGTCATGGGTTCCTGCAAGCTACAGAGTATCCCCAACTGCTAAAACATGAAAACCCACAATACCCATTAATATGGAGACAGCCAGCAATCAATTCAAGGTCATCATTTTTTTGTTGCCCACACTCTGCAAATGCTAGAAAGCCTTAATCACATTTTGCATGTACAATATAAATGTATGGACCATTTATGGTTGTAAGAAACATTGTCATGTTTTCTACAGCTTTATGAACTATCTTCAACACATAGAAGGTCATGACATGACTCAATAGAATAACATCTATTTCAAGACTATATGACAGCAATTGAATAGCAAATGGCAACTATAATTAACATAACTATGAATAAATCACTCAACATTATTGCTTCCATGTAGAATCTGAAGGACTTGACTATGTTAGTCTGTTGCTTCAAACATTTGTAGTTAGCATTTTGTGGCACCTTAAAGAAAACCATGTTCTATTTGGTGTAAGCATTGATGGACTCTAGCCCACTTCATCAAATGTGTGATGTATGATGAGATCACGCTTCCGATGAAGAGGGTTGGAGTCCACAAAAGCTTTTGCCAAATAGAACTTTTTATTCTTTAAACTGCTACAAGGCCCTTTGTTGTTTTTCAAAGAAAAAATAGTTTGTTGAAATCAATACAATGCAGATTTGTCACAGCATACATTACATACACACAACCTTTCTCCAGATTGGGCTCAAATGTTGATTAAAAGTGTTTAAAGGGGAATGATTAACTTATATGACACGGTCTCATTACTTTAAAACAAAGCCAAGTATCTCCATTTAAATTACCACTGGCAAATGTTCACTGTAAATGGCTTTTTCAATAATCCTGCACACAATTACAGTGTGTAAATTCTGTTGAAGTCAATGAGAGTTAAGCAGCATAACTGACCACAATGTTACAATCCTGGATTTCCATTCCATTTTAAATTGTTTGGCAGTTTTATAGATTTAATATCACAGAGGAGGATTTTACTATAGCAATAGCCAACTTGACGTACCATTGTTTTGTGAAATCTATTATGGAGGATCCTACGAGAATTCCCACAAATCCATTCAGCTTTGCGCTTAATATTATTTGTTGACGGCTCAAAGGCATATGAGAGTCTTAGCTGTTTCATTATTTGCCTTTCCTCACATGCTTCTACATGGAATGTGGGCTAATACCTATTCTTTCCAAGTACATCACATTAGGATTTTCATTGGCAGCAGAAACAATTTTACATTGGCATCAATTTGGCTCCAAGTGTAAAATTTTGTCTGTGTTGGCTGCCCTGCTGATGTGCTTGATATAACTTCTAAAAATGAAAGTTCATTTTCCATAGGTTATAAGTAGTCCCCAGTGGGTTTCAGAGCCAAAAATGCTAATATTTTTCTGATATAATGAGCAGCAGTAGACTGTGCATTACCATTAGCAACATTAGAAGAAAGAGTTTCAAAAATATGTTAGGGGAATAGGGTGGAGAAGAAGACATGGTGCTGAAGCCCAATGAAAATGTAACATGCTCGTATCAGCTTCACACTTTTGCAAAGGTGCTTAACATAAAATTACACCCATCAGTGTTGCAGTTTAGCATTATTCTCCATGTTTATCCATGATTGTTTCATATTTAAAGAACAGCAAAATATTGTGTTTTGTCAGCCAAGGACAATAATAGTTTAATACTAATTTATTTTCCATTGCTACTGATAATACAACCAATCAACACGTTAAGTGGTGCCAACATTGGCATCTTGCTAAATAAATCTCTAGGCTTTGCACTGCGAGTACATCTTTCAAAGATAAGTCAACAAGAGCAATCAGAGCAGAAAATTAGAATTTGGTATGTTAGAATTAAAATACAGCTAAACTAAAGTTTTAATTGGGGTGATCTAAAAGGGCACTTGATGTAATGATCTCTTTCATTTGTTACTAATTGTTTGTTCCTGATGAAGAAGAAACATGTACATGAATGTTGCTGATTGAGTAAAGATGGCAGTTGCCATAGCAGCTCGTTTTTATTGTTCAACAAGAAGGGATAGTCAAAATGTAAAGAAGATCTTCCTGGGAGCTTGAACGTTTTCTTGACACTTTGCCACAAGGGATGTGTTGTTGTGGTTGCTATAACACAACATTGTTTGAAACTGTGATTTTAGAGTTTACCTGGGGAACTAGGGATTCTCATTCAGTGAATGTGGCATTTAACCCAGAGTAATTTCTGTTTCTGCATTATTCCTATTCACTTATGGTGTGAGAAAGGGAGGCTAGATACAAGTTGTCTAGAGTTGGTGCAAACATAGACAGTTTCAGCAGCAAATATGGGCCTGATTTCTTTTCATAGCCCTAACTATGAAATGGAATTTGCTTATATGTTGACATAGCATTCAGCAATTCAAAAATCAAAAACTGTATTTTTCATGCAATTTAGGCAAATACACCTCAGTTTCAGTTTATCTTGAGGTCTAAAGAAGGTGACTAAAAATGAAAGACTGTAGACACTAATGGATAAATTGTGTTGATTTTAATTATATAAAGAACAAGCACTACATAGAAAGACCATGACTTTATACAGCATGAGACGAAACCATTATGGACTAATAAAATATATTTATGAAACAAGTTTGTGTTATGCAAAATGGTGACTGTTGATGAGTAGCATTGTTTTGCAAGGGATCTTGTGGCCTCTTCAAAATAACAACATTTTATCCATAATGAGCATACTAGAGTTATAGTATTGCTTGCTTTTGTTGTGGCTTGCCTCTAGTTTGTGCTCCTTTGGTGATTGTTTCATAACTACAGTAAAATTGCCCTTGAATAAATAGGAAATATAGTATAATCTGCTGTCTCCTTAAATCATTTCAACTCTACTAACCCAGGTCAGTGAGCCTGGGCATGGATGTGGGCACTGAATGAACGCCCAGAAAGTTCATCTACATACTGGAACACCAGTCGATATAAGGGGTTGTCACATGTTATTTCTTTGTTTACTTTGGTTACAAAAGCCTTTCTGCAAGCAAACAGAAAATGTAGAAAATTTAGAAAATGTTATTATCTACATTAGAAAGCAATACGATGATCTTTTCTCTTGAGGATACATCTTTTTCTTCCTCCTCCTAATGCTTTTGCAATTTAAAAATAAAAGGTTTTGTGTGTCTAGAGTTCTTTTTAAGAACTTGGTTTTTCAGACCATGAGTTGGATTCAGTTAGCTTGTTGCACTGGCAATTTGTTATAAACAATTAAAAATCTAACATATTTCAGTGCCAACTAAGTGCAGTTAATGATAGCTGGATCAGAGTTTATTTTTGTCAGTTCAATCATCTTTAAAAGTTGTCTATAAATAGTTTTATGGATATTGATGTCTGTAACCCAGTTACAGCTTTTAGGATTTGATAAACTTAACATGGATTGATTTGATTGTTTCACAAGATTATGCTGTTAATCTTTCTCTTCAAACAGGGCCTGTTGAAGGTCGCCATAGACAATGCTCGAGCTCAAGAAAAGCAGGTCCAGCTGGAAAAGACAGAACTCAAAATGGAGCTGTTCAGGGAACGAGAACTGAGGGAAACACTTGAAAAACAGTTGGCAGTGGAACAGAAGAACAGAGGTAATGATAATAAAGTAATTGACCTCTGGCCAGTTGCTGCTTGAATATTGGGAACATATTTCATGTGGCATCTCATTCATATCCAATTATTTGAGCAGTTTGCTGTACAGTGTAATCCTGTCCATTTCTACTCAAAAATAAGTATTCACGGGTAAGTGGATATAGGATTGTGGCCTTCATTTCTTTTCCTAAGAACCAATAACTGAAATACAATATAGTCTGACATTGTAAAACCCATAGGTTTTTTTTCTAGGATTTTAGTAGGAAGTTGCATTATCTTTGTATTGTTCCACAGTCGGTTTTGAATCTAGTTGAAAGGAGAATCACTCTCATTCTTCACACAATCTTGTTAAATCACTGTGCCAAAGTCCCAAGGAATTCTCAAAATTTCAAGTGTCGTACAGTGAGAATGGATATTTAGATCATTAGATGTAGGGCACATTTTTTTAAAAAAAAAATCATAGCCCTTTCTAAATTTTATTTTTTTTATTTTAGGGTTTTATACCTAGTAAGTAGAGAAATAATGCCAGTTTGTAAGCATGGCTTCACAACTGGGGCTATGTAATGTGCAAAATACTAAGGATAGGCAGATTGATTTTCCTGGGAATATTTGTAATTAATCCAGGAAAACGGGCTTATCCAGATCTGGACATCTGAAAATTAATCATTTTGCTTATGTTAATTATGAATTTGTTAGACCTTTTTCATGTCTGAATATAACAGGAGGCATTCTGTAGGGACCAGGGGCCTTCCTACAGACTGGCAAGCCAAATCATGATCTTTCTGTGTCTTCCATATGTGAGCTACCAAAGGTTTTGAGGAAGGAAGAAATAGCACAGCTAAGGAGGCACACATTGTCAGGTGGTAAATTTTTCCTGGGCATGGCTTTTGCTCTTGGATAGCAAAGTACAAGCAAAATATTTCATGCCAGTCTGAACAGAAAGGGCATTTTACGGATATTAGGGCATAAATATTGCATGTATTCTTAGCTTATTTAAGAGCAAGCCTCATTTTGTATTAAATTAATATTAATCCTGCATATTAATCATCACAATTATAAAAATAATGGTAATGAACTAAAAACAAACAAGAATGCCCAATTTAAAAGAAAGATGGTGTTTTGACATCCTAGTATCATTAATACTGATCAGTGAAACTTACAGGTAAATATGTTTAGGACTGATGTGTCAGGATTATAGGTGAAAAAGTGAGCTAATGAACTAGTTGTAAAACTTCACATGCCCCGAATAGCAAGAAGCCTTATATGGAGGCATGTGTTCACTATAGTTCTTCTGAGTTATGCTACATGACATGTTTACTTCCCTCGTTTCCTTTGATTTCCATTTCCATCCTCTAATTAGAGACTTCTTTGACTGTAGAGGCTGATATGATTGTAGTAAAAGTAATGTCGTCTTTTTTAACTGGGCAGGTGCATAGCAAAACATTACTTACCATAGCTCTGCAATCCACAATCTTCCCTGCAAAAGATAAGGTGCCACACACACATAATGTTATTTCTCTCTATTTATTAAAGTTGTTTACAATGTGGTTGTAATAAAACATTAAAACCATAAAGCTGCTCAAGAGCCATCTAACACACAACTAAGAAGAAATCAGTTCTTTAGTGACGTGAGAACTCTTGCAAGCCCAATAGAAATTGCATTTTTTTTGTTTTGTACACATCTTCTTAAAATTGCTTTCCCACCTTGAAGACCTCTGCATCTGTACAACTATGAGAAACACCCGTTTTATAAATTATATCCCATTTCTGTACAATCATACCTCTGTCTGATGTTTGACTTGACAATGAGCATTGTCCTGCTGTAGATGTCAATATGATGTACACTCTCCCTCTACTTGCTATAAGGAGGGCAGTAAAGGGCAAAGAAGGTAGCAAATGATGTGTGCCAAAGAAAAAGAGAATGAAAGTGGAAACTGGAAAGTTAATAGGATTGGGCACCTCAGAAGAAATACAAACATGTTACAGCTTGAGAGGAATTTCTGAAAGATTGCACAGGTTTGTTTACCCCAATAGTTTATGCAGATCCAGAATGGAAAACCATTCTTTAAACTGTCTCTTACCTAAGTTTAAGCTCATGATTGGATTAGTACATTCCAACCTCCACTTGGTTGGGTGAAAAGAATCAGAAAGACACAAAGACTGTTCATTTCAAATATTGCTAACAGGTTGAGAATGAGTATATTTAGAGAACAAAATGACAACACACATATAAGGGGTATGTTAAATGATAAATATGCAATATAGTAAACGACAAATATTTTACATACAGGGGAATGTTCACATACAATGCCGCTAATCAGAGTTTGGAAATCCAGACATGGTTGTGTTTCTGAAATATTCTTTATTTGTTGAGATTGCTTTAAAGACCCAGAACCAGGTCCGGAAGAGTTAGAATTATAGTAGAATGCATAAAAATACCTTCAGTAGAAGGTAATGAACTATTTGTGGTTAGCCAGGAGTAGACACACTTTGTTATAGCCATTTTATTAGTATAGCAGAGTCTCGCTTATTCAACCTTCGCTCATCCAACAATCTGTATTATTCAGTGCAGTCTGCCTCCTGCCTGGATCCTCAGCTGTTTCAATACATTGTGATGTTTTCGTGCTAAATTCATAAATACAATAATATTACTGTGTATTGAACTGCTTTTTCTGTCGATTTGCTGTAAAACATGATGTTTTGGTGCTTAATTTGTCAAATCATAACGTAATTTGACGTTTAATAGGCTTTTCCTTAATCCCTCCCTATTATCCAACATTTTCGCTTATCCAACGTTTTGCTGGCCCATTTATGTTGGATAAGCGAGACTCTACTGAATAGAAAATTCTAAGATTGTGTCATGGAAATAGAGCTAGGTTTGGTTTAAAGAAATGTTGAGCACACATGCAATAGTTTGAATTAAATGTTGTCATAAACATTTTAAACAACCTAAAATGAACAAACTGTTAGAGCCAAGGAACTAAAGTTCAATTTGAATTGTTTTTTCCCCTTTACAATAGCAATAATTCAGAAAAGGTTAAAGAAGGAAAAGAAAGCCAAAAGGAAATTGCAAGAAGCACTTGAATTTGAGACAAAGCGGCGAGAACAAGCAGAACAGACACTGAAACAGGCAGCTTCCACAGATAATCTCAGGGTCCTAAATGGTAAGAAGGCAGGATTTTTTTCATTTGTATGATTACTATATGGTTCAAGTGGTATGCGAAATAGAGAATCTGGTTGAAAAAATGGGCTTTAGCTGGTTTCTCCTATTGCGGTTAAGAAAAATGAGCACTTCTCTTGCTCTGTATTGTAACTTTCATATCTTCATTATTGAGAAAAATGGGCATCCTCCCACCCCTCTGGATTGTAACTTTGATATCTGTATTGTTGTAAGGGGAAATTATAAACAGTCAATTTTATTAACTTATTGGTTTTGAAATGTCCACACCCTGTTTTGAATCTTACTGAAACATTTATTTCTCATTAATCTTGGTCCTCCAAAAAATTACTGCGCTGGTACCTACTCATTGTTCAACATTAAAAACATGCCAAAGGTTGATTGTATTGTAATTCAGGACTGGAATAACAGGTTGTAAAAAGGGGGCTTTAAGAGTCAAATGAAATATGTGTCAGCCTTACCTTTCTGTGCTTCCAGATTCTCTGACCCCAGAGATAGAAGCTGACCGCAGTGGGGGCAGAACAGATGCTGAAAGGACAATACAAGGTAGGAATTTGCAAAAGGCTATAAATCTAGATCTTACTATATTAGTTTTTCCTCTGCTTTAGCCTGCTATTCAAGCATGCAGCCTACCATCTGGGCCACATCAAAACAAGTTCATACAAGGTCAAGTTCATCTGGCTTTTTTTCCTTTGAAAGAGAGAATTCATTTTGTGTGGATAGATTTCCTTTAAATTAGCAGGTCATTTCTGTTTAGATAATGCAATTAAAAAGGAATAATTAATTTGAGGCAATGCAGAACTGCATCCAGTCTGGCTGAGGGGAATATGTCTTTATAGTGGCTGCAGCCACATTCATAGGAAAAAAAGAAGGGTTTTTTTCCCCAGTACAAACAACTGGGTGGATAATTGACGACATAAACTTTACATCATAATAATTAGTAAATTACTTCCAAGGATTTCAAAGGGTGTCTTTTCAACAACCAGACTAAAAAAATCATATATTAAACTGTTTTCCTGTACCTAGATAAACATTCCTGAGTATCATTTAATTAATTGCTGCATATGCATAACGATGAATAAGGGCAAATATATTTGCAAAATATATACATAACGCATTATGAATATTTGAGTAGATAGATAGATAGAAAGATAGTAGACAGAAAAATATTAATAAATGGCACATTTTCAAGGTTCTGTTTAGTTTATACTATCTGTGGTAGCTGATATGCTAAATATGCTGACATGAATACTGAACAGTGAAAAATAACATTTATTTTCAATTTTAAATGAAGGTACATTCTTCAAAGACAAGCCTAAAATGATTAGCCAAAGTAATCTCTCTGAGATGCCTTTCGTTTGCATTTTAAAGTCAATCACTCTAAAAGTATCATTTGCTGTCTTTCTGTGTGTTATTGAATTTCGTTTACCAACTCCTCTAAGGTGTTGCGGTTGCCATTATCATATAGGAAAATATGCAGAAAGATAATAAGCAGCACATTTATTAAACATACGTCAAAAATAGAAAGAGAACAGGAAGTTTATTTTCACACATCAGGAAACTCAGCACAGGGCATGCCATGAATTATTTTGTGAAGTGTGAACTCAATAGACCAGGAGTGGCAAGATAGCAGTGAGGGGATGAGTGATCACTGATTGGGCTATGTGCGCTTTACAAAAATCTGGTGAGCTTAATTTAGCTTAATTTAACCACCTGCCTATCTGCCAACTGTTGTCTTCTTCCTTTCAGTTTACTGAAACCAGCCCAAAGAAACTTCAGATTTGTTTGAAAACTCAATGAACAAAAAAAGATAGATTGGATGTTATAGGGTGTCTTTGTTGTGCACCCGTACTACACGATAACAATTGGCCGCAACCAAAGGAGGAAGTGATAGCACCAATTCAGAGCGAGTTACCATTTCTTTTGCTCTGGTAAAAACAGTGATGACTTTCTCATTAATTAATTTGTACAAACCTGATCCAGTGGATCCAGTTTGTGATGCTAATATGAGTGGGCACATATGCTGGAAAACCTGGACTTGGTAATTTGCTCCCAAATTGGGTCTCCAGTTCTGAATTATTTTCTCTCTCTCTCAGGTGCTCCTCGTCTGCAGTCTTCCCAACCCAATCCTAGGCATGTTTAATCTGCCATAGAGCCAGTGTAGTTAAACTGTAATACCATATTTACTCTAGTCCAATGCTCTTGTTTTTTGTCTAAAACACATTGCCAAAATTAGTGTGTGCATTAGAGTATTACAGTAACTTAAGTGCTCAGGAAAAGGAAAAGAGGAAGTTGCTTCAGAAGTGCCATGAAGCTTGCAGACTTGGAGCAGCCATGGGGGAAAGAAGGAAAAGATGGAGAGAAGGAAGCTACTTGCTTTCAAAATACTATCTACCTCCCTGTCCTAAGATAGAGCTACTGAAGGCTTCATCAGGGTGCCTGGGAAATGTAGGGAGGACTTGGGAGGTGGGGAAGAAGCCTGGCCCAGGAGGGATGGGGGGAGGAGAGGCAGCAGCTGTTGCCGAGCCCAGCTTCACAAAGTGATATTTCCAATTTCTTCACCTGAAATACAACCAATCTCAACATTTTATGATCTCCCTTTCAAAAATTAGCACTGACCCTGCTTAGTTTCCAAGGTCAGACATTATTTACCTTGTCACACTACAATTCCCCCCACTTTAAAACCTCCTGCAGAATTCTGGGGATTGTAGTTGATTGAGTTCCAGGACTTCTCTGGTTGAGAATGGTAAAAGCCCCTCCCTAAACTACAAGCCCCAGAATTCTGCAGGAGGCAATCACAGGATTGAAACTGGACACAGACTCTAAATCCTATTTTAGTGTGATTGCTTTTTGGAGTATTTAGTCCCCATAATTAGTTTCAGTATATCAGAGATATTTTTTATGAGGATTGCTTGTGGTTCACGTTTGCATCTCTAAGTAAATTTGAGGGCTAAACTCTAGGATCCGTTCATAGCCCTCCTGGAATGCATCTACACTGCTGAACTAATGCAGTTTTACGACTTCATCAGAGAAGGGCAAAATCGGTGGTATGAGCTGGTTCATCTTCTTCTTTACGATGGAGCCCACCAGCTCCCATTACACAATGCACTGCAACTTCTGGTGAGGCTCAGTCTTGAAGGGGAAAGCGAACCAGCACATGCTGCCACCACAGCAACACAAGAAGATTCCTGTGTTGCCTTGCATCAATGGGGAGAAGCCGTGCAGCAGATTCCCCCCCGGATGGAGATATCAGTGAGTCGTACAAGGTGTGGGGCGACATGTTCCCTTCACTCCTGAATAGGCACTGTCTGAATCACTACTCTCTGTGACGATTCCGGTGGCATGTGTGAGGAGGTCTTTAATTGCCATGGCGCAGTCCTATGTGATCCTGGGAGATGTACTTTGGTGAGACACCAGCCTTTTTTTTGGAAGAGAAGGCTAAAGACTTTGTAAACTACTGTTCCTATGATTCCACAGCAGTGAAAATTGTGTCAACTTGCATTAATTCCAGTGTAGATTCACCCAATGACTTTGGAATCCCCTAGGACGCATCTATACTGTAAGATGGCATGCTGTTTGATAACACTTTAAATATCATTATGCAGTGTATGGAATCATGGGACTTGTATTTTGGGGAGACAGCAGCCCTCTTTGGCAGAAAAGGCTAAAGAGCTCCTTGAACTAAACTCCCAGAATTCTATAGCATTGAACCAGGGCAATTAAAGTGATGCATTCATTCTGCATCATAGATTCACCCAAGGAAGCTGAGGCAGGATAAACAGTAGAAGCTCCTTGATGGGAGGGTTTCCGAATTCTCTGGTTTTCCTTTCCATTGTTGGAATATTGCTGGAAGTTTTTGTGTCATAACACTTGGATTTTAAAGAAGCAGGTCTAAGCATACAGCAACTGTAATGCACACTTTTAAGGGGCAAATTAGAAAGAATGCACTTTTTGCTGCTTCACATTACATTGACCAGCATTTTTGAGGGGTTTCAGGATTTTGAAAATTGAGGAGCACATTACGTTCAATGGCACACTAGATTCAATCCAATATGGGCAATAATAATAATAATAATAATAATAATAATAACAACAACAACAAATACCATCTGCCTGCGACAAAGAACTGGTGGGATCACAAGCTGGAAAAAGTTACAGAGAATGAACACGCCAGACTCCTCTGGGACTTCCGGATTCAGACAGACAGAGTTAGAACATAAGAACATAAGAAGAGCCATGCTGAATTGGGCCTCAGCCCATCTAGTCCAGCATTCTGTGTCACACAGTGGCCCACTAGTTGTACACGGGGATCTCTAGCAGAAAGGAGGGCAAAACCCTCACCTGCTCCCGACCCCCCACAACCAGTACCCGGGGAAATCCTGCCTGCCTCCATCAACACAGAGGTGGCACTTGGATGTCCATTTCAGTAGCTACTGATTCCCTTGGTATCCATGAATCTGTCTAATCCTGCCTTGAAGCTGTCCAGGCTGACCGCTGTCACAACCTCCTCTGGAAGTGAGTTCCATAACCCAATGACCCTCTGGGTGAAGAAATATTTCCCTTTATTAGTCCTAACTTTCCTACCTTGGAGCTTTAGGGAGTGCCCCTAGTCCTAGTGTTGTGTGACAGAGAAAATATTTTTCTCTATTCACCCTTTCTATCCCATGCATGATTTTATACACTTCGATCAAGTCACCTCTTAAACGCCGTCTTTCAAGGCTGAAAAGACCAAGGCGTTGCAACCTGATTTCGTAAGGGAGCTGCTCCATCCCTTGGATCATTCTTGTTGCCCTTTTCTGTACCTTTTCCAGTTCCGTTATATCCTTCTTGAGGTGCGGTGACCAGAATTGTACACAGTACTCCAGATGTGGCCTCACCATAGATTTGTAGAGAGACAATACAACATTTGACGACCTATTTTCGATTCCCTTCCTGATCATGCCAAGCATAGAATTTGCTTTTTACTGCTGCTGCGCACTGGGTTGACATCTTCATTGAGCTGTCCACAAAACCCCAAGATCCCTTTCCTGGTTTGTCTCGGAAAGCTTTGACCCCATCAATTGGTAGGTGTAGTTGGGGTTCTTTGCCCCGATGTGCATGACTTTACACTTGTTTAGGTTAAAATGCATTTGCCACTTTGTTGCCCATTCACTCAATTTCGAGAGATCTTTCTGGAGCTCTTTACAATCAGTTTCATTTTTAACTACCCTGAACAATTTAGTGTCGTCTGCAAACTTTGCTACCTCAGAATTTACTCCTACATCCAGGTCATTAATGAATAAATTAAAAAGTTACGGACCCAAAACTGAACCTTGGGGTACGCCACTTCTCACCTCTTTCCACCCAGAGAAATGTCCATTTATTACCACCCTTTGTTTCCTACAGTTTAGCCAGGTTCCAATCCAGGACAAGACCTGTCCTCTGATTCCATGGCTGAAGAGCTTATTTAGGAGCCTTTGGTGAGGACTTTGTCAAAAGCCTTTTGAAAGTCAAGGTAAACAATATCGACTGGGTCCCCTTTATCTATGTGTTTATTTACACCCTCAAAGAATTCTAACAAGTTAGTAAGACATGATTTGCCTTTGCAGAAACCATGTTGATTTTCCTTCAGCAATGCCTGTTCTTCTATGTGCTTAGTAATTTTTTCTTTAATAATGGTTTCCATCACTTTGCCTGGAACTGAGGTTAGACTAACTGGCCTATAATTTCCTGGATCACCCCTGGATCCTTTCTTGAAGATCGGAGTTACATTTGCCTCCCTCCAGTCCTCGGGTACAGTGCCTGATCTTAGAGAAAGGTTATATATTTTGGCTAGAATTTCAGCAATTTCACACTTGAGTTCCTTAAGAACTCTGGGGTGGATGCCATCTGGCCCTGGTGATTTGTTGACATTTAGTTTAGTAAGGCATGTGAGAACATCTTCCTTGTTTATCTCTATCTGGTTTAATTCATTTAATTCCCTCCCTGAAAAAACTGACTCAGCTGCAGGCATATGTTGTCTGTCCTCCTGTGTGAAAACGGAGGCAAAGAAGTCGTTTAGCCGCTCGGCAATCTCCTTGTCTTCACTTATTGTCCCTTTCTTACCATTTTTCGTCAAGTGGCCCAACTGCTTTTCTAGTTGGGTTTCTACTTCTGATGTACTTAAAGAAGTTTTGTTATTTTTTTAATGTTCTTAGCTATATGTGCCTCAAAATCTCTCTTGGCTTTCCCTGACGGTTCCTTTGCATTTAGTTTGCCAGAGCTTGTGTTCCTGTCTGTTCTCCTCAGTAGGAAGAGCCTTCCATTTCTTAAATGAGTTTTCTTCTTTCCAATCACATCTTTTACTTCATTTGTAAGCCATGCCGATGTCCTCTTGGACTTTCCCGGCCTCTTGCTTATTTAGGAATGCCTTTTAGTTCGGCTTGTTTTAAAGTATTTTTAAACAGTTTCCAAGCATTTTGGAGGGATTTGATTTTTTACTGTTCCTTTTAGTTTGTTCTTTACTATTTTTCTCATTTTGGTGAAATTCCCTTTTTGAAAATTTAAGGTCTCTGTGTTAGTTTTCACTGACAGTTTGCTATAAAAAAATTAAGTTGAAGATTATTGTGTTGTGGTCACTGGTACCTATGGGCTCAGTTACAAGGACATCTTGAATGAAATCTTGTTCATTAGTTAGCACCAAGTCCAGGTTCCCTTTCCCTGGTTGGTTCCATGACCATCTGCTCAAGGGAATAATCAGCTAGCATGTCGAGGAACCTTATCTCTCTTTCATGCGTAGAACAAGAATTTAGCCAATCTATTCGGGGATAGTTGAAGTCCCCCATTATGACTAATTTATTGCTTTTTGAGGCCTGTTTAATTTCATTTTCCAGATAGCAGTCTGCCTCTGGAATTTGGTTGGGAGGGCGATAGCAGATCCCTAATGCTAGATTAGTTTTTTGTCCTGGAATTTTTACCCACAATGTTTCTGTAGGTGAGGTCGAATTTTCTTGAAGTTCTAATTCATGAGATTCTAGCTCTTCATTTATGTACAAGGCCACACCGCCACCGTTTTTCCCTCTCCTGTCTTTCCTGTACAGTTTATAACCTGGAATTTTTGTGTCCCAATTGTTTTCCTCTGTCCACCAGGTTTCTGTTATGCCAATAATATCAATATTTTTTTCTTTTGCCAAACATTCCAACTCCCCTATTTTTGTTCGAAGGCTTCTAGCGTTTGCGTACAGTTTTGGAGCATAATACTCCTGACCTCACAATCGTGTTAAAAAACAAAGTATGGATCGTTGATGTCGCAATTCCAGGTGACAGGAGGTTTGAAGAGAAACAACTAGAAAAGCTAGCATGATATGAGGATTTAAAGATTGAACTGCAAAGACTCTGGCACAAGCCAGTAAAGGTGGTCCCAGTGATGATTGGCACACTGGGTGCAGTTCCTAAAGACATTGGCCTGCACTTAAACACAATCGGCATTGACAAAATTACCTTCTGCCAGCTGCAGAAGGCCACCTTACTGGGATCTGCACACATTATTCACCAATACATCACACAGTCCTAGACACTTGGGAAGTGTCTGACGTGTGAGCCAATACAACAGCAAACAGAGTATCTGCTGTGGACCCATCTTGTTGTGTTTCAAATAACAATAACAATAATAATGTATTTATTACCTGACCTCCTTTTGGCTGCTGGACTAGCACATCAAGTACTATTTATGGAGATCTTTGGTCAGTCACTATATGTCAGCCTAATGTACCCTCAGGGTTGTTAGGAAAAAAGTGGGGAGAGTGCTGTGTATTCTTCCTTGAGCTGCTCAAATGAAAGGCAAGATATAAATATGAAAATAAATAAACAGCATACTACCACAAAAGCATCCATGACCTTCATATTAGATGAGTAGCCAAAAGATCACATTAGACAGATAGACTTAACAAGATGGTCTGGAGATCTCTAGATTGCATCAGAGAATGAAGACATATCTCATCTAGATGAGTCTAAAGTAGAAGGCAAGGTAGAAAAGTTTACTTGACCTCTTTGCCATAAATATGTTCAGCTATACATAAATCAGAATGCTGATAGGACAGGTGCCTATTTGCTAAGAGTTATTAATATGTTCATTCTGAGTGTGCTAAGATAGCTTGTCAAAATGAAGGTGTCATTTTTAATCGGTAGGTCTTAAAGAAAGAAGATTGAAATGAGGGAAAGCATTCAAATCTACTGAGCTAGGGATAATACTGTATAACTGATATCTGTCCAGTAGCAGTCAGCCAGTAGCAGTCAGATAACTGCCCAGTAGATGAGCTGAGCCAGTATACATTTACTGTACTCCCAAGGTCCACTGCTTATTAGTAGATGAGCTATTGCATTCTGCATTAGTTGCACCAAGACTGCCTTCAGAGATGGCAAATATATCAATATAGGAGGTTACCAGTAGCTTTATTCTTAAAGCCTTTAT
The DNA here is from genome assembly GCA_030556195.1 of Anolis apletophallus. Lineage (NCBI taxonomy): Eukaryota > Metazoa > Chordata > Lepidosauria > Squamata > Anolidae > Anolis > Anolis apletophallus. The sequence continues at coordinate 113,323,430 of JARBWK010000004.1, forward strand.
TTATATGTTTACTGGCTTGCTTATTTTTGTTTGCTCATATTACTTATTTAATGTATACCTCCAATCCCGTTAACAACACTACAGTATTGTTACAATACGAGTACCTGCATCGGACAAAATATGTCCTCTGGTAATTGTGTAGGTCTTCTAGAATCACTCTGTAGTAACTTCTGGCATATGTCATTCATTTATTTAGGGTTCACTATTATCCACAGTTTTCTGTTTCCATGGTAAGTTCAGGAACATACTCCTTGTGGATACAGGGCCTGTAATGTATTTTAAAACAGTTCACAAGCATTTTAAACATAATACACAGGTGTGGGAGGAAACGCAGCACAACTATTAAAAGATTATTCTGTATTCCAGTCCTTCAGAAGAGCATATGACTTACTTGTTTAATCTTGCCTTTCCTAACACAGATTTTATGAGCCACTAAATTGAAATGGTTTTAGTTACTGTTTAAATATTTACTGGGATTTATTTCTTTAAAAAGTAATCTTGATTTTATTTGTAAGCTTATTATTTATATTACATAGGGTAAGGATATTTTGAAATCACTGGGGTCTATCCATTTTTTTGTATAATGCCCGGTATTTGGATTAATAGGCAAAGAAGAAAAGAGAACACTAATACAACCATAATAGCAGGAGAAAATGGCCTTAGGGCCACACCTCCAATATTCGAGGAAAGGATAATTACCTGAATCTGTATTGATCTGCAGTTGTAATTGCTGCAGGAGGCAGTACAGACTGCAGGGGTATGGCAGCAATAAGAAAGATACAAGTCAGTGGTGGTCTTTGGTCTGAGCAGGAGGGAATTCATCCCAGCAGTGCAAAGTAAAGGGCACTGCTTCCCACCATTTGGGCCATTGGATGGCAGTGATACAAAATTAATTTTAAAGTTGTGAAGGAACAGGAACTCCATCTTAGAAGCTTTTAATGCTTGAATTTGATTTGAGAGAGTTGGAACAGTGGTTCTATTTCTGAGATATGTAGCTACTAGGGCATGCATTTTAATAACCTCATTTGTTAAATGTAATATGTCTGAGTTTGGCCAAACAACCAGGACATTACAAATAAATCAAAAACCCCTTAATTTTCTTTCCTTTGGTGCAGTCCTCAAGAAGAATATAGATTCATATTGTTCAAGGCTTTCATGACCAGAATAACTGGGTGCTGTAAGGTTTTCAGACTGTATGGTCATGTTCCAGCAGCATTCTCTTAACGTTTCACCTGCATCTGTGGCTGGTATATTCAGAGGTTCTGAATCTCTGAAGATGCTAGCCACAGATGCAGGTGAAACGTTAGGAGAGAATGTTACTGGAACATGGCCATACAGCCTGAAAAATTGACAGCACTCCAGAATATAAATTTCATTACTGTTATTACAACTTACAACACAGATGCAAAGTGGAGAGATAGGACTCATAGTTTGAAAAAAAAAACCAGTTGTTAAAATAATTTAATCTTTGATTTTGATTCTATGCAGACGTTAGTGTGCCTAAATTAATTGAACACCATAGCACCTTGAACTCACTGATCAGATCTGGACTCATAGTCAAAAGGTCTTAAGCTTGATAACTAGTCATAGAGTATTTATTTATTTATACTTCAAACTTCTAGACCGCCACTCCCCGAGGGCTCGGAGCGGTTTACAGAATTGAAGAATAAACACAGTATGAGAACAGATAAAACAACAACAAAATTACAATACAAATTAAATTAACAATAAATTACCATTAAACATAGTAATAATACACGGTAGCCGAACTATGCCCTTCCCAATTAATTCTAACAGGTCTTAAAGGTCTAAGGGAGGGATCAGTCAAAGCTAGGGGAACTTCTTTCCTTAGTTTCAGTGACCTCAGGGTGTTTTGAGTCTTGTTGGTTTTAACTGAGGGGCTATGGGAGCCTGATCTGGCCCAGCTCTCGAAGCCCAACCCCCCCAAAAGGTCCTGGTTTTATATTTCTTATGTTCGCTCCTTCCCAAAGTACGGCCAGGATCGGCTCCAGGGCTGTCCTTATCTCCATTGCTCATACCGGAGCATATGGGGGCAGCTCGATGTCCTTGGCGGCCCTCTGGGTTGACTTTATTCAGTGAGGAGAGGCTCGACTCCCTAGGAAGGTCAGCCTCTTGGAAGTTTGCCGTCCCCAGATAGTCCACTGACGGAGCGGAAGTTGGGTGTTCCTTCGGTTTCTTCCTCCGGCGTCTCTTCGTCTCTTCTGGTCCGGGTCCAAGGAGGAGGAAGAAGACCGCCTCCCCTCAGCATCCTCAAGGCCAGCCTTCCTGGAAACCTTGAGAACACTGCTGGTCAGAGATACAAATCTGGACTAATGGTCTGATTCCAAATAAGGCTGGTGGTCCAACTCTGTATAAGGCAACTTCTTATATTGCTATATTCCCATAGCAGTGCATTTCGATGTGTCTACTCGGGTTTTACTGCTAATGCTGAGATTGTAAGGAGAAAACTGTGTTGGTTCCAGACTGAAGAAAGCCTTAAAGGTAAACTAAACTTTGCTGGGAGCTGCCACTAGTAGGCATAAGAATTGCTCAAATAAATCCGCAACCACTTGACTGAAAGTGTGAGTTGAATTGTTTTCTAAACGGATTTGCAATCCTTTTAATCTATTATTAAACAAGCCTAATGAGTATAATAGTCTGAGTAAATGAGAATTTGTTTGTGTGCAATTCTTCTACAATGCACTTGTTTTATATCTGAAAGCATGCCTCTCTGAAATACATTTTTTAAATAAACTCACTCTGATGTTTTTATTTTACAAGAAGCTTACTCTACTTCTGAATGCTGATGCCTGACAGCATAGCGGAATGGAAAAAACTTTTCACAGAACAAATATGCTGAACAAACTTGACAACTGATAATCACAAATAGGACTGGTATAAGAAAAACAAACTGCTCAGTTTGGATTGCCTTATTGCATCTCTTGTATATAGCAAATGCATACTAATTGCACACTATATCAGAATTCTATTTGTTCACATAGCAGCGCACACAAATGTCAGAAAACATATCAGGCTGAAATAACCGAAGGCACATTACTTATAGTGTTTCAGTGTCAGAAGGATCTATCTTAACACCACAGAGCTGCAACCATCAGCATGAATGTATAGTGGCTTTAATAATGGATTACCCACTGAGTCTTTTTTATCTGAAATGCAATTTTTTTTTACATGACAACTGATCATTTTGTTTAAGAACCCATTGCCCCACCTGAAGTGGCCACAATTAAGAATCCATCATATTAATTCTGTGACAATTAAACCTCAACAGCATTCACCTCTAAATGGTGAGCCACAAAAATAAAATAACTAACCATTTATATAATGCCCATAATTACAATGTCAAGGGTTTAGACAGTGACTTTATTGTGCAACAATCCAAAGGATTTTGAGAATTCAAACCAGATTCCATAATTCAGAGCTGCAGCAAGACATTTCAGCTGTGAACATCTCTTCTACATAAACTAAAATAACCACAATAATCTTATTTCTTCATTTATGTATTTACATCCCATTTAGTATCACAAAATCTCTGGATAGTTCATAAGCATAAAATACTTCAATATGAACACACACTTCCAAAATGAAGTTTGTGTTTTGGAATATAGAGGTGAAACAAAGAACACCATCACCTTTTCCTATGTGCTGTAAAAGTTGTGTATGTGGATCCGCCTTCAAGACACTTGTAGACTTATGGTTACCCAGGGCCGTAGCCCAAGGAGGGCGGGGTTTAACCCTGCCCTGAAATGTGTTAGGTTAAAAAAGAAACCTGGTTTACTCATAACTTGGTTAACCAGTTAAAATTCTTGAGTAAACCAAGTTTTGGGGGAAGGGGATTGGAACCTAGGGGGGGGGGTGTTAGAACCCTCAAACACCCCCCTCTGGCTACAGCCCTGTGGTGACCCCATGAATTTCATAGGGTTGACAAGGAATACTCAGAAGTGTATTTTCTATTTTTTTCTCCTATAGTCTACAGTACCTGGTATTTATTGACAGTCTCCCATATAAATACTATCCAGAGCTGACCCTGCTTATTTTTCAAGATGAAATGTGATATGCCGCCTTTAGCCCTGATGAAAAAGCTGCACTCATTCCCAAAAGCTATTTTCTCTAAGGACTGGGTAATTGCAGAGGAGGCACTTTTGGATGCCATTCTGACTGATTTTAGGACTTCTTTGGTTTGCAGGGCTGGATTGCAAAGGTAACTCAGCACATTTGAGACTGGGTTTTGGTAGTTTTGGCCTCTTTTTGGATAAATACTTTCTCCAAATCAGTGCAAAAATAAAACGTGAAGGGGGGCAGCAACTTCTTTAAGGTTGTTCAGCATTTGACTTTAATGTTTAGTATTTGACGATGGAAGTTCATGTTCGCGTACTTTCAAAAATTAATATCAAGGTATAGTAGAGTCTCACTTATCCAACCTTTGCTCATCCAACGTTCTGTATTATCCAATGCAGCCTGCTTCCTGACGGAATAATGTCCAACGTTTTGGTACTAAATTCATAAATACAATAATTACTACTTAACGTTTCTGTGTATTGAACTTTTTCTGTCGTTTTGTTGTAAAACATGTTTTGGTGCTTAATTTGTAAAATTATAACGTAATAGCCTTTTCCTTATTCCTCCTTATTAGCCAATGTTTTCGCTTATCCAACGTTCTGCTGGCCCATTTATGTTGGATAAGCGAGACTCTACTATAGTGTTATTTTTCACATTAAGCAGTTGAATGCAAATTATTTCAAACTTTAGCAAATGCTTGCTTCAGCTCTCATTGAAACTTTCAGTCTACAAAGAAGAGAAAAGCTAGGTGTGCAATGTATGGCCTTGATTCGTATGGTTTGCTACAACTGAGGCCCAAATTGTCAGTAAGAAAACATGTGGTAATTATGTATTTTACCCCGCATACTGCTTTTTTTTCTCTTAAGCAGGGTTAAACAGTGGAATTATACTGCAGAGCACAAAAACTAAACAATAATAAATTTGTTTCCTGTCTCCTGGCACAACGCTCTGGTATGTTGGCAGCTTTTCAGCTCAAGCTAATCAATTAAAGACAACTTTGATTAAGTTAAACAAAAGGTGGTATTGATTGCTGGAGTAACCTATAAATAGGCTATTGTTTCATAGTGTTCATAGGTCACTCTTAGCTACACCTTTAAACTAGACAGTCATTCTATTTATCACCAAGGAAAGTAAAGCCAGAGGCAGAATCGAAGCACACCATCTTAGACATTTCACTTTCTTTGGAGGAAAAACATAAAGGGGAGTCTCTTTCAGACATAAACATTTCACAATTAAGCAGAGGTGGCTGCCTGCCTTGTGCAATTCACATCTTGTTTTATAACAGACATTCCTGAGAGGTGTGAAAGAAGATACTTTCCCATCACCCTTCCTACAAAATAAATGATTAATCAATTGAGAGCTCTTCTCAAGCACGCTATTCCAAAAAGTTATAAAATAACCCATGCACAAAAGTCTAGAAAAAAAGTTGGTTGTTCACTGTCAATTGAAATGTTGAACACATCTGGTATGTTACAAGAAAACCAGTATTTTAGTTAGGTATGTTATCTAATTCATAATAAGGATTATTTGCCCAACTCTTCCACATGCGAACATCTATTGCCAAACAAGATTATCACAAATTATTTTATGTTCTGTTCCAAACACCTTAATTGTGTTCAACTGCGTTATCATTTTGACTTGAAGATGCCATAATCTTTCCATTTAAACAGAATTTTGTATCTTCTCCATTAAATGATGTCTGGGACTGGCAATAAATCAGAACAATATATTTTCATCCCTAGAAATAGTTTTCCTGTTGTGGGTTCCTGTCAGAGGCCCTCTTTATTCTGTTCCTTCGTGGTTCTTTTCAAACTTTCACTCTGTACTCCATGGAACCCAACATGTGCAGTCCTCATTGGGTCTTTGGCCCCTTTTATGGCTGGATCTACATTGACATATAATCCATATTATTAAAGCATATAATAATGCTTTATAGTGTTGTTATTATAACAGGGCACCCGGTAGCACAGCGGATTAATCACTGAGCTACTCAACTTGCTGACCAAAAGTTTGGCCGTTCAAATCTGGGGAGTGGGGTGAGTTCCTGCTGTTAGCTCCAGCTTCTGGCACTCTAGTAGTTTGAAAACATGCAAATGTGAGTCGATCAATAGGTACCACTTCTGCAGGAAGGTAACAGCACTCTGTGCAGTCATGCTGGTCACATGACCTTGGAGGTGTGTACGAACAATGGCGGTTCTTTGGCTTAGAAATGGAAATGAATACCCCCACCCCGAGTCAGACACAACTAGACTTAATGGCAAGGGGAAACCTTTACCTTGACCTAAAGCATATGATCAACATTATCTGCTGTGAACTGGATTATATGAGTCTACACTGCTAGTCTCAAATCATTTCTGATCTGATTTGACTAGGGAATGTCCCTCCTTCAGAGCTTCTTCCTGCCAATGAACATAAATACTGCCTGCAACATGTTTACTTTTTCCAGCATTTACAGACATAGTACTGAAATTCTTCTTGTTCCTAATCAGAGCACGGTACAGTAGCATTTTCAAGAATTGCTACAACATGTGATTCCTGGCTCCTCTCATTTTCAATAAACACAAACCTATAAAGCAGCAGCAAATTTCCTTCCTTGAATACGTGGTTCTTTTCATAAACTCAGAGTACATAGAAAACTTTCAAGCTATTAAATATAGAAGAGGGCACTAGGGAAACTTTTGATAAGGTAATGCTACTTCTACTCCATCTTAAATGGCAACATAAGCATGCTATGTATTATTGCCTCATATATGCCATAAAATTTGATGTAAATAACACTGAAGCCTAAGATGAAATCAATCTCCATTTGGGGGGAGGGGAGGAGAAGAGAGAAGAAAGAGATAAAGATCAATTGCATTTTGGAGACTCAATTGCATTTTGGAGACTCTAAATCAGGGGTGCTCAGAATGGTGATCGGGATCACCAGGGTGATCTTTGGGCCTCATTCTGGTGATCTTGAGGGCCCTGACCAGGTTTTTTGCAGTTGGTCCTCTTCATGCACCCCTGCACGCTGCAAAGAAGTCCTCCGTCGTTGCTCCTCCCCGCTCCCTGCTCACACGCCGCCTCCAAAAGCTCCAGAGTCCAAGAAGCAGAATGGGCCCCCTCTTTTGGATTCCTCCTCCTCCCTCCGTCCTTCTCCAGCCACTCAGAGTCGTAGGAGACCAAAGGGGCGGGCCTGGATGATGCGATGCACGGCTGGCCTCGCACAAGCGCATGCGCAGAAGCACCCATTCTGCCTCTCGGACTTCTCGTGAGCTCTTGGAGGCGGCATGCATCCTGGCGGCGTGGAAATAGGAGCAATGACGGAGGAGGAGGAGAAGGACGCTTTGGGGTCATTTCCTTACCGCATCTCAAAGGTCAGTCTTTTTACTTTGGGGTGGGTGCTTGATTGTTCTGTGGCATGTCTCTTTGTTTATTTTTAATGTTTAAAAATGGCCTTTTAGCTCCAAAGCCTCTCTGCTTGCTTTGTTCCTTGAGAAATATATGTTGGGGAATATGGAAATGTGGGAGAACTGGGGTGGTTGGATGTATTTTTGCATGCCCCTTTGTTTACCTTGCTGAGTATTAAATGGCCTTGCAGTTCAAAAGCCTCTCTTCTTACTTTCTGGCTGATAATATGTGTGGTAATATGGCAGTGTGGGAGAAATGGGGTGGTTGGATGTATTTTTATGCTCTGTTTTATATTGTTGTTATTAAATTGAAATGTTGATGTTTTATAACTTCATTTTATGTAAACTGCCCCAAGCCTGCTGGAAGGAGCGGTACATAAAAATGAATAATAAATATAAATAAATAAATAAATAAATAAGAAAATAGTTATATGTTTTACATTTCTGGGTAGGTGATCTTTGGGACGTGGTTTTTAATCAGTAGCTCCCATGCTGAAAAGTGTGAGCACCCCTGCTCTAAATCTACTCGGTATACTCCTCTCTTATAAACCTTTTTAGCATTGTAATATGATTCAATCCCGTATACCTTTTCTACTGAGCCCACAAAGATTTACAGTAGACTCTCGCTTATCCAACCTTTGCCCATCCAATGTTCTGCATTATCCAACACAGTCTGCCTCCCTCCCGAATCCACAGCTGTTTCAATACATTGCGATGTTTTGGTGATAAATTCATAAACACAGTAATTACTACATACCGTTACCATGTACTGAACTTTTTCTGTTGTTTTGTTGTAAAACATGATGTTTTGTTGCTTAATTTGTAAACATAACATATTTTGATGTTTATTAGGCGTTTCCTTAATCCTTCCTTATTATCAATTTTCGCTTATCCAACATTTTGCTGGCCTGTTTATGTTGGATAAGTGAGGCTCTACTGTATTTCTTAGTTTAAAAAATGTGTAGGATTGCATTGTTGTGGAAATTACCAGATCCGTAGCATGCAAAAATTACTATTTCACTGCATCCTGTTTAAAAAATAAACGTTGTTACTGTGGGGATTTTTAAAGGTTAAGAGATGCTTTTTCTGGAGCTATTTTGACTCCTGTGGCTGGGGACAAAATGCAGACATGCCACAATAATGTTGTGGATTTTTTTAAATTTCTACTGTTCAAACCATATTAATGAGAACATCATTTTGGAGAACTAATTATTTCTATTTGTCTTGTGTCACACTTTCTAATTCCCCTATATTAGCACAGCCAAAGCAAATTAATTGCTTTTTCAGCAGTTGAACCTTGTCCAAGAATGAGCTCACATTCTCTTTTCAGTTTCCCAGTTTCTCAAAGTGCATTGTGTCAGGCATTTCCTCTTGATACTCCACGTAGCCCAGAGAGTATCGGCTCCGATTCTGGTTGCAGCTCACTTGATGAAATTTATAAGTTTAAGTGACCCACCAGGAAAGATAAAGTTCTTAGCTGCAAGATTATACATCAGAACAGTTAAAGTGAAATTAAAATTAAATGAATGAATCTCACTGAAGCAAAAAAAGCAGTAATTAATGGTTCCCTTAATTGTCTTCATAAAATATTTGCATGGGTCTAATTTGCATAATTTGCATGTATTAATTAATCTTTCAAAGGAATTTTGTGCTGAGAGAAGCCAAAAAATCTCTTTGTTTTATTTAACATCTAATGAAATATTTATCTTCTTTAATGAACTTCTCATCTTCATTAAAATAAAAGTTGCACAAGTTTGTATGTTTTAAATGTTTTTATAATTGAAGTGTTTAAAAAAAATCTCCTCTTTGGGCTCACAACATCTGAAAAACACAAATACACGATTATATATTCTGAGTCATTTCATTGGTAGCAGCATTTTAAGAAATAATATGTAATCTTGCATCAGTTGAAGTAAGACAGAATGTAACCTTGATACCAATAAAAATACTCAACAGATTTATTTCCAGAATTGCTACTGATTTGCAGGGATTTTTTTGTTCATTTCTATTTGTGGAAATAGTAATAATTATGAATTTTATTTTAATTTTTATTATTAAGTAATTAATCAAATTGATGTACAACTTCCAATGACAAAAGCAGAATATGTAACTTATAAGACATACTGTACATATAAAAATAGAGAAACCCATAGTTAATAAAACAGAAAAAAATCAATAACTGACGACAATAACAATATATGTCATAGAAATCTAATCTAAAACTAACGCTATGCATTAATAATAATTTTTGTGAACATCACAATTTTAAAACCTTTTTTTAGTCATAAGAGGCATATGGGAGTAAAGAAAGCAGTAGCTTCAATATTAATGGAATAACAAGGAAGAAACAGTTTTAAACCTTATCACGGCAAGGAGAGGTCATAATCAAGTGTAGTAAAAAGCATTTACTTGAAATCATAATAACACTGGCTTGTATTGAGGAGAATTCAAAAGATGAGACCATGCTGCAGACAGGAATATTAAAGCTGTAGTGTTAAAGTCAGAATAGGAAAGCATTAAGAGATGAAATGTGATGAAGTGCTTTGCAGAAAGCAATTTCTATAAAAGTTATGGATCTAAAAGGACAGTGATTAGTCTTTCAGAGGCAAAGGTTAAGGCTATTACTTGAGAAGGGGACCACCTATATCCCAAGGTAATGTATCAAGTAGGTAATATTGTAGCAGATAGTAATGGGGGAAAGCAAAGAGATGGTTACAATGCATGATTGCTGCTATACAAAATTTAACATAGTACATAATAAGATTTATGAACTGGAGATTCATTATTCAAGGATAAGTACAACACAGTAAGAACAATAAGCCCATACTTGAACTATGCAAACCATTATGGATTCAGAGGACAATGGAAACAAATTTATTCAATACAGGTGCAGAAAAAGATGCACCCATCCTCCTTTAAACTCAATTTTTACACATCCCTCCTTTTTGGTTAAAATTCTCAAGGAGTAGAACTTCCTAATTAAAATAAAGGCATGTAAACTAGGTTCAAGAATAGAATAGAATAATTTTATTATCCTTATACATTGTGCAATGAAATGAAATGCTTTCCCAGCACACACCGCAAAAAAATACACCCATCCCTCCACACTCCCACCACCACTACATAGCCCTCAATGCCACATCAATGTGAAACCATGGAGTTCAAAATAGTCACAGCTCTAGGATAAAAGCAGTCTCAAGTCTGTTTGTCCTTGCTTTGTCACCTTCTATCATCTGCCGGATGGTAATAATTTTTAAAAAAGAATATGCTGGGTGAGATGGATCCCCAAGAATGCTATGAATTTTCTTAAGGCTGTGAGACGTATAAAGTTCATCCAAAGGTAACCAATCATTCTCTGTGCAGAAGTGGTGAACCTTTGGAGCGCCTTTCTATCTACCATTATGCAGTTACCAAACCATGTGTGGATGCAGTAGGTTAGGACACTCATAGTAGAAAGTCACCAGCAGTTTTTCATTCAGTTGTTGGTTCTTTAAAATCTCAGTAGAGTCTCTGCTGGACCCTCTTCACTAATGCTGCCATATAGGTGCCCCAGGTCAGATCCTCCTTAACAGTGGCACCCAAGAACTTGAAACTGGCCATCCGCTCCTAGTGGTCTTCATTTATGACCAAGGGCTGGTTTCTAGTCAGTTCTTTCTGCAGTCCACTATGAGCACCTTAGTCTTATTGATGTTAAGAACCAGATTATTGTCCCTGCAGCTCAAGAGCAGCTGATCCACCTCATCCCGATAGGCAGACTCATCCCCTTCAGAGATAAGCCCCACCACAGTTGTATCTTCTGCAAATTTAGTAATGATATTGTCATGATGGATGGTGTTAAAATCATATGTGTACAAAGTGAAAAGCAAAGGACTCAAAACAGAGTCCTGTAGTGTTCCAGTGTTGAGAGTGAGAGCTGAATAATAGCCCTCTGTGCAGATTATTTTGTATTTCTGATAGTTACAATATCTGGAATCTTTCTTCTTCTTTTTAGAATAGTAAAGTATATATAACTCAGTGAATTGGATTCCTATATAACTTCACAAAATTGTGAGTTAGAACCATCACACCATGTATTTCCAAATACAATGCATGCCAATCATAAAGTAAATAATTTATGTCCCTTCAAATCACCTGATAATTTAAGGCATGGAGTTTTCTTTAAGAAATACTCAAAGGTGATTTACCAGTGCCTTCCTAAGAAATTTCACCTACAGCTCCTAGTATTCCCTCGCAGCCTCCCTCTCAAATATTAACCACACCTGGCTTTTAGGCATGTAATAATATAATCTATTTGAAATTTAAATCCCTCCTTTCTCAGATGGTATCTATGCAGTGGTTTATTTCCTGTCCAAAAGAGATCTACTGCTAAGTTTTTCCATGTCAAAATATTGGAGGAGGGATCCGTTCCTTGATGCTTCATTATGAGCAAACACTTTCACTCACCCACCAGATCTTTGAATGAATGGGGGGGGGGGGGATAATTTCATGGGAAAACATGTACAATTTTTCAGATAGCATAAATGTATAATGTGGATAAGCTGGACAAAATAATGCTCTTATGATATCTTAATGAAGGAGAAGACATATGTTTCCACTGCATCAACAATGACTTATTTCCTCATCTTCCTCCTTCACCTTTGCAGTATAACTGTTTTAAAACTATTCATGTTGGGAAATAATAGGAAGGCCCCTTGGTCTCTTCTAAATAAGGATGGACCCAAAGTACATGACTCTTGGCATGTGTTTTCAAAGCCTAATGTTTCAAACTGCAAGAGAGAATGGTCTTCACCGTACCACTGACAATAAAGGCAATATGAGAGATAATATCTGTATTTTCATGAGCACTTGTTGTTCATGTGCCTTACTTCATTACAAACTGGATTTTTTCCTTAGATTTGCAGTTGCAAGTAATAGATATCAAGCCAAATAGTGATATAAGTTAATTCGATTCAGGTTACAAGCTGTAGTGATAGACATAAAAACCACTACAGATAGTAACCATGGCCACAAGCCTTCATTTATTATGAAAAGAGTGCTTGAGATTACTATGTGCCATTGTAAAATGGAATAGGAGATGGAGACGCTATTAGCTGTATATCCATATGTGTGATGAGATGCTTTGCATTATTGTTTTTCAACATTTACATCAAGCTCTTGTTGCACATACATTTCTTCATCTTTGGTATCAACTGAGGCACATTCAGTATAAGAAGGGTAATCTCTCCATTGCGTGAAATCCTTTCTGAGTTAATGGAAGAAAATGGAAGAAAATTACCAGTATAGACAATGCAAAACAAAACAATATTTCACTTTCAAAATTAGATGGGATCTATATAAATTGACTGCAAAAATTTGTAATGACCACTGATAGTTTTGAAATTCCTGTCAATTTCAGTGCAGTTTGGCATGAGATATGTAGAGCCTTTTATTTGAGAAACATTTTTGTATGTTTCCAAAGTTCCTAAAGCTGAATGTTTCATTGTATTGGGTTGCTGTGAGCTTTTCAGGCTGTATAGTCACGTTCCAGTAGCATTCTCTCCTGACATTTCACCTGCATCTGTGGCATGCATCCTCAGAGGTCTGTGGGTGCATACCACAGATACAGGTGAAATGTCAGGAGAGAATGCTGCTGGAACGTGGCCATACAGCTCAAAAAACTCACAGCAACCCAGTGATTCTGGCTATGAAAACCTTTCATTGCATTGTATTGAAAAAGTGATTCATGTTTGAAAGTAATGGGGGATTTTGTATTTTAGGCATAGCTATTTTGCTTAGTTTTCCCAAATGTGAGAATAAAGAACTGCAGATGTTTCTCCTCACTCAGTGAAATGCAAGAGTTTATGTACATTTTACATCTTCATGTGTTTTAGGAAGGTTTGTAGGATAAATGTGTGTAAAATACTGTTTTGTGCAAAATATTTGTGTGTATGCAAAAGGACTGGGCTTGCATAAAATATGTACATGACATATGCAGCATCTAACTCTGATTGAAGAAAAAAATCACAGTAGCTGACAGTTGATTCAAAGTGTCAAGAAGCCCTCTCTCATGAGGATGGCAAAAATGTGACTATTCTGCAGGAGGCTAGGATGGCCCTCTCCCTGCCTTTCCTTTTGCCAAAAGACAAATGCATTTCCGTTCAAACAGGTTTTTGATCTGTAAATGGGGGAGCTTTTTTTGAGGCATTTTATTTTTTATTTATTTAAGATTTTGTATTGTTTATGTGGTGATTAAAATTGTTTTTTAAAATGTAATCATGGATGGTTTAAAGGATTTTCTGAGAGCCACCTTAGGTCTCACATACAAATGAAATGCATTCTTATTAATGTATTCCTATTAACAATGGATACCTTGCTGGCCTGTATTTCCCAGGCTCATGTGGTCAAGGGACATGGGATGACAGTTACCATCCTATCTTGTATATGATGTTACAACAGTGTCTGGCCACCACACAGATTGTACCTGTTGGCTGGCCATCACTTGCAATGACATTAGCCAGGTCTATGGAGTGATTGGGAAAGAGAGGTGCAGAGAGCAGGGGAAATTGTTCACTCCTCCCCCTCCCCCTTGTCAAGCCAGCCGGTATCATGGCAGGCAACTGCTGGATCCATGTTACTGCTGGAGACAGCTGCAACATGGAGGACAGGAGGGAAAGGTGAGGTTGGCCATTCAGCACCATTGGCTCCATCCCGCCCATCAGGAGCTGGATAAGTGTCTGTCTGACTCAACCCGGGGCCTCAACTACCCAGATTGCCAGATTGGCGCTGGTTTAGTAGGGTATCCTCAGGCAATATGTCAGGATTTCTGGGTTTTTAAAAATGGTAGCAGCTATGGCTAATAGTCAACACTTCTCTAGTCCTGTGTAGATGCGTCTGTGGAATTGCTGAACTGAACTATCCTCCACATTACATTTGATGTACTTGGATCTTTTGTGCCATATACCTGTCCCATGGTGCAGTTGTTTGACTGTTGGACTAGGACTCAGAGCAACCAGATTTTGAATCCGCATTCAGCCATGGTAATCTTGCGTAACGCAACCTATGAGGAAGGCAATAGCAAACTTCCTCTGAATAAAACTTGTCAAGAAAACTACATTGTCTTACTTAGGCAGTTGTGGTTGTTTTGTGACTTTAAAATGTATTTTTGGTACTTATTGCTGCTGGGCTTAATCTGAAAAGTGCTGTACTAGATTACATTGCATTTTCATAGTGGCAGTGAAAATGACTAAATTTATTATCATAGCCTCTTTTTCTAAGACAGATATGGGGCTTACAACAATGAAGTGTATTGTTTTATTGCTTCCTTCAATACTTTGTTTCATTGTTTTTGGGAGTTTTCATTGTCCATGGTATTTATTTTTGGTGTTCTATATCCATAGAAAATTATAACTGGAAACAACAGTTCTTGAGTCATATTGGGGGGGGGGGGTTGGAAGGGGAGGATCTACCACTGAATCCTGCCCATTGTGACATGTATTAGAATCTAGATAGGTTATCACGCAAGACACTCTTAACTATCCGAAGAAGAGAAGGATATGTATGAAACAATTATATTAACGCTATAGGTGAAAAGTAAGGGATGAATAAAATTACATTTACATAACAAACATACTTGATCTACCCATCTTATAAACTTTTATTTCACAGCATTCCACTAACACAGAATTTAGCATTTCATTTGCTGTGTGTCTAGTCATAGCATAATTCTTCATTCTTGAAAATTACTGAAAAATAGGTATATGACTGGGAATATGATAAAATATGAATAATATACCTATTCGTATGAAAAATATATGATGATTAATTTTTTATGCAAAGTAAGGTGGACCCACTGACATGGAGGATCACAAACTAATTATACTTAGCAATGATTTCACAGTCTAATGTATTTGACTCAGACATTTATTTATTTTTTCTATTTTCCCCCTTTTTTTCTCCTTCTAATAGAAGTGGCTGGAATGCAGTGCTTTAGAAATGCAGGTTCAATGATTGTAAGTAATTAGTCCTTTTGTTTTTCATTTTCCTGCAAGTTCTTTTGTGCTGTTTACAAAACTAAAAACTAAAAAAGCAAAATTGCCCTCACAAATCTTACGGATCTTTTCAGGGCAAATTTTTTTTTGCCCAAAACAGTGTTTGAATCAATGTATTGTCGAAGGCTTTCATGGCTGGAATCACTGGGTTTTTGTAAGTTTTTTTGTAGGTTTTTCTAGAACATGGCCATATAGTAGCCTGAAAAGCCTATGAGAACCCAATGTTTGAATCCTTGTTTTGTCTGGGGGGACAGGCAGAAAAATAATTTTCCCCACCCCTAAGATAGGCCATAGCTCAGTTATTATTATTATTATTATTATTATTATGCTGACACAAAAACACAATATGACACAGCAAATGAAATATATATGCTGGATTTCATATCACAAAATCACAAGTCAAACACATTATTATTATTATTCTTCTTTGTGGGTCCAGTCTATAATACTTTCAGCTAAAAAGGTGACAGCCAGGACTTGGCGTCTTCGACAAGTCGGTGGGTTGAATAGGAAAACACTGTTTTCGCCAAAGGGTCCAATGACTTGGGCCTTGTGGTTTTCGTAACTACAAGAGCATTGAAGAAAAAGGGGACTCTTAGCACCTTTAAAGACTATAGCACCTGAAACCATCCTGAGGCAAGTAACCAGTTGCTTAAAGGACTTTAGTTCAACCTTTGTTAACCAAAGAAAGTAATCTGCCACCAGTTTCCTGGTTGTCAACAATAAATCTGTTTTGAACAGCCAGGACGGCTGAAAAAGCCCGAATCTTTCCATAGTCCCCAATAGAATGAGAGCGAGCCCTCAGATGTCCTGCATACTTATAGGTGCCTGATAAAATATGAAGCTTTGTCATATCATTTCATTATATATGATTTCTGCTGTGGTGGGCCTGGTGGTACCTGCATCTTACAAAGTTGCCTTCTTTTAAAAATGTCATATTAAAGTATATTTAATATGCATCAACCTTATCTTAAATGGACCCCTGTGATCAAGAGCTAAGATTCTCATTGACATATTGGTTGCGTGAGAAATTAGATCTCCTGTTTCTGCATTTTAAATATCTAAACCGGCAAGACAAAAATGAGATTGCCCTTAATTAGCTACTTCCTCGTAAGTGTTTTGGATAAGGGTTACCGTTTGTTTAAGATCTTTTCCATCTGTTGCAAGATGCTTACTTTTATTTGGATTTCCTGATGTTTGTTTTATCAGACACTGCATGAATCATCTCCCATTTGTTTGCCTTTGTCTCCTGTTTTATTGTTCTTGTTCCTTTTCCTTCAATTATTAAAACATTGCACTGAATGGAAGTTTAGGATTACACTGCAATTCACATTTACCCCCATCTTATTAAAGCAAATAAACCCAGCAGTTGTGTAATTTAAAATGTGCTTGAGCGATGGATCAGAGATGCTTTTATCAACACTGGGATGAAGAGGTTGTGTGCACTTGGGCACGCATCTACAGCTGCTCTTTTAAAACCTGATTAGGCTACAGGTGCCTGCTTAGGAAACAAAATAGCTGCCATTGTTCAATAAAGTTTCATCCTAACAGGAAATGCAGTTGCGTACATTCTTTAAGTAATGTGATCAGGTTTATTTTTATATTTTAAAAAGTTTGACTTAATTTTATGTATCCTCTTCCAGTCTGATCCGGCTAAGAGAAAGGTGCATGGAAACAAGTGTCCTTTCTCCCTTCTATGCTTAGCTCTACATGAGACTGTCAGCCAGAGACTGATTGCCATTGTGCTGTAATTTCCTATGACTGACTCACCAGCCATATTTGTGATCCATTGGAATCTATGATGAGGATTGGCAACATCTAGCCTGTTTGAGGAATAATTAAATTCCCCTTCCAGGCATATGCAGTACAAGAAGCAGCTTTGCTCTTGCCAATGAATTATTTATTTGTTAGATTTATTGGCCGCCACTCCCAGCCGGCTCAGGGCGGCTTACATCAAGCACAACAATAAAACAACAAATCTATAACAGCAATAAAACCACAAGGATAAAACAATTCCTAAGAGATAACACAAGTCCTAGGGGATAGCACATTACAACTCAAAGGCCTGCCGGAAAAGGGCCGACTTGCAGGCCTTCTGAAATGCCAACAGATTACGCAAGGCCCGAACCTCCGGAGGTAGTGCGTTCCAGAGAACTGGGGCGATGATGGAACGCCCTTCTCAGTGTTGAAGTTAGGTGGTATTGTTTGACATTGGGCACGGCTAGAAGATTCCAGTCTTCAGATCTAAGTGTTCTCATGGGACAGTATGCGGTTAGGCGGTCCCTTAGGTACACTGGTCCCAGACCATGCAAGGCCTTAAAAGTCAAAACTAACACTTTGAAGGTGATCCGGTACTCAATAGGAAGCCAGTGCAGTTCCCGCAGAATTGGTGTAATGTGGCGGCTCGCAGGAGCTCCTGCGAGCAACCGAGCTGTGGCGTTCTGCACCAGCTTGAGTTTCCGGGTCACCGACAGAGGCAGGTCAATGAATTAGAACAAAATGCTCCTTTCCTCTCTCACCTTCCTTATCAGAACCACAATAGTGGTTCTTCCTTCTTTCCCAAATGGAAAGTAGACAGAAGCCCTGTAAGAGGTACCCTAGGGCAATTCCAGACAGGCCCTATCTCCCAGGATCTGATCCCAGGTTTCCATTTATCCCAGGTTATCCAACAGTATGGAATCATATAATCCAGTTTAAAGCCTGGGATCAGATCCTGGGGTATAGGGCATGTCTGGAAGGGCCTCTAGTTTAAACTGTCAGCCTCCTGCACCATAAACATGCCTACAACAAACATTTCTGTGTGAGATGGAGTTATGGTTGAAGCCCCTTTTTGGCTTTCAAAGATCACGGGGATGGAAGGAGGCTTTAACATTTTCTCTTTCAGCACAGAAAAAATATGGGTGCTTTTTCTGCATGAGATTTTTTATTTTTGCAAAAACAGCAACAATCCATTTTTGTGCACAGTGTATTTTGCACAAAAGTTTTGCTTTCTGTGTAAGAAAATGATGTGTATTTTTGTGCACATGAACATTTTCAACAGTGCTTGAAGAACAAATAGCAAATAATGGATGCATTCATCTTTGTATTTTCACAGACCTGGAACAATGTGATGAAATCATTTGTCCTTGCATGCAGGAACAAAATAAGTCATAATGTATATATTCCTTTTACTTGCCATTCGATTTGTTAACTTTTAAGCAGGAGACTGAATGTTTCTTTCTAAACACAATATATTTCAGGCATTTAATTGTTTTAAGGTGCTGTTTTATGGGTTATAATTTCTTCACTTATTTCATCTACCTGTTTCATTTTCTTATTTTTAAAAAATTCCATATGCACAGTGCTTTGAATAGAAGCTTCATTTCTCCACCTTCTAACTATGGGAATTATTCTAATATATTAAAAGTGATTTGTAGATAACCAAACTACACCAAAAACTTAACTTACCTCTAGATGCATTATTAGTTCTCCTCTAGTAGGCGTGTCTTTCTCAACAACTGATTACAATCTTCATTGATAATTTGTGTTGGTGATTCATCATTCAATTAATGCAGAATTGGCATTGCCAAATTATGTTTCTGTTCAAGTTCTGGATTCATCCCAGTTCAACATAGTTAATTCTGTTTTTAATGTACATTCTGTATATTGGAACATCACTCATTATTTAGGAAATTTAAGAAGTACTCATGGAAAATGATCTAAATGGTGCCTTTTCTTGATTTAAGTCACCAAATTTAACCAATCCATCCTCATAAAGAAAACATTGTACATACACAAGGAGTTTGCAATTGGATCGTTGCACTGGCATTTAAAAATATTAATTTTACTTCTGTATCTTTTCATAGGCTTAGCACTGTTGTGCACATAAAAGTTATAGTGTAAATGTGTTTTAGGCAAGTGGGGGAAAGCTGAGAATTTATTTGAGGTGATATGTACTTCATAAAAAGTGTCTAGGACCTAACCTGCCATATTATCAAGGTGTGTGCCTTTGGAAATCAAAGTGAGGGAGAGGGGAATGAGAAGCAGGCAATAAAAAAGAGGTTCTCTTGATACAAATAAAATGCACCAAAACAAGTTTGATATGTATAACCAGTCTTTTGGTTCTGATGGCATGCCACTCCCTTCTTGGTAAAAATGTGTACAATATTACCTGCCATAATCACTCAGCAGGTAATAGGTTTTAACTCAAAATATCTTAATGTACCATATTAAGGGAAGAAGACTCTCACTATGTTAGTGGGTTGTGAGATCTTTTTTAAAAAAATCCTCAAATCTAAACATAGAAAACTAGACTGTCATGATATAGAATTGTAACTTGAGCTCCTTTCTGCATACTGCAGGCAGTGTGGAAGGGCAAAAAAGTACAAGGGTTTGCATAGAATTGGTTTCTATGGACAGATGGAGGTTTAGAATTTTGTGCTAACCTTTTAATGGAGATGCACTGCTTCTGTCCAAACACTTCTCTGGTGCATTTGCACTCTAGAGCAGGGGTGGGCAATTACCAGCCCTCCAGGTGTTTTGGACTTCAACTCCCAGAAATCCTAACAGCTGGTAAACTGGCTAGGATTTCTGGGAGTTGAAGTCCAAAACACCTGAGGGCCAGTAATTGCCCACCCCTACTCTAGAGCAGGGCTGTCCAACTTCTACCGGACCTTGGGCTGATCACCTGGGGGGCCAAGGCCCCGGCTCCTCTGTAAAGCAAGATACATGGCCGCCTTACACTTATATCTGTGAATCCTTTCAAGTTGTCAGGCACAGCATTACTGCATATCTTTTTCTAAAATAAAATCTGTTGGTGAACAAAATAGTCTTCCCAGGACTTTTATTATGGAGTTAGCTTTCCTGTTATATCCTACTAAATCCACCTCACAATTTATGATATTTACTTAAATGTTTCATGTGCATGATGGCTTTTAATTAAGTAGTTGACCTCTCTCTTTAATTTCTTATTTTATTATTGTCTGGTTTATAGTCCTATGCTGAAAACTTACCATATAGAAGAACCAAGTGCTGAACCAAGTGCTAATTTATTCTTCCTTGGTTTACCACCCAAACTATGGTGCCTTTCTCTAGAGAAGACTATACATTAAGAGTTTATGTTGTAATACACAAGACAAATGATATATTTTTCTGCTTTTTATTTTTGTCTATATTGTAAAGACTTTATCTTTTCCCTTCAAAATCAGGGTAATTTTTTGTTAAGAAAAAAAATCCTTAAAGTTTGAACAGGTAATATATGATTGGCACTCTGTTACGTGTTTTTACATCTTTTTCAGAAAAAAAACCCATTGGAATGTAAAAGTGTAAAGAATACAATGGACAGTTTACAAAAGCTAGCCTTTTCAATATTTTGTTCTGGACACTTTATCCACATTTACAAATGGATTAAATAATTTCATTACATGGAAAAGTGAAGGATAAATTCTTTTCCAATATTATGTGCTGTATCACTGTTCTGTGTAGGTTTATAATTTAGTTTAGCATTTTGTTCTCATGCATTACCGTCACTTAAGAATTTACTTAGTGTTTGATTTGAATATTTTGTTATTATGTTTGTTGGTTTTATTGTAGTATTCTTATCTTATTCACTAAGCAAATAGAGAAGATACAAAACATAAGTTTAAGTTAGGGTCACTTTTATTAAACTACTTGCCACATTTGCCTCAGCGCAGGCATATGCTGATCCTTCCTCAGCCTATCATGGATGAGCCCCACAACCCAAAATGTCCAGCTTCTGCCCTGCTAGTTCTCAAATGTGAAGGAAAGCCATTCCAGTTGACCTCTCTACTCAACTTCCAAGACTCAGAAGGGGGCTATGCCCCAGGCTAGACACTTTTCCATGTTTGACTTTGAGAAGCAAGTTTTTTTTAATCCAGTCAGTTCCTGTGGAACAATCTCTTTGTTCCTCACAAAGTACTTGCCAAGTGGCCAAACTGTTTAACACAACGCAACCATAATTATCTCATAATCCCACCAAGTGCAGTATAAGGTATGTGAAAATCCTCCAAGCCCATAAAGCTGGAGCCAAGTTCCAAAGCACAAATTGCTCCTGTCATCTCTATTCCTGACCCAGCTATCAAAGGCAACTCTATCCACCCAGGGCTCACTATTGGCATTTGATTGGGTCTTAGCACTCTTGGCATAGTTGCATGTGCTTTGCAAATAGCAGTTTTTGAGATCTAGTTGTTTTTATATATTTTAATGGGTTGAGTGGGACGTTCTTAATAAGTTGATTTTAAGCGTAAATTAGTAAATAGTGCTGTTATGTTTCTAGTGGACATTAAGGTATGGGAGGATAAAAATCTATTCATTAATGATTAGCAAAGTGTTGTGCAACCATGGGGTTGAATAAACTGATGAAGAGAAAAGTGGAATCTCATTTAAGAGCAGTTTCCTCTTCTGGTCCTCACATCAAGGAGATAATTTTGAATGACTTCATTAATGTTTTGCCTGGCTTTGTAGTTCTGCTACTAAATACAGAATTTGTGCTGAAGAAAGTATGTATTATTCAAGATTTAAACCTGGATTGGGAGAGTCTGATGCATTGCATGCATCACTGAGGGAAAATATCTGCCTGGATTAGGATTGGGATAATATATTAAAAATGGTTAAAAAAAATTGTTTTCCTTGAGTGTCAAGAAACTATGAAGAAGAAAAACAGTATAATAAAATATTTGCAGTTCAGGACTTATTCCCCAGAAATTTCACATGTTATTTTGTAAAGGAAACATTTCCTTTACAGGAAACAGCATTTTCTCTGCAGAAAATAACATATATGTGCATGGAAGGATATTAATTACTGCACAGAAAATGCTGTATCTGAAGGCTTTCCCCCATTCTGTTTTGTACAGAAAACACAAGAAAATAGTTTTCTGCATAGAAAATGTTTGGTGCAAAATTGTCATGTGTGAATCTTTTACAGACATGTCTCAAACTATTAATTATTTAAAATGACAGTCTTTAATGCATTTCTTACAAGAAAATTTCTAAAATTGTTTGATTTTTTAAAAAGTTTATTTTGTACAATTCTGTAAAATAACAATGGATTCTACCCTTAGTGTTTCTACATGTGTTGTGTGATACATTCCACTTTCATTTGACGGACTATTTGCATACGTCTTCTTATATGCATATTTTAATTAATATTTAACTAATTTTTATAATAAATAACCACCTGTGTTGCCCACCCATCATACATTCCTCCAACCACATATTTTCTCTATACTGTTTTCTTTAACCATGTGCACAGTTTTCTTAATTTCTGTAAGATGATTGTGTTGGCTCCACCCTTTCTAACCCATTCCATATAAATTATAAATTAATCCTGAAATGTTTAGATGGATTCTGGCTCTGGAAAATTTGTGGTCTATTTATTCTAATGAGCTGTTACATAGATTGGAAGATACATCCAGTGTTGTAACTAGAGATCTAAGAGATCTTGCTGGCACAATATCCTTTTATAAATGATCACTTGTTTGCCAGCAATCTCCTAGACCACAATAATCCATGCTCTCATAATCAGCAGGCTGGATTACTGTAGTGTGTTACACATGGTTTTGAAACTGCAGCAATTTTGGCATTTGGCTGCTGATATTCTGACAGCTTTATCTTGACTATGGGCAGATCTACATTGATCTGTTATCTCAGGACGGATCCATCATGACACTGTTCCAATTTGGAATTGATCCAACTGTTTATACGCGAATAAAATTGTAGGTTGCTCAAAATTCTGGATCAGAATTTGACGTATCCTGCGACTTTAGTTAACTCAAGTCAAGGCTTTGCCCTGGGTTGCCCTGGATCAGCTCCATGTGGCATTTGGGTACCTCAGTACTGATCCCGGCCCCCTTTGTGATAAGTAGTCAGTGTAAACACGCCACAAGTAATGTTGATTCTTTTTAATTGCTTATTTATTTACTTACTATATTTCTATACTGCCCCTCTCAGCCCGAAGGCAACTCGGGGCGGTTATTTTCTACTATGTTCAGTTTAAGGTGGTACTTTTAAATAATTGGTACTTTTTTCTAATGCCAGAGGTGGTTCATAACCCATAACTTTTAATGTCAGCATGTTTCACACATAGCTCTTGTCATAATGACTAAAGCTATTTTTTTTTACTATTTAAAGAGATCTGTAGAAGTTGTTATAGACATCTCTAGTGTTTACCAGTAGTGTGAGGGGAGGGCAGTGGGTGCAGGTTTCTCTAAAACTGTAAACCTTTATTAAATATTGTAGTATTCCAATTACAGAAGTTTGAAAGAAGTTTCATTGGATTTGAAATGGTTAAGCATGAAATGTATGCATAATCATTACAAGATGAAATACATTTTTATCACTTCCTTGTTTTAGAGAGTAACAATGTTCAGTATTAATAGACTAAAATATTTTTTCTTATTTCTATTTTAGATGGAAGACTTTATTTGAAAACTACTGTCATGTACTGAACTTATTCTGCTGAAGTTGTGTATGCTATGATTCCAAGAACTCTGCAGTAAGACATTCACAATTTTGAAAGTTCTGCAAATACAAAGGTGCTTTCTGGGCAACTTGGCCACTTCATGTATCCATGTGCAAAGGGTTCTGAGCTTTTCTTCAAGAGCATTCTCCATTGATTTCCTGGGACGTCTCCTTATGTTGCAGAGAAAGGTTCTACAACTTATGTAGCTCTCTTCTGGACAGCTTGCTAAAATTTTAACTGTTGGACACCTCCTTGTACAGACAGGCCAGAGCAAGACTTTGCATTGCTTTTGCAGTGGGATAAAAACTGTGTCTTCTGATTCACTGAGCACATCAAGCAAAACTTCCACAGTGTCTACTTCTGTGTCTAAAGATTATTACGCCGTATGTAAACCAGCAAGACAGTAGAGAGGTGCATATTTCAGAGAGGGGCATGAGAGTCCTACAAACACAGAATAGGAACATACAAAAATGTACACAGGGTTTTCCTCCCTACAAATTCTAAGAGAAAATCTTGTTTCTCTTAATGACATGTTTTCTCTACTTAATTTCCAAGAGACCAACACAGTAGTATGTTACAGAAATCATTTGGTCTTGAGGCTAGCAGGGGTTACACAGTGTAAACATGCTTCTGTGATGTTTTTGGTCACAATATCCTCTCAAAGTCAATTTTTAAAAGCTTCAAAATCTGTCATCATTTTCATTGTAAATTGGCAGTTGTTTGGGAAACGGGGAATGACAACAAGATGTTGCTTCTTATTGAAACTGTTGGTCAGATGTACAGTATATAACCACAAACCACACCCAGAAGGTATTATGTATGCAGTAGAATACTAGATTTTAGGAAAACAACAATTTTAGATAATACGTTTTGTCACCCTGTTGGTCTGAATGACACCTTTCTAATTTTAACGCATGCAGGCATGTAAATATTTGTCCTGAAGTCACAGTATTAACAAATGGGATCGGAGGCGTCTGGGACTGACTGGGGCCACTTTTATTTGTATATTGGTCGGTGCTGTGAAATGGCACTTTTAAGAGTGAAGTGTGGCTCATGAGGAAGTCATCCCGCCAGAAATATTTTTATATATTAATGTCATATAACTTCAACATTGCTGGGAAGGAAAAAACACTCCCAGAAGCTAATCAGACACTTGATGTTATCGATCCAATACCACGTAGAGCTAAGTGAAACAGTTGAAGTCTTTTGTCCTTCCAACCAACCTTGTCTTGGGCAAGGCTGGTTACGTGTTATTTTTACTGTCTTTATAAATGCTATGATACCTGTTCTCCACCTTTGTGCTCATAATGGAAGCAAGCTGCAACACAGTGCTTACTACATTTTAAATTATCTTCTTTGCTCTGCGTATTTCCCCAAGTTATCCATTTAAAGACTACTTTGAAGATAAGTGTAACCATAAGTGATTATGTTTTCTCCATGTGTCATCATTTATGCATAGACAATATGCAAGGACATATGGAAACATAATCACAATCACGAAATCACAAAAATGCCTCACTTAAAGTAATTCAGATGTTCAAGGACAATAACGGTTTCCAAATTCAAATTCTATTTTTAAATTCAAGATTAGAATTTGTTAGGCTCGCTCACAATAATATTTCTGAGCTTTCCCCAAAAAATATCCTGCCCACATTGGTTTTATATCTGGAATTTTTTCTTAAACAAATCATTGTGTGGACTTTAAAAAAAAAAGAGTTAAGGATATAGAGTCCCTCAAAATTATTACCTGATACTTCATAACAGAAGCTCTCATCTTTTTAATTATTTGGTTAAATATTCAGAAAATGCATATTCCTTTTTAAAATTTCATCCTTAGTAGGTTAACAGCTGTCATTAGATGGACTTTGTGACAAACTGCGAAATTATTTATATCAGGCGAGACTTTTTAATAATAAAAATAAAATAAAACAAAAACTCCAAATGAAATCTATAGTAGTATCTCATTGCTCTTGCTCCTTGCAAAGACTCACCTGTAAGTAGGTTAAATCATTTCTACAGTGTACATGTTCCAGAATCTTTGGGTATGCATCATTGTTTGGTTTGGTACATGCGTAAATGGAAATGCTGATACTAATGGGGGAAAGAAGTATATCTTATTAAAACAAGTGTAAATATTATGTTCATGAAATGCTACCGTATGATGAATTTGGGTTTCTTTGCCCCTCTTTAGTTAAAATGGTTTTTTTTTCTTTTGCCTAGATTATGAAGAAATGTGTTCATGTTATTGTTTAAAATGCTTTTTGTAATCTTAAAAGATATTAATGTCTAGTTGTTCTATATTATAACCATCTTTGCGCTCTATGCAAGCCCTTGGAACAGAACATTTTCATCTTCATGTAGGACCTATGAAAATTGTCTATTTTTATCTATATATTTAAAGTTTTCTAAAAATGATAAAAATGTTATTATGAATTTTGTTGTACAAAATCTGTACAAAAATCTGTTTTTACATCATAATGCAAGAATTGGAAAAATTTTCTATGGTAGCCTAGTTATTTGAGCCTGGTTTCAATGTGAGAACCACGTTTACTGGTATTGTATTTAATTTTCTTTTCTCCCCCTCCTCCTTTTCAACAATCTGCTAATAAAACTGTCTGAAATCTGCCTGGGACTTTAGTTACAGTTCATCTTTATTAAATTTTGTGAAATGCGTAACATCGTAGGGATATTTACTTTCTAATGGGAGGCTTCTTAAAACAACACAAGTCAGCTCTTTGCAATGCGGGGAGAACAATGCTGAATGATTTTATTTAACATGCAACTGCTTCTACCTCTAATATGAATTACTGTGGTGAAGGAGAAAAAACACATCATGAAAGCACACTCTGTGGTTATTGTTTAACAAGCAGATTTTCCATATTTTGTTTCTTGCCAGCTAAGCAAACTGCCCCCATCTGCATGATTTATTTATGTACATTTCTCAGTTTATGAAGCTGTTATTTGTACCTTTTTCCTCTTTATATTGTGATATTCCCAGGATTCTTATTTTACAAAGCTTTGTGCTGAATAATGTAAAGTGGACACATTGATGGAACAAAACATGTTATTTCCATAACTACAAGAGTGTGGATGATTTCTTGCTCTAACCCACTTTCTTGAGCATCTCTACCCACCCACTCTTGCTTTCTCTGTCAAATTCCCGTCATCAGGTTCTGCAAGTATTTGGAAACTTTTAAAATCTTAATGCGTTTTCTCACTTGACACATGTTAAAGATTAGAGAAGCATTTTAAAATAATGCAGCATTGCAAGATGAGCAGATATATGCTCATGGCTATGAGGAAGATCTTGTTTTCAGGGAATCATTTCATTTCAAAGAAGTATATTTTTTAAAATGTGCTGGGCATTTTCCTTCTTTCAGGCATCTAGAGAATTCCACTTCTGTTCTGCAGATTTGTATATTTGTAACAATGCAAAGACGACTCCTGAAATAATATGTGGATGTTTATCTTCCAAGACTCGGTTTGCTGTGATCGGTAATGGAAGATCTCCCTTAAATAACCTTGCAAGGCATGTCATATAAGACAGTTGTCTTAAATAAATTTTACCCATGTAGGAACATTTGTTTTTGCCAAAACATATGATGATTATTTTTGAGGCAAAAATATTTGTTTGTTTGTTTGTTTAAAGCATTTATATTCCACCCTTCTCATTCAGGGTGGAGCACAACATATAAATGGCAAACATTAAATGCCGTGACATAAATAGACTATACACATACATACATATTAAAATCATTATTAACAAGTAAAACTACCTTGCTTTTGGTGTAAGTTACTTACATTTGAAAACAAACAAATAGTTGTACTGTTGATTTGTTTTGCTCTGCTTTTTATTAGCATTGGTGTTCCAGAATCCACACAGCCAAATAGAAAATAACTCCCAGTGGAATAAAAAATATTTATTTACACTGGGTTGGAGATCAGATTCAATTTTATTGTCACAGGAAAGAGTCTCTTTTCAATCATTGTTAAAATAATTTTCCGTCGCATCGTCATATCATTCCATAAATCACATTTAAACAATTATACTGCATCTGCAAATGCCTGCTCAAACAGCGAGGTCTTAACTTTCTTTTGAAATGTTAGGAGCCTTTTCCTCCAAAAACCAAAGACCGATCAACATGGAAAGTCTGCCTTTGCCACCAGAAGGATACCATGGAAGAGACCCATCTGTGTTTCACCCAATGTACCTGTGAGAAATAGTGGAACAGAGAAAAAGGCCTCAAGTTCTCTAAACCTCATTGAACCCATGAGACAACACAGTCCAAATACCATTTGATGTTTTATTGGTCATAGGCAGCACTTTGAATTTGAACTTTCATATCAATAGATTGTGCAAAAATGACCAAAATAAATGAGCAAACAACCAAATGTCTCTTCTCCCCATTTGTTTGAGTTTTTCCTTCATGCCTGTACTATACAGCTCCCCGGGGTGAGGTATGCAGGAACGTTAAGGAGACACAATACAACTCCCATATCAATAACCTGAAACGATGGATAACAGTAAACCCTCTATTTTGACTACAATTGGAAACCTACCATAGAATCTCCCTGGAGGACCTGGAGAAGCCTATAAACACTTCTGGTAAGGAGTATTTTGGGAGATCTGGGTAAATGGAACCATGAACATAAGAAGAGCCATGCTGAATCGGGCCTCAGCCCATCTAGTCCAGCATTCTGTGTCACACAGTGGCCCACTAGTTGTACACAGGGATCTCTAGCAGAAAGGAGGGCAAAACCCTCACCTGCTCCCGACGCCCCACAACCAGTACCCGGGGAAAATCCTGCCTGCCTCCATCAACACAGAGGTGGCACTTGGATGTCCATTTCAGTAACTACTGATTCCCTTGGTATCCATGAATCTGTCTAATCCTGCCTTGAAGCTGTCCAGGCTGACAGCTGTCACAACCTCCTCTGGAAGTGAGTTCCATAACCCAATGACCCTCTGGGTGAAGAAATATTTCCCTTTATTAGTCCTAACTTTCCCTACCTTGGAGCTTTAGGGAGTGCCCCTAGTCTAGTGTTGTGTGACAGAGAAAATATTTTTCTTTATTCACCTTTTCTATCCCATGCATGATTTTATACACTTTGATCAAGTCACCTCTTAAACGCCGTCTTTCAAGGCTGAAAAGACCAAGGCGTTGCAACCTGATTTCATAAAGGAGCTGCTCCATCCCTTGGATCATTTTTGTTGCCCTTCTTTGTACCTTTTCCAGTTCCGTTATATCCTTCTTGAGGTGCGGTGACCAGAATTGTACACAGTACTCCAGATGTGGCCTCACCATAGATTTGTAGAGAGGCAATACAACATTTGCCGACCTATTTTCGATTCCCTTCCTGATCATGCCAAGCATAGAATTTGCTTTTATCACTGCTGCAGCGCACTGGGTTGACATCTTCATTGAGCTGTCCACCAAAACCCCAAGATCCCTTTCCTGGTTTGTCTCAGAAAGCTTTGATCCCATCAGTTGATCAGTGTATTTGGGGTTCTTTGCCCCGATGTGCATGACTTTACACTTGTTTAGGTTAAAATGCATTTGCCACTTTGTTGCCCATTCACTCAATTTCGAGAGATCTTTCTGGAGCTCTTTACAGTCAGTTTCATTTTTAACTACCTGAACAGTTTAGTGTCATTTGCAAACTTTGCTACCTCACAATTTACTTCTACATCCAGATCATTTATGAATAAATTAAAAAGTAACGGTCCTAAAACTGAACTTGGGGTACACCACTTCTCACCTCTTTCCATCCAGAGAAGTGTCCATTTATTACCACCCTTTGTTTCCTACAGTTTAGCCAGGTTCCAATCCAGGACAAGACCTGTCCCCTGATTCCATGGCTGAAGAGCTTATTTAGGAGCCTTTGGTGAGGGACTTTGTCAAAAGCCTTTTGAAAGTCAAGGTAAACAATATCGACTGGGTCCCCTTTATCTATGTGTTTATTTACACCCTCAAAGAATTCTATCAAGTTAGTAAGACATGATTTGCCTTTGCAGAAACCATGTTGATTTTCCTTCAGCAATGCCTGTTCTTCTATGTGCTTGGTAATTTTTTCTTTAATAATGGTTTCCATCACTTTGCCTGGAACTGAGGTTAGACTAACTGGCCTATAATTTCCTGGATCACCCCTGGATCCTTTCTTGAAGATCGTAGTTACATTTGCCTCCCTCCAGTCCTCGGGTACAGTGCCTGATCTTAGAGAAAGGTTATATATTTTGGCTAGAATTTCAGCAATTTCACACTTGAGTTCCTTAAGAACTCTGGGGTGGATGCCATCTGGCCCTGGTGATTTGTTGACATTTAGTTTAGTAAGGCATGTGAGAACATCTTCCTTGTTTATCTCTATCTGGTTTAATTCATTTAATTCCCTCCCTGAAAAAAACTGACTCAGCTGCAGGCATATATTGTCTGTCCTCCTGTGTGAAAACGGAGGCAAAGAAGTCATTTAGCCGCTCAGCAATCTCCTTGTCTTCACTTATTGTCCCTTTCTTTTACCATTTTTCGTCAAGTGGCCCAACTGCTTTTCTAGTTGGGTTTCTGCTTCTGATGTACTTAAAGAAGTTTTGTTATTTTTTTAATGTTCTTAGCTATATGTGCCTCAAAATCTCTCTTGGCTTTCCTGACGGTTGCTTTGCATTTAGTTTGCCAGAGCTTGTGTTCCTTTCTGTTCTCAGTAGGAAAAGCCTTCCATTTCTTAAATGAGTTTTCTTCTTTCCAATCACATCTTTTATTTCATTTGTAAGCCATACCGATGTCCTCTTGGATTTTCCGGCCTCTTTCTTATTTTAGGAATGCATTTTAGTTCGGCTTTTCATTTCAAAAAGTATTTTTTTTAAAATGCGCTGGGCATTTTCCTTCTTTCAGGCATCTAGAGAATTCCACTTCTGTTCTGCAGATTTATATATTTGCAACAATGCAAAGACGACTCCTGAAATAATATGTGGATGTTTATCTTCCAAGACTCGGTTTGCTGTGATCGGTAATGGAAGATCTCCCTTAAATAACCTTGCAAGGCATGTCATATAAGACAGTTGTCTTACATAAAATTTTACCCATGTAGGAACATTTGTTTTTGCCAAAACATATGATGATTATTTTTGAGGCAAAAATATTTGTTTGTTTGTTTGTTTAAAGCATTTATATTCCACCCTTCATTCAGGTGGAGCCAACATATAAATGGCAAACATTAAATGCTGTGACATAAATAGACTATACACATACATACATATTAAAATCATTATTAACAAGTAAACTACCTTGCTTTTGGTGTAAGTTACTTACACTTTGAAAACAAACAAATAGTTGCACTGTTGATTTGTTTTGCTCTGCTTTTTATTAGCATTGGTGTTCCAGAATCCACACAGCCAAATAGAAAATAACTCCCAGTGGAATAAAAATATTTATTTACACTGGGTTGGAGATCAGATTCATTTTATTGTCACAGGAAAGAGTCTCTTTTCAATCATTGTTAAAATAATTTTTCCGTCGCATCGTCATATCATTCCATAAATCACATTTAAACAATTATACTGCATCTGCAAATGCCTGCTCAAACAGCGAGGTCTTAACTTTCTTTGAAATGTTAGAGCCTTTTCCTCCAAAAACCAAAAAGACCGATCAACATGGAAAGTCTGCTCTTGCCACCAGAAGGATACCATGGAAGAGACCCATCTGTGTTTCACCCAATGTACCTGTGAGAAATAGTGGAACAGAGAAAAGGCCTCAAGTTCTCTAAAACCTCATTGAACCCATGAGACAACACAGTCCAAATACCATTTGATGTTTTATTGGTCATAGGCAGCACTTTGAATTTGAACTTTCATATCAATAGACCAAAATATGTACAGTATATAACCACACCCAGAAGGTATTATGTATGCAAAAATGACCAAAATAAATGAGCAAACAACCAAATGCCTCTTCTCCCAATTTGTTTGAGTTTTTCCTTCATGCCTGTACTATACAGCTCCCCGGGGTGAGGTATGCAGGAAAGTTAAGGAGACACAATACAACTCCCATATCAATAACCTGAAACGATGGATAACAGTAAACCCTCTATTTTGACTACAATTGAAACATACCTTAGAATCTCCCTGGAGGACCTGGAGAAGCCTATAAACACTTCTGGTAAGGAGTATTTTGGGAGATCTGGGTAAATGGAACCATGAACATAAGAAGAGCCATGCTGAATCGGGCCTCAGCCCATCTAGTCCAGCATTCTGTGTCACACAGTGGCCCACTAGTTGTACACAGGGATCTCTACCAGAAAGGAGGGCAAAACCCTCACCTGCTCCCGACGCCCACAACCAGTACCGGGGAAAATCCTGCCCCCTCCATCAACACAGAGGTGGCACTTGGATGTCCATTTCAGTAACTACTGATTCCCTTGGTATCCATGAATCTGTCTAATCCTGCCTTGAAGCTGTCCAGGCTGACAGCTGTCACAACTCTCCTCTGGAAGTGAGTTCCATAACCCAATGACCCTCTGGGTGAAGAAATATTTCCTTTATTAGTCCTAACTTTCCTACCTTGGAGCTTTAGGAGTGCCCCTAGTCCTAGTGTTGTGTGACAGAGAAAATATTTTTTTCTTTATTCACCTTTTCTATCCCATGCATGATTTTATACACTTTGGATCAAGTCACCTCTTAAACGCCGTCTTTCAAGGCTGAAAAGACCAAGGCGTTGCAACCTGATTTCACAAGGGAGCTGCTCCATCCCTTGGATCATTTTTGTTGCCCTTCTTTGTACCTTTTTCCAGTTCCGTTATATCCTTCTTGAGGTGCGGTGACCAGAATTGTACACAGTACTCAGATGTGGCCTCACCATAGAATTGTAGAGAGGCAATACAACATTTGCCGACTTATTTTCGATTTCCTTCCTGATCATGCCAAGCATAGAATTTGCTTTTATCACTGCTGCAGCGCACTGGGTTGACATCTTCATTGAGCTGTCCACCAAAACCCCAAGATCCCTTTCCTGGTTTGTCTCAGAAAGCTTTGATCCCATCAGTTGATCAGTGTATTTGGGGTTCTTTGCCCCGATGTGCATGACTTTACACTTGTTTAGGTTAAAATGCATTTGCCACTTTGTTGCCCATTCACTCAATTTCGAGAGATCTTTCTGGAGCTCTTTACAGTCAGTTTCATTTTTAACTACCCTGAACAGTTTAGTGTCATTTGCAAACTTTGCTACCTCACAATTTACTTCTACATCCAGATCATTTATGAATAAATTAAAAAGTAACGGTCCTAAAACTGAACCTTGGGGTACACCACTTCTCACCTCTTTCCATCCAGAGAAGTGTCCATTTATTACCACCCTTTGTTTCCTACAGTTTAGCCAGGTTCCAATCCAGGACAAGACCTGTCCCCTGATTCCATGGCTGAAGAGCTTATTTAGGAGCCTTTGGTGAGGGACTTTGTCAAAAGCCTTTTGAAAGTCAAGGTAAACAATATCGACTGGGTCCCCTTTATCTATGTGTTTATTTACACCCTCAAAGAATTCTATCAAGTTAGTAAGACATGATTTGCCTTTGCAGAAACCATGTTGATTTTCCTTCAGCAATGCCTGTTCTTCTATGTGCTTCTAAATTATATCTTTAATAATGATTTCAATCACTTTGCCTGGAACTGAGGTTAGACTAACTGGCCTATAATTTCCTGGATCACCCCTGGATCCTTTCTTGAAGATCGTAGTTACATTTGCCTCCCTCCAGTCCTCGGGTACAGTGCCTGATCTTAGAGAAAGGTTATATATTTTGGCTAGAATTTCAGCAATTTCACACTTGAGTTCCTTAAGAACTCTGGGGTGGATGCCATCTGGCCCTGGTGATTTGTTGACATTTAGTTTAGTAAGGCATGTGAGAACATCTTCCTTGTTTATCTCTATCTGGTTTAATTCATTTAATTCCCTCCCTGAAAAACTGACTCAGCTGCAGGCATATATTGTCTGTCCTCCTGTGTGAAAACGGAGGCAAAGAAGTCATTTAGCCGCTCAGCAATCTCCTTGTCTTCACTTATTGTCCCTTTCTTACCATTTTCGTCAAGTGGCCCAACTGCTTTTCTAGTTGGGTTTCTGCTTCTGATGTACTTAAAGAAGTTTTTGTTATTTTTTTAATGTTCTTAGCTATATGTGCCTCAAAATCTCTCTTGGCTTTCCTGACGGTTGCTTTGCATTTAGTTTGCCAGAGCTTGTGTTCCTTTCTGTTCTCAGTAGGAAAAGCCTTCCATTTCTTAAATGAGTTTTTCTTCTTTCCAATCACATCTTTTATTTCATTTGTAAGCCATACCGATGTCCTCTTGGATTTTCCCGGCCTCTTTCTTATTTTAGGAATGCATTTTAGTTCGGCTTGTTTTAAAGTATTTTTAAACAGTTTCCAAACATTTTGGAGAGATTTGATTTTTTTACTGTTCCTTTTAGTTTGTTCTTTACTATTTTTCTCATTTTGGTGAAATTCCCTTTGTGAAAATTTATGGTCTCTGTGTTAGTTTTCACTGACAGTTTGCTATCCAAACTTAAGTTGAAGGTTATTGTGTTGTGGTCACTGGTACCTATGGGCTCAGTTACAAGGACATCTTGAACGAGATCTTGTTCATTAGTTAGCACCAAGTCCAGGATCCCCTTTCCCCTGGTTGGTTCTATGACCATCTGCTCAAGGGAATAATCAGCTAGCATGTCGAGGAACCTTGTCTCTCTTTCATGCGTAGAACAAGAATTTAGCCAATCTATTCGTGGATAGTTGAACTCCCCCATTATGACTAATTTATTGCTTTTTGAGGCCTGTTTAATTTCATTTTCCAGATAGCAGTCTGCCTCTGGAGTTTGGTTGGGAGGGCGATAGCAGATACCTAATGCTAGATTAGTTTTTTGTCCTGGGACTTTTACCCACAATGTTTCTGTAGGTGAGTTTGTAGGTGAGTTTGAATTTTCTTGAAATTCTAATTCATGAGATTCTAGCTCTTCATTTATGTACAAGGCCACACCGCCACCATTTCCCCCTCTGTACAGTTTATAACCTGGAATTTTTGTGTCCCAATTGTTTTCCTCTGTCCACCAGGTTTCTGTTATGCCAATAATATCAATATTTTTTCTTTTGCCAAACATTCCAACTCCCTATTTTTGTTCGAAGGCTTCTAGCGTTTGCGTACAGACATTTATATTTATTGCTCTGATGCCCTTTCAACTTTGGCTGTTTATGAGAATTTGTAGAAGGCCTACCATGTCCTACCTCTTGACTACTTTCTATCTTTTCTGTTGACTCAGCCATTTGTGCGTAAATTTCATCCTCCATACTTGGCGTTTCACCCTCTCGAACTGAAGCTGCCCAGCTCCTGTCGACTTTCCCCTAGGAATCAGTTTAAAAGCTGCTCTGAAGCCTTTTAAATATTAATTGCCAGCAGTCTGGTTCCATTTTCGTTCAAGTGTAACCCGTCCCTTTTGTAAAGGTTTGGCTTTCCCAAAAATGTCCCCCAGTTCCTAACAAATCCCTTCCTCTCGACACCACTGCCTCATCCACGCATTGAAGCTCCTGAGCTCTGCTTGTCTGGCTGTCCCTGCGCGTGGAACCAGTAGAATTTCCGAGAATGCTACCTTTGAGGTCCTGGACCTTAATCTTCTACCTAGCAACCTAAATTTGGCTTCCAGGACCATCCATTTGGCCTTCCCAATGTCATTGGTACCGACGTGTACCACGACTGCTGGCTCCACCCCGGCACTATCCATAGATATGGATATCATATCTATGGATAACATGGACATCCAGTACCTCCTTCTTTTCTTTTGTTGACAGACTGATGAGGATGTGTCTGGCAGCTAGATAGGGGAGAAAGAGTATGTTCAGGAGCCTTGTACAATGTGTCAGTATAAAGCCAATTGGGAGATGGGTCTCAGCAGGTGTTAAGAATACCCAGGCCTGATACCAGCTATGTCTCTTGTTTTTCTTGCAATTTCGGCTAGGTGCCCACAGGCTATGGCTCTGTCCTCTCCTGCATTTGATCACAGTACATAGGCAAGTGAATGAGCATGTGAGTTGGAACATCTAGAGGCAACATTTTATCTTATTAATGATATGCCATGGCCCCCTCCAGATGTTTTTGAAGCTCATCTGCTTTTCCAAGCCAACAAGAAATTGTTAGGAATAATAGGTTGATTCTGATGCTTATTCTGCAGAGTGAAATAATATTGCATTGAGAAACAAGGGTGTTCTGCTTCAACTATTGCTACATCAATAGCTAGAGTGCTACAAGAAAATAACCAAATAAAATGCAGTCTCCATTAAAATACAATTGACATTATACCTTCCAATATTTCACACATGAAAACTGAAACGTGGAGAAACAACAGCAGGTTGTGGTTGAGATGGCAATTGTTATTAATAAGCTTGAATACATAAGTTAGGAAAAGTTTGGTTTTGCCTGGGAAGGTTCATTACTTCCCCCTTTCATCTCCTTTGAACTGTGTTCTGTGGTTTGTGTAATCACCATCAGACTGATTACAGGATTTCCTGTGTAATCATCTGCATAATGAAACCACCTTCAATACCAGTTTGAAACTGCATTAAATAGTCAGTGTATATGGATAAGACAGCCACTGTTGGTCTACTTGCTCACATAATTCAATAGTAAGGATTTCAAAGATTCTGACATCAAATACATGACTGTAAGACCCCTTCCACACTGCCCCTATATCCCAAGATCTGATCCCAGATTGTCTTCGTATCCCACATTATCTGGCAGTGGAGACTCATATAATCCAGTTTAAAGCAGATAATCTAGGATCAGATCCTGGACTATAGGGCAGCGTAGAAGTTCTAATGCAATCCAAACCTTGCCCCAATCATGCCTTAGTAAGATTAAAGACTTAGAAAAGAGATAGTTGGGGACTGATATCTTCCCCTTACCTAATTGTCAGTCTTGGGGCCAAAAACAATGGTGGTGTTGAGGATAGTATTGACAGTAGTGGGATTTTCTTCTGTCTTCCCTAATCCCGTCTTGAAAGAGCTCACCAGCAAACCTTCGGCTTAAGACAATGAGCATGGATATGACTAGATGGCGAATGTGATGGGAAAGGATTGCACCAAAGCACAAGTGAAGAATGCTCATTTCACCTTACAGGGGAAAAAACATCCCTGAGATGTTAGTTTTCTGTCTATAATGGCATGTTTGTGCCCAGAAGGGTATTCATGAGTTCAGCCTGACTTAGTTCAGGAAAGGAAAGGTGTAAACAACTTGACAAAATCACCTTGGCCGCAATGCTTCAGACCAGCCACAGATTTTGTGGCTCATGTAGATGGGCCCTAAGTAAGACAGTAAGCATTCTATCAATCCATAGTTGCTTTAGGTGAATGAGCTCCATGCACATTTTTGCAATTGAATAGAAGTCCTATTTTCAGCATGTTGAAGTACTTCTAATAAGCCACTATGCCTTTCTTTCTGGAGGATGTGATGGCTTAAAACTAGAAACAATATCAGTTGCAACTGTATACTCTGCTGTGCTCTAAATATATGACATGTAAAGAGTATTCTCCTTTAATCCAAACTGACAAAGCTTCATTTAAAATTTCATTTGAAATTAATTGTGTAAATCATTGGCGAGGTTATTTTATTAGTATCAGTAAGCATTTGGCCCATGAATTTGATTACTGAATTAATAAGATTGTTCTTATTTATTCATTCATGCTGTCATCCCTGAATTCTAAGCATCAGGGAGGGAAATTGCACATGAGTTTTATTTCTCCGTGAGTACAAGCATCTCTTCCCCACCTGGATTGATTTAAACATGTTGCTGGATAAGTGAGAGGAAACAACACGTGTCGAGTGAACTAAATATATTTAAGCTGCACTAAAACTATACTCACACATATACTGTGTAACACTGCACTGTTATGCTAATGCTGCATTTAATACATTTAAGCTGATTTAAACTAAGAGCTGTAGCATAGCATTGACAAGCGAATACCCCCAAATACATCAGCTGAAATGCCGTATTAAATAGCAAGTGAATACAATTCACTTTACCTTACATGTTGTTATTAACTTTATCTCTGTTGATAGATGGGATCAAATGCACTCTGGCATCTTTGTTGGGGTGGGGGGCATAGTGTCCATTTTCTAGGAAATCCTCACTCAAGATGAAATAGGAATTAAGGTGTTTCTAGGCTCAACTCATGGACAACCCCTTGTCTTGGATTATAAAGAGACGGACTCTGAACTAGTTGAGTACCCTACTCC
This sequence comes from Anolis apletophallus, assembly GCA_030556195.1. Classification (NCBI taxonomy): domain Eukaryota; kingdom Metazoa; phylum Chordata; class Lepidosauria; order Squamata; family Anolidae; genus Anolis; species Anolis apletophallus. Next base: position 113,361,629 of record JARBWK010000004.1, read on the forward strand.
TGATACAGTGAGAAGAGGTAGATGGATTCCCTATAAGTTCATGATTTAATTCATTCACTTTTCTTTCTCATTCACTGATGAAAATGAAAGGATTGTGCATAGGTGGTGGCTGGAGTCATGTTTGTGATGACTGCAAGGTCAAAGTTTGTGCCGAGGCTTTAGCACAGCTGGTAAATTACCAGCAATGATAGGATCTGCCAACCAAAAGGTTGCAAGTTCGAAGCCCCGGGTCGGCGTGAGCACCCAACTGTCAGCTCTGCTTACTGTTTAACTAAGCACTTCGAAAACAGCTTATAGCTGTGATTAGATAAATTAGGTACTGCTAATGCGGGGTAGGTATTTTGACACCATAAAAGAAAAAAAAGATCAAAGAATGCCAGTGACCAAAAGTAAGAAGGAAGTCCTGATGGCTCTTTGTCATAGAGGGTGGAGTGACAGTGCCCCCCTGTGGCTGGCAACTTCCAGAGGCACCGACAAGTTGGATGTCCAACTGGATGTCAGGACAACACAATACACCTCCTTTCTGTTCTGTCTGTCTTTGTCCTATTCAAAAATGGCATTGAATGTTTGCCGTGTATGTGCAATCCACCCTGAATCCCCTTTGGGGTGAGAAGGGCGGAATATAAATAAAGTGTTGTTGTTATTATTAATGTGATGTATTGTTGTCAATACTGATAATAGCTATTGCAGTGTTATACTTGTACCTCTGCTAATGATGCACCCTTAAAAATGCAAGCTCTCACATATGGTTGAGCAGGGTTTTTTCTGTTTTGTAATTTGAAGTGCTATTAACCTCAGTGAATTATGGCAACTACAAGAAAAGAGAAGGACTCAACCCATCATTGGTTTTTACATACTAACCATATAGTAAAAGATTGTGGCAGAAAGGAGCTAATTTGATATCAAAGAATGGTAACATTTTAAATTAATGCAGGGTCAATGACTAGTTGACATGACTCCTGTGGAATCTCAACTGCTACATAGGAGTTAAGATGCACCACAATATAAGTTTCAGGAAACATGAACAGGAAACTGCAATTCACTCTTGTTTCCTGGTTGTGGGTATTTAGATACTATGAGGACAGAATACTGGCCTTGCAGGACACACACAGTTACAGCTTCACTTTTTTTTTGCAAGACTTGGGCAATTCCTTTCAAATTGTAACACACATTTGAATAGCCTTACAATCACACAGAACAAACTGGAATCAGTGATAGAACAATTGGAACATTAGACTTAGTCCTAGTTTATCCAAGTCCATACCCCTCCTCACACAACCTCACAACTGCATGATGTATTGTAGTGTACTTTCTTATCTTAATCTACCTCACAGAATTGCTTTGAGGATAAGACAAAACTAATCTTGCTGTAATCTACCTTAGTCTCCTTCACAACAAATACAAAATTTCATTTTTTTTCTTGATCTCATTGTCAAAAGTGTTATAAAATTCCATATCTTCTGAACAACTCTGATGCATCCTTTTGTGGGATTGTTGCAAATTTTATTCTTGAGATTAGTAACTTTTACGTATGTTTCCCTCTTTATCTGTGACTTCCTCTTGTTATATATGCCTGGGTTACGATTTTGTTGTATGCCAATAAAGACTGTGTGAGCGTCCTCACAACAAGATATTGTAGTATACTATTACTGAGGAAAAAGAAGTGTGTGTGCATATGGAGGGTGGGTAGACAGAAAGACAGATAGACAGACAGACAGATAGTTTGATAAATAGATATCAGTGTGGACAAATTGTAACACAGGAATGGAATGAAACCTAAATCTTAAGTGTTTGGAACTAGTGTATAAAGCCCAGTGAATTATTTCAAACCCATTTATAACTTCTATGATTAGAAGTGTTTTTGTAACATATTTTGGGCTGAAGAGAAACCCTACTCGAAGGTAATGTGATCAAGCATGCAAATGTAAACCATTCCCATGACCTAAATCAAACAGTGTGATAGGTGAAAGACTAAAGCCCCATCTAGACTGCCATATAATAAAGTTTCAGAATGCAGTTTAACTGCATTGAACTGCATTATATGGCAGTGCTAACTCACATAATCCAGTTCAATGCAGTTAAACTGCATTATATGGCAGTGTAGATGGGGCCTAAGATTCTTCTCAGCCCAGCAGCCAAACTAGGTAATGTGAGTAATTTTTCCCCACAGTTCACACACACAGAATATAAAAACGCTAAAAGACGAATACAGAAGATAAGGCCTATATAATGCTCCCTTCACCACTCTCTTCTACACTTTTTGGAATAGTTTTTGCACAAGAGGCCACAAGCATAATGAAGTTCAAAGCAGACTTACAATTCTCATTTGAACATTGGGAAATGGGTTATGTTCAACATCTTTATTAATACTTATATGAAGGGTTAGAAGGCACGATTATCAAGTTTGCACATGACACCAAATTGGGAGGGATAGCCAATACTCCAGAAGACAGGAGCAGAATTCAAAACGATCTTGACAGATTAGAGAAATGGGCCAAAACTTAACAAAATGAAGTTCAACAGTGACAAATGCAAGATACTCCACTTAGGCAGAAGAAATGAATTGCAAAGCTATAGAAGGGGATGCGTGACTCGAGAACAGTACATGTGAAATAGATCTTTGGGTCCTCGTGGACAACAAGTTAAACATGAGCCAACAATGTGATGCGGTGGCAAAAAAAAGCCAATGGGATTTTGGCCTGCATCAATAGGAGTATAGTGTCTAGGTCCAGGGAAGTCATGCTACCCCTCTATTCTGCCTTGGTTAGACCACACCTAGAATATTGTGTCCAATTCTGGGCACCACAATTGAAGAGAGATATTGACAAGCTGGAATGTGTCCAGAGGAGGGCGACTAAAATGATCAAGGGTCTGGAGAACAAGCCCTATGAGGAGCTGCTTAAAGAGCTGGGCATGTTTAGCCTGAAGAAGAGAAGGCTGAGAGGAGATATGATAGCCATGTATAAATATGTGAGAGGAAGTCATAGGGAGGAGGGAGCAAGTTTGTTTTCTGCTGCCCTGGAGACTAGGATGCGGAACAATGGCTTCAAACTACAAGAGAGGAGATTCCATCTGAACATTAGGAAGAATTTCCTGACTATGAGAGCCGTTCAGCAATGGAACTCTCTGCCCCGGAGTGTGGTGGAGGCTCCTTCTTTGGAAGCTTTTAAACAGAGGCTGGATGGCCATCTGTCAGGGGTGCTTTGAATGCAATTTTCCTGCTTCTTGGCAGGGGGTTGGACTGGATGGCCCATGAGGTCTCTTCCAACTCTATGTATGAAATGGAAGTTTAATTAAAATTCACTAAAGCTAGAATTAACCAATATTGGTCAGAAAAACATTGATTAAAGTAAACCCCAGTGCATGACCATGTTTAGTTAGAACTAGAAGAGTCACTAGTAGTGCATCAATGAGTCCTTGTTGTTTGTATCTGTAGTACATAATTTGTTTGTTGTTGTGTGCCTTCAAGTTGTTTCCAACCTATGGAGATGTTAATGTGAACCTATCATGGGGAGGGAGCCTTGGAAATATTTGTTCAGAGAGGATTTGCCTTTCCTTCCTATAAGGCTAAGAGACTGATTTCGAGCAGGCCACCAAGTGGGTTTCCATGGCAGAATAGTGAATCAAACCCTTGTATCCAGAGTCCTTGTCCAACACCCAACCACTACATCATAATGACTGTCTCACATAATGTGTTTATGTAAATCTAATAGCCCAGGACACTCTGCTATAACTTAAGATTGTTCAAAGGTGAGGAACATTTGGTCTTTCATAAGTTTTTGCCTACTTCTGCTATTATCAGTGGTCATCCTGGTGGAGAGCTGATAGTCATTGCAAACTCAATCACTCTTCTGTAGGCTTGTCTCAAATACTTCCAACTACAGGATCGGTTTGTAGCCATGAAACATCTCCTCTCTCCCCCCCCCCCCCCTGCTTTCCCATATTACCATTGCTCAACTCAAATAGTAATTTAATAACACATACTATAGTTACTTTGAACAAAGGCATGAGAATGGAAACCCACATTAGGACTTCTTCCTTCCTGGTTTTATTCTTTTACAGCTGGAGAAATACAAGGCTGTTCCAAAAACAGCATATGAATCATTGTGGCTCTTCTCCTAAGCATAATACCCATGTGTGGATTTATCAGCAGACTTTCAGTTTGATAAACTGTTGGCATGTAAATATTTCCGTGAAGAAATTCCCGTCCAGCTGCTTCTGTTTACAGCTCTATCAATGGTTAACCCCATTGAATGTGCACTGTCAGGATCTCTATTATAATTACAGCATGTCTAATTGTTGATTAATTAAACAGAAGAAGAAAACGAAATCATACATATTTTTGGGAGTTTGGAGCAATGCCAAGATTTACATTTGTTGTGCAAACTGTACTATGCTAAGTTCATCTGCTTTCCTGCTCTCAACATACTCTTACTGGATTTTTATTGATCTTGTTTATTGTCTCATTGGAAACTCTCAATGTGATGCAGTATTCAGTTGAAACAAAGGACAACAAGTCTCACTTGATTTACATGAGCATGAATCCTTTTGATCCCAAGGACATCAACTTGTTATAAGCTCTTAGACATTCTTAACCGAAATCATGCTGAAGTACATGTAACCCTATGTACCTTCACGTTCATCCCTTTTGCCTTGCCCAACCAACATTTTTTTGTTATCTCTCAATCTACATTTAGGGACAGGAATATGCTGCTCTGTATTTCAGGCCCCATTTACACTGCCAGTTTGTGATCCCAGATGGTCTGCTTTGAACAGGATTATATGGCAGTGTAGACCAGGTATCCTCAAACTGCAGCCCTCCAGCTGTTTGGGCCTCCAACTCCCAGAAGCCCTAACAAGCTTGTTCAATTGTCAAGAATTCTGGGAGTTGAAGGCCCAAACACAGGCCCGGATTACCCATAAGGCCACCCTAGGCCATGGCCTAGGGTGGCAGATTTTGGGGGGCAGTGGATTCGGCCCCCCCAAAACTAATATATATATATATATTTTAAAATGCCCCCTCGCAGCACTTTCCCCCCGCCCTCTCCCGAGAGAGTCGTCATACCTCGGGAGGGGGCGGGGGAGAGCACTGCGAGGGGGCGGAGAGGAGGGAATGGCGCCCTCCCCTTGCCATCGCCCACCTGGACTGCCCCCTTGCAAAGGAAGGAGGCGGCGTCGGCAAGGAGGAGGAAGGGAAGCCCCGCCCCGCCGGCGGGCATGCATGCATGCACAGGCATGCCCGCCAGCGGGCTTCCCTTCCTCCTCCTCCTGGCCACCTCCTTCCTTTGCAAGGGGGCAGCCCAGGCGGCGAGGAGGAGGAGGGCGGGACTTCCCTTCCTCTTCCTCGCACCTTCCTTTTGGTCGTGGGAGGAGGAGGAGGAGGCGGCGGCGGAAGGGAGGAGGGGTGCCGCTGCAAGCGAGGCGGTGGTGGCGAAAGCTGCGTCAGTCGCCCCAGGGGCGGGACTTCCCTCGGCTCCTCCCTCATGCCACTTCCGTCCCTCCTCCCTTCACTGAAGGGAGGAGGGGCGGAGCCGCTGCCGGTGTGAGGGACAAAGCGCCAGGGGAAGTCCCGCCCCTAGGGTGACTGACGCTGCTTTCCCCGCCCCCGCTGCCACCAGCTTGCTCACCCGTGCCCGAAACACGAGCAAGGAGGCGACGGGGCGGGGGAAAGCCGCATCAGTCGCCCAACGGGTGGGACTTCCCCCCCGGCTCCTTGTCCCTCGCTCCGGGCCCACCCCCCGCAAGAGGCCCCGCCCCCCAGGGGGAGGCATTTAGACAGGGGGCCTAGGGCGGCACAGTCCGCTAATCCGGGCCTGCCCAAACAGCTGGAGGGGCACAGTTTGAGTCTGCCAGGTGTAGACTCATATCACTCAGTTTAAAATACTGGATTATATAGCAATGTAATCCAGCCTTGGGCTGGATCTACACTGCCTTAAATCCCAGAATCTGATCCCAGATTATCTTCTTATCATAGATTATTTGACAGTGTAGATTTACACAATCCAGTTCAAAGCAGACAGTCTGGGATCAGATCCTGGGATATAGGGCAGTGTATATCCAGCCTCAGAAGACAGTGCAAAAACAAAAAAACCTCACATTCCTCGAAACACCTTTAAGTTCTTGAATAATCAATACAAGTAGTTCCTTCCTAGTGCAGATGGCAAATATTCCACATTGTTTTAATAATGATTCTGATTCAAGTACAACCAGGAAACTTCAACAGAAGATCTTTCCAATGTAGTAAATTTGACAGAGCCAATATACTCCTACTAAATTCTCCTAAAACTGTATGTAATTGAACTGTGCTAAATTATATATATGAATTCTGTTGGTAAAGTGAATGCAGAATATGTAGTTTTAATGACTAAGTTAAAACTGCCATTCTATGTCTAACTTGTGTTCTGTTTATTTTAATATGTATTTTATAGAAATATGTGTATTCTACGGAGTGTTTTTAAATGATTGTGTGCTTAATTATGTGTTTCAGCAATGTTGTAACCCACCTTAAACATTGAGAAGTGGTGGGTTAGAAATAATAATAATAATAATAATATCATAATCTCATTCATATCTTTCATGGAAAATGTAACGACTCTCCAACACTCGGTAAGGATCACGCGTAGATTGAAGCACGGTCCAACACGATTTTATTGTAGGTACGACACATGTGAAGCAAAAGCACCGCCCCGCCACCCAAACACACCTTATATACCCTGAGCCCCTCCCTATTGCCCATGCAATGTCCAAGCAGGGTTGCACCATATCCGGGTGATTCAGCATATCCCATAGTCCAAAGGGATGTGACCTCATGGGTCCATGAGCCAGCATTATGAGTCCAATTGTCCAATGTCCAGGCTCGGAGGAGTTTGCCTCACTTCCCTCCGGAGCCTCACACACATCTGGAAGTTACGTCACTCCCACTTGACTCAGCACAGTCTCTAGGCAGCTGGAGCCAAGGTCACCAAATAACTGGGGCAAAGGTCGGTGCAATCTCATGGCAGGTTGGGAGCCTGAACTTCTCCTAAGCTCAGGTCTCCCAGCCCTGACAGAAAATATCTTCTGTGTGAATGTATTCAAATTTTTGAATCCCTGGGGAATTTATTCTTTTAAAATATGGGCTTTTTTTTTTGTTTAAATATTTTTAATCGGTTTTTTCCATACAGCATAAAACAAAGAAATAAGAAAAGAAGGAAATGAGAACTTGTGCCCGAATAAGGAAATTGGGTGTGATGAGAAAGGGGAGGAGCAAAAAGAAAGGGAAAGGGTAGGGTTGGGAAGGAAAAAGAAAAAGAGTGCAGTTAGAATGAAAAGAAATACATTGCTTCCAGTCAGGGTAGTTGGGAGCCCATAGATAATTGATGTTTTGTTTTATTTTAAGTCTTTATGATAGACGCCAATAGTAAATGCTGGAAGTGCAAGACCCAGCAGGGGACATTACTGCACTGCTGGTGGTCGTGCCCTTTGACCAAAAAGTTTTGGAAAAATATCCACTCTCATGTACAAAAGATGTTGGCAATGCAGGTAGAACTAGCCCCGGAAATATTCTTGCTCAATTTAACGCAGAGTAAATTTGATAGAAAGAAAGAGAAGATCTTTTATTTCATTACGGCAGCAGCAAGGGTCGTGGTGGCTAGGAGGTGGAAACAGGAGAAGCCCCCAACGATGGCAGAGTGGGCCACTAAACTAGTAGAGTATATAGAGATGGCTGAATTAAAAGGACTGGTAAACAATACAAATAAAAAGTGCAAGACGGACTGGCAACCTGTTAAGAGCTCCCTGAGGGCGAAGAAATTGTAGAAATCAGAGGACATTATGAATTAGGGGTGAAAGAATTACTATCATAAAGACTTAAAATATGGGTTTTTTGGTGTTGTAATGAATTATTCTTCATTTTCAAGTAATATTGTAAATAATATTATTTTTGACAGTTTAATACTGTTTTGATCTCAACTTTTTGTATGTCTTTAACCATAGCTGTTTTATTGTACAGTTGGTCTTCCTTATCCATACATTTTGTACCCACAGATTCAACCATCTACAGCAGGGGTGCTCACACTTTTTCAGCATGTGAGCTACTTATAAAACAACCAAGTCAAAATGATCTACCTACCCACTATAAAAATGTGAAACATATAACACAATATCTGCTTTGAACTGGGTTTTCTGAGTTCACACTGCCTTTCCAGGGACGACCTGGCCACGGTGATCCAAGCGACGGTCATCTCGAGACTGGACTACTGTAACGCCCTCTACGTTGACCTTCCCTTGTCGCCAATTTGGAAACTCAAGCTGGTGCAAAATGCTGCTGCTCGCTTGCTGGCGGGAACGTCGATAAGGGAGCACATCACGCCCATCCTTCGGCAATTGCACTGGCTACCTATTGAGTACCGAGTTGCCTTCAAGGTGTTGGTTTTAACCTTTAAGGCCTTGCACGGCCTAGGGCCTGCGTACCTGAGGGACCGCCTTGCCCCATATATTCCCCCGAGATCACTATGTTCGGAGGAGTTGAATTTGCTCCTGGTACCATCGGTCTGCGCCTGTCACTTGTCTACAACTAGGCAAAGAGCCTTCTCTGTGGCGGCCCCGGCGCTCTGGAACTCCCTCCCGGACGACGTCCGAGCCATTACAGAGCTCATCCCATTTCGCAGGGCCTGCAAAACCGCCCTTTTTAGACTAGCCTTTGATTAGGCAAATAAACCCAGCGTAATTTCTCCTGCATAACCAATGCCCTAGCCCAGGGGAATGCCACTGTATGTTATTTTATGTCTCGGGATATATGTTGCGTTTTTATGCTTGTGTTTTATTGTATGGCTGCATGGATGCCACATGCTAGCCTATTTTATATGCTGTTATCCGCCCCGAGCCTGCAGGGAGGAGCGGAATACAAGATAGAATAATAAATAAAATAAATAAATAAATATAATCTGATTCAAAGCAGATAACATGGGATTTTATTCAACTGTGTGGAAAGGACCTCAGATAACCCAGGGCCGGCATTGTGAGCCTGTGGGGTGGTACTGAGCCTTCCTCCCACCCTGCCTGTGATCTACCAGGACGTCCTACGCGATCTACCAGTAGATCACGATCTACCTAATGAGCACCCCTGATCTACAGTATCCACAGATTCAACTAGCTATAGATTCAACCATTCACAGCTTGAAAAATATCATCTCCCCCCCAAAACAAAAAAAAACCTAAAAAGAAAACCTTCGATTTGCCATTTTACAAAAAGGAGTATACACACTATATAGACTAGGACTTGAGCATCCATACATTTTTATATCCATGGGGTGCGGATCTAGAACCAAACCCCAGAGATATTACTGTAATACTCTACTTCAGGCCTGCACATTGGACAAGCTGACTAGCGCTTCTGGGAGTCGGAGGCCAAACAGCTGGAGACATGAAGGTTGTGCAGGCCTGCTCTACTTTGTAAGTTGCCTTGAATCCAAATTTGGGGAAAAGGTGGGATATAAATGCAGTGATGGATGGAAGATGGTGGATGAGTACCATAATGTGATAGGCTAAACAAGACCCCAAGATGTGTTGAGTTTACAGTTTCTGCTTTCCACTGCTTCAATCTGGAAAAGTTGCAACTACTAGCATATTTTACCAAAAGGATTCTGGTTCAACTCTGCACATCATGGAATATATTACAGGAAAATCCCCACCCTGAAACTGCAGAAGCTGAATTGGGGGCACACCCACACTTATGTTTGTGTGACCTTCAAAATGGGGCTGTTTCAGATTCAGGAATCAGGATTTGGGTTATCCCCCAAGTAAGGGACAGTTAAGACAATTGGACTGATTCTTAGTGGAAGCAACAGCGGCTATTTTGACAGCCATCATACGCTTCCTCAGCTCAGGCAGCTGAAAGATGCAGGATGGCCTCCCCCTCCCATCACCTCCTCCCATGCTGCAGATGTTGTCCTGTCATGACCCCTCACTTACATGCTCTCAGGCGGTCTGGCAGAACTTTTCTAGGCTACCGCCTCCAAATGCCCCAAAGACAGAGGAAAGTGGGGTGTCACATCTGTTACCGATCGTGACATGGAGGGGATCACCTTTAGGGTGCCTGCCCAGCAATGTCAAATAATGTTTAGCAGGGCTGAGCAGTAGGGATTCTCTGCTCCTGTAGATTCAGCTCATTGGCCAATGTAGAATCATCCAGGGCCTCAAACCCAATTTAACATCTCACTTGGATAAAAGCAGTGCAGATGACTTATCATAGAATGGTGGGGCAGCTTCCTCTGTTTCCCTCGGCATCTTGATGGTCATCTCACTTTTTTCTGTAATGTATTTCTTGTCTTCAGTTCCATAAGCCACATGCATTCATTGTGTGCAATTGGTAGGCTGTAGAAATGAATCCCACCATTCTGGCGCTTCTCTGTCAGCAGCAACATTTGCCCATTGAAAGTTCTGGGAGAAAACTGCTGGTGGGGTCGTTCAGAACCCTGTGAAATGCAAGTGCTGGCATGTTCCCTTGAAAGCAAGTCCCATTTGGTCCAAGTGGTCCTATTCTTTAGTAAATCTGGCTAAGATTACTATCTTGGTCTCTTTCAGGTGGGCTGTTGTGGCTCCTTTTATATTTGAAGCCTATCACCCATCCATCCCTGCTTAGATATTCCAAATATATCATTGCTTGTATTGGGAAGGGAGATTGTTTCATAAAACAAACTCTCTTTTTACCTAATTTGATAATTGGAAATCATTGATGTAAAACAAAATACTGCTCTCATCCAGGGCACTGGAAACAACTGAGCACTACAACTGTACTACTGTACTGAACATTAGTCTAATAAAATTTTACTGAAGCTTTTAATGACAAAAGCTGCTACTTCTTTTGTTACATATTCTTACAGACCCCCAACACACTGACCCACCACCCAATGTTTGAATGTCAGGAACTACAGAATACCATAAGGCGAGTGTAACTCTTGTTTGAGTGTATTATTGATTACATCTAACATTCATAATGTCACTTGAAAATATTTAACCGAATGATTCATTCACTTTACACATAATCAGCTTGTGAGTTTTATGACTAAGTATGACACAATGAATAATACATTCAGTCACCAGAGTCTGATATATTTATCTTTCTCAAGTACATTAACAGAAATGAAACATTGTCCGATAACATGTTGGAGGACTTGCTGGGAAATAACGTTGGCCTGCTATGTAGGAAATGGCTTTATTTAGAAAACAATTAAACTGGAAAGCATCTCACAACTGAGCTTTATCTATCTATCTATCTATCTATCTATCTATCTATCTAGTATATTTACATTCTCATTGTTCTGCAAAGATCTATATATATTGAGACCCATACCACTGTAATGCCCCATCAAGCATGTATATTACATCAAGTCCATATTGTCAACAACTCTTGTCTAAGAACTTGAGAGTGTAGTAATGGAGGGGTATGTGTGCCATGTTTTACATTCTATTCTAGTAATGCCGACCAGTGGATTCTGAGATATATAGTCCTGAAACATTTCACTTCTGCTCTTGCTTCTTTGGGCAGCTTGGTCAAATGCCTCTGGGAAAACCAACAATCCAGTCGTGAAGTCAATAGGTGATCCTTCCCACCAGCTATCATTATGAGAATTCCATTCCTTTACTTACGTAGTATGCATCTATCCTGCCTCCCAACCTTATCCGTAAAGAAATTATACAGGGAAAAGCTAGATATCTTGGCTGCTAAGCAGGACCTGAAGGCCTCAGCCCTCTCCAGAACATGGAATTCATTTAGGAACATGGTACCTGTGAATTGGAGGTTTCATGGAGTTGTCAGGTCTAGTGGCAGTGTGTTTTCTATGCAACAGTATACCCAAAATTTTTGGACCGGAACCAGGGAGGGTTTATCAACTGAATACACATTCTGTGCAGAAAATACATTTTCTTCCCGGAAATAATGCCCCCCCCCCCCGCCCCAAATAGTCCCAAAAATGTCAAAATTGCTCAGAAATCCCTGAATTGTCACAAGGCACGAAGGAAATGGCGACAATTACATGATCTTACATGGGAAAATAAAATATTGAAGATTTACATTCTTGCAATATAACAGAGCACATTGTGACAATGTCACATTGCTATGCATTAACATTGTTACAATATTGTTGCAGCGATGTCTTCCTGGGTTACAGACCCTTTCTCCCCACCTCCCTCGCCACCCAGACTCTTTTTCTTGCCGCCCATATCGTTCCCCCGCCTTCTTTGCTTCCAAAACCCTATTTCCCTCCCACCACTCAGGGGGTGTTTTGATTATGCTTTTCCTGCTTGGCAGAAGGGGGTTGGACTGGATGGCCCCTGGGTTACTCCTATTGCTATTATTATGACTACTGCTATTACTACAGAGGCTAGATTGCCATCTGTCGGGGCACTTTCTAAAACACAATGCAACCATTGTATCCAAAAGTTTGCCCATGCCTGATATATATAAAATATATTTTACATAATGAATAATATATAAACATTTCTTGGGGCTCCATGAGAAACATTTGCTTCAAAAAAGGCCCTATGGCTGATAAAAAGTTTGAGAACCCCTGGTCTAGAGGAATAAGCTGGTGAAATGGCTCACATTGCATGTCAAAGGCCAGAACCAGAGCCTGCCTTTTTCTTCTTCTAAACCTGGAAGTTCTTATAACTGCTTGGAGAGAGTGAACATTTTCCCTCACGACACACCATTAAACATGTAATAAAACTCTTCCATGCCTCCAATATCCTAGATTATCTGGCAGTGAACACTCATATAATCCAGTTCAAAACAGATAATCTGGGATCAGATCATGGGATATGGGGCAGTGTCGATCTATTCTGAGGCCTCTTCTACATTGCCATATAATCCAGGTTATCAAAGCAGACGATCCAGATTATCTGATTTGAACCGGATTATATGAGTATACATTGCCATATAATCCAGTATAAAGCAGATAATCTGGATTTTGTGCATGTGGCAGGGTTCAGGTTGCATTGTAGTAAGTAGCTTGTGGTTTGCCGCTGTGAGGACCTTCTCACAATGACACCAGAGAGACTCTCAAGTGGCCAGCTTCTGGTCAAAGGACATTTAGCATAATGCCAAGTTCTTTTTTAAACTTTGTGTTTTCAAATGCATTTGAACTGTACCCTCAACTCATTTCTGACACAATAAATAAATAAATCTGCATTTTATATGGCAGTATGGACCTTTCTAACCTTTCCTGTCCTTTAGGAAAAAGGTAAAGATGTGGCTTTGGGACCATGCAGTTAAATACAAAGTCGAAGACGGAGATCCTATGGCTGGGTTGCCCTGGACTGGGTGGATGCCGGCTGCCTACCCTGGACGACGAGCCTTTAAGCCCGTCGTCCTCTGTAAAAAGCCTGGGGGTCCATTTGGACTAACTGCTATCGATGGAGCTGCAGATCTCCACGGTATGCAAGACCGCATTTTTCCACCTGCGACAGGCTAGGCGGCTGGCTCCCTATCTGTCCAGAAGCGACCTGGCTACGGTGATCCAGGCAACGGTCATCTCGAGACTGGATTACTGTAATGCCCTCTACATTGGCCTTCCCTTGACAGCAATCCGGAAACTCAAGCTGGTGCAGAATGCTGCGGCTCGACTACTGGTGGGAGCATCGGTACGGGAGCATATAACACCTATTCTACAGCAACTGCACTGGCTACCAATCTAGTACCGGATCATTTTCAAGGTGCTGGTTTTGACCTTCAAGGCCTTGTATGGTCTAGGGCTGGTGTACCTGAGGGACCGCCTCACCCCATATGTTCCCACGAGATCACTACATTCAGAAGAACAGAACCTCTTAGTAGTCCCCTCGATCCAATCCTGTCGGCTGTCGACAACACGATCGAGAGCCTTCTTTGTGGCAGCACCATCCTCATGGAATTCCATAAGGAGCTGGGCCCATTCAGGAGAGCTTGCAAGACAGCTCTGTTTAGGCAGGCCTTCAACCTTGTCGGCCCTTGAGCCAATGCTTTGTAGAATTTAACTGTAGTTGCTATTGTAGAATGCTGTTTTCGTGTAGCGATGTTTTTATGCTTTTGCTGTGTTGTATTAATGAATTTATGACTATGTTGTTGTTTTTATGTAAACCGCCCCGAGCTGGTGGAAGGAGCGGTATACAAGAACGAATAATAAATAAATAAATAAAATAAATAAATATTGGCAGCAGGTGGAAAATAAAATGATGACTATGGAAACGGACTGCGGATTGACTGGGACAACCTCTAAATATGGAACTAGGATTACGTATTTTAATTACTGATATTTCATTGTTTTAATCTATTTTATTGTATTTATGATGTTTTGATGTTTTATTCTCTGTATATGCGGCATCAAATTGTTGCCTTTTTGTCATCCACCCTGAGTCCCCCTTTGGGGGTAGAGAAGGGCAGGTTATAAATAATTGAAATTATAATAATAGCAAACTTAGCCCCCTTCTACAGTGCCATATAAAATCCAGATTGTTTGCTTTGTACTGGATTATATGGCAGTGTAAACTCATATAATCCAGTTCAAAACAGAGAATGTGGATTATCTGATTTGATAATCTGAATCATATGGCAGTATAGAAGAGGCCAGAGAAGTTCATATTCATCCATATCCTATGTGCCCAATTTGGTTCCTCCATAAAAGCAGAGAAATGGTGAGACAGATGAAGAAGCACTACAACATTTCCTTATCTCCAACCTTTTTCAGTGCACTTACTGGTGAACACAAATAGGCTTAGGAAGTTATTTGCAGCAGTGCATTGCATCTAAGTATACTGTGAATGCAGACAGGGAGTGGGGAGTGGGATTTGCCCTTATTTACTCATTCATACCAAATTATTATCAGCCACATTATTATTTTTTGCTTAATCTTAAGCAATTTGCTTTTATGCAAAACTGGTTCTGCATTATTGAACAGAGAGTCTCATCTTGATTATTTGTGGCTGGTTTGCTGTAAGTACAATCCACCCTGACTGTAAGTCCACCCGTGGGAGCCAAACAATTTGGTTGTTATTATAATGATGTGGGGCTTGTCATAATGTGGTTAGAGTGGTGTCTAAGGGGAAAGGGAGGTGAGCCAGCAGCCTCTGCTAAAGGTTCGTGCTCCTGGCTCTCTTACAGGCCGTGCGGCGGAAGCTCTGCAAAAGCACTGCAGCCTTGCCTTTCTTTTCAACGCCAGTCTTCAAGGAGGAAAGTATCTTCCCATGGACTGCTTTGATCCTAATAAGAGTGCACGTCCAGAACAGGAAAAAACACTGTATCTGTTCCTTCAGGCAATTTGTTCAGAGCACAATTCACAACTGATGAATACTTGGTGACACTGAATGGTCCAATGAAGATTGGTGCTAATGTTGCAGTCATGTTCTCATTTGCATATGTGCATGCCTGCTGATGGTGGCCGCTTGTCCCCCCCACCCCCACCCCTTTTTTTCTTAAAAAAAACCAATAACTCCTCTCTAACCAGGTCAGGAGCATTTGCAAATCTATTTCTATTTCTGTGGGCATGAGGCATGGATTGTGCTCTGACTGTCAATTTGCTTCTGCAAGAGGATTGTGAGATGCTAGTATGTTTTAGAAATCAAATTAGGAGTATAAAATGTAGAAAATACCATCATGTGGTAACTTTTTCCCACCCGTTTAACCACCAGCAGCCAATGCCATGCAGTGGAAGCATGCAATGTCACATCTCACATTTTACTGGGAGGTGAAAGAATAAAGAGGCAGGGCTGTTGCTGCCAATGGTAATCACAAGTTTCTATTAATGTCTAGCCCTGATTCAGGGGTACTTTTAAATATCAGACTTGGGCTGTATCTACATTGCCATATAATGCAGTTTCTGAATGTGGATTGAACTGGATTATATGGCAGTGTAGACTCATATAATCCAGTCCAATACAGTTCATCCACATTCTGAAACTGAATTATATGGCAGTGTAGATACAGCCCAAGTTTATTTAAAAAGGTACCCCTGAATCAGGGCTAGACATTAATAGAAATGTGTGGCTTCTTATAAAACTTTTCCCACTTGCAACATCTTCCTGCCCTGCCCAAGAAATTTTTATGTGACCCCAGGTATATAGGCATATAAAATAAGTATTAAAACCGCAAATTTGCTGATAAAAAACACAATTTGCAAGGCTTTCTGTTTATTACCAATACTTTAATACAATTTTGAAGAACTAGATTTTTGTTTTTTTTAAAATTAAATTAGTAGACAAAGGTCTTCCAATCCCCCAGCTTTAAACTACGCTGTTTTGCACTATCCCAGGCCCAGTCCTCTTTTTACCCTGATCATGTTGATCATGTTCATCTTAAGGACCCCCCGGTAGTACAGTGGGTTAAAGCACTGAGCTGCTGAACTTGCTGACTGAAAAGTCACAGGTTCAAATCCAGGGAGTGGCGTGGGCTCCCAGTGTTAGTTCCAGTTTCTGCCAACCAACAGTTCGAAAACATGCAAATGTTAGTAGATCAACAGGTACCACTCCGGCAGGGAGGTAACAGTACCCCATGAAATCATACTGGTCACATGATCTTGGAGGTGTCTATGGACAATGCTGGCTCTTCAGCTTAGAAATTGAGATGAGCACCAATCCCCAGAGCTGGACTTAATGACAGAGGAAAACCTTTACCTTTACTATGCTCATCTTAGTATTTCTGGTTATTGGTTTTTGTTGTGTATTGTTTGAGTGAGTTTTAATGTTGCTGTTTTATACCCTTATGTTTTATTTAATTGTTATGCTTTGTTATGCTTTAATTTTAATTGTGTTTTTTGGTTTTAAATGGATTGCTTTGCTTTGATGTTCCGTGGACATTTTGTCCCATATGTAAGTCACCCCGAGTCCCTTTGGGGAGATGGAGGCAGGGTATAAAAATAAAGTTATTATTATTATTATTATTATTATTATTATTAAAGGTCACCACTTATGTTAGAAAGGACTGTTTTAAAAGGCCCACAAAAATTCCTTAAAACTGTTAATACCCCAGAACGGTTTCTAAACAAAAGAAAATAGATTATTAATAATAATAATCTTTCTTTATACCCTGCCACCATCTCCCCAATGGGGACTTGGAGCGGCTTACATGAGACCAAGCCCAGCAACGCAATACAATAAATAAAAATAAAACGGAAACAACAAAATCAATTACAAAAACATAAACTATAAGAATACAACAACCAATAAAATTACTTTAAAATCATTCGTAAAAACAGAACCATGAGCGGGCTGCATGTACAGATTAAAATAGTAAAGATAAAAGGGGGGGGGGGGTGAGATAGCTGTGGAACAGATTATTTATAAGGGAAGAACTCTTCCAGGTGAATATATCCTGAATTTACAGTCTACTCAGTTATCCTGACAATTAGCTTTAGTTGATTAATTTACTGATTATGATCATTCAAATATAAATTCTAAATATATATGCATCCTTCTCGGAGAGTATTATTTAAGTAATAAATTGCACATTACAGATTTCAATACCAATTCATATAACAAAGTGAGAAACAGAGATGAAAATTTTTCTATCTTTACTCTTCTTTTTCTGCCCTCTTCATTTCCTACCTTCTCTTCCTTTTTCATGCCTTTGATGGTCTTTCCTTGATATATTTTTCAATAATGACACTTTGGGGAGCAATTCTATAGGGAATGAGATTGATCACCCATTCATATATGTGCTGATATGCTGTTTAATGCTAAGCTGGCGAACCATGAGCTGTCATCAGGGAGGGCATCAAGCTAACAGAGTGTGTCATGCGGCTCCCTCTTCAATACACCCCGCAACCACTATCGTTTTTAAGAACCTGTGAGCTCCTGATGAAAGAAGTCATTGATGATCCTTTTGTTAAGATACCAAGAAATCCTTAGAGGCAGACTTGGAACAGATTCACAATTTACTGTGGTTATGACCACGTTTTCAGTCTTCCTCAAGTTAATGTGCATTGTGTGAGATGTTACATTATTCTTCTATCTGGAATCCACTACCAATCAATTTAATTGTGTCAGTGTAGAATCTAGTGTTATGATGTAAAGAAGAAAAGCTTCGCTGCGTTCTATCACTCATTAACATTCAAATCACTTTGCTTTACAGCAGCTAAGAAGTGCTTCACTAAATCCTCATACTCAGTTTTTTGAGATGACCATTTAAACATGAAGTTCCTACCAAAGCCTGCTTGCTGTCCTACGTTCTTGTTACATTCCCATGGAACATGGAAGACCTCTATTGGTGCCATAGTTTTAGAAACATATGGAACCACTGAAGTAATGATCGTCCCAACAGGTCCCATGTCCAATCGGAAACCTGAAGCATGCCAACAGAAATTGATTTGTAACAGGTACCTTATTAGAAGCAAACATCAAAAAAATGGAGCTAGAATCAATGTTGAAACAAAAATTTGTCTTGTAAGCAATCCTGAGTGAAATGTGTTGACACAGCATCACATTCTGTTGCCCCGTTTTTGCATGCTTTTCAAAGCGCAGCCATCTCGATCTGCGAGAGATGAATAATTGACTGATCACTGCATAATTCAACATACTGTTGTAAAAATTCAAGGTCTGGCAAATTTGAAGCTTTCCTTCTTTATTGAGACTGAGGTTAAAGTTTCAATCAACCTTGAAGAAACATTTAAATAGCACAAGGATGCATGATTTATTAAAGTGCATATTATTCTTCCTCATCTTCCCTCCTTCTTCATTAAGCTACCTTACATAATGTTTTCATGGAGTTTATAAAGTACACCTGGAAAGTAGTTTAGCTTTACTTCTAAAGGGAACATTAAGAAAGAAAATAAAATAAAAGATAGCATCAATGAATGGGCATTGCTTTTGGAAACAGAAGCCCATGGTGGAGGAGAAAGATTGGAAAGCTAACAAACTTTATTCCACCATGCCCCCAAATCAACTTGGACATTTTCCCCAACAGAAGCTCCATGAAATGCAGGCAGAGTGTATAAGAGCAAAGTCATTCCAACACATTTCAGTGACTTCCCATTTATACCAATAGGGCTTCCTTAGGAGATTATTTGTAATAGATTAAATTATGGTGTTACAAAGTACTCACACATTTCATTCTGAACTTCTTGAACAGTCCTTGAGGACACTTACTTTCTGCACAGCTGACAACAATAGCAGGTGCTATCCAACAATTAATGCCCTACAGGATATCTTGATTTTTGTTACGTTACCTATCACTGTCACTTCAAAATGATGTTCTTGGAAAAGACATCTATGGCGGCAGCACTTTCAAGAAAGCAGCAGTCAATAGACAAGGATCCTGATGAAAAGATTTGATTCAACCCATTTGCATTCTGTTGTCCAAATGTATTAGAGGTTGCTTCTTTACAGCATTCCTTCAAAATGTCTGGTTCAGTTTTTAAGGTATGGCAGAGACAATAGTATTCTTGAACTCTGCTTCTCAGTATCCAAAAGCAAGCACGGTAATTTCTGAAGCATAAACTAACTCAGGGGTGGGTATAGAGGGGACCTCAGGTATTGCTGAACTACGCCCCTGAAAAGCAATAGTCAGACTAGTCAATGCTGAGGAATGCTAGAAGTTATAGTTCTATAACATCAGGAAGACCACAAACATCCAGCCCACGGGATAGTCTAAATCTAAATTTTAGGACCAACTAGATAGATGCAATTAATCAATTGCTGAAAAGCAAAACAAATTTATGTAAATCACTGTGATTCAGTGGGTGTACTATCACTATGATGTGTCCAAAAATCAAATGGATGGGATGATTTCCCCATCCCATGAGAAAGAAACTGCTTGAAATGCATCTAGAGACAGGAAAAGTTTACTCCCACCCAGTTTCAAAACTGACGGGGAGTTGACAGGTTCCAGGCAGAAACCCACAGACTTTAGCTGAAACCTGATGTGCATTGTGGGATGGGACATGCATGTTCCCATGAGGAACTACAACATGCTTCCAAAGACCATCTGATGAGGTCCATAGTCAGGTTTGGCAATTAGATTTAGGTTAATATGTTTATTTAAGCTGTCTTGGATCTCACTTTAAGAGAAAAGTGGGATATAAATTCAACAAACAAACAAACAAATAGTATTAAAATACATAAGACAGAAAATATGCACTCTTGGGGAATTATTAACTGCTATTTGGTATTTTCCCTCCCCAGGTTTTTTAGACAGTGCTTCTGACTTTCAAGACATGTGATGTGTTAGAACAGATTTTCCCACAAGTTTTTTTTAATACTTAGTTCTTAAAACCTGTGTGAATCTTGCCTTTTCATTAGTAGATTAGGGAATATATTTTGAAACTACCTGTTTGCTTTTTAAAAAATTCCAAGTGATAGGCAGGAACATCAAGACCCACTCCATGCTAGGAATAGCTACGAAGTTGGTTAGAGCAGATGGGAAGCATTTCATTTCAGTTCAATTTTGGGATGCAAAAAACTTGCAGTTTTCAAAAAATTCAAATTGTAGACAAAATGCAACTAATAGATACTTTTATGCTTACCACCAGTAACCTGATATTGAGGAAATGCTATTCCCGCCCCCAGGCAAAATGCTTAGTGTGATCCAGAAATGGGGGGAGCATCTACACTAGAATTAAGGTGGTTTTACCCCACTTTAATTGCCTGACTCAATGTAATGAAATCATGGAAAATGTAGTCTATTTGATAAAAAACGCAAAAGTTGTAAAAAACAACTACTACCATGATTACATACGATTGAGCATGGTAGGTAAAATGGGGTCAAATTGCATTAATTCCACAGTGCAGTTGCATCCAAAGAAAGATATCCGGAAGGCTTCCAAAGAAAGAAATGTTTGCCTAGCAGGGCTGTACTGGGTGACTTTATTTGCATTTACAATATTCATGTTCGAGTCACAAAAAAGAAAGCAAAATTTCTAAATACTTTGCTGTTACTATCTTAAAAGTGTTTGTCACAGAATTAAACAGAGGGCAGATGACCCTGTATTTAATCCTAAAGCACATCTAGGATCTAAAGCAAGATATTAAATGTTCTCAGGTTGATTGGAAACAGTGTCACATTGCTATCAAATCCAATATAGATGTTAGTGGGAAATTGCTAAGGAAGGCCAATGCAGACTTCAAAAGAGGAAACTTTTCAGAAAAAGATGGAAATGGTAAAAAGAAAGTTGAAAGGGAAGATCAAGAAGGTCATGTCAGAGGTCATGAAACTCAGCTATATGGCAAAGCACAGATGAAGAAACGCAATATCAAGTCCTAATATGGTGAACAGAGGCAACAAAGCAGTTTGAGGAAAGACGGCTCCCTTCAGAAATTCAGAATTTTGTCAAAGGAGAAGCTGAAAAAGGAACACTTGTGTGCAAATGAAATGGAAAGCAGCAATAAGCAAACTACACAATAAGCAGGAAACTAATTAGTGATTGCTAGCCCATTGGATAAAAAGGAAGGCAATGCTATGATAAAGGAGAATAAGGAGGGTATCCAAAGAGGTGTTTTTGCTGTTAGAAGCAGTGTCCTTCTGAAGAAATGAGAGGAGACTATCACCTCCTCTTGTTGCAACTTGTAGAAACTCTCCAGGTGTCTATGGACTTCGTTACATTGATGTGGTTCTGTGAGACGATTCACCATTCTCTGTGGCAAATCTGTGGGGCAGCGGCATAGCCCAGCGCCCCATGCCACACCTCACCGGCAGCTATGCTTCCTCATTAACATGTGGGAAAGTGTTGCAACATGGCTTCCCATCACCATGCTGGCCCCGTGGTTTATAATGAAACACGAGAAGTCTCCCATGTTCTGGATGCAGTGTCATAGTCTGCTTGCACCCCAGTTCATCAATGGAGCTCCACTGGAAGTGAGCCTATGTCGTGTGATGGGTAGTGTGGGGCTCTGCTATTGTTGGAGTCCAGTCTGTGTTTGTGTTTCAGGATCAAGGTGCTTCTGATGGGGAATGATGTCATTGAGGCTCAAGATGGAGATGGTTTAGTCAATGATATTAATGCAGAGAATGACATAGGGACACCGGTTCAAAGTGTAGTTTCCCATGAGAATGTTCCTACGGGATATAGGGATGATAGTTTACTCCATGTCCCAGAGAGTTCTCAAAATTTGGGGTTTGAAAACAACTTGACATCTGGAAGAATTAATGAGCAGATAGAAAACGAACCCATAAACAGACGGCTGGAATTCAGGCAGAAAAGACAGCTCAGTCAAAGTCTTCGCCATTCTGCTAGGTTTCGAGAGATAAGGGTGAGAGGCAGCCAAGGGAAGTGAAAACAGTTTCTGGGTATTGGGATATAAAGTTTTCTTCAGGGTATATAATGTTCAGATGAAGCATCGTTTCAGACCCCTGCTAAGCCTTGTTCTTGTTCCATGGAAGCCTTGCTTGGAAGATACATGTTAAAGAATTCTTGTTCAATGGTTTGACTCTTTTCCTCTTGGGATTATAAACTCATGCTGTGTATTAATGTTTTCCTGGTTATTTGTATTTGAATACAAAAGTCTGGATTTTGCTTTTGAACTTTTGCTGAACCCTGCCTTGGAATACTGTATACCTGCTTAGCTTCCTATCTTCTTGGACTTATCTTTTTCTTAAAGCATAATTTTACCGTGCTGTTTTTATCTAGCTTCAATTTAAAAAGGATTGTTTTCCTATTTAACGTGTGGTGTTTTAAAATCAGAGGGTTATTCCTGTTCTGGAGTGCAACAACTATACTATTTATTTATTTATTTATTTATTTATAAATTCGACTTGGTAGACCGCTCTCTCCGGAGCCCAGAGCGGTTTACAGCATAAAATCAATAAAACATCAAAAACAGATAAAAGACGTATACCCAAAAGCCCCACTCCCCACAATATCCCACAGTAACCCCGGCAAGCAATAATATGCAGAGGCAATACATGGCAGAACAGTGTGTTGGCAGCTGGCAAATAGGAGGCATCAGTTGGAACCAAATGCCTGCCTATATAACCAAGTCTTCACAGACTTGCGAAAGGCCAGCAAGCCCCGTAGTGCTCGTATCTCCTCTGGTAGAGAATTCCAGAGGGTCGGAGCGGCCACTGTAAATGCTCTCTGCCAGGTGCTCGACAGCCTACAGGTCCTAATACTGGGAACCTCTAGTAGATTAAGCCCCTCTGAGCGCAGTGATCTTCTGGGTTTGTATGGGGTAAGACGCTCCCTCAGGTACACTGGCCCCAAACCATGTAAGGCCTTGAAAGTTAGAACTAACACTTTGAAGGAGACCCGGAATTCAATAGGAAGCCAGTGCAGTGCGCGCAGGAGTGGAGTCACATGCACAGATCTTGGGGCTCCCGACAGCAGGCGCGCTGCTGCGTTCTGCACCAGCTTAAGTTTCCGGATCGCCGACAAGGGTAGGCCAATGTGCAGCGCATTATAGTAATCGAGACTTGAGATGACCGTGGCTTGGATCACCGTGGCCAGGTCGCAGTGGGAGAGGTAGGGAGCCAGACGTTTCGCCTGCCGTAGATGATAAAACGCTGTCTTGCAAGCGCAGGCAATCTGCACTTCCATCGACAGTTGGGTGTCCAGCTGGACCCCAAGGCTCTTAACTAAGGGCTGTGGGCGAAGTGCCACACCATCAAACGTTGGTAACTGGGTCTCTACCCCCCCCCCCCCCCCGGGCGCCCCAGCCACAAGATCTCCGTCTTCGCCGGGTTCACCTTCAACTTACTGGCTCGCAGCCATCCAGTTACGGCTTCTAGGCAGCGATGGAAATTATCGAGTACAGATTCCACCCCGGGGTCCATCCTCAGAATGAGCTGGGTGTCATCAGCGTACTGATGGCACTCCAGCCCAAAACTCCGCACCAGTTGGGCGAGTGGTCGCATGTAGATGTTAAATAACAGCGGGGAGAGAATGGCCCCCTGAGGGACCCCCGCACCGAAGTGGGGAACCCCTGGAGACCACCCTTCCCCACTTCACTCGCTGCAGGCGGTTTTGGAGGAAGGAGGACAGCCAGTTGAGGGCTGTCCCCCTCACCCCCGCCACCGCCAGGCGGTGTGTCAAAAGTTGGTAAATGTCCAAGTATCCTAGGACATTTGCAGCCCATCGTGTGATGAAGCCCTATGTACAAAATGAAATAGCTTTTTAATTCCCACATAGTCATTGTGGTGCAAGAGCTGACTGTCTGCTTTGCTCTGAATCCACTTCCTGACGAGAAGCAAAGTAAGCTAAATTAAATGTTTCTTAACTTATTCCAAGTGAAAAGGAATAGTCCTCTAATTGCATACTGATCTGGGAACACTCCTTTAGTTAATGTTTCATTCTCTGTTAGAAAAATAGAAAAATGAGTTCTCTGCGTGCGTGTGTGCCATATGTGTCATTGGATTGCATGCTTAATGCTATTGCCAGGGTCATTCCTAAATCTCAGGTTGTGGCCTGGGAAACTCAGAGTCTACTATGATGCCGAACTAGCAACTATATTGGCCCAAAATGTTTTGTTTTTCAACTGTGAAATGCTGGAGTATGTGCTTTACCAGTGAAGGTGGCAAAAGCAGGAGAGAAAAGGCTCTGGGCACAGCAACTGTAAAGCAAGTAAGGGTTTGGGAAAAATAAAGTGTGGAAAGGTGGCAGATTTTATTTGCCTTTATTGCCACCAATGTGTGAGCCTGGGAAAAGTTGAGCCCCACCCACCAACAGGACTCGGCCTTTATGTTTATCACTCGGGAAGGTGGGGGAGGGGAAGCGCTCATATTGATAACCCATAATCAAAGAATCAAAAACTGTTACTCAGAGTTTCCATTTTTCCAAAGCCTTCAGCACGTACTACCCACACATTTTCACACTTCCCAAAACCATAGTTTGCTATTTAAAAGTGAACTCCAGATTCCTGTGTGGGGTGATATGTACATGGATAGGCACACTCCAAAATATCCTTCAATCAATAATATAATGCAGGCTAACTATCTGAACATCATATAATCTATAAGCAACAACAAGTCAAAATCAATGTATTTAAACCGTACAATGTTAAAAGTGGGATTTTTTTTGGAAGGTATGATTTCTTTTGCTTCTTGTCTGCATCACCCCTCCCTATTCTCTAAACACCTTTAATTTATTACTGTTTACAACCTCTCAGGCAAAAACCTCTTTATTATGTTAATTTGGGAGGTTTTCTCTTTCAAATCCAGAATAGTTTGTAATTGCTTTTGCACGCTCTCTATATAAAACAAAATCAATAAATTTACCGCAGCTTATATTTTCAAAATAAATAAGGTAGAGCCCTAAAGAGGAGTGTAGTTGTCTCACCCCCTCCACACACACTTCCAGCATCCCCCCCTTTTCTCTTGATTTATAGCTGCTGAGTACAAACTGATCTGGTAACAAGTGAGAATTCCCCAATGAAATGCTTGAAAAAGCCAAATCCCTCCTGGAGAATGAGGGGAGGAAAATATCTGAGCAGTAACAATCATTCCCAGGTGGATAGGTTTTGAATAATAACTGCCTGGTTTCTACATTTCTTTTGTTCATGACATATCAATCCAGCTAACGTGAAGAAATATATCAAAAAAGAGAGAGAGTGTGTGTGTGTGGGGGGGGGAGCACCTACAACCATACAACCCGCCAAATAGGCTGAAGCACGGGGCATTAATGAATCCTAATTATTCCACTGGCTAAGAAACAAGCTAAATAGCAGAACACACCTCCCCTGTACATTCTTGGGGCTGGCAGAGAAGTAAGGAGAGGGGGGAGCTGACAGACTTCACATTATCTCACTGCAGAATTGAGGCAGTAGTCACAGCTGGCTCATATGTCAAAATGTGTCAGAGCTTAAATGGTAAAACAGGAGTGCAACAGCAATTGGCTTTTCAATCAATAAAGCAATCAATATATTTCACAGATATTTTCCCATATCTAAATTACTCTGCAGAGATGAGGTAGCCCAACTGAGTGTTTATAAATCAATAAAACACATGGCTAAAGGACACCGGCTCCTGTTCTTTTCACTTCAAGGTGCCGTTTGCCTTTTATTTCCAACTCTCTTCTTATTTAAGAAAGCACTCCTGAGGATAGACAGCCAACCCTCAGCACACAAATCACTTCAAAGCTGAAGTCTGCAACTACTTCTCTCTCTCTCTTTAATGTGTGTTCCAAGGAACCCCGATCACGCTCAAGAAAGTTTTGATCCACATTATATTTTCATTTGTACCCTTTTCTCATCTAAGGAAGGAAGGTTAAGCAGTATATCAGGAATCCTAAATATACGGTAAAAATATGACAAGGTAAAGAGTTGTCTTATTTATAAGCAGTAAGTGAAAGTCAGACCAATTCACCTCATTCTGTCAGTTGCTTCAGGTCCTTTGTCTTACCTCTCTGGTCACCCAGACTTTTAACATGTAGTACTTGCATCTCAAAGAAACCCCATATGGAACAGAGGTGAATTCAAAATCCTGACTTCAGAGAAAACACACACACAATATAAATCTATAATTTTGCAAGGACTTTTAGTAGCATAAACACTATGTCTACGACTTAAGCAAATGTGAGTTTGAAAATACACAGTTATCTTCAACTAAGATAGATGACTTAGAACCTTATCAATAAGGCCCATGGATTCACCACTGTTCTACATCTTGCATCTCCCTCCTTACCTTGTCCCTCATTCCATATGGGGAAGCATTGTCTCCCGGTTTCCCCCCATTACTGGGTAGGCAACACAAGGAGGTTCCCATGTTGCTGCAGCAGCGATGTGTATTGCTTCCTCTCCCTTTTCAGCACAGAGCCCAACCAGAAGTGCCTGTACATTGTGTGACGGGCTCCATGCCGAAAAGGTAGGGGAAGCAGCATACGACACACAAATTGGCCCATCTGATGAGGTAGTAAGTATGTCTAGGATAGTGCTGCATGTTCTTACTGCAAGGCCAGTTCCATTGTTAGAGAGAGTGAGGCAACCACTGCAAAGTAGCAGATATCAAGGAGCAGGAAAGAATGGTGTGTTGAAGTAGTTTGACTTACAATTATTTATTTATTTATTTACATCATTTCTACCCCACCTTTTTCAACCCTCGAGGGGGGACTCAGAGCAGCCTAACAAAATGCAACAATTCGATTCTGATACACAATATAAATACAATATAAAACCATAAACATTCAGAATTAAAATACAATTAGCATTGACACATAATACACATATACTTAAGTTAAAAACATAGTTCTGTCCACCACATAAACATTGAGCCATAACCAGCAACTTAAATAATAATAATAATAATAAACTTTATTTATAAGCCGCTTCCCTCTCCCCAAAGGGGACTCGGAGCGGCTTACATGGGGCCATGCCCAAACCACAAATCACAAAACATCAGACATCAAAAAGCAATAAACACAATAAAAACAGTAAACACAGTAAAATGAATACATCTAACAGAACACAATAACAAATGTGTTTAAAACAGAAGGAAAAAGGAAGACGAGAGGGCGGGCCACATGTACATATAATATATTTAAAAACTGGGGGAAATAAATGGAGTAGGGCCAAAACGTGAAGAGTCATAAAGAAATCCAAGAAAAATGGGCGTTGAAGGATCTAGTCTCCAAAGGCTAGGCGGAAAAACCAGGTTTTCAGTTGTCCCTTAAAGGCTTCCAGTGATGGGGCATTCCTGATCTCTCCCTACCAATTACAATTACAATCCAAAGTGCTGCATTGTGCTAATGTGCAAAAGCCTGGTCCCAGAGCCACGATTTCACTTTTTCCCTGAATGCCAGGAGGGATGAGGTTGATCGTATGTCACTTGGAAGCGCATTCCACCACCGAGAAGGCCTCTCTCTCGTCCCCACCAACCGCATTTGAGAAGTTGGAGTGAGAGCAGGGCCTCCCCGGATGATCTTAAATTACGGGGTGGGACTTAGCGGCAGATGCGTTTGGACAAGTAAACTGGGCCAAAACCGTATAGAGCTTTAAAGGTCAAAACCAGCACTTTGAATTGAGCTCAGAAGTGGACAGGCAGCCAGTAGAGTTGACACAACAGGGGGTGGTATGCTCCCTGAATGTAGCTCCAGTTAATAATCTGGCCGCCGCCCATTTGGACTAGTTGCAATTTCCAAACTGTCTTCAAAGGCAGCCCCACGTAGAGTGCGTTGCAGTAATCTATTCGGGATGTGACCAGAGCATAGACGACCGTAGCCAGATCAGACTTCCCAAGGTATGGGCGCAGCTGGCGCACGAGTCTTAACTGTGCAAAAGCTCTCCCAGCCACCGCCGAGACTTGGGGTTCCAGGCTCAGCTACGAGCCTGCATCTTCAGGGGGAGTGTAACCCCATCCAACACAGGCTGTAACCCTATGCCCTGTTCGGCCTTTCGACTGACCAGGAGGACCTCTGTCTTGTGTGGATTAAGTTTCAATTTACTAGCCCTCATCCAGTCCGAAACAGCAGCCAAGCACTGGTTCAAAGTCTGGACAGCCAAAGTCTTACAAGACCTGCACTGAATTATCCTAGGAAGGTTGGATAGTATTGCTGCTCACAGGTTTGGTTGAAGAGACTGATCTGTTGCTAGTGCTAAAATAACATCCAAGAAAGAGTCTGGTTGGTTTAATACATGACATAGGAGGGGGGTTTTCTTGTAGTTCACTTCAGGATGCAAATTGTGTTGGCTCAGCTCTATCCAACTGATAATAGCTCACTATTCTCTTTCCCATCAATGCTACCTGAGATCCTTTTCACTGGTAATGATCACCCATCAGTAGAAAATGGTTCTACCACCATGCATGATATGGACATCTGAATGCCTCTTTGGAAAGGTTTACAAAAAACCCTGTAATTTATGTGCCCTCAGTTTTACAAAAAACTGAGGACGCATTCAGGCAGCTTATAAAATGTGTGAGCTCCTGGTTTTTACCTGGGGCGTCCAGGTAAAAGCGAATTAATTTGGCACAAAACAGGAAAATTAATTTGACACAAGGAAAGACCCAGGTCTTTTCAGTCATGGGTCCTGTGTAGATTGAGCCCAGGAATTGCAGCATGTGACTTCTGGGCCCAATCCACACAGCTGTGTTGGCATTTCCAGGCTCCTGGAGCCCAGAAAAGCCAAGACAGTCCTCTTCCCAAAACTCCTTAAAAGCCTTAAAAACTAATAATTACTTACCCAGCCAACATTTCTGTGCTGCTGACCCTTTCCTGGCATGTAGAAATTGTGCGCCAGGAGAAGGGAGGGGGGCAGGAGCTATTTTTCTCCTAGACCCTCTTCTCCTGGCATGTCATTTCTATGTGCCAGTAGAAGACCAGCAGCAGGGTAATGGTGGCCAGGTAAACACAGATTCAACTATCTGTGGCATCAAAAAGCAATCCTTCATTTTGCCATTTTTAGGGGACACAATTTCACCAAAACGTTGTATATAGTGAGGCTTTAATAGATTTTTGGTACCCACAGAAGTTCCTGGAACCAAACCCCAGCAGATACCAAGGGTTCGTATGAGTATCTACAATCTTAATGTTGCTTAGCAGGAGTGATAGCTAGGAATTAGAAGGCTAGCAGGGTTGTGATGGATATTTTGAATAGAAGAAGGAATTTGTTATTTCAATATGTCTTCAAGTTACTCTGACTTGCAATGACTCTAAGGTGCATCTATCACAGGGAGTTCTTATCGAAACATGTTTGAAAGGATCAGGGGTGATCTGACTAGAGTCACCCAGTGGGTTTGCATAGCTAAGTGGGGATTTGACCCCAGGTCTCCATGGTACTAGTACAACAATCATATCACTACACTATGTTTTACAGATGACTTTAACCAGCTACAAAAGCAGTGCATACTGCCATTGTTTGTATTTATTATTATTTACCACATTTGTATCCCGTTCTTCTCAACCCAGAGGGGGACTCAGAGAGGCCTCACAACATCGGTGACAATCCAAAGCCTTAAAAATAACATACAGCTGATAAACATTTACATTAAAACCAAAGAATTATAAACATTGAAAACAGTTACATCAATTATTAAAATCATACAATCCAAGGTCATAATCCAGAGTCATTCCAGTTGTCATTGCACAGATTCTACATTCTACATTAGTAGGAGATGAAATCACAAATGGGATACATTGGGACAGAATGCCAGTCTGGCATCCAGCTTCCAGAATTTAGAAAATGTTTTGACTAACATATCACAGAACCAGAGTGAAGGAAAATGTGTCCTGTTTTTCTAAAAACAGATGATACCAGCAGGACAATAATGATCAGAATTATGTGTGATCAACCCAGTTTCTATTTCTATTAATCTAGACTATAAAAGGCATAGAGGTTAATGGGTTGACTGTCAGCTATATCATAATTATATGAGCACATAAATCAATAATCTCTTGGGGATGTAAATGAATGTATAAGAACACAGCATATGACAAAGCAATAGCCAAAGAAAGTACCATTATTTAGGATAAGCGGGATAATGAGAAAATAAGGCGAGAGTACGCAAATATTTCTTTTCATAACTTAAAAACTCACAGTTTTATGGAGAAGTGACCTCCACAAAGTAGAGCTAATTTTAGTGTAATTTCCAGGAAGCAGAAGATATATTATGTAGAGAAGTAGAAAAAGATTATCAGTAATGTGCTGGATCCAGACATAATCACGTCTATGATAGATTCATTGAAATCAGTGGGAGTCTATCCTAAGTACTAAGTCCAGATCAAACCCATTGGGCAGGAAATCAATGTAATGCAAAAGGTAGCAAGATCTCTGTTCTGTGGCCCATGTTTATAAACTTTTCCTTTCTGTATTCATGCATTATCTATATCTTCCAAGTGAAGAAGAAATGTTAGCCATTAGTCCACTTGAGGTCTTTTCCATGAACATGCATGTCATAATAAAATGTATAATGTTTAAAGCATTGTGGAATGTTTTGTTTTTGCTTTGTTTTTACTACAACTAAAATGAACTTCTCTTTAGTAAGTAATACACAATGTAAAGAAAAAAGATAGGTCTAAAAACCACATTATACATGTTTCAGATGCTCAAATCTATATAAATAAAAATGTAATGTTCGTTTGTGGGATTATCATAACTCGAAAACCATTTGGATACAATACACCTACCAGGCCAACGGGTGACCATCACTCATAAAAACACTGAAAAACACAGCAGAAGAGATTTAAAAAGCCAAAAAATAAAAACAACACATGTGCAAAAAACACACATATATACGCAAACACACACATATATACACATATACACAAATATATATACACAGAAAGCCCATATACTCAGACTTGGCCACAGCAATGCACCACAGGGGACGGCTAGTATACCAATAATTCTAGAGAACCTGGGGAAAAATAACTGCAGAAATCAAAAGCTATCAAAGAAAAGCAAAACTGTACTGTTAGTTCAATCCTTTATACTTTTGTGGAGTTTCTCCATAAATCATATCTGGGATATTAGTTTGCATTTCTGCTTTTTGATCCATAGAATGTTATTTTATGATGGTTTCTTTTTGATATGTAGCCAAAAAGGCCACAGACTGACATGAAGACCTCAAATGTACACCAATCTGAATTCTAAGTGCATAATATCTCAAGCTCTGTTACATATGGGCTGACCACATAATTAGAAATAGCCAATTTGCTAGTGTAAAGAAATGCTCACATCTCCAATGTAGAGAGAAATAGCACATTTATGGTATGTCCACCTAAATTAAACCTTAATATGATGGCATCTGTCATAAATTAGGTGTCTATGCAACAATTGCAAAAATGCAGTCCATTAAACATTAGTCTGAATATGGAGGCTTAATCTGTTCAAAGAAATTCTCTATATTGCGTATCAAAACAATATAGAGACTTTCCCCTCCTACCTTAATATAAAACAGAAAACAAAAAAGATCCTTACATTTGATCCTTAAATGCCACAGTTTTATGAAAAAATGGAAAATAAAGCTCATGAGTGGTGGACAATAAATTCTGATAGTTCATGAGAACCTCCATTTTTAATACCAGTTGCTGCAGAACAATGAAGCCTCTATGCCTTCCTTTATGCCTAGAAACCTTCAACTGGTCAGTGTTAAAAAAATGATATGACAGAGATTTTTCAGAATTTGAAGCCCACACTCTTTCACCAAACTATGGGTTATTCACCCATATCACATTTTTGAGACATATGAAAATAATTAATTTGCCTAATCCATTCAGTTTAATAATTGTAGATTTCTGAATACTAGACCCTCTTGCTCTCACATTTTTAATCTTTAGATTCTATTATAAAAATGGTACTTTGGAAAGAGACGTAAACAATTGACTTTTTAATAATGATAGAGTAGGCCTTACAGAGCCATGAATTCTGGATCAACATTTTCTACTGATCGTTGTTTGCCGTATCCCATATTATTAAATGGTAGTGATGTAAATGTACTGAACTGTGAGCATTCACTTCACCATTATTTAATATTAGAGGGTATGATTCTCCACATTATTTTGTATCTCTGTTGGGTCCCTTCTTATCACGTTTTAGATTCTGATTCTGACTCTGATAGCACTCATCTTTTTTTTTTATTCTTTAGAACTTATAATAAGGATATCTAATATCCCAGAGGACAGGATCAGAATCCAAAAGGACCTTAACAGATTAAGGAGCTGCACCAAACTAACAAAATAAATTTCAACAGGGAGAAATCTACAGAACTACATTTAGGCAATAAAAATGAAATGAACACATATAGGATAGGTGATACCTGGCTTGACAACAGTCCATGTAAAAGGGATCAGAAACATATTTACAGTGAAAGGTTAAGCGTTTCAAATGTTACAAGATCATGATTACTGAAACTATAGACCACTCTTCTTATTTCTTCTCTTTCTACTTCAAGAAACCATCCTTTCTCAGGAAGTAGAGATGCATTGCAAAATGGTCCTTTGATTGCCTGATTTTAAATGCTCTGTTGATCTGGGGAACAGAATGCAAAATATAGTGAAGTCTTGAGGCTGGCTCCAAGTGATGATGACAGCAAACCAAAGAATGTGGGTGAGAAATGTGTGTCTTTCTCTCACACATAATGCTGTCAAAAAAGCAATGGCTTGAAAGAACAATGAAGAAGCCTTCATGCAGAATGTTTCTGTTGCCTTATGTTGAGGCTGCTTTGATGGAAATGGCAGATCTCAGTGGAAATAAATGTGAAAGAGAAAAAAGCAAAAGCTTTTTGTCCATTCTCACAACTTTGGGATCTGATGGCATTATACTGGTTTCCCTGCATCCAAAAAGAGCAAAATAAATACAGCAAGGACAATGAATATGGCAGCAGAATATCAGCAAAGGCATTGGATTCAAATATGCTGCGTGATAAATTCTGTGCCATGAATTCCAAAGTTAAAGCACTACACTCTGAGTAAACTGGCTTTGTAAGCATGTAGTTTTATATTTTAAACATATCTCTGTCTTATTTTTAATTTAGAAAAGGAATGAAGCTAGAGGATGAAATGCCAGAGTGCCTTTTGAGGAGTCGGTTACTACCTGACTCAAAATGGCACAAGGAGGTGAAAGATGGACTTCTTCAGGGAAAAGACATAGGATGGCAGAAGACAGACCTCGCTGGGAAGAAACAGAATAATACGATTCTCTCCACTGTCCCACACTGTCCCCTACTTTCCCTCTGCTCATCTGAGATGGTCCTTAGCATAATGCTAAATGTTTGTTTTATTTGTTAGATGATGAATTTTTACTGCTTCTATTTTTGACATTTCTTGTCTGGATGTATTATTTTCACAAGTTAACATCATCATTTGTTTTGGTTGGCATTTGAATTGTGAACTCTGAATTTTAATTTGGTATAATTAATGTTAATCTTTTGCTTCTATGGTGTTTTACATTGTGCTGTGAGCCACTCCGAGCCCTCGGGGAGTGGCGGCATACAAGATCGAACAATAAATAAATAAATCACATTTTCCCACATTGGACCAACTGATTAACAAAGCTGCTGGTGGTTTTAATGTTCTATTCTGAATTTTAAAATGGTTTTAGAAGCCTTTTAGGGCCCTCTCTAGGAGAAAGTTGGCATAGTTCACTTGTCCAGGTCACTCTTAGGCCTGAATACCAGATTCAGGGAGGATCCTGAGGGTAAAATGCAAGGTGAGTGATTGGAATCTGAGGTTTAGTAGCTTGGAGAGCAGATCCATCACAGAAAGTAAGAAGACCAGTAAGACACTTTGTAATTGGAGACTTTCTATATCCTTATGCTGCTTTCCTTATATTTCCAGAGATACATATATAAATGTTTATCCATGGAAGAAAACTTCTTTGCTAGTATAACACTATAATATAGAGGTCAAGTCTACATTTCTGTAGAGCAGGTTCTCTCTCTCTCTCTCTCTCTCTCTCTCTCTCTCTCTCTCTCTCTCTCTCTCAATATGAGTAAAAATCTTCCCATTCACTTTGGAAGTTTTTTAAAAAAAACTAACAATACTTGCAAATATTTTGAGGATATCACACAGAGTAAGGAATGTGGTATGAAGTAGCATAGAACATGAATGAATGCCACAGAGAGTATATATTAAAGAAATGGCATAAGATTAAAACAGTCCTGTGGACTAATAGATTGGCACACAGCATTATAGGGGATGAAGGATATATACTTCAAACAAATCATAGCTGGCACCCAGAACAATGGACTCCAGAGGAAAGGAAACTGGCAAACAATTGTTGCACTGATCAATGAACCTGAGAAGCTTACCCTTATTGGCACACTAATTAAATTGGGGCTCTGCCAGAGAAGAAGTGAACTCCATTGAAATCAAGTGGTATATGAATTGTAAGACGCATTGCCAGGAAATAGAAAACCAACTCTACAATTGTTTGATAGTTCTTGCACACAAGTATGACCTTTCTAGTGTGATCTAGCCATTTCTTTCACTATGCTCTATCTGTCTTCTCTAGGAGCAAATGTACCTTTATAACTTTCTTCTTTCAAGTTACTTTATATTTTAAATACCACAAGTACAAACACACTCATGCACAATGGCTGTAGTCATTCTTCCCCCAAACACAACATGATTCCAGAAAAAGAAGCCTTCCTTGCAAAGCATCAAAGGTTATTTTGCTCACAGCTTTAAGTGGGATGACAATCGGTGACAGTTTCTAGGGACCTCATCAGACAGTCAGGTGGAAAGAGAGGGAAACCACTCTCCTTCATTCCCTACCATCTTTTTCTGTCTTCTGGGATGGCCTCCCATCACATGTAGTTTTCTGTCTTTCCCCCTGCTTCCTCTTCCTCTTCAATGAGAAGTTGGGTAACACCCAGTACTTCCAAAGCCATTCAGGGATCCATTTCTCTCTTCTTTTTTTTAAAATTGTTTTTATTGATTTTCAAAATAAAGTAAAGGGAAACGAGAGTAGTAGATACTACGTTCTCGTATAAACAATAAAGAACAATGGGAAAAGGAAAATAAAGGAATTACAACTTTTCATTATTATAATCGGGATTTGGGTAGGGTAAAGGGGTGAGGAAAGGGGACTGGGAAGGATAGACTACTAATAATAAGTCAGGTAAAGTGAAAGCAAAGAAAAGTACATAGAAAAGGGACTGGGGGAGGGGAAAAGGGCAGTTGAGTTTCTGTGGGAAAAGTTATATACAATTGACTTCCATTTCTTCTTCTTGGTGAGGTTTTATCACAGTATCTTGATGTATAGGTCCTTGTTTCATATTTATCTTCCTTAAAAGTTTGCTTTAGAGTAATCATCTATTTGAGTCCATTTTGTCTGTTTTCTTGGAGTAGGGGTGTTCTTTTTTAGATAGAATGTCAGTGTGTCCATATTTTTTATTTCATATACCTTTTCCATCCACTCGGCTCTATCAGGGGTTTTTTCAGTCTTCCATTTTCTAGCCAGAACAATTCTTGCCGCTGTGAACATATAAAAAAATAGCTTGTCTTCATTTTCCTCTAGTACTAAGTCCTTATCCAAGATTCCCAACAGGAAATATTCTGGTTTAAATGGGAATTTTATTTTAAAAATATCTTGCATTGTTTCATGAATTTGATTCCAAAATTTCTTTATTTGTGGACAGGACCACCACATATGAAAATAGCTGCCTGGATGTTCTTGGCATTTCCAGCACTTGGCATTGCTATTCTTATACATTGTTTTAATTTTTGGGGGGGTAATATACCAGCGATGGAATACCTTCATCCAGTTCTCTTTCAAGTCCATAGCATAGGTATATTTCAATTTCTTTGTCCAGATTAATTGCCATTCATTTAGTTTTATCGGTCTTCCTACATTTTTTGCCCAATTTATCATGCAGCTTTTCACTGTTTCGGTCTCTGTTTCCCTTTCTATCAATTTATTGTATAATTTTGTTATCATTTTTCCCCTGATGTTATTATTTTCTCCCAGAAATCTTCTTTCTCATCAAAGCCACTTTTTTTGTCTCTATTGTACGCTGATTTAATTTGGTGGTATAGTAACCATGATGTTCCCCCTGAGAGCACGGACAGTTCTTCTTGGGTTTTTATTTCTAAATTACCCTTCTCTATCTTTAACAAATCTTTATACGTTATCCATTTTCTCCATCCTTGTTGCCTTCTGTGTTCAGCTTCCAAGGGTGATACCCACAAAGGTATCTTATGGTGAAATTTTTTTTTATATTTTAACCATATTTTTATAAGGGCCGACCTGACGAAGTGGTTGCCAAGTTTTTTTTTTCTATCTCCATTTTGCCATACCAAAGGTATGCATGCCAACCTCTCCTCAGGTCGAATCCTTCCAGTGTTAAAAGTTTTTCATTTTGGAGTGCAATCCAATCTTTAACCCATAATAGGGCACAGGCTTCATGATAACTCCTTAGATCCGGGAGGCCAAACCCACCTCTTTGTTTTTTGTCGACCATTATTGTATGATTTATCCTTGGCCTTTTACCCTTCCAGATAAATTTATTAATTTCCTTATTCCATGTATTGAATATCTTTTGGTTTCTGATTATTGGAATATTCTGAAATAAATACAGAAATTTTGGTAACACACTCATCTTAATGGTTTCTATCCTACCCATCAAAGATAGGTTAAGATGTCTCCATTGTTCTAAATCTTTTTTAATTGAATTCCACTTTTCTGTATAGTTATTCTCCAAAAGTTTTGAATTTTTTGCTGTTATCCAGATTCCCAGATATTTGATTTTGTTTTTTATTTGGAATTTGGATTTTTTCCGTAAAATCTCTTGCTTGGACGTCGTCATATTTTTCGTTAAAAGCATAGTTTTGTTATAGTTTACTTTCAATCCTGCTACTTTCCCATAATCTTCTATTTCCCTTACCCACTTTGTTATGTTTTTGATCGGATCTTCTATAATGCAAATAATATCGTCGGCAAAGGCTTTCGTTTTATATTCTTGTTTTGCTATCTTTATACCTTGTAAATCTTCGTTCTCTCTTATTGATTTTAACAAGATCTCTAGAGCCAATATGTAGAGTAATGGGGAGAGGGGACAACCCTGGCGTGTTCCTTTAGTTATGTTGAATTCTTCCGTTAACTCCCCGTTTATTTGTATTTTTGCTTTTTGTTTGTTATAAATGGCATTAATGGCGTTGTTGAATTGATGACCTATATCTAATTCTTTAAAGATTATCTTTAAAAAATTCCAGTTGAGATTATCGAACGCTTTCTCGGCATCCAGTGCGAGAAGCGTCATTTCCTTCTGGCTATTTGTCTCATAATATTCGATTGTATTCAGTATTGTCCTTATGTTGTCCCTGGTACTCCTGTTTGGTAAGAACCCGGATTGTTCATCTCCAATCCACGTGCCCAGGAAGTTTTTGAGTCGATTTGCTAATATTTTTGTGAATATTTTATAATCTACATTAAGTAGAGAAATAGGTCTGAAGTCTCCTACTGTTGGTATTGTTACTTCCCCTTTTTTTATTAATGTAATGACTGCTTCTGTCCATGATTTAGGAGTTTCTTCGCCTTGTAATATTTTATTCATTAATTTTTTCAAATAGGGTAACAATTCTTCCAATAGTTGTTTATAGAAATCAACTGAGAATCCGTCTGGGCCCGGTGCCTTATTCGAATCCATAGATTTGATTACTTCAGTGATTTCATGTTCAGTTATTTCTCCATTAATTCTTTCTCGATCTTCCTCTGAGATTTTTTCTATTTTCCGTTTTGATAGATATGAGTATATCTCTTCCTCTGAATTTGATCTTTCTTATATAGGTCCTTATAATATGTCATAAACTCAGTTTGTATCTCCACCTTTTTCCTAATATAACTTCTCCTTCTGTCTTTCTCTCCTTCTTTACTGCAATTATTTGCTGGGACTGCTTTTTCTTTTTTAATTTGTTCGCCAGCCATTTCCCAGATTTATTTGCATTCTCGAAGGTATCTCTTTTTATATATTTGTATTGGTTAGCTAGGTTTTCCATCTCTAGTTGTTGTTTATCCTGTCGTAGCTGTCTTAACTTTCTTTCCCAACCCTGTTTTAAATCCTTTGGGGTGTCAAGTTTAGATTTTATTTCCATTTCTTTTATTTCCTTCTGGATTGCTTTAAGTTTCTCATTTTTCAATTTAAGTCTAATAGAGTTCTGCGCAATGAATTGGCCGCGCATGACGGCCTTCATTGCGTCCCATACCGTCTGTAGTGGTAGTTCCCCCGTATCGTTTATTTCAAAGTATTCCTTTAGTATTTTTTTATTACTATTAATATCATTCTCGGTTTTTAATAGGTTGTTGTTTAAGCGCCATCTCTTTAACTTTTTCTTTATATTTAACTCTGTTATCATGGCACAGTGGTCAGAGTTGTCTCTTGGGGTAATTCCTGTCTTATTTACAGTCATTGTTAAGGAGTTTGTTAACCAGACCATGTCTATTCTGGACCATGTATCATGCCTGTTTGAATAAAAGGTATAATCCCTTTCTTTTGGATGTGTTGATCTCCAGATGTCTATTAGGTCTAATTCATCTTTTAAGTTTAGGAATTCTCTTGGGAGTACTCCTTGATTTCCCTTAGTTTTTTTGATCTTATGACTCTTATCGAGGTCCTTGTCCATAATCCCATTAAAGTCCCCCAGAATGATGAGGTGATCATATTCGGTATTCTGGATGTTTTCCTTGAGGTGTTTTATAAATTTTCTTTTAGGCCCATTTGGGGCGTATATATTGCAAATTAGAGTTTTCCCATCGGATGTGTGGATTGTCGTTCCCACCACTCTCCCCTCTGTATCTCGGAAGCTTAGTTCTGATTTAATTCCTTCCGCTATATACGTCACTACTCCTCTTTTCTTAGCCTCTCATACGATGAGTAATATGCTTTCCCTAATTTCTTTTGATTGAGGTGTGAGACGTGTTTATGGCATATATGTGTTTCCTGTAATGCGACTATCGTATGATTACCTTTTATAATTTGTTGAAAAATTCATTTTCTTTTACTAGGGCTGTTAAGCCCGTTGGTGTTGAGTGAATATAGATTCAAATACTGGCTTTCCATCATCAGGTTTTTTATCCTCCTCGTCCGATTCCTCTCCTTCATCTTCTCCTTCTTCTTCTTCTGACATCTTTCTTTTTGCTCCCCTTCTGCGCAAAGGCAGCAGCTTCGTCCATCTTATTTTGCTCTTCTTCCGGAGAGTTCATGCGTGGTCTCTTCTTTTTTTGTCTTCCTCGGAGAGTATTCTTTTCTGGGGGAGGAGTCTCCTTTTTCAATCTCTTAAAGAATTCTTTTGCTTTTTCCTCGTTGGTCAGCCAGTATTTTTGACCTTTGTAGGTCGTCATAATTCCATCGGTTTTTTCCCAACGGAATCTTATTTTCAATCTTTTCAACTCGTCAGTCAAGTATGAGTAGTTTTTTCTTCTGTTCAATACCGCTGGAGGCAGTTCCTTAAGTACGATTATTTTTTCCCCTTATATGTCATTGGTTTTGTGTTTGTCCAGTAGATAATATCATCCCTAGTCGATTTTTTTGTAAAATTGACTATTACATCTTTTGGGGTCTTATTGTCCTTTGCAAAGCGACTTTTTGACCCTGTAAGTCCTGTCTACCTCTCTATTGATCTCATCTTCTGGGCTATCTAGGACTGTTGTAAGGATTTTTATTACCTTTCTTCTTAAGTTCTCCCCTCTTCCTCAATCAAATTTCTTAGCCTCAGTTGATTCTCCATTTCTTGTTGTTGTAGTCTTTCTACTTGTCTTTCCATTCTTTCATTTTTATTCTTTAATTTTTCCAAATTCTCTTCCAAGTTTGTTTGTGATTTTTCTATTTTTGTATTCTTTTCCTTAACCTCTACCACATCTTGAGTAACCTTTGTTAGCTCATTTTTTATTTGATTAATATCTTCCTTCAGTCCTTTCTGTATTTCATCTAATTTATCTTGGGTTTTCTTCTGGTCTTGATTCTGTCTGTCCATCATAGATTTCATCTCCTTTTGTGTCTCTATTTGTGTTTCATGTAGCTTTTGCAGCTCTCTTAATATATCTTTTACACTTGAGGCTCCTGGGTCCTCTGGTAATGACCCCCTTTGTAATGGTGTTTTTATCTCTCTCCCTTCTTTATCTGTCTTTAATTTGTTCATTGCCATGGTCGATTTGCTGCTTTTATCTTTCTTGCAAGTTACTGTGTTGTTTGGCCCTCCCGTCACTAGATGTCGTTGTCTTGGGTGAGCTGTCGCCCTCTCTGAAGATCGTCTGCTTCTCTTCCTTGATGCTCGTCTTCTCGTCCTCGCCTTCCTCTTTGTTACTGTTGGCTTATCCAGTCTTCCTCTCCCTTCCCCCCTCCTTATTCAGTAGATGTTTATGCAATTTGGCCTCTTCCGTTGCCCAAATCACTCTATCTCTCTCTGGCTTCTGCCCTTTCCTTGCCTCACATCCGCTTCTTCAGTTTGGCTGGGTTCTATTGTCTCGCGATATCCCGGACG
Source organism: Anolis apletophallus (assembly GCA_030556195.1). NCBI lineage: Eukaryota > Metazoa > Chordata > Lepidosauria > Squamata > Anolidae > Anolis > Anolis apletophallus. The sequence continues at coordinate 113,402,407 of JARBWK010000004.1, forward strand.
TTCCCCTGCGAGCTTTCCCAACCTCCTGATTTTGGGGAGGAGTTTGCTAAGGATTGTTGATGAAGAAGGCTCAGCGTGTAGACACAACAAGAATGGCGTCAAGGTCAGGTTGTTGTTTCCTTGATGTTTCTTATTTTAATCTGTTTCCTTGTTTGTTCCCCTTATAATCTTTTCCCAAATCTGCTATCTCAGAAAAATGGGCAGTTTCTTGATTGCTCTCTCTGGTTTTGACCCAATTTCCCTTCTTTTCTATCTTTTGCGCCTCTGGGTCTCTCAGTCCCTTTCCCTCCCACCTCAGAAGAAGAATATTTTTTGGTTGGAACTTACGTCCCTGTTTTTCCGCTCAGTCCTTGTTCCTTTTAAGTCGGGGAGACACCCGCACGTCCCGGCTCACAGACCCCCTATTCGCCTCCTCCCTTGAGGGGGGGTGGTTTTTAGGGATCCGATCTTGCCTTTGGGACCTTAGCGTTCCCCCCGGCGTCGATCCACCGGGAGAGGGGAGCGAAAGCTCTACCCAGCGTCTCTACAGGGTTGGGAAGGCAGGAGCTCCTATCTCCCCCGACCTGTCGCCATTCTCGCCCGACCGGAAGTCCAGGGATCCATTTCTCAATGTTGCCAAAACAGAGCACCACTGGAAGTTGCCCTTCATCATGTGATGAGTTCTGTGGGACTCCATTCTGGCAACACGGAGAAACGAGGAAAAGATGCAGAGAAGACAGCATCTGATAAGGTCCTAAGCTGAGATCTAGAAGTATTTAATTTTGGATTTTTTTTGTCTCTGAGAGACGAGCAGCAATCTTGGTAATGCCAAAAACAAAGTATACATTTTGTGGAACCAATTCAAGTGTTATCTGAAGCTGGGCTCCCAAAAGTGTTGAGGTCCAGGAATGACCTGTAGTTTTTCCCACTCAAGTTTCAAAGCTAGGAGAAAGACCTCTAAGTCACACAGACAACTCCCAATTGATTTCCCAACATTTGATGAATTCCAAGATAGGTGCCCCTGACAAGGTATGCACTAGGACACCCTAATCACACAGAAAACACAACTGCCTCTTCTCATGGAAAAAAGCCATCACTTTGGAATAGCCATCTGTTGTTTAATTAAAGGAACCCTTCCCACTGTCAGGTGATACCAAGCAGCAAACATTGTAATCCTAAAGTAATCTCACCCCACATTGATGGGCTCCCCTGGGCAGAAAGGGGCAGCATAAATACAGAAGACAGGTTCAGGAATTCTTCCAATAAAAATTTATATTAAATCTCCCACCATGCTGTGCGCCAATCACAAACTGTAAACCTTACAACCATGAATGTATACTTTAAACAATATGACCATAATTTGTACCAATCACAGCAAATCTGTATTCTTTCAAATGTCTATAAAATGTCAATGACTGTAACTGAGGCTATGTTAAATTTGGGGAACTTCCCCTGACATCCTTCCTTGGTCAAAAAGAGCAATAAAGAAGTCTCTAAATCTGTGTGCCTTCATTGGAATCAATCAAATTTCGGCATGCCAAGTGAACCTTGGCAACACCAGTAGCTCTCCAATAGTATTATTTCCCACTTTAATTGCAATGGTAACATTCTTTGAAATTCTGGGAGTTGTAGTTTAGTCCAAGAGCTCCCAAACTGAAAATCCCAGGATTCTACAGAAAGTTATCATCACCATCTGGACCTGTTCAACCAGGGCCGTAGCCAGGATTTTGATTCGGGGCTGAGTTTGGTTGGGGGCTGAGACTGGGTGGAAGAGGGTCTACCCTAGCAAACCTTTTGTATTGTTATCCCAATAACCCCATTAATGTGGGATATAATGAGCATGGTGATCAGATCATGATATGAATAAACATAACCGTTTAAATAATGTACCAGTAAGGCCTTTTCACGGACCACCCTGAGAATTTCGGGGGGGCTGAAGCCCCCTTAGCCCCCCCTGGCTACATGCCTGTGTTCAACTAACTTTTGACGATTTTGTATATTTGTAAAGACAGAGATATTGCAAAACTACAATAACTCCGCAATAGCCTCCTCTTACAAGGAAACTGACCTTGTTAAAAAGCTATTCCTGAAGCTCCTTGCTGCCTGAGCTAATGGAAAGTACAAAGAAATACCCCAAGCACAGTGAATCCAAAGTAGCACTTTGCTGACATACCCTAGAAGTAACTTAACAAAGTAATTATTGAATATAATTTGCAGTAAATTTAAATAAAGGCAAAGCCGTTAACTAAAGATTTGAGTTAGCTGAGAGCAGGAAGTGGAAACAATAAGAACAAACATCATCCATATGGCAGTGTCAAGTGCAGTAGACTTCCAAGTCCTAGGAATCTCTGAGCCTGCACTGAAATCAGCGGTGGTTAAGGGGGCTTGGAAAGTTGTGGTACTCTAGGTTGTGAACTGTGCTTTATTCATCTTTTATTTAATTCTTCAACAGATGGAAGGAGATGCAGGTCAGTATTTGTTAGCAAACATGGCAGTTAATAAGGAAATGACAGAGGATAATGAAAAGTGCTGACTTTTCTATTGGTCATGCTACATTGAGTGGCAGTGGGAAAACTGTTAGTCTCATACTCCTTGAAACACTGCACTTACAGAGAGAGAGAGAGAGAGAGAGAGAGAGAGAGAGAGAGAGAGAGAGAGAAGGAGGAGGAGGAGAGGAGGAGGAGGAGGAGGAGGAGGAGGAGGAGGAAAACAAGCATTCAAGTTCTGAAGCAGGGTTAGAATGGCCCTATCTGAATAGGTAGTTAGCACCACTCTTCTTTTTTGGACAATTTTTAAGAAAGAAAAAGGGTGGTTATTTCATGGACACAATCCTCATGCGTCTTTCTCTCCTAAATAAGGTACTGCACTGCTTCAAAAAAGAGGAAATAGTAAGATAAAGGAAATGTGTATGATGGTTATAGTTAATTTAAAGGACAAATAAGATTATACAGGAAATCTATAATTATATGTGCATATCTTTCATTTAAAAAAATAAAATTCCATAGGTATCCTGATTGTACTCAGAACTGTGGTTCAGAGGATTAGGTCTCTCTCCCCATATCATTCTTACTAGCAACTGCAGCATAGAGAAAGAGGTAGATTCTGCATCTATAGCTGTTTTGCTCCTGGAATAAATAATAGCTTTGAGGGAGATTAAAATTGAGCCAGATAGAAAGGCTAATCTATTGGCACACTTACTTATTTACTTACTTACTTACTTAGGCAATCCCTCATTGTCCGAAGATTATGGTCTCCCAAGATCGGTGTACTGGCGGTGGGTCCGCAGGTGACTGTGGAGCCCTATTCTTGACCAGCAACTTCTCCCACAGTGAGGTGAAAGGCGGTCCCGGTCGGGTGTGGCTTGAGGCACCTTCTTGGCACATTTCTCTCTTTCGCCTTCCATTCATGCCTATTCAAATTCTACAGCACTGCTGGTCACAGCTGACCTCCAGCTGGAGCACTCAAGGGCCAGGGCTTCCCAGTTCTCAGTGTCTATGCCAGAGTTTGTAAGGGTGGCTATGAGCCCATCTTTAAAGCTCTTTTCCTGGCCACCAACATTCCATTTTCCATTCTTGTGTTAGGAATAGAGCAACTGCTTTGGGAGATGGTGGTCGGGCATCCAAACAACATGACCAGTCCAGTGGAGTTGATGGCGGAGGATCATCACTTCAATGCTGGTGATACTTGCTTCTTCCAGCACACTGACATTTGTCCGCTTGTCTTCCCAAGAGATTTGCAGGATTTTTCAGAGGCAGCGCTGATGGAATTGTTCCAGGAGTTGCATGTGACATCTGGAGACAGTCCACATCTCGCAGGTGAATAGCAGAGTTGGGAGGACAATAGCTTTATAAACAAACACCTTGGTATTCCTACGGATGTTCCAGTCCTCAAACACTGTTTGCTTCATTCAGAAAAATGCTGCACTCGCAGAGCTCAGGCAGTGTTGAATTTTAGTGTCAATGTTGACTTTTGTGGAGAGGCGGCTGCCAAGGTAGCAGAAATTATCAACATTTTCTAATGTTTCACCATTAAGTTGTATTTCAGGCATTGGAGAGAGATTGGCTGATGACTGCTGGAAGAGCACTTTGATTTTCTCGATGTTCAATGACAGGCCGAGCTTCTCATATGTTTCTGCGAAGGTATTTAGAGTGTCTTCTGAATGTGCACAGATGACGTTGTCATCAGCATACTGGAGTTCTATAATAGATATTGTTGTAAACTTGGTTTTGGCTTTCAGCCTGCTGAGGTTAAATAGCTTGCCATTTATCCAATAGATGATTTTCACTCCGGTGGGAAGATTCCCATCAACAAGGTGAAGTAAAGTTTGGGCAATGACACATCCTTGTTTGACACCTGATTCCACCTTAAATGGGTCACTTTGGGAGCCATTGCTATCCAAGAACATTGCCATCATGTCATCATGGAGGAGCCACTAGTTGTTCACACATTTGTTAGGGCACCCGACTTTTTGGAGGATGATCCAGAGAGCACTGCAATTCACTGTGTCGAATGCCTTTGCAAGGTCAATGAATGCCATGTACAGAGGTTGATTTTGTTCCCTGCATTTTTCTTGGAGCTGTCGTGCAGTGAAGAGCATGTCCACTGTTCCTCTGGAGGGTTGGAAGCTGTTCTGAGATTCTGGGAGGGTGTCTTCTGAGAGGGGTAAAAGGTGGTTTGCAAGGATTCTTGGGAGGATTTTCCCAGTGGAGGTTAGAAGAGAGATGCCTCGATACTTTCCGCAGTCTGTTCTTTCCCTCTTTTTGAAGAGGGTGATGGTACTGGCATCCTTGAAATCTGCTGGGATTTTCTCAGTCACCCACACTTTTTCAATGAGCTGGTGGAGTTGTTGTGTCAGCTCAGGTCCTCCCTCTTTAAAGATTTCAGCAGGGATCCCATCAGGTCCGCTGGCTTTGTTATTTTTTTGTTGGTTGATGGCATTGCTGACTTCTTCCAAACTAGGCAGTGCTGCAAGCTCATCCCTGGTTTGTTGTTGTGGGATTTGTGAGAGAACCACTTCGGCCGCATTGGAGCTGCGATTCAGGAGGCTTTGGTAGTGTTCTTTCCAACGTAGTGCAATTGATTTTTTGTCCTTCAGAAGTTTGGTTCCATCTGACGAACGTAGAGGCTGTATGCCATGGTTTCTTGGTCCGTAGATAACCTTTGTGACTTTGAAAAATCCCTGAGCATCATGGGTATCTGCCAGGTGTTGGATTTCTTCAGCCTTCTTTGACCACCAGATGTTCTTGAGTTCTCTTGTCCTTCTTTTGACCTCAGCTTTTGCACTGGTGTGGATATTTTTCTTAGCAGTACAGTTGAAGTCTCTCTGCCATCTTTGGAAGGCTTTCCTTTTCTTGTCAATTAGCTGTTGGATCTTGTTGTCATTTTCATCAAACCAATCTTAATGTTTCTTGGTTTGATATCCAATAGTTTCTTCATAGGCTGTGATGATGGAGGTCTTCAGTTTTTTCCAATGTTCCTCAACATTTTCAGAGTGTTCTATGGGTAGATGGTACTTGAGTGCTGTTTGGAGAAGGGCTTGTTTAGAGGACTCCTGAAGGCCTTGGGTGTTCATTATATGCCTTGTCTTTCTTCCTTTTAGTCTGCGCTTGGGGGCAATCTTGATAGCCATCGTGGAGAAGATTAGCCTGTGGTTTGTCCAGCAGTCATCAGCTCCTGTCATGGCTCTTGTGAGAAGCAAGTCACGCCGATATCTGGCATGTGTGATTACGTAGTCTAAGAGGTGCCAGTGCTTGAGCAGGGGGTGCTTCCAGTATTTCTTATAATGCATAATCCATTAAACGCTCTGGCAAATTCTGCCAAATCAAGGCCAAAGGATGTTGTAGCATAAGCATCTAGAGAGGCTTTGGCAGGGTCTTTTCTACATTGGACCGATCACTCCTCTGACCAAACAAAGTCAGAGGGTCAGTCCAACAACAGGTAGATGACAATAAAAGCATAGGTCTGGTACTACTGAGCACTTCCCTCTAATGGAGATGGCCCTACCATTCTTCTCTTTCAGTTGTTAATTATCTAAGGGAGAACAACTGAATAGTGCTACTGTTGTGGTTGACAAAGGATAGTCTATTAAAGAGAGCTTTTTCTTAGCAGAACGGGGAGGGGGGAGAGGAATAATTTGGTCAGAGTCAAAGCTGTTTGTTATTTTTCACTTGCTTAACAGAAAATGGGATCCTGTCAAGTATTAGTCATGCACACCAGGAGAAGTCAAAGTTTTCTCGGACAACTTTTTAAACAACTGAAAATCAGATCCAAAGTTTAAAAATGGATGTCCTCTTATAGTAAGCATCAACCAGAATATATCCAAGATTTAACAACACTTTTATTTAACAACGATTAAGTAGATTATACATGTTAGGTAAGAGCTGCTTCTGGATACTCTTGCTGGATACTCCATCAAACATTTCCTGTTATGAAGAAAGATAAGTCTTCCACTTTGGATGCTCTAGGTGAGAAACTGCATGCTAAGCACGTGTTAGAATGGACCTGGTGAAATTGGAAAAAAGAGGAAAGGAGACAATTTTTTAAATGATAGATGTTTATAGATTTGGCAATTATTCTGTCTAAAGGCCTAACACTTGCAATTCTTCCTCATCAAGACGGGGAAATTGTCCTATACTTTGGATGAGTCTAAAAGATAATATTGTGCAAAAATATTTAGAGTGTTTTATCAAATATAAAACAAAACTTAGTGGTAGAAAGAGTTTGCAAGATCAATTAATTTGCAGGGATTTACAGGTATTTAAATACAAAGTTCCCAAAGTTTGTCAAGTTCACAACATTTGTGTTTTATTGGCTAACATCTGCAAGCACAGACAAGAAAAGAAAACTAAGAGGGAAGATATACAGAAAGGGAGAAAAGGGGAAGAAGAACAAAGAAGGTGGCTCCCCAAACAAATGAAACTCAATTTCACGGCACATTATCTCTCTCAATTCTTTTCCTCTCAGTTTTCATTTTCATTAAAATCACAGACAACCATAAATTAATAATTACTTCAGGTTGACTAAATGCAGGCCACAGCACAGCTCTCCGTTTTCCTACACTAGCCCTTCTTGTTCATGCTAGAAAAATGTTAATTTAGATAATGTGGCTTGGCCCTTGTCATATAATTCTGCTTTGCAGTTTCACTGATCTATAATGGTCTGTTCTTATTAGGTAGTATTAACTTTATCTTTTGTTCAATCGAGCTGCACCATTTCCCCGGACAGATGATAACTATTGTGAAATATCCGTTTGAATTGTGTTACTATGTCCATTATATATTGGTCCACCATTTCCTAACAGCATTGATAAGAGTGTAGTATTGCAAATGTATTGCCCTTTCTTTTTATATAACAGGAAATAAAACCAAGTGTCTTTCTCTAGGTATGTGTTTCTGTATGGCTTTCCTGTCCCTATGTCGGAAAGGAGGAGAGATAAACGCAGGAACATTTCCTTGATTTGATAAAAGCTTCTTTCTTTCTTTCTTTCTTTCTTTCTTTCTTTCTTTCTTTCTTTCTTTCTTTCTTTCCAGCATGAGAATTTTGGGTCAACTGTCTATTAAGGTCTGAAAAAACACCACATAGTCACCTTTATTGCATTGTATGGTTGTTTTTTTTTAAAAAAAGTTTCTTTCTTTTAGAATTTACCCCAAGAGACAACGAACTCCCTCTGGTGATGGAACAGTATAGGTAAGACGTCAAGGACCTCAGATGTCATCCTGTTCCATTCAATGAAATGACATGGCTGCTGAAGGATCCCCCTTGTAATATCTAATCTAGTTCACATGCTCAGAGGATTTCTTTCTCTTTCTCTATAGATTAATTTAAATAAAGCTGCCATCTTTATAGCATCACAGGAGCCACACATTTTTTAATAGAACATCCTCTCCATGTATAGAAAAGAACACCCACTGTTGAAAAATGTTCTGAGTTCCAAAGTGATCACCAAAACATCTACTGCATTCTAAGTGCCCCAGTTTGGCAGGGACAATTGTGCTTGGCTTAAGTCAATTTCTGCAAGTTGAGTTCAAAGTGCAGAAATAGTTTGCACTCAGTGGGTTGCTGTGAGATTTCCGGGCTGTAAGGCCATGTTCCAGAAGCATTCCCTCCTGACGTTTTGTCCACATCAATGGCAGGCATCCTCAGAGGTTGTGACGTCTGTTGGAAACTAGGCAAGTAAGGTTTATATATTTGTGGAATGTCTAAGGTGAGAGAAAGAACTCTTGTCTGCTTGAGGCAAGTGTGAATGTTGCAATTGGCCACCTTGATTAACATTGAATGGTTTTGCAGCTTCAAAGAATGGCTGATTCCTGCCTGGGGGAATCCTTTGCTGGGAGGTGTTGGTTGGTCCTGCTATAGATGTGGGCGAAACATCAGGAGAGAATGTTTCTGGAACATGGCCATACAGCCCAGAAAGCCCACAGCAACCCAGTGATTCTGGCCATGAAAACCTACAACAACACACCGTTTGCACTCATTTAACATATCACAGCAAAGGAGAGGAAGTACTGGAATGTTGCCCTTCCCAGTAGATAGAGGCAAAAGCAAACAACCGCAGCTCTTCAGCATTAATAACACTTACCATTTTGATCACATGCTAATATTGTTTGGTTGTTTTGGCAGAAAAGTGGTAAAATGTGTGATCTAGGAATGAATTGTGGGAAGTTCTGGATCTTCAGAATACAAAGTGCTTTGCCTGTGGCCATGATATGGGTGAGAAAACAGCAGTATTCTTGGAACCGATATAAGACTTTATTGCATGACCACTATAGTTGAGTTTTGCAGTATTATACTTTTCTTCATTAGATTCATTGTGCAGATTCACCAGTTCAGTTGTATGTCCTCACACCCACTTAACCTCGTCTGTGTTTGAACAAGAACTGGCCTCAGAACTTTCTAGTTCAAATTGAGCACAGGCCAAGAGTCTGTGTTACGGTTTTGTAGCTCAAATCACTGCACACTACCCCTGTGTTAAATGGAAACTTTGAAAACTGAACCAAAACACCAAAGGTGCAACTGAACACACAACCAAATGGGAACACAAATACAAGACACAATGTATCTCAATGTGCAATGCGCATCTGTGAAAAATTGAACTGCATGCCTAATCCTGCTTCTGAAAATGGTCACGTTATATTGGACAAATAATGTCAATATGGGAGCTTATGCATTGTAGAATGCCAGCAAATTTCTGCAAGTTGAGTTCAAAGTGCAGAAATAGTTTGCACTCAGTGGGTTGCTGTGCAACAGTATAGCTGTGTGTGTGTATTGTGATGTTATAGGAAATCACAGCTATGCTTCAGTTCCATTGACCTTAATTCATACTATTCTGACTATTTTGTTTTCATCCATTGTAATTAGCAATGTAAAATTAGCAATAAAATCCTAGTATTATATTTGTAGTTTTAAGATAATTTAGCAGCAGCGGAGGAAGAGGAGGGAACAAAGAAGAAGAAGAAATTGTGTTGTTTATAACATTTTGCCCCATATAAGATGAAAATTTGATAGTACCTATCACAATTCATTTTCTTTAAGCTCTCTTCATCTTCTCTCCTCACACTTCTTGCTTTTATATCTGCCTGCTCCAAGGTCCAGAACTCCTCCTGCTTGGCTTTCCTAATATAAGTGGGATCCCTGTTTTGCAAGAGCTCCAAGTCCCGAGATTCTTTTGAAACTTAATCTCACCCCAATTGCACACTGTAAACTAAGGGGGGTTGGTCTTATAACTTCCCTTTATGTTTATACATCAGGTGCTCTGGAAAGCTTTTATTGCTCCAAATCTATCAGCTTGAAGGTCAGGCTTTTATAGACCTCTGATGACACCGCATTCCTCATGCCGGTCCTCCTATGCGGTAAGATGCAGGAAGCAATAGGGAGGCCCTGTTTCCCTGGGGAGACCCATAACACGACAGGAAAAAGCTGTGTGACATTTTTGTCTCTTGGAAAGTAACAATTTAATCTCCACAAAAGCTATGATATGTCAGATAAAATCCTTCTTCATGATAATGTTTAGGTTCTCATCTATTATCCTATTAAGCCAGGACATGCTCACACAAACACACTCACATACATGCTGATGTTATTTATTTATTCATGACATATTTTAAATCCCACATCAACCTTATAGACATTCATAGGCCATTTGCAGATTGGTTTTATTTTTCTGTATTTACGGTGTCTTAATTGCATCCAACTGTGTTCTCCCATTTGCAAAATAGCATCCTGTGGTTGCTGTCCTTTACTTCTTCTATGCTTAAAAAGCTTTGAAAGGGCAAGTCCTTTTTGTGTTATACACAGCAAAAATATACTTCATTCTGACCTGGTCTATTGACATAGTCAAAATTCCTTAAAATTGTTTTGTTTTGTTTCAGAAGTGAGCAAGCTGAATCAGAGGCATTTAAGTTAGAGCCAGTACTATTGTGGATAAATCTGAAGCACTGGTAAAATATTGTTGAAGTATGAGGCAGTAAGAGTTATAAGCTGAGTGGGTAATAGTCATGTCTGCGATATTTGTTTCTTCCATTTATTTGGTTCTTTCAGTTCTTTTGTTTCATTTGTTGTGCATTAAATGGTAACACCCTCTATGCTCTACCCAAAAATAGTAAAATATTGTTGTAGTATGAGGCAGTAAGAGTTATAAGCTGATTGGGTAATAGTCACGTGTGTGGTATTTGTTTATTCCATTTATTTGGTTCTTTTGTTTCTTTTGTTTCATTTGTTGTGCACGAAAAGGTAACACCCCCTATGGTACAAAAATAGGCCTCAAAATGAAAGAAAGTGTGAATGGTTACAGTCTATTTCTTTTGGGGGGGGGGCCAAGTGGCACTCCTCACACGGCCTGCTGAGCACTGCCGTGTGCTATTTATTACAGGGGCCGGCCTTCATAAACTACAACAATGGCTGTGCTTAGTCACACCCACCTCATCACTCCTTGCTTCACCAGGGGAGGGAAAGCATGAGATTTTAAAACCTTTTAGACTTTACCAAAGTTGCTTAATGGTTCTGAAAATCAATATAACCTTGGGAGACATCTGAACATTATGGAATATTTCTGAAAAAAGGTAAGGGGTTCAAATTTGGATCCCCCCCCCCCATCTTTCCTGCATGGTTCAAAACTGCTTTGGAAATAAAAATTCAGAAGTTTTTCCCGACTTTCAGGCTCTTCCGAACAAACCTATCCAACTCTACTATTTATTTACCTCTGAGCCCTGCCTGTTGGGCCACTAGGAGGTTAAAAACGTCATCAGCCTTGCCTGCTGCCTCACCTCACCACTGCTCTGCAGATGGAGGGGAAAGCAACAGAGAAATACTGGTATCTTAAGCCCTGCATTTAACCTCACTACTCTTCTGCAGATGGAGAAGGAAACATCTCAGAATTAATGGTATCTTAAGTAACTCTGATGCTTTTAATTCAGGTTTTAGTGAAGAACACGAGGACAAACAATGCCATTGCCAAAAATGATTGAAATGGGAAGGGAATTTGCCCCATTGCCGCCAATTAAAGAAAAAGTGAAATAGTAGGGGTGGGCTCTGAGCTGTGTGTGTGGTGTGTGGAGCATCTTTGACATTTGGAAGGAAAGAATGGTGCTCTCTCTACCCTGCTTCCCTTCCTTCTGCTGCTTTTCCTGGAGAAGTTAGAGTGCGGGACCAGCGGGGGAATGAAGGAATGTTTTTAAGGAAATGTTATTTATAGAAAGAAAAAACCCCACCTAAAAATCGGAAGAAGACCCAAACATTATAAAACTTGGTGAGCCAAGAGTTGTAGATGTGCCTTCTGTGTGTCACAATTTTCACCTCTCTATCCCTAAAACTGAGGGGAAGGGGAGCCTGGAAGGCTGCCCATGTTGGCCAATTGTCCATTTTTTTGTTCTTTTGGACCTGGAACGAAAAAGCTCATTCGGAAAGGCAACCGTTTTCGAAAGAGGCACTCAAAAATGAAAACGGGGCCTTACGAATGAAACAACAGAAACTGATAGTGATTCTATACAAACACACAAGACTATTGGGTAATGCAGAAGAGCCTGTAGCGATAGATACTTGAAAAACATTTTAGAATTTAAAAATTAGTGACATTGTTTCATAAAACAATATTTGTTAAAATATTTGGAAGACAACAATACTGCCAAAGACACCATACCAGTGTTCAGCTCTACTCCACAATTATAGGAATTTGATATGATTTGTGTTCCATAGCTCCATCCTACAGAATTTTAGGATTTGTAAGTTGCTGAAGTTCTGTTGCTCTCCTCTGAACCCCTATGGCAGGGGTGCTCATTAGGTAGATTGCAATCTACTGGTAGATCGCGTAGAGCATCCTGGTAGATCGCAGGCAGGGCGGGAGGAAGGCTCAGTTCTGCCCCGCAGGCTCCCGACACCGCCCATGTTATCTGCTTTGAATCAGATTATATGGCAGTGTGGACTCAGAAAACCAGTTCAAAGCAGATATTGTGTTATATGTTTCACATTTTTGTAGTGGGTAGGTAGATAATTTTGACTTGGTTGTTTTAGAAGTAGCTCGCATGTCGCGATCAGATGGGCTCAGTTACCACATCGCATGCTGAAAAAGTGTGAGCACCCCTGCCCTATGGCCTTTATCTTATGTTGCTGCAATCTTGCATCATTTTTGCAATCAGGGATAGTGGCAGTTACTGGCATGGCCATTCTCGGAATCACACTGCTCCAAGCATTGCATATCTGCAACACTTCTGCACCCCAAGATCCTTTAGCTACATATTTGGTTGAACTGCTTGATTATAACCTCCCACAGTTCCATTATTCTGGATATCTTTTATTATTACTTATGTTAAGGAAACTTCACACTTCCAATGAATAGTGGTAAAAAAGAAAAATCCTGTTAAATTATTTAACAGGTAAGTGGAAGAAGAGGGGAATCCTGCTCACTGACATCAGCTGGGACCATTGCACCATGTAAGTTGCAGAACTATGGCATGCTCAGGTGCTATTGCCTGCCTATAGCAGAGGATGGGTTTGTCACCAAAGGGTGGCTGAATGGCATTGGGTAGCACATAGTATTGTGTGAAATTTACATTAATTTGTCACCTACTTGTGATAAAGTACTATATTAGTGATTTCTGGCAAAGAACTCTAATTCTCAAAGTTCTATAGGATGGTACCATGGAAGTTAAAAAGGTACAGGCATATGCCAGTTAACAAAGCTGGTGACAAAAATGTGATCCTCCTTTCCTCCTTGTGTTTTGTCTAGCTGGAGGTTTTTTTTTAAAAAAAGTGGGATCCACATTATGAGGACAGTGAAGGAGGACTGGAGAAACACATACCTTTAGCACTGGGTTGCAGGGAGCTCCAAACAAGGCAAGTTTCCTCCATAAGGGACAATCAAGAGAGCTTGAATCTTTCCCCTGCTGCATGATAAACCTGAGTATTCTAAAGAAGTGAAATTTTGTGATTCTGAGCAAAAATGTAGTAAGACCCCTGAAATAATTAGTTAGCATAAGTAATGAGATGTCAGTTATCTTTGTAAGAGCTGTAAAGTTCTGAAATATAGAACACTAATACCAAGATCTCCGAGGTCTGGTCCTTTACTAGGGTTGCCAACTGTCCCTTATTCTAAGGGACGTCCCTTATTTCAGCCCCAAATTTCGTGTCCCTTATTTTCAGCTCCTGTATTGACGGGACAGATGGCAGCAGGAGGTGAGGCTGAGCCAGTCCATATACATACATGCTTCCTTCTTTCTCCTCATCCATCCTGCTACTCCTTTTGGCTCCTCCTGTTTGCTCTCGCCTCCCCGCGAGTGGCCGGGAATTGTAGTCCAAGGATGCCTCCTCTTAATTGAGAGGCGCATGTGGTCCTTTGGGCGGGACTCCATTTCCCAAGAGCCCTTGCTCCCAGGGGGGGGGGAGGAAAAGGAAAAGGAAGAGGGAGAAGGGGTCCTGCCGGTCTTCATGGCGCCGCCGGTGAGCGGTCTGAGGGAGCCGCAGGCACGGGGCAGGGAGATGTGGGCCCGCATGGAGCTGCTGATCATGGAGACCCTCACCCACCTGGACCACGGGGCCGCCTTCACCATTGACCCCTGGGAGAGGAAGGAAGGTGACCCCCTGCCAGGCACACAAATCACAGCTACACCAGGGCTGAGGGGTGGGTGGGTGTCTCTGGGGGGCTTTTGAGCCGGACGAGCATCTGTCAGGAGGGCTTGGGTTGTGCCTTCTTGCAGCATGGCCAAAATAGATGATATTGCCCTGAATGCATGCGAAAGGAGGCTTCTGTTAGACCCCAGTCTAAAGATCAGTCAACAGTGTGATGCCACAGCTGAAAAAGCCAAGGCTGCATCAAAAGGAGTGTAGTTGGGGATGCCTAAAAGTTTAATTTTCAAGTTTTTATGATGTGTCCCTTATTTTTGCGAAAAATCCCATATTTTTAGGTAAATGTCTCTTATTTCTTATATCAAAAAGTGGCAACCCTATCCTTTACCATATTCATGATAATACAAAACACAGATATTTATGGAGGGCTATGTCTCACATCCATGCTCTCCTTCTGATGTAGATAGGAAAGATTACGTGACCAGTGATTTCACAAGGATTGTAAAAGGCTTTCTTTGTTCACAGGCAGCCAAATTCAGTGTGTGAGATCAAAATGTCCAATTCATCTCAGCACTAATTTCAAGATGTCACCAAGCTGTCATAGATCCTGATTTTTTTGTTAAAAATATCTGTTCCCTTCAAGAATACGGAGAGAACAAAAATGATTTGATATACAGAGCCAGAGCCTGTCAACATTAACACCTTATACGCATTTATCACAGTTTAACGGAAGAATATTTGTGCCTGTTGATTTTTAAAAAAACATTATGAAATGATTAATAATGAGAAAATATTTAGTTCAGATTACATATGTGATTAATATTTCAATCAGATGCATCATTATCTGCCTACTGAATAAAGTGTGTGTGTGTGTGTGGGGGGGAGAGATGTGTGATTTGAAGTTTTTATGTTTATTTCACAAAGATTTGTAGTTTTGTCTATTGTGATTGGTAGGACATTTGATATGGAAAGGAAAACTTCTTATATAAAATCATTTTCTTCTATGTATTTATATCTATTGATATAGGTATATAGCCCAAATTTTATTTGTGCAAAAAAGGGATTTAGATTCCATGTATTTTTAAAAAGTGGAATATAGTATATCTCTCCAGCTTTATAGGTGAAATTTTATTGGTATCTTGCACTTTAGTAAGTGGAGATTTAGGCAGGAGAAGTACTCTTATGGACATTGGACAAGAAAGTATCCAGCACCTCTTTGTATGATGGTTGTGCATGGCTACACAGCAGCATTGGGATGGTCAACCCAAACAATTGCTGATTTGTCTAGGGGCTTTGTGTGTGTGGTGGAGCTCCATTCTTCCATTGCAGTTATTACTGTCCTGGGGCCCTGTCACATTACACAATTATAACACTGCATTTCAACTTCAACTACCATGACAACGTTTTATAGAATCCTGGAGTTTATGGCTATGCTGTAAATGGGCTCCTTCTGTGCATTGCTCTGTACTGGCAAAGCTTTATGCTCCATACGATATAGGATCTTTTTCTATGTATTTCTAAGAAATGGCTTTTTCTGTGTTCACTCTTCAGAGGGATTTGAATGAGTAGTAGCAAGAGTTAGCACATCTTCTGTGCATGTAAAACAGAAGATAAAGAACAATAACAAGAGCGTAAACAAGGAAAATATAACTGGAAAGAACAATTTACTGGTAAGACTTACAAACACAGTGTTGGAAAGGGATCATGCACATAAGCCAGCCAACATTTGAACGTGTATCTTTCCTTAGGCACAATTTAGCATGTAGATGCAGTTCAGTGAAATTCTTCAGATATCTGCTTAGGGTCAGCTTTTGGGCTATTATTATTATTATTGTTGTTGTTATTATATTTATACATCACTTTATCTTCCCAAAGGGGACTCAAAGCAGCTTGACATAAAAACATTAGTATAAAATTTAAACTATACAAATATACACACAATAAAACAAAATGAAACACAAATAGCATTAAACATTCAGTTAAAGTCCACCAAAACATATTCAAAGTTAAACCCCCGAGTCTTTAAAACCTTCATCTTTAAAAGTCAGTCTGAATAAAAAGGAAGTCCAGCAGGCAAGGGGCCATTCTGGCTTCCCTGGACAGGGAATTCTGGAGTTGAGGGACAGCCACTGAGAAGGAAGGCCCTTTCTCTTGTTCCCACCAATTTATTTATTTATTTACTTTATTTCTATACTGCCCTTCTCAGCCCGAGGGCAACTCGGGGTAGTTTACAAGATGGCACAATTCGATGCTAATAATATAAAAACAGTTAAAACATATAACATACATAAAATTCCATAAACAGTAAAATCACAAAAAACATAAATCCTCCGCATCTCAATACCAAAATCATTGATCTAATGTCCCTAGGGAGGGCATTCCATGGCTGAGGGGATACCACTGAGAAGACCCTATCTTGCATCCCCACCAACCGAACCTGAGAGGAAGGTGGGACTGAGAGCAGGGCCTCTCCAGAAGTCTTAAATTTCTGGGTTGTTCATAAGGAGATACACGTTTGGACAGATAAGCAGGGCCAGAACCATTTAGGGCTTTATAGGCTAAAGCCTGCACTTTGAATTGTGCACGGTAGCAGACTTGCAGCCAGTGGAGCTGGTGCAACAAAAGAGTTGTGTGCTCTCTGAGCATCGCTCTTGTTAGCAACCTGGCTGCTGCCTGTTGGACCATTTGAAGCTTCCGAACAGTCTTCAAAGACCACCCCACATAGAGAGTGTTGCAGTAGTCTATACGGGATGTAACCAGAGCGTGGACTACCATGGCCAAGTCAGACTTCACAAGGTATGGGTGCAGCTGGTCCACAAGTTTGAAGGAATATTGTGGAAAAGTGAAATTGTAGGAGCAAATATAGTGTTATGCTTGGATTTTAATGTTACCAATCACTTCTTCCCAAATATTAATACAAACATTCTGGAGTACCTGAACAGGTACATCATAGTCCAACTATTAACAAATGTGTTTTAGGTGATATTCCTTTAAAAATGTGTGTGTGTTTTCAATATTCTTCTAAACAATTGTCTCAGATGAGAAAAAAAAATATTGAATGAATATCAGATTTTTTTAAAAAAAAGAATCCATTAGAAAGCAGTGCTGTCAGTTTTAAGGGCAAATCTTACTTCTTGTTACTTCACATTGCCAAAACAGAAGGGCTAGCGTGCCAACTACTTAGGCACAAAAGCTTCATTTTACACCTTCTCCACTATTCTAGTGTTTAAACATTGCCATAAGTTTGTATCTAAGCTCTATATTTAACTGAGGGTTTAAAAAAAAAAATCAAATTTAGCTTTTACGGTTACAGAAACATCCTGATTTAGCTGTTGAATAGCATGTTCCTTCAGCCCTTTAATCTTATTGCAAAAACAAGCTTATGAGAGAATGGAATTTCACAAAACACTGAGGTAAATGTATTAATATAGGTTCCAGAAAAGCACCTGATTCTTTTGCTAAGATCACACGATTGCCTATCTCCATTATCTTAATAATTTTCCAAAAGCAGGAAATACATTTAATCAATAGCCAGAATGCCATGCATTAAGTAAATTGCATTAAACAACATGAAAACATCTCCTGCACACTCCATTCCACCTTGCCCCTTTGGTTTACCTACATTGGCTAACCTTGTCTATTTTCAGTGGCTTTATTATTTTATGGGTTTTTTTCAGACTTATCAGAAGATGTAAAATTATCATTTAATTCCTTAGACAATACAATCTTCATAATTGCAGGATGAGCATGCTAACCACCATTGCCCGCTAATGAAAAACATAAAATGAATCAAGGTTGCTAGACTGCCAGATTTGCAAGACCAGAGAGTCATGCTCTCTACCTAGAAACTTGCAAGTGCGAAGAAAAGAAAGATAGCTGAAGTTTCTTTCTTCCTCTCAATGTATTCATGCAGTGAAGCAAAATCTGTAGCTAGGGCAAGTGGCAGAAGGGAGTAGAGAAAGGACGAAGGCAGTGCTTCTCAACCTATGTCCTCCCAGATGTTTTGGTCTTCAGCTCCCAGAAATGCTAACAGCTGGTAAACTGGCTGGGATTTCTGGGAGTTGTGGGCCAAAACACCTGGGGACCCATAGGTTGAGAACCACTCGACTAGAAGAGAAAGCAGAAGTTGCATCGGATATTTTGAAATTGCCTAACCTATCAGCTAAAGAGCTATAATCTTAATTGAGGAACGCTTCTTTTAAAGGCTGATTTAAAACCCATCAATGTTTATTTATTTATTTATTTATTTCAGGATTTTTCCCCGCTCTTCTCAACCCCCGAGGGGGGACTCAGAGCGGCTTACAGTACGGCACAATTCGATGCCCACATCACAACAGCATAAAACCCCAAAACCCCACAACAATTAAAATACATTAAGATACATTAAAATACAGTTTCAACAGCATCATACACAGTCATTCCAAGTTAAAACAATATTCAATCCATAAAAACATTGTCCCTCTTCATCCATTCCATTAAAATCCCCATCTAACATGCTGCCTAGTGCTGGTGTGCAAACGCCTGGTCCCAAAGCCAGGATTTTACCTTTTTCCTGAATGCCAGGAGGGATGAGGTGGACCGTACCTCAATAGGGAGTGCATTCCACAGGCGGGGAGCCACCACCGAGAAGGCCCTTTCCCTCGTCCCCACCAGCCGCATTTGAGAAGTCGGCGGGAGCGAGAGCAGGGCCTCCCCGGATGATCTTAGATTGCGAGGTGGGACATAGCGGCTGATGCATTCGGACAAGTAAGCTGGGCCAAAACCGTATAGAGCTTTAAAGGTCAAAACCAGCACTTTGAATTGAGCTCGGAATTGGACAGGCAGCCAGTGGAGCTGGCACAACAGGGGGGTGGTGTGCTCCCTGTATGTAGCTCCCGTTAGTAATGTTTTGATAGATGCAAATGTAGATGGCTTGGCCAATATACTCATTTAGTGGGAATGTTGTTTGTTGTTTCTGTTCTTATATTATTCACAGAAGGGTTAATTTTCATAGCATTTTGGACTAGTATACCAAATCCCCTAGGACACTACTAATATAATTTAATATGGTCTGGTCCTAGTTGTTATTCAGTGGAGACAATTCACACATAATTTTCTACTCATCACCTTTTAACAAATGAGATTTAGATCAATGGCCTCAGAAATTCAAAACGTTTGTTCAGAAAACTATTTCCGTTCTACATGATAAAGACTTCAATAGTATTTCCCAAACTAGAGAGGTCAACTCTCATTAAAGTCACCAGAGCCCCTTTGACACCACATAACTATAGTAGTTTGACACCATTTCAACGGTCCTCTCTGTATCCTATGAAATTATCCTGGGAGTTTGTAATTTGGGTATCACAGGGTATGTACTTCTGTCAGAGATATTAGAGGAGTTCATTGGCTGAGAATTGTAAATGCCCCTCCCTAAACTTCCAATCCCAAGACCCTATAAAATGGAACCCTATTGGTTAGAGTCAAAGTACTCTATGATAGCACAGGAGAGATTTAAATATATCAGGCTGCTCTCCCATAGTTTGGTAATATAGTGAGCTCACATCTGAGTAAGTGTACATATAGTATTGCTCCTAGTATTGGATAACTATTAATCTGGGCTAGGCCTAATTCTTGTGACAAAAGATGACTGAAATACAGGACACACAGAATACCACTGCAAAGGTTTACAAACATATTGTTTTGTTTTTACACCAGTATATATAAAGTGGAAAATACATCCCTTAATGGTAATACAGCTATTCCAGTCACATACTGAAGCTACAGGAGTTAATTGTCCTTTAGGAGAAAAAAAGTAAACACAGAATCTACAAGATAGAAAATGATAGATCTTTCAAGTCGGACTAATGTCTCTTCCATTGCACAGCTCTTTCTGGAATCTAGAGAGAGAATTTAATGTTATCTAGCAGATGTTTAAATCCACTAAAATGGGGTGAATGGTACTTTTACTTCAGCACTGCTCCAGTAGTATATATCAGTCTGACAGCCAAAGGACACTCTAATTCCATCTGTAATAACCAGGGAACGATACGCAGAAAGCATGTCAGGTTCCAGAAACATGTTAATTACAATGCTTGCCAAGGTATTTTCAATTTGATCAACACTGTTATGCCCTTGATCCAGCTTTTTCTCCTGCTATAAGTGTTATCAGGCTCAGATTACACATGATGTTAATCATATGTAGTTTTCTAAACAGACATCCTGCTTGCAATCTCTATCAGGTGATCAAAGCAGGAATCCAAATATCTTTATACCAAGAGGGCCAAAACCAGCTGGAGTTAGGTGATGTTTGGGTGTATAAAACACCTACAGAGATTCAGTATGAGTGGTTGTTGTTATTATTATTAGGTTGTTGTAGGTTTTTAGGGGTTTATGGCCATGTTCTAGAAGCATTCTCTCCTGATGTTTTGCCTGCATCTATGGCAGGCATTCTCAGAGGTTGCGAGTGACCTCACAACCTCTTGAGGATGCCTGCCATAGATGCAGATGAAACGTCAGGAGAGAATGCTTCTAGAACATGGCCATACAACCCGAAAACCTTACAACAACCCAGTGATTCCAGCCATGAAAGCTTGCAACAATATGTTGTTGTTGTTATTATGTTTATGTATACTCTTTTTCTCTCTACAAGAAACTCAAAGTGGCTTACAGTAAAACTAAAGCGATACAATTTAAACCTAAAATATAGAAATATTAAAATAGAATTAAATATTAACAGCATTAAAATAAACAGTTTAAACCCTTAAAATGCAATAGTAAATACTATCAACAATTAATATAATGTGGAATTGTAACTTTAGGGAGCATCTAGACTGTAGAATTAATGCAATTTTATACCATTTAACTGTCTTGAGGCATACACAGGAGTTGTATTTAGTGAGGCACTAGCACTTTCTAGTAGGGAGGGTTGAAGACTTTCTAAAATTCCCATGATTCCATAGCAGTGAACTGTGGCAGTTAAAGTGGTGTCACACTGCATTCATTCTGCACTGTAGACCTACCCTTAGTGCCCATCCAGACAGTACCTTTGTCCCAGGAGCTCCTGGTTTAAAATGGAGTGTGGCCAAACAATTCATCCAGTAAAAGAAGTTTAATTTGAGATAAAATAGGAAAGCCCTGCTTTATCCCAATTTAATTAGATAGCCCATTAGACCCACACCTTTATGAAAGTGCCAGGTCTGGTGGGCTATGGACCCTGTATAGACAGGCCTACAGGCAGTCCTGGGACTTCACTGGGGCCTGGCCATATGCCCATTTTACACCTTCTGGGCTCCACCCCCTTCCCCAAATCCCTCAGAAAATCCTTTAAAAAAGAAATTAACTTGTGTGGCTGCCATTAGCCCTCGGAGCACACTTCCTGGAATATAGCAATTACGCACGAGGAAGGGGCCAAAACTGCCTCTCCAGCCACCTCACGTGTAATTGGTATATTCCAGGAAGTGTGCCTCAAGCCCTAATGCTGGCCCGGTAAGTTAAAGGCTTTTCTGGGGGGGGGGTCTCCCCACCCACCCCCAGGAAAGCACGGGTGTTGATGGAAGGTTTCTGGACTTCAACCCAGGTGCAATCGTGTTTAAGAAATGTGATTCCGCTTGGATTAAAGTGCTGTATGGAACTGCCCTTAGTGGAGCTTCTAAAATTCTGTTGGGCTCCAGCACTCAATTTCTAATGTGACTTTGCCCACCTATAGTCATTTAGGAAGCAGATGTATCACTTTCATAAGTCAATATAAATTGATCAGCTACTTCACAAACCTGTATCATATTTCACATCTTTGGAAGATTTATCACCAGGGTTACATTTTGCATCTTTCTGTGTCCTATTGCATTCTGATCCCACTTGCATAATGATTGAATTGTGCTTAATTATCTATGATTTGAATACTGCACCTTGAAGAAGTGGGTTGATATTAATAAAAGCTCATTTAGGAATAAATATATCTGTATAAAAACTGCTACTGAGTAAGAATGTTCTTCCTGTTAAAGGTTTGACAGATGAATATGGCTCTGTCTTTGAAAGATGGGGATGAAGTTTGGTTATTAGGGATGAGAGTAAGGAGGGGGATGATGATGAGGATGGTGATGATGATAATAATAACTTTATACCTCACCATCATCTCCCCAAAGGGACTCAGGAAAGCTTACTAATGGCACAAAGTGCCTGAAAACAAAACATATATTTTTAAAAAACATATAAAATACAATTGAATAAGACATATCTTTGATATTTGGATAAACCCCCACCAATTTATCTCTCCCCGCTTTTATCTCCCCCCTTTCTCCCCTAGATTATATGTATACCTACCCCCTTTCCTCATTTTAAAATATTGTTAAAATGGCTATTTTATTTCTTCAATAAACATTATTTATAAAAATTACTTATAAGCGTATAAAACAATAACTTAAGGCTCAGTTGAAAACAGTGCTCAACAACGAATGGCTGTAATGTGGCCAGACTGTAAACAATAGGACATGGAATGGCATAAGTTCAGAGTTGTAACCATGGAAGAAGGGCATGGGATAAAGTGCAAGGCCACATAACTATTTCACAGGACAATTAGAGACGAATTGTTCTCAAAATCTTGTTTGAACAGCCAGGACTTCAGGTCCCTTCGGAAGGAGGACAGTGTGAGGACCTGCCTAATCTCCCTGGGGATGGCATTCTAAAGCCAGGAGGGCACAACCAAGAAGGCCCTCTCCTTCGTCCCCACCAATCCCCCTTTGGGACATTGAGGACAGTTAGATTGGATCCCAACTGGTATCAGCTACAACTGCCTCGACCACCATGCTGCATTTCCTTGGCTTGTGTGGCCCAGGGACACAGGATGGCAGTCCCCTGTTCGCAGGGGCGGTCTAAGGTAATTTGAAATGGAAGGCGAACATTATTTTGGTGCCCCCCCAAAAAACATTATCCCCCCCCATGTAAAACAAATATACAATTATAATATCACAATACCATTAGTAGTATTATATTGTATCAATGTACATGCAATATATTATACCATACTCATACTATATTATATCATAATTATATTATACTACATTACAATATAATTATATTATAATATATTGACATTATAATACAATATAACATTCTATTATATTATTATTATAAAATAATAAATAAAATTATTTATTTCAATAAAAATATCCTCTACTAAATATTTTCATGACTCCTATAAAACTCAAATAACCCAAAATAAAGTAAAATAAAATATTATATATTACTATTTTGTACAATACCACTATACTGCAATATTGTTTGTAATATTACATGTAATATAAAATATATCATTATTCTATTGTTATATTGTATTTTTATTATATTGTATGACAATATTAAGCAGAACTGTATAATAATCAACAAGAAATGCAATGTAAATGCATCAAAATCAGAATATATTACCTATCACCCATCTCATAATTCATAGGAGTCTCCCATAAGTCCAAAATTAGGATCCCAATGTAAATGTAAATAGAAAAACAGCCAAAATGTTCAAATGAGGTCGAATACAGGCAGCACAGCCTGGGCAAACTTGGGCCCTCCCTCTAGGTGTTTTGGACTCCAACTCCCACAACTCCTCATAGCCTCAGGCCCCTCAGGTCTAGACAGAAATAGTGCCGAAGAAAGGAAGGAGGGAGAGAAGAGGTCACAGAGGAGGAGGAAAGCCCTTCATTCATTCCTTCACTTACACTTCCTTCACTGATTCTTTTCTCCTTCCCTGCAAACGCGCGCGCGCGGCGGAGACAGAAGGAGAGGGGAAGCACTCCCTGCCTGCCCGATAGGGAGTGCTTTGCTTACAGGCTTCTGCGCAAGGAAGCTACTGGGCATGCGCGGAGGTTTTCGTGGATGTGCAGTTGCTCCTGCGCTCAACTTCAGCTCTGGAGCAACTGCGCCTGCGCGAAAACCTCCACGCATGCCCAGAAGCGGCATCGGAGCACACAAGGCCGGGGCCCAAAAGCAGGCAGCTGCGGCGCTGTCTGAGGAACATCAGCAGGGCCAGGATGGCGCCCCATGCGGCCAGGATGGCGCCCCCTTCCCAGATGGCGCCCTAGGCGGCTGCCTACTTGGCCTACCTTGTAGGACCGCCCCTGCCTGTTCGCCTCTCCCCCTGTGTCACAGCCACATCTAACCACAATATGGCACCTACTGTTTTCCCATTGCTTGTTCTGACATAAACTGGAGTGGTGGGGAGCATGAATAGTTGCCTTTACTCCCTCTTGGGGTAGAAAAACTGCCTTGACTCCCCTCCGGGTTAGAAAAAGGAGAGGTATAAATAGGGTAAATAATAATAATAATAAAGACTATTTTCTGAGCATTTCCTTAGTTGCCTTCCTCACTTTAGGTATTTCATTGCTCCACTATGAATTATCAATATTTTGACAAAGAACTTTGCAAGATAGGCAACCAAATGATATAGTTAAAGATATTTGGCAACCACTTCTCACTGTTGTGTTATATGGATTAGGGCCCGGTCCAAATAAACCATATGTTTGACTCCCAGAAAGCTATTCATGTTTTCTGAGTTCGTTTCGAAAGGCATGTAATGAATATTTACCAGATATGTCAAATGATCCTCAATTGTTCCATGGACAAAACTAATGGATGTCCCAAACTAAGAGTATATTTATTTTAATTGAGTGGAGCCCACTTAAAATAACACTTTTTAATTTAGATTTAATAACTCTATAAAAAGATAAATCTAGTTGCCATGTAATAAACAGTAATTAATTAGTTAATATCAATTAAATACTAAAAATATTAATTTACATTTAACATCTAACTACTGTAATTTGCTATAGCTATCTTATTAAATGCTAATTAAATTCCTAAACATTCTTACAAGTTTAATGCATTAATAATAGGAACGTAAGTACACACTTACTGTATCTGCACTTCTGAGTTCATTACATGGCAACGAGATTTATCTCTTTTACACTAATTAAATATACTAAGCAAACCTCAGTAACTTTTCTTAACACATACCATAACTGTTTTATTAATTTCAAATTAAATGCCCATTTAAATCTTCTAATCTACAGCTGCACCAAATAGATTTTTAAAGGATTTTTTCCCCAGCAGGGCAATAGTTATCATGATCTTAAGACTACTGAATGATCATGCTTTCATACATTTGAGATATTCTTTTTGGTATTTACATATCCCTTTATAAATCTCATCTGATATATTATAGAATAAGAAAGGTGCAAGTGTTATAATCTTGAACTTAGGTGTAAGTGCTACTGAAAATACGTTTTTGGTAATTCTGTTTAGGATCAGGCTATACATTCCAACTATTTTTCCTGATTGTATAGTTAAATTCAGGTGAAATTTCATTATGCATTTTGTGCATATTAGTTGGTCAATCAGGGTATGCTATTTGGTGGATTTGGGATTGTGTTGTATTACATTGACTAGCCAACATGACCCTGAATATGTTTTCTAGATAAATGACTGTTCTACGTGTTCATTTAAACCAGTGGCAGGCTATTGTCAGGTGGACACAGTGTCTCTCCAGAGGACTTTAGGGAGCTGCCCCTTACAGATAAATAATCAGCCAAAAAATGTCCAGTTTTGTAACATGTGGAGCCTCTGGGCTGTTTAAGATGATTTTAAAAATGGCCTCTTTGGGGCCTAAAATGTCTAGATTGATAAAAAGTATGCAAACTTTCCTTCTTAGTCCTGGGAGAGACAATGTCAAAATATTTTTTTGAAAATTGGGGGCTTGATGGTAAGCAAAGTGGAAAAGACAGCGTGTAGGCTGATAAATAAACAATAAAGGCAAATACACAATGGGCAATTATGTGAGCAATAATAGAGTCATTTCTAGTTCATACACATATATTGTAGAAAAGGAATACAATCATGAAAATATAGAAATATCACAAGGTAAATACCAGCATAGTATGTATCAACATAATAGCGGTGAACAGGCTCACGCAGGGGTGAACCGAGACGCCCAGGCTCAACGGAGGAATGTTGTGGCAAATGACCAGGCACAGTCCCAGACTGTGTCCATGGGGCACACTTTTTCAGTTCGTGATCTAAACTTGATTCAAACTGCTGCCAAAGTGCACTGCAGCGTAAATTAAGACCTTTAAAGTTTATCAAGCAAAGTCAAGCAAAAGTCTAAATTAGACCCTTGATGCACTTCAGCACACCACACAGCAAACTAGGCTCCAAAGCATTTTATAGCCATCCACCTGTGTGCTGGAGTGTGTTTTAAAATTTGGAATGAGGGGGCAGAGGAGGTCTGTCAAAAAACACTTGAATAGCATAGCTGAGGAGCAGAGGGATAATTGACCCCCTGGTTACCTCCACTGCTGTCACTTTCCCTTTCCCATACTTGTATGCCTTTGGAGTGCTGGTGCAATTTTCAACCAGAAATGGGAAAAGAAACCCACATTTCTAATTGCTGTCAATCTGCAGATACTGCAGATTATGGAATTGATTTGAGGCCACCTTCTGAGGTTAATAGTCTCAACCCTGTTCATGCCAAACCAGTTCCAAACTGACCTAAGTGGTCAATGTAAATGTGCCCTTAGAAGCCTGGATGCCCCATTTTCTGAATAGCACCTATCTCTATAACCACATTTTGCATCTCCAGTCTTTATTCAACTATCAAATGTTGGAGTGGAGACACGGAGGTCAGCATATATGTCTTTGCACCTCTTCCATGCTTCCAATTTTAAAAGAACTACATGGAGCTTTTCTGGCGCTGGCTTTCAAGTAGCATTCTTTCTAATGTTGAAGTATGTATTTTTAAAAAATGTTGCTTAGAAAGAAAACATTCCTTCCCCAAACAGGATTTTGTTTCTTTTTTTTTTAAAGACACATAACCCATTTAAAACTGTCACGTTGGTTCCAAATGTTCCTTTTAGCTCAAAGCCTTCAGGATTTTAGGCAGATGACCTCTGTAATATCATAGGCTCAGCAATGTAGTCTTCTTTTATGCTTGCCAAGGTACTATGAATATGCCAAGATTATGTCCTTAAATGATTTCTTGGAAGATAGAAGAAAATACAGTGTAGGTTGCATGTATCAAGATGATTTAGTATTGTGGATTTTTACACGTTGTGATGGGAGCTGTCATAAAGACCGGAGCCCACTGAGTAGCTAGAAATGCACATTAGCTATTAACCTTCCCCCAGCCGATCAACTTTATTTTGCAGCTTTTCCTCAGAACCATTAGAATACCCTGAAGAAATAACTTTCCAATTAAAAAGGATCTCAAAGAACAAAGCCATTTTATCTCTGACTCTTGGTGTTCTTTATTCCAATAATTTAAATTGGAATTGATTTTTCAATTTAGCCGTTGACTTGCTATGGACACACAGCTGAAAAGGCCGAATGGAATTGCAGGGCTGAAATATTTGTCTTTGTGATGCACTTCTCATAAATTCACAGAGCGCTCAAGTCTTCCTGCCCCTCCACCTTCTTTAATGCATTTTCTTTTTTTCTCCTGCTAATTTTGAGACCAGGTTTTTTTTAACAGCATAGCAAAGCACACCCACAATGTCCTCAAGGGTCCCATCCACTGTTCTCCATAGATCTAGTTAATTGTTACAACAAGGAAAAATAAAATGAATAGACCCAATGAACACAAAACGAGGCATGTTCTCAGAGACTGAGGCTACATTGTTTAATTTAATGTTCAGTTTCTTTAAATACAAGATGGAGAGATCTACTTGTTTTCTTTAGAAACACGGGTACATCTCCTATCCCATCTTTAAATATTTTAGTAAATGTTTTATTGCTAGATTGATTAAGGCTGCATTATGCTTTCAGTTAACGTTAGCACACCAAATAAAAGGTATAATTTGTCTTTGCTCATATAAACTCTGCAATGTTTCTCTGTGTTTCAGATCTACTCAGTCAGGTCCTTGTGTGTTTACCTCCAGGTAATGAACAGATCTCTAAGTGACAACTGCTTCTTCATCTTGGTATGTATTCTATGTGTGTCTGCCTTCAACTTGCCTGTTGACTTATCATAACTCCACAGGTTTTCTTAGGTAAGGAATATTCAAAGATGGTTTTGCCAGTTCCTTCCTCTGAAATATATCATTACTAGGGGCCCATCCAGACAGGGCACAAAACGCACGCCCTTCCACATATTTACCTGGGGCTTCCAGACCACATCTGAGGTAGATGCAGCTTCATTTGGCACAAACTCCTGCTTTGTGCTGAGGTAATTTGATAGTGGATCCGATCTGCGCCTTCTTGAAAGGCATGTGTCAAATCCACTATGGCTACTGTCTGGACTGCCCCTCAGAAGTCCGGGACTTCTGAGAGGACAGTCCAGACAGTCCTCTTGCTTTTTTTCTGGGCTGAAGTAGCCTGGAAAACTGGGAGGACTCACACCCTCTCCCCAACTCTACCCTCCAAAAAAACATTTAAAGAACTTATGGGGCCATCATTTCTCTGCTGCCAGCTCTCTTCTGGTACTTAGCAATGATGCACTTGGAAAAGGGGGGAGGAGGAAAATCTCTCCTGGTCCCCTTTCTCCTGATGTGTCATTCATTTGTGCCAGGAGAGGGCTGGCAGCACTTTAATGGTGTCTGGATAAGTTATGTTATTTTTAATTGTTTTTTTTGGGGGGGGGGGGGTATTTCCCTTTCCTCCCAGAAGGTTCCAGGAGGGCATCTGGAGCATTTGTGGATTAGAACCCAGAAACATTCATGTTTTGAAAACACAATCCGGGCTAAAGGGCTGTCTAGAACTGCCCTAGGTGTAAACTACTACTAGACTCTAGACATGATAAATCTGTTGAGATGTTGTATTATTTATTACTATAGCTTGCATGAGTTTTAAAAAAATATGCAAAGAATTTTTGTTTCACTGTTTTCCGGAAATTCCTGGAACGGGTGCAACATTTTTGAGGAAGTTAATTTTTAGTCCTGAAACATATTTGAATAGTGTGCTCCTTTCTCTTGTCCTTTCTTTTAATTTCTTTAGAGCTGTATTATTACAGTATATCAGTGAAGTGGAACTTTTGCATTTTAGTGTTTTAAAATAAGAATATTTAGAGGTGGTTTTCCCAGTTTCTTCCTCTGAAATGTGAATTTTCACACAATGACCATGTGAAGATTGCAACTGAAGAATCATATGCGGAGACATGAAAATGATAAAGAAGAAACATGATGCTGTATCAGATCAAAGATCTCTCTAGTCCATATCCTGTTTCAAAGCAAACTGCTCACTCTTGGGTCATTAATTCAGTTATGCTCTCTGTATCAGCTATTGATGAGAACAAAAAGATTCCCTTTCCTTGAATAAAGAAATTAAAAAGGAAGAGAAGCGAAAGAAACTTCTGAACTGAATTGTATAGTCAGTTGTCCACATTCGCTGCTGTTAGGAGTGCAGGACCCCTGTGAAAGTGAAAACTGCAAACAAATATATTCAGATTCTTTTTACTTGAGACAATTCATCTTTAGGAATTTGTCAGTCTTCCAGCATGACTTTATGATGGATTTCTGCTGGAAGCTCATCATAGAATTGCATTGGAGAACTAGAGATTCCTAGAGAGCTGTTCTATCTAGAAATCTCAATGTCCTCCAACAAGATGGGAGAAAGTTGACAATAAAATTGTACTAGAGGACCTGGAAATTCCTAGAGCAAACATTTTAAATCAAATCCACAAAAATCAAAACAGTAAATTTATTTATTTATTTCATTTTTAACCCGTCCTTCTCTATCCCTGAAAGGGGACTCAGGGCGGCTAACAAAAGGCAACAATTCAATGCCGCATACTGAACAACAACATATTAAAAAATACAACAAAGCAGATTAAAAACAGTTACATATCTAATCCACCATAATCCCCATTCCATATTCATAGGCTGTCAGCCAATCCACAGTCTGCCAACAAAACCCTATCCTACTCAGATTGTCCGTCTGTTGCTCCACATCAACCAAATGCCCAGTCCCACAGCCACGTCTTTAGCTTTTTTCTAAAGGACAGAAGAGAAGAAGTTGATCTTATTTTGCTGGGGAGCGAGTTCCACAAGCGAGGGGCCACTACCGAGAAGGACCTGTCTCTCGTCCCCACCAAATGTATTTGCGATGAAGGTGGGATCGAGAGCAGGGCCTCCCCGGAAGATCGCAAATTTCGAGGTGGGACATAAGGGGAAATATGTTCAGACAAGTAAGCTGGGCCAGAACCGTAAAGGGCTTTAAAGGTCAAAACCAGTACTTTGAATTGTGCTCAGAATTGGACAGGCAGCCAGTGGAGCTGGCACAACAGAGGAGTGGTGTGCTCCCTGTATGTCGCTCCAGTTAGTGACCTGGCTGCCAACCGCTGGACTAGTTGAAGTTTCCGAACAGTCTTCAAAGGCAGCCCCTCGTAGAGTGCGTTGCAGTAATCTATTTGGGTTGTAACAAGAGCATGGACTACCGTGGCCAGATCAGACTTCTCAAGGTACGGGCGCAGCTGGTGCACAAGTTTTATCTGTGCAAAAGCTCTCCCGGCCACTGCCAAGACCTGGGGTTCCAGGCTCAGCGATGAGTCCAGGATCACTCCCAGACTGCGAACCTGTGTCTTCAGGGGGAGTGTGACCCCATCCAACACAGGCTGTAACCCTATGCCCTGTTCGGCCTTTCGACTGACCAGGAGGACCTCTGTCTTGTCTGGATTCAATTTCAATTTGCTAGCTCTCATCCAGTCCGACACAGCAGCCAAGCATTGGTTCAAGGTCTGGACAGCCTCCTTGGTAACAGGTGGAAAGGAGTGACAGATTTGGACATCATCTACATAAAGATGACATTGCATTCCAAAACTCTGGATGATCTTCCTCAGCGGCTTCATGTAGATGTTAAACATCAGGGACAATATTGAGCCCTGTGGGACTCCACAAGACAACGGTTGTGGAGTCGAAAAGGTGTCACCCAACAACACCTTTTGAGACTGACCCTTGAGAAAAGACCGGAGCCACTGCAGAACAGCCCCTCCAAGCCCCATATCCGCAAGGCGTCTCAGAAGGATGCCATGGTCAATGGTATCGAAGGCCACTGAGAGGTCCAGTAGAACCAACAGAGACACACTCCCCCTGTCGAGTTCCCGGTGTAGATCATCTACCAAGGCGACCAAGGCTGTCTCAGTACCATGTCCCGGCCTAAAACCAGACTATGCCGGATCTAGATAATCAGTGTCTACCAGAAACCCCTGGAGTTGCGAGGCCACCACACATTCCATGACTTTGCCCAAATAGGGGAGATTGGAAACTGGCTGATAGGTCACTAATTGAGTGGGGTCCAGTGATCGTTTCTTCAACAGCGGTTTGGAGAATCACTCCAAAAGAAATGCACACAATTTAAATATGGAGGAACAAATGTTAACACAAATTACAATAAATTAGAAGTAGTATGAACAAAGACAATAGCTTCATGACTTAATGCATATATTAATACAAGAGTCCTCACTACTCTACTTACAACTTTTCAAGGGGAAGTTTAAACCCAGGGGAACAGACTTTTTGTATGCAGATTTATTGCTGTCCAAATATCAACACTGAACAATGCAAAGATATGAGAACCCAACATCACCTTGCCCTGCCCTTTGAAAATTGAGGTCAAGGGAAAGTTATTAATATAAAGATAAGGGTAGTTATCAGATATTAGTTTCACATTGAGTGGTGTTAGAAGTCATGGGTGGTGGTTCATGGACGGGGGGAGGTGTGGCTTTTGTGGGGAGATATACTTGTATTATGTGTATTTGATTTATTTCTCTTTTTCTTTTGCAGTCTATATACCACCTTTACACAATAGAATGTATGTAAAAATTTAGGTCAAGGGACACATTTTGAATTTTTGGATCCTACTACATTCTATTCCACTCCCACTATTGTATAAATATGCTCTATATCTGAAGCTTTAATATCACTATGTAGGGCATCTGAAGATGTGGGTTTATATCCTCTAAAGTTTATGCAAGTATTAAAAATAAGTATTCTTAGGCCTTCTGTCACCTTTTCTTTTTCTTTCCTCACCTTTCCTCTCTTTTACAACTTCCAAGTGTATACTATGTATATTAGCAATCTCACCTGTTGTGGTCAAACTGGATCATCCTGTACATATAAATCATATTGGACAAGTATTAATTGGCACCAACACAGTCTTTTTATGTTCAACTCATTGAACTATTTAGCAGTAAGTCCACTTATCCTATTTCATTTATTTATTTACTGTATTTTACCCCACTCTATCTCAACCCCAAAGGGGACTGAGAGAGCCAGGATAATTATGGCAGTATTTAACTGCCATGGTTTTGTTCTATGAAATCCTGGGGTTGGTAGTTTAGGGAAGGGTATTTATAATCCTCAACCAGTGCCCCACTAAACTGACCAGGATTTCATATTATGGAACCACAGCAGTTAAAGCAGTATAATGGTGTTATAATTGTGTAGTGTGGATGGTCCCAGTGTGTTAAGTAGAGCTCGAAATTGGAGCTTCTTGGAAGTAAATGAATATTCAGTATACTGGAGTGAGACAAAAAGCTTCCCCAAAGTGAATTCCAGTGGTAAAACAGGCAAATGCAGTGAAATTGTCATGTCTGGCTCCCTTTGACTCTTAACATCTATTTGCTTTGCTTTGTCAAAACATATGAAAAGTCATTAAAGTGTTTTAATAAATGTCTGGTTTTCTTACTCATTCATCTTATAAATATTAATTAGCCATGGATCAGGCAATTAAAGTTTAATCAATTTGCACTAATTAGCACCACATACTTGCATAAAAAGATAAAGCCAACTCCTGCATCTGGCTGTTATTTGCAGTTTTTGTCAAGTGCTGATGAGTTTAATCTTGAAGAGAAGATTAAGAAGAAAAGAGGAAAATAAGTCAAGAAAGTAGTGTTAATTTTATTAAAGCTTCAATCAAAACTGCCTCTCATGAGCTGCATAGGAACAATGCTCAGCAGCCTTTTTATATCAAGCTAATTTTGAAAGCTCACATACAAATTATTACCACTGTAATGACCCAGGCTTGCAAAAAAATGGGGAAAAAACATTGTTGGCTCAATCAAAACACTCATATATGTTCACAATTTGTCTATTTTCTACGATAGCTTTACAATGAAATGTCCTTATCAACGACTTCCTTTTATGAATGTTCCCCTCCCAGTCACATCAAATATTTAGGGGAATTTCAATTGGTTCGTAGTAATCATTTCCAATGCCTTCAGTGAATACTAAACTTGGCAGCTACTCTCTTTTGCTTGCTACTCTTTTTAGGAAAAATATAAGGTATCAATTCAACAAGCAAACAACTAAATAAGGCTGTGGCAGAATGAGGCATTGTGGGTTTGATTGAAAAAAAATGAGAATCACTCCAAAAATAATGCACACAATTTAAAAAATCAACATTTTATTCCACATATTTGTTATTTATACAGTACAGTGATACATGCTTTAGGAACAAAATATCACTTTTCCACATAATCCTCATACCTTTCGACAGCTTTATAAGAACATAAGAACATAAGAAGAGCCATGCTGAATCGGACCTCAGCCCATCTAGTCCAGCATTCTGTATCACACAGTGCCCCACCAGTTGTACACGGGGATCTCGAGCAGAAGGGAGGGCAAAACCCTGACCTGCTCCCGACCCCCCACAACCAGTACCCAGGGACATCCTGCCTACCTCAACCAACTCCGAGGTGGCACTTGAATGTCCTTTTCAGTAACTACTGATTCCCTTGGTATCCATGAATCTGTCTAATCCTGCCTTGAAGTTGTTCAGGCTGACTGCTGTCACAACCTCTTCTGGAAGTAAATTCCATAACCCAATGACCCTCTGGGTGAAGAAATATTTCCCTTTATTAGTCCTAATTTTCCTACCTTGGAGCTTCAGGGAGTGCCCTCTAGTCCTAGTGTTTTGTGACAAAGAAAATATTTTTTCTTTATTCACCTTTTCTATCCCATGCATGATTTTATACACTTCGATCAAGTCACCTCTTAGACGCCGTCTTTCAAGGCTGAAAAGACCAAGGCGTTGCAACCTGATTTCATAAGGGAGCCGCTCCATCCCTTGGATCATTCTTGTTGCCCTTTTCTGTACCTTTTCCAGTTCCGTACCTTTTCCAGTTCTGTACCTTTATGCCATCTTGGAACTAGAGCCGATATGCCTACATGGTAAAATTCTGGATCTGTGTCATTGACACCTCCATGCCATCGAGGTTGAGGAATTAAAACCATCTGGAGACCAGCATGGGAAAAGCCTGATAACACAACCATGTTTGGACTGGGAGACCTGGAGGCTGGACAGAGGAACTTTTGAGAAATGAGATAGTGGGGTTTTTCTGTGCCCTCAGCAAATCACAAAGATGTAGGATATCATTTGGATTAAAAAAAATGTTGTGCATTACTTTTGGGGTGACCCTGGTATATCCTACCTCTTGAATAATCTCTTCCTTCTCCACAAATGGATGCCTTCCACTTTTAATTGTTGTACTGTCGTGCAACAAGTACGCTCTATATGTTTTCTTTTATAAAATAATTCTTTATTGGTTTTTCAAACATATAAAAGGTTTTGAAACAGAATGCACAGAGTGTGCATGAATAAAACAAACATAGATGCTGTGGTCCATCTCGGGACGATCACAGCAGTGTACAGAAAAAGAGACAGCTTGAGGTACAGCGGTGCAATGAAATTGTTTGATCCGTGAGGCGTATTATAGTCAGTTTGGTTGGACCATTCTATACATATTATCCCAACTCTTGCTTTTCTTATTTCACTCTCACGTCGACTTAGTGCCCGTGGTACTATTTGGTTACCTGTAATTTAGAGAGATCGTAAG
Source organism: Anolis apletophallus (assembly GCA_030556195.1). Taxonomy (NCBI): domain Eukaryota; kingdom Metazoa; phylum Chordata; class Lepidosauria; order Squamata; family Anolidae; genus Anolis; species Anolis apletophallus. Next base: position 113,437,226 of record JARBWK010000004.1, read on the forward strand.
TCTATGTCTAAATATTCACTATTACATAGTTCATTAACCCCTAATACCAGTTGAGTGTCAGATCTAAATTGTGTTCTTTCCTACAATATTCTTGGACCAACAGCCAGTCTCCCTTTTCCTCCCGGGCTTTATCTTCTTTCTTTTCTTTTAAGGCATCCGTGAGCCATTCCATCTCGATAGTGTCCATAACCTTTGTAATCCATTCTCCCTGGTCGGGAGCTCTCCTGCTTTCCAATATTTGGCATATACCAATTTGGCTGCCGTTGTTAATAATATGAAAATCTTTCTCTCATTGGAGCTTAATTCTAATTCTTGATCCACGATACCCAAAAGAAAAAGGTCTGGTTTCCTTTCAATTTGTTTTTTAAAGATTTTCTCTAATTCTTTTTCAATCATTGTCCAAAATTGCTTTGCTTTTTTACACGTCCACTTGTCGTGCAACAAGTACGCTCTATATGTTTTCATCATTGAATCCATTATATTGTTCCATGAATGAATGACCACATCTATATCTCTAATTTACATGCTGCCTTTTTTCTGGCATGGAACCCAAGGCAAGAAACTAAATAAGCTTAAATCCTTAGAAAGAAGATATTTTGGCTATAGAAGCTGCATCCCCTTGGTTAGATCCACCTTGCTAAAATCACATGCAAAACTACTGTTCAAGCTGCAGAGGTAAGATGACCAAATACATCATTCTGTAGACGTATGGAAGCCCGTGGAACCACTTGAGAAGACACAAGTTAAAGACATGGAGAAACCCAGCGGAAAGACTAGGGGCTCTTCTACACAGTCCTACGTGCCAGAATATCAAGGCAGGAAATCTCCTAATATCTGCTTTGAACTGGATTATCTGAGTCCACACTCAGATAATGTGGGATTTCCTGCCTTGATATTCTGGGATATAGGGCTGTGTGGAAGGGCTTTAGGTTCTTTAACTCTAAGGGGTAAAATGCCTAGCAGACTACTCTTCATCAGTGACAGTGCTGACTAGGCTGATAGTTACTGCAAGCTGAACATAATTTTAAGTTTCCCTTGGTTGCTCTAAAGCAAGGTTGCTCACACTTTTTCAGCATGCAAGCTACTTATAAAACAACCAAGTCAAAATGATCTACCTACCCACTACAAAAATGTGAAACATATAACACAATATCTGCTTTGAACTCGGTTTTCTGAGTCCACACTGCCATATAATCTGATTCAAAGCAGATAACATGGGATTTTATTCAACTGTGTGGAAAGGATCTCAGATAACCAGATAACTTGGGCGGCGTCGGGAGCCTGCGGGGCGGGACTGAGCCTTCCTCCCGTCCCGCCTGCGATCTACTAGGATGCCCTATGCAATCTACCAGTAGATCGCGATCTACCTAATGAGCACCCCTGCTCTAAAGGTTCACTTAAGGGACTTAAAAGTGAATATCATGGATAAAGAAATCCAAAGGAAACTGAAGTGTATGTTTTCTAGATTGTTTTTCTGGTGAGCATCCCTTTGTTGCTTTATAACTGCTTTTAAACAAGTCTTTGGCACAGATCACTGCAGCAAAGTAGCCTTCTTCTGACATTCTTAAAAACAGCTTCTGAAGGTTAGATGAAGACAGAGGTGTCATCTACATCTGGTTCTGTTGATGGATTAAGAACATTTAGTGTACAAGCCTCCCAGTCACATTGTGTTCTGCAATTGCTTCCATCTAAATGTAATGGATTCCTCCCAATATGGGGAAGCCAGAGGTTGGAGGGGATGGGCCTGACACATGCACTTCTCTCTGTCCTCCATGCCGGGCCGTAGCCAGGATTTTGGTTCGGGGGGGGGGAGCTGAGTTTGGTTCAGGGGGCTGAGACTGGGTGGAAGAGGGTCTACCCTAGCAAACCTTTTGTATGGTTATCCCAATAACCCCATTAATGTGGGCTATAATGAGCATGGTGATCAGATCATGATATGAATAAACATAACAGTTTAAATAATGTACCAGTAAGGCCTTTTCACGGACCACCCTGAGAATTTCGGGGGGCTGAAGCCCCCTTACCCCCCCCCCCCCGGCTACATGCCTGCCTCCATGTGTTCCTTTGAGAATGTCTGAAGAAGGAATCTGTGCTGTATTGATTGATGATTGTTTCTGTATGCAGTCTGGCACCAGTTTAATTGTCATGGTCCCATGCTATGGAATCCTGAGATCTGTTTGGTGAGCTACATAGAGCAACCCATGTCGTATTTCAGGGGAGTCTAGTGGAAAACCTCTTCCCCCTGATTATGATGATGATGATTATTTCCCAAACACAGTGGGCCCTCTGGATCTGCAGTTTCTAGTAAACTATATTAGTAAATTGTGTGGGCATGTGTGACACTACCTCCCACTAGCAACCCAATTATGACACACACACAGTGTTGGGATATATTAGTAAATTTCAGCAATGTGGAAGTAAACATGCTAAAGCATGCACATTCACATCAACATGATTTAATAATATGAGACATGATTATCCACATTTTTTCATATCTAAAAAAATGTGGATCCCACAACCAGATGGGTCCCAGAACCAAATCCTGCAAATATGGTGAGCCCACTGTAGTGTCAAATGCTATTTTAGGTAAAATTCTGGTGAGAGCTCAGGTCAGGTGCATTTATTATTCAAATAGTATTTAGTTCTTTTCATTCTGTACTTCCTTTAGCCTACATTGGGTGAAATGGAAAGTACTATACCAATAAAAAGTAATATAAATAAATAAAATGGGGCAGACTTATGTGTGCATGTCATTATGATAGCCCATAATTGCATAACTTCTACCTGAACCTGGTAACTGCATCTACTGCAAACTCTGCTATTTGTACTGGTGTGACATAACAGCTCTACAGTGTTTGATCTGTAACAATACAGATGGTGGAGTTACCTATTCACTGATGGAATTCTAGTATGGCACATGAGACTGGTACCATGAGACTGAAGCTCTCCAGTAAATAAATATTAATTCCTCTGTTACAAAACTGAAACCTATCATATCTAAAATAACATGTTAACATCAGTTCCTCTATATCTAATCCTCTGGAAAATATTAAAAGTATGTTTTATGAAGAGCTGAATTGTTCTGTTCACTTTACGATTGGGGTTTACCCTTCTATTTTGCTTTTGACAGTATAAAAATTGAAATGCTGTTGGAAAGATAGATTTTGCTTGGAGAATATCTATTTAGAATTTTGCTGTCAAGTTTAAGACTCTGCCAAGCATTTGCAGAAGCAATCAACAGATATAGAGACTTCCTATTGAATCTTGATATGTGAACAGAAAATATTGAAATGAACACTTGGATAAATTAATCATTTTGCACACTGCAAAGATGATACTAGAGGAACAGCACATTGCCAACTCTTGAGTTTATGCACATCAGGCAGTAAATATTTCACCTGTCAATGAACTACGGGTAGTGGGCGCAGGGGGGGGGGGGAGGAAAACAGAAGCATGTGAGACTTTAATGTTGCATTCAGCAGGATGGCTCTCTCAGGATCAATACTGTGCTGTCTGATGATGTATTGTCAGGTGAAAAATTTCAGACTGTAGAAATAAATATGAGAAATGGGGGATTCATTCAGAGAGGCTGTGGATGCAACAACAAAATAAGCTACAGCAGCTCTGGAGGAATTTCAGAATATTTTAAGTTGGTAGAGGTGTGTGTGTTTTTAATTTAAAAAACAACCCTTTCCTCATATATTAGACTTGCACAACACATGTGGAAACAATGCCTTAAACAAGCCTGACTACATATATAATAGGCCTGAACCGACAGTTGCTGACTTCTGGGGGGATGTGAAGAATATTTGCCATTGTCCTTCATGGCAAAATAACATCCCATAGCTATTCTTGATAACAGCCATTGCCCTATCATGATGACAGTATCGTCCCAGGACAAGCTGTTGAGAAATCAAAACACCTCTACAAAGGTTCTTGCTGCAACATGAGAGTGAGACCAGGAGTATTCAATTTTTCAAAGTTTCTGTCATTTGTGCAAAAAATGTATTTCACTTTTGTAAAGCAAAACACACAGCAATATTATTATTTCAGTGGGAATTCCATGATCTGTTACACCAATTCTAGCAAGGCAAACTCCATGAGCTGTTTGCCCTCCATGAGGGTGGGATACAGACATCCTGCTGACGAGCGTGACATCACATTTCAAAAACGATTCCTCTGATTCATGGAGAAGAGTGAAGATGATTTCCAATCTGTTTTGCAAATGGTCCTATCTAAGAATGTTTATGGTTTACCCCCAAAAGGGACTTTGTGTCATATGACAGGACTGGTAGGGTGTCAGACACATGGTAAAAGACTGTGTGATAAGGTCTTAAATTGCATTATATTATTTTACAAATGCAAAATTTCTTAAAAGATGAACCGATATTGCCTAGCATTAGTTGAGGGGGGAAATTTAGCTTCTTGCTCTCTCTTACACTTTAACTCCTGTTCTTTGTTAACAACAACAACAACACTTTATTTATATTCCACCCTTCTCATCCTGAAGGCAAACATTCAATGCCATTTTACATAGACAGACAGAACAGAAGGAGGTGTGTTCTTGTTTCAACTCAATGTCCATCTTTTTGTTGTCATGGAAGGTTGGGCTTGAATCCAGCCACAGGGGGTGCTGTCACTCCATCCTCTAAGATGAAGAGCTATCAGGACTTCCTCCTTCCTTCCTTTTGGTCACCCAGCATTTTCTGATCTTCTTTCTTTATGGCATCGTAAAACACCTCCCCCGCTTTCAGTGGTACCTAATTTCTCTAATTACAGCTGAAGCTGTTTTCGAACTGCTTAGGTAAATAGTAAGCTGGGCTGTCAGTTGACAGCTTATGTCGACCCAGGGCTTCAAACTTGCAACCTTTTGGTTGATAGATCTTATAATTGCTGGTGACTTACCAGCTGTCCTAAACCCCAGGTCCCTGCTAAACCCCCAGCCCCTATTGCCCTGTTATCCAAAAGAGGGCTCTATTTTCTGAACCTTCATGTTGATTTCTTCCTATAGCCCAGACAGCTGTTTGTGTAATTTGTAACAGAAAGAAAAAGTACTTCATGTAAAAGAGACCTTGTTGCCAATGTAATTTTTAAATTTAGAATAAAAAACTTTTCTTTTAAATTCTGTTCTCACCAAACTTTTTCATGTGCCTTGGCCTGCTTGTGTCTATGCTAAAATTCTCATCAATCCAGGGAAGGAAGGGGAAGGTGGAAAGTATAACCAAGCCCTCAGCAATGTTCCACTATGTTGCTAGTATAGATAATCTATATGATTATCTTATCCTGCTCATGCATAGGAGCAAATTCACTTTATTTATATATTTAATTATATTTAATTATTTTAGTATAATAAGCTAATAAAGCATACTGGCCTGTATTTGTAAACAGACTTTGTTGTGATTGAGCCGTCAGCTACTACTAATAGTAGTATTGGGGAAGATGCTGGCTCAATAGCATCAAGAATAGTATGGACTGGCTCTGGCTGATCAGGACTCTGCAGCTGGAAGGAAAAGGACTGTTAGTGATTCTAGTAAGGAAGAACTGGAACAGAGGAAAAGAATTCAGCGAATACTTAGAGCACCTTCTGATTCAGACACTTTCCAGGGCTTTTCTGGGGAAGAAGAAATGGGTTCAGAGGAAAGTGATACAGAGTTAGATTCTACATTGGTGCAGGAAGTAAGGGATGTGTGTAACAAAGAATCTACTTCGGACTCGTTCTTTGGGTTTGATAGTGATTTATTCTGGACTTCTGGGGGTTCTGAAACAGAGCGGGACTCTTTAAACACACAACAGCGTTGGCAAGAGTGGAGGCAAACACAGAGCAGCTGATGCTCATAATCAAGGAGAGGCTTCAGAAGACAGTGATTTGCAAATGCTATTTAAGAAGTGGGTTTTGGGACTGTCTTTGTGGCGGTCAAAGAGTTGATGTCTGGTTCTTGTCTCTGACTCTCCTGTGTTCCTGATATCAAGTACCTTGTTACAGTTTATGGGCTATTTCTCCACTTTGTTCTTGGGGTGAGCTGCTGTGGCAGCTCTAGCTGATGTTTGGACAAAGGTGGGGGGGTGGAATTCAATGTGTGCTTTTCTGTTTAGTTACCTGTCGTGTGTCCCTGAGGCGGGGCTTGCTCTCTGCTGAGTTTATGTGAGTTCCTGCTACAAGAACCTGGTATTGTATTGAATTGGAGGGAGGCTGGCATTGTGTTATGGGGGCTATGATTTGTGCTATTCATGTATACTCAGCTCCTGTGACCCTTGGAATGTCTCCTCCTTTTCATCTGGCTTTCTCTGCCTTTGGACTCCTGGACCGGTTTTGACTCTACTCTTCTGGACTCTCCCTACATACATTGCAGACGGACGTCTACTGTTTGTTTTGGGCTGTTTTGTTGTTTTCCCTGGAATTTTTGAGGGTTTTTAAAGCCGAGTTGGCTACTTTTTTGTTTGTCCTTTCTTCAGTTGTTGTTAAATAAACTTTTTGTTATCCCCCTTTACTCCTGGGCTTGGCTTCTTGGTCACTGCATCACAACAGACTTTGTTCAACATGATCAGTGCTAAAATGATACTTTCTGCAGCTCTCTAGAAAAAAACTTGTATCCATGAGAGCATTCTCTCCTACGACAACTGTGAATGTCATGACTGCAAGCCAATCTTGAGTCATCGCTCATAATGTTTATATATTCAGCCTTCCTGGTGGGATAACAGCAAAGAGTGATTTTTAAACCATGGGAGCTTCACTGAATGCAGAGCTCATAGGTTCTCCCCAATGAGAAACACTGGCATGATTTTCCATCTGAGACTATGTAAACTGTTGGATTTTGATTGTAAAGTTTAAGGAAATTGACAGATCATCTTGTGTGTGATTATTCAAAAGCAAAATCCAGTTTGTTTAATGTGACTTCTTCCAAGTAAAATGCATAGGAGGACACCAGCCATATATTGTACAGGATAATAAGGGAAGACTTTTTGCCTAGTTCACAGTAGTAACTTCCTAATTCAATCAAGGAATATACTATGAATGGTGCTCATTTTATACATGTGAAAAATGATAGACTGGATCAGGAAACTTACAAAAATAATGATGGAACAAGAGAAAATAACAATAAAACATTAAATGAAAGGGTTATATAGTTCAAAGATGAGGTTTTCCTAATAATGCACATTTTTAGATTTATGCACAATCCTTGAAGACGAGACTGCGAATTTTAAAAAGCAGAGCTTATAACTAGAACTGAATAATTCAAAGATTTTTTTAACATTCAAACATTTGTAGAACTGCATTATTCCATTCGTTATGCCATATGCATGCTTGGCATTGTTGTCAAAATTTAATCTTGTTTTGTGAATGTATTCTAAAGAGTTCATTAAAGAGTTTCTATTCTGCTGGTGAGACAAGTTCTATGATCTGTCAACACGTAAGTAATTTGCCCCCTTTCCCATTTGTACTAAGTGAATATTACTACTGGAAGCCTAGCAAAGTTCACAAGTAAGCAATTTTTTTACATTGGTTCAGTTTCAAAAGAAGCATGGAAAACATGGCAGTGTGAGTAGAGGTTGACATATATAAATTGCAAACCATACTCCAACACATACCTGAGCTTTTGGATGTTCCTTCTTAATTTTGGACATGAAACCAATATTTTGAAAGGATTAAATCAATTTGTTTTTCCATTCATTTTCAGGAGATTGCATTGCATGGCAAAATCGACTCCATGGAGCACATTGTAGGCACCCACATGATGAAGCACTTTGTAAAATTTGGAATGTGTGCACATGGGGCTGCTGAAAAACATCCCAAGGGTATAGCTGGGCAGCAGGGAGCAAATTGGGCCCATGGGAAGGGTAATTTATTACCTCCATTGCTAACTGGTGCACACCTCAGTGGGAAATGGAAAAGAACTCATATTCTCAGATGACACACAGCTCTACTACTCCTTTCCACCAAACTCCAAAGAAGCCCCCCCGAATCCTGGACCAGTTCTAGGCAGCTGTGATGGACTGGATGAGGGCTAACAAGCTGAAGCTTAATGCAGACAAGACAGAGGTCCTCTTGGTAAGTTGCGAGTATAGGGTGGCTACCTGTGCTCAAGGGGTTATACTCCCCCTAAGGACACAGGTCCACAGTCTGGGGATCCTCCTAGACTTAGCACTGATGCTTGAAGCTCATGCATCAGCAGTGGCTGGGATGCCCTTTGTACAATTAAAGACACAGAGGTCTATGCCTTAGTTACATCAAGATTGGATTGTGGTAATGCCTTTGAAGATGGCTAGGAAACTGCAATTGGTGCAAAGATTGGTAGCCAGGCTACTAACTGGAGCTGGCTATAGGGTGCACACTAGGCATGAGAAAAAAGTAACGGAAATTAAAAGAAGTCGTAAGTGATTCGTATGTAATGGGACTTTTGAGCTTTTACGGATCGCAAGGCCAATCCCGGAAGTGGACTTTCTTTTTCGAACCCCTGGGCCCAAAATTTCGTTAGAATTCTAAATATTTCGGAAGGCTCCCTATTACCCCCTCCAAAATCCAAAATCCCAGACATTACTCACAGTCAGATGGGGCCTTTCCATGCTCGAGGCCTACTTTAACTGAAAGGCCTTGCCTCCAGGAAGAGAAAAACCAGCCAGAACCATAGAGAGATCGAAACTGGAAGTCCTAGGGCGGCTGGAGGACTCAGGAAAAAGCGCTTTAAACTGCAGGGAAAGGATCCTGGAAAGGGCTGCCGTGCGGGTGGCCCCTTCCCCGCTAAGAAATAACCCGACCCAGGCTTGGGTCGGCTTATATCTTAGCGGGGAAAGGGCTGCCGTGCGGGCGGCCCCTTTCCTGCTAAGATATAACCCGACCCAGGCTTGGGTCGGCTTATATCTTAGCGGGGAAAGGGCTGCCGTGCGGGCGGCCCCTTTCCTGCTAAGATATAACCCGACCCAGGCTTGGGTCGGCTTATATCTTAGTGGGGAAAGGGCTGCCGTGCGGGCGGCCCCTTTCCTGCTAAGATATAACCCGACCCAGGCTTGGGTCGGCTTATATCTTAGCGGGGAAAGGGCTACCGTGCGGGCGGCCCCTTTCCTGCTAAGATATAACCCGACCCAGGCTTGGGTCGGCTTATATCTTAGCGGGGAAAGGGCTGCCGTGCGGGTGGCCCTTTCCCCGCTAAGAAATAACCCGACCCAGGCTTGGGTCGGCTTATATCTTAGCGGGGAAAGGGCTGCCGTGCGGGCGGCCCCTTTCCTGCTAAGATATAACCCGACCCAGGCCTGGGAAACAGGAGGAAACGGCCCGGGCTGCTTCCAAAGCGCTTTGGAAGCAGCTCGGGCCTGATTCGGAGGAATTTCCTCCTGTTTCCCAGGCTGTCTCTCAGAAGCGGAGGGAGAGCCTGGAGAACAGGAGGAAATTCCTCCGATTGGGAACTCACAGGGGTTAAGGGAGGCATCGATGCCACCCTTTGCTCCTGCGAGGTCCCAATCCAACCCGTGTTCCCCTTAATACGGGTTGGATTCTGACCTGGCAGGGGGGAAGGGTGTGATCCTGCTAAGATATAACCCGACCCAGGCCAGTTGGACAGCCCTGTTCTAGTTTACCAAGAGCACGTTCCTCATACCCTCCAGGTCACTATCACCCTTACTACATTCTTACTATTAGAATTTATTATTTAATTCTAATAAATGCTCTGGAGAAGCAAGTCTTGACTGTTTTATTTAATACTACTACTACTACTACTACTAATAATAATATATTAATGCTTTATATCTCCCTGCAAGGAAACCAAGGGAAATGTTGCCCCTTGATTTGCCTGTGCTTAAAACAGTGTCAGTCCTGCTTCCCTGCTTTTCAGACTTTAGAACCAATTTAGAATTTCGTTAGTAATTACATTACATTTTAGAAATTTTTTTGTAAGTCTTTCTATTACTAATAAAAAAAATTCCCCCTCCCCATTTGATTTTAGAATCACGATTTTTGGGTTCTAAACCATGCCTAGTGCACACAATGCTCCTATTAAAGTGGTTCCATTGGCTGTCGATAAGTTTCTGGTCTCAATTCAAAGTGCAGGTCATTACTTATAAAGCCCTTATAAACAGTTTGGGCCCTCCCTATCTTTGTGACTGTATCCCCCTCTATGTACCTGCATGAGCATTAAGATCCACCGGGAAGGCCTTCCTCTCAGTCCCGCCATCATCACAAACGTGGTTGGTGGGGATGAGGGAGAGGGCCTTCTTGGTGGTGTCACCCCAGCTTTTTAATGCCCTCCCCAGGGAGATTACACAGGCCTCCACACTGTGCTCCTTCCATAGGGCTATGAAGACTTGGATGTTTAAACAAGGCTTTGAGAACATCTAGTCCCAATGGTCTGCAATCAATAACACAGCACTGCAGTTTCTTCCCATACTCTTGTTCCTTAACTACAATTTGCACTATTCCATTCCCTTATCTTGATTACAGTCTGATCATATCTTAAGATAGCTGCTCCATAGGTTATTGGGCATTTTTCTGAGTTTTAAATTGTTTTATATGCTATATGTTTTACTTTATTGTTTTGTACTATGTGTTTATTTTATGCTCTGTTTTAGGCATTTTGTGCCATATTTAAGCTGCCCGAGTCCTTTCGGGGAGATGGAGGTGGGGTACAAGAATAAAGTTATTCTCCAGTGGCTGTCAAGCTGTGGATACTGCAGATTCTGTGAATACGGAGTGAGGGCTGCATATGAGTCTTCTCTTAAAGATAATTTGGAAGTTACAACTAGGCAAAAGAGAACATCTAGGATTAACATTGAAACAAACATCAATAATCTTAAATCACCAGGTTTGAGGTCTCTCTTTTGCCTATCAATTTGCTTTGGAAGTCAATTTATAGTGTTAGCTCAACTTTTCAAGGCTTTCATGTCTTGAGATCCAGGTGTTTCACAGAGTTTGTGATATTCACCTTTGTAAATACTGAGATCCTATATAAGGGGCTCTTCTTATAAAGCTGTCACCACTATTGGTTATTGAACACCTTTCCCATGGATACTATCGTAATACCTGCTGCATTTTACTTTAGACATTAGATGAATGCAGACTTATTCCTTCATCTAATGCCAATAAAGATGGAAGCTGTGTTTTAAACAGTGTTGGTTTTAGTCTACTGTTTTGATCAATATTTAATCATGTTATTTGAGCTATAGTATCTTTTATTGTGGGTTTTGCTTTAAGTGCTCTGTAAATAATCTCTTTCTATCCTACTCTTATTAGAATCATTGGAAGATAATTAGATTTTCTTTAAAAAGACTTTAAGAGAGTTTTTAAAGCCATACCTTGTATGGGAGAAAGAGAAGTGTGTGGAAGCACGATTGCTTAACTTTCTGAAGCTATTCCCATGGCGTTGATTTGCCCTCTTTTTGCTTTCTTTTCCTTCTAAAGAGTGTGTTTTAGAAGATTCATTCAAAAACCTACACAAAACTAACAGATCTTCAAAGAAGAAAGAATCTAGTTTTATTTCATCTGCTGTTTGAACTTGAATAATTGTAATGACTGTTGTGGGATTATTTTCTTTTTAAATGAGCAAATCTGACACAAACATCAAAGAGTGAGTAAATACATGTAATAAAGGGAATGTTATTTCTTTTGCATTCCTAAGTGATTAATTTTGTTTCTCAAAACCCAAACAAGTGTTCAAATTCGGGGTGCTAAATATGGTATTGAGAAAGGCAGAAAATGATTCCACTTCACTGAATTAAAATTCACTAGCATGATAGGAATGTGCAATTCAATTATTTTTTAAAAAGTTATATCAAGCTTTTCAACAAATACACATGAGGCTATTTTACAGGCAGGCAAGCCCATAGCCCATGTGGGGGATGTTATGGGTTCACCCCTCCAAACATTTTTTAGATTTAAAAACCTGTTTTACTCATGAATTTTAATTGATCATGGTTGGAACTGGACAAAATGTTTGATGTTTATTTATTTCTTTACAGGTTTTAGGGAGTGCAGTTCTGCTTACCAGATCAACACAATGTCTTAGGGCGGTTTCAGACAGTACTTTATCCCAAAAGCATCCATGTTAAAAAAAACACAGATTTTTTTTGGGGGGGGGCTGTCCATACCCACCCCAGAAAGCATGCGCTTTCAGAGGTGGGTTGTCCATACATTCTCTCGGGACTAGCCTGAGAAGACGTGTGGAGGACCTCCCCCCAAGCCCCTAGACCGCTTAGAAAACTAAGAAAAAAGAAATGATGTGCTGGGGGGGGGGAGAGCTAGGGGCTTGGGGGTGGGTGGGTGGGTATTCCCACAGTTTATATAGCCTGGTAGACTGTGGGAGTACTTTCTGGACTGCAGTATTCTGTAGTCCAGAACCAGAAATAGTGGGTTTATCCCACACTTTCCAAGAAGACGTGGAATAAATCCACTATCAAATTAATTCTCTACAAACCAGGGGTTTTATGGTTTGTATTGAATGAATGCGGGACTGTCCAGAACATTGTCTGGACAGCCGCCCCGTTATTATGGGAGTTCCTGCAATAAAGGCGTTGTCTGGGCAGGCCCTTAGTTTTCGGTGATATTTGCAAGAACATGTTTGCTTTCATTTATATTTGTTTTCTCTTCAAAGGTCTTGGAGATCAGTTTGAGTTCCACTAATTGTGTATGAGTTCTTTTAAATATTTATTTATTTATACTGGCACTCAGTGTTGCAGTTATACATTTGTAACATAGAATTATAGATCTATAACTGATCTGCATTCACTAACAATACATAATTTTACTGTAAAACTGTACATGCCACCTTAGGTCATGTTAAGAGCCAGTCACCAGATTAGTGAAAGAGACCCATTCAATTTCCAATTGGGGTGCAAGAAGGATGATGTTGTTACAGCATCCCACCAGTAAGTGTATCTGTGACAATTAGTAGCAGAAACCCATTGCAATTTTTTCACTCCCAATCTTGCTTGTTGGTGGAATAGAAGTGTCATCCTTTTTGCACCCTGATAGGAAGCTTAATGGACTTCCTTGGCCTGATCCATTTTCTGGCTCTTAAAGTTGGTGGAGGGAGTGGACTGGGTCAGAAGATGTTACTTACCCTATACGAAAATGTAGAAGAACATTGTAGAATGACCCCTCTACTGAAGCAGCTCCACTGACTGCCGATAAGTTTCTGGGCCCAATTCAAAGTGCAGGTTATTACCCATAAAGCCCTAAATGGTTCGGGTCCTGCTTATCTTCGAGACTGTATCTCTCTCTTTGAATCGGCTTGAGCACAAGGATCTGCTGGGGAGAGCCTTCTCTTGCTCCCACCTCTGTCACAAGTGAGGTTGGTGGGGATGAGAGAAAGGGCCTTCTTGAGAAAGGGTCAGAGAAATAGCACAGTGGTAAGAACAGCTGTGCTTGCAATCTGAAGGTTGCAAGTTTGATTCCCGAGCTGGCTTGGACACCCAGCTGTGAGCCCTGTCCACTGTTCACCCAGCAGTTGGAAAACAACTGTGATTAGATGAACTGGGAACCTGCCAAAAGCGGGGAGGATTCTTTTCAGTAAGGACTTTACAACACTTGAATAAATAAAGATTGGCTGTCGGAAGGTGGAATGCGGAACAGAGGAACAGAGGCCCTCCATCATGAGGATGAAGCAACAGCACCCCCTTGTGACGTAATGACACACCCTGTGATAGCCAGAAGAAATCCTTCAAAAATCGTATGTGTTGTATTGTAACTGTATGTGTTCTGGCAGGGATTTTCTGCCGTATGTGTGATGTAATCCGCTCTGAGTCCCCTTCGGGGTGAGAAGAGCAGAATATAAATAAAGTGTATTATTATTATTATTGGTGGTGGCCCCCACCAAGCTCTTGTCCTACCCAACTAGTCTCAGTTCTGCCCCACTTTTCGGCTATTGGTTGTTTGTTGATTAGATGGAGGTGGGATATATTAAAAAGTTATTATTATAATAAGTCTACCATATTACCCAAGACTATGATTTCACAAAAGCTATCCAGACTGTTCTAGAAAACCGTAGCTTCTATATGGAGTTTCAAGGCAGGAAAAGTAGATGGAGAAGGCAAAATAATGGCTTACTCCAAGGCAGCATTCTTGCACTAACCTTGTTTAATATCTTTACAAATGATCAGCCACAACCACCACTCACAAAGAACTTTATATATGCTGATGACCTTGACCTAACAATACAAGCAAAAAACTTTGAAACAGTTGAAATCCAACTTACTAATGCCTTGAAAGGTCTCTCCAGCTATTAGAAAGATAACCACATGAAGCCTAACACTGCCATCTAAGCAACAGGAAATTGAAAGTCACCTGGAAAGGTCAAGAGCTTGAACATTGTTTCCATCTTAAATATCTCGGTGTCACCTTAGATCGAACAATAGCATATAGGAAACACTGCTTGAACACCAAGCACAAAGTAGTTGCACGCAATAACATCCTGCAAAAACTTACTGACAGCACATGGGGTGCAGGCCCAAAATTAATAAGAACATCAGCCCTGGCCTTGTCTTACTCAACTGCCGAGTATGCCTGCCCTGTTTGGCATAGGTCTGTCTGCCCATGCAAAGCAGGTGAACATAGCATTGAATGAAACATGCAAAATAATCACAGGATGTCTCAAACCTACAACTGCTGATAAAGTCTACAAGCTAGCTGGCATTGCCCCTTCTGATGTGCAATGGGAAGTTGCTGCTAAATGTGAGAGAAATAAGATTGAACACTGTGAAAGCCATCCACTACATGGCTACCAGCCTCCTCCCAGTAGACTCAAATCAAGGAAAAGCTTTATGAGAACTACTACTCCTCTTGCTGCCCCCGCAGCAACAGAAAGGGTATCCCTCTGGGCAGCTAAACCAAGAAATCCCAACTGGAGGGTCTTCCTCCAGGGGCAAACCAAGAATGGGCAACTTGGAAGTCCCTGAATAGACTCAGAGGTGGAGTGGACGGATCAAAAGACAACCTGGCAAGGTGGCACTACCTGGAAGAATCCCATACCTTATGTGACTGCGGAGCAGAACAGACAACTTTGCATCTGTATGCTTGTCCACTGTGCCCAGCCTCATGTACAGAGGAGGAATTGTTGGAGGCTACAGACAATGCCATTGCTTTTGGCCATTTTTGGTCAAAAGATATTTAGCCGCCTGCGCACCTTCTATTTTTATCAGTTTTATATTAATTTAGGCAATGCTTTTGATACAAAATAACATAAATAAATGCAGATATAACTACATAGTACATGAGTATATACAGTAGTTATGCAGATATAACTACATAGCAAATGTAGAATATTGCCATTTTTATATTCCAACTTTTCTCTAGTTTTATATTCCATGTATATATTTTAAGTGATGCTGGATGCATTGTTTTTAATTGGCTATTCTCTCCTTGAACATTTTAACAGGAAAGAATACTGGTGCAAATAGGCAAGCACACGTTTTTGTAGCAATTCCACACTTAATTGCTAATTACATGACTTGCCTTTTTAATAAAACATCCTGAAAAGTTTCTTCTTAAATCTTGCTTACTAAACACAAGCCACTTTTTCCATCCATACTAATAAAATAGTAAATGTGAAGGTTAATGTTCTTAGAGAAAGTTTGACCTTCAATAACCAAGCTCTGTATTTTTTACCAAGCGCATTTGCCAATCAGGTTCCTCCTTTTCCTTTACTGCTACCACTCACAGACTGCTGTAAGAAATGGTTTGTGAAGCATAAGGGGATTTAACTGTTAACAGGTATAACAGTTCTCAATTGCTCTCAGTGTACACATTTAACATCCATTAAGTTTGCTGGGGGAATTATAAAGTCCAGTAAGCAGGGAACACAGATCCTCAAGCAAGCAAAACCTTGAGAAATGGCTTATACTTCTTCTGCAGAATGCAGTGACATAATTTTCACAGCAGTGCCTCATATTACCTGAAGTTTGTCAGGCAGCAGGGGAACTAATAAAAAGTGTGATCATATAAATAGGCTAAAATGGGAAGGAGAAAGATCCTTTGCATTAAAAAAGCCTCCATTTACAGATGTTGCTCAGTTGGTGAAAAACAGATTTACACGCAGTAGTTCCATACAGTGCAAATGTTAGCACTGAGCCCAGTTGGATTAACATGCTTGACTTCTAATACTAATTGATAGTTTTGTCCAAGCTGATCTGCAAGGCAGTTTTTTGACTAAATGAGATTTGGAGAGGAAGAATTGTGCTGTACTTATTTTTGTGAATGGGTTGGATGATTAAATTCATGCTATCATATTTGCACGCAACCAACAAGCAACTTTCTTGAGTTTAGATATCTTTGAACTGGATTATTTGCGTCCACACTGCCATAAAATCCAGTTCAATATGGAATTTATATAGCTGCATGGAAGAGGCCTAAACCAGAAGGAGACATGAGGTAGATTGATGTTTTGTTGCAAAATTCACATGAACTAAAATACCAACCTTTTGTTACATTGTCACCTCTACAAGTATAAACAGCGTCTGGTGTCTTGTTCTCTCTCTCTCTCTCTCTCTCTCTCTCTCTCTCTCTCTCTCTCTCACCCCCTCCCTCCCTCCCTCCCTCCCTCCCTCCCTCCCCATAATAGTGAATGTATGTATGTGGCTCCCACTTCCACAAACAACTATGACCCCCCCCTTTGAGGAGCCACCAAAGTCCCTCCCTCCAATGACATTGCAGGATATAGTGTGAACATGTACAAGAGCCTCCAACCTCTGCCAATGACTTCCACAAACACAATACTGCCCACCACCCAAGTGAATGCTTTTATACAAAGTCAATTTCAGCCTAGATTTTATGTGCTTCCTCCACTATGGGCATCTCAGTGTTTCTTACTGTCTCCATTGGTGTGAAATTTTCATGATCCCACCCACTGCCTCTTCCATAACCCTTTACTACTGTTTTCTACCGCGCACAGCAAACAGAGCAGAGTTGATTGGCAACTGAATGTACTGGAGGGGTTTTGGAGACTGCCTCAACATGATGGAAGTTGTAGTTCACCCTGCATCAAGACCTCCACCAACAATGGCTCTGGACCAAATTTAGCACACAGAATCCTTATGACCAATGAAAAATACTGGAGAGGTTTGGGAGAATTGAGTTTGACCGGTGGGAGTTGTAGGTAGTGGGATTTCTGGGTGTTGTAGTTCACCTACATCTGGAGACACTGTGACCCCCACAGACAATAGACCTGAATAAAACTTGGCACACAAAACTCCCACAGAACTGGAGTGGTTTGAGAGGGCTGATCCACCATGTTTGGAGTGGTAGTTCATCCTGCAGCCAGAGAGCACACCAAATGCCACCAATGACACTTCTAGAGCAGACTTGTTACACATGCCCAACATAACCAACTTTGATTACTGATGGAGTTTGAGAGGGTTAACCTGGCATGGTGTGGGTTGTACTTCACCCATAACCTTATGCATTTTCTTAATGGGGCCATTCATAAAATTAAAAATGACGTATTCAAATAACCTGGGCATCGCTAAATACCCAAGCAACTTTATAATATAAACTAGATTTACAAACTCCAAGAATCTTGTAGTCACCTTGGTCAGTGGCCATGACAGCTGGGGGATTGAGGGAATTATAGTAAAACATTAATTTCACTAGTGTAAACTCTTCTTTCCTGTTGTTTTCTCTCACAATGTTGTCCTTATATTGTACTTCCCCTCACCTTTCTTAAGGCCTGACTCCACTGTTCCATCCCTTACGAGCTCCTCCCTTACAAATGCATCTTTTGCATTGTTATCTCATCCAGTATTTTATCATTTTATGTCGTACATTTGGCCCTCCCTCTCTGTTTTTTACTCTGTATTTTTCAGTTTTATTTTATTCTTATGTTTCATTTATTTTATTGCCTTATTTTATTGCATTGTTATTTTTGCCATTTTGTATTTATTTTATTGTAATTGTATTACCAGGCTTGGCCTCATGTAAGCCGCCCCGAGTCCCCTTTGGGAAGATGGTGGCAGGGTATAAATAAAGATTATTATTATTGCTATATTCTTCTACTTCTCATTTAAAAAACTGAACATTCTCATAAGATTCCGATAGAAAACAACCTCTCTATGTTAAGTAATGAAAATGGACAACTACCATTGGATATATTTGGGCCTTCAAAATATCCAACCCACCAGGTGAACATAAGCTATTCCTTGTGTACTGTACAAACTTGTGTACTGTACAAATTTAAGTTATTCCTTGTGTACTGTACTTACTCTGTGTTACAACCCTCTTCTTCCTATTGCTTTTGCTTTTCTATCACATAACAGCCAAAAGACCATCACAAGCACATAGATGGATATAAGATATTGTATGTAAATTGTGCAAAGCTACTTACATGTAGGTCAGAATGGAAAAGGACAGACAGATATGATCCTGAATCCTTGAGTTAATCTCACTGAGGTGTTGAGGTGTTGATTCAATAGGTCTTTTCCAGTTGGAACTATCAATTAGCCATGGACTTCTGAATTTAAGACACTTGTTAATATACTAATGGATCAAACTTTTTTCTTCTTTACAACATTCCTGCATTTTATTCCCCCCCCCCCTCAAAAACAGGATCTTAAACAAACAAACAAACAATCCAGATATATTTTAGCTGGAGAGGGAGTTGTATCATATTGTTTTGTGTCTGTGCGTCATTTGGTGTAGTACAATGATGGTTGCATAAAAATTAGAGCACAAGAAGGGGTTGAATAGAGGGGAATGCATTTTTGCTTTCCTGCCCACTGTGACAGATTCATTTTCTACAAAGCCTTTGCATGAACATATTCTACATTTCTTAATTTTCTGAATCACTAGTGAGGATGTTGTCTGGCATAATTACATCCTGTTTTCTCAACACTTTCTTCTTCAGGTTATATTTTTTCTAATTTAAAGACATTTGATGGATGAAGAGTTTGTGACTTGCTTGTCTTATGTTCCATTATTGTGCACTGTTTGAAAATGACTTGTTGGCGATCATCGTGATAACTCAGTTCCTAGCATGTGATGTACGTGGCAAGCTTCCCTGACTTCCCAGTTAGACTTTTCTCTCTCTTTCATTCTCTACCAATTAGTCTGATTGTAGAATAGTCTTGTTTACAATTAGCCCCTTGCTCTCTTGTGTTTGTCAACTGAGAAATTCCATTTCTCTCCCTTTATATCTTTTGATGTGTTCAATTCATTTCTGACACTCTCTCTAATCCATTCTTTATTTCTTTTTGATATTATGTTAACCCCAGTCTTGCATCTGTTGTTTAGGCTCAGGGCATTTTAGAGTATTTTTTTAAAAAAATCCTACTGCCTTTAAAATCTAGCTTTTATATTCATGTGGCATCTGCAAACTGCACCATGTAAAATGCTTTTGTTGAATGGATTTCTACTGAGCTGTCCATAAGGCACCTTAGAGTCAAGGATTTAATGCTAATTGAACTTTGGTTCTGGTATGTGGTGGCTCCTGTATATGGCAACTGTGCATCCATCTGAGTGCCTGGTAGCACAAATGCCCTTCTCAAATAGCAGCATGTGCTCTAAATACAGCATATGCTACTGCCCCCTCCCCCTCCACTACAATTATTCCATCTTTGAACTGCCAAAGTGACATATATAAGCAGACTAGCACTTTCTCCTGTTGCCCTGTGCCCTTCTCTTGCCTTGGATATCCAGCTACTCATTATCTATGCTGTAACTCAAGTATTCTTAGAGTGCTACTTAATTCAATCATCTGACAAAACTTCCATTATTTGCACTGAGATGCTATGCATACATTTCAGAGAACACTGCACCTCACATTATAACTAAAATGTTTATATGTGGATGTATATTTCTATGTGAGTCTATATGTACATTTTCTTTTTGTAAAAAAAATCTCTTTTTGATGTTTTTGCAAAGTTAATGAAAGCCAGAAGAGTCAAGTGGGAAGTATTTCGGACCCTTGGCACCTACTGGGGGTTAATTCTAGGACCCCCCCCATGTTACGGATACCAAAATCCTCTGGTGCTCAAGTGCCATTATACACAATGGCAAGAGGTTACAACAGTGTGTCTGCATGTCAGTGTAGTACCTGTAATGCAGAAAAATCAAGGTTTGCTTTTGTGGAACTCACCCCACTCCCCCAAATATTATCAAGACATGGTTGGTTGCATCTGTAGATGCAGAATCCATTGACACAGAAGGCTGATGGTATATCAATCAAAATATTTCCTTACAAATTTCCTTTTCTATAGAATTTTTTTCTAAGTGTTCAGCCTGTATTCCAACCAGAATGATGCTTAAGTGGTTATAATGCTTCTCCTACAATATCATTTCCATATGGAGTTATCTCAGGGAGTTATTTGGAGTTGTGAAAGGCTTTTGTAGTCCTTGTTTTACCTGGTTGCCAAAGAGATAACCAGGTAGTGGATAATCTCAAGAGGGATTAAGGGCCCAGCAGCTTTATTATGGAACACTTAGGAGACCCTTTCTCCAATACTTTACATCTAACAATGTTAACTTGTAGGCTTGGTTGATTAAAAAAATGGTTCAAAACTCATTTCAGATGTAGGAGGTGCTGGTGGTTTGATTCTAAAGTCAATTCCGAATTTCACAGAAAAAAATGTTCAAAACTTTTTGAAACTTCTGAGACTTCCAAATCCTATCCTTAATAGTTTGAAAGTGTTATTTCCTGTTTCATTGGATGGTCTTTACTTTAAAAGTAGTTGTTTTACTCCAGAAAGTGGGAGGGAGGGGGAAGCAAAGGGAGGAAATTCATCCACTCTGTTTTAAAACGCTTCTCAGAATCCAGACAGAAGCGAAGGGAGAGGAGAGGGACGAAATTAATCCACTCTGCTTTAAAATGCTTCCCAGGTTCCAGACAGAAGCAAGGGGAGAGGAGAGGGACAAAATTCATCCACTCTGCTTTAGAATGGCTTCCCAGGCTTGAGCCGAGGCCAGGGACCAGAAGCAGGGGAACGCTGAATCATTTACGACTCACTTACTGCTTCATAACAGAAATGGCGGAAAAGGCTTCAGAAGGGCAAAGGGACTTCCAGTTCGCCATGCAGTGTGGGAAATCCAGCAGGCAGCATGGGAACCTCTTGTCCTGTGACTCATATCATATGCATCACCCCCTTACCCGTCCCACAGGAGAATCATTGCTGCCCAGATTCCTCTGCTGCACTCACCCTGTTCTTCTCAATGAGAACACCTAAAAACTCCCATGTTGTCTTTCCAGCATCCTAGGATGCCTGTAGGAAGTAGCCTTGCTGGAAGTAGCCCTGTATTGTCTAATGGGTGCTGGCAGGCTCCATGCTTCCAGCATCCTGCAAGCATCCTAAGATATTTAGAATTGTTCATGTGATAAGGTCCTATGAATTGAATTCTTAAAAAAAAATCTTTTCAAAGAAAGCCGTAGGTAACTGGGTTTGACATGGCTGGGCAGTGGGGATGTTGGATGGTTCCCACTTTACTTGGCTGTGTAGAATCACCCATAGGCTCTCACTAAATCTTCGGCCCTTGTGATTACCAATAGGATTCAGCTTTGTGTATCTTGGTTTGGCAGCTTGAGTTGGATTCTGGCTGCAATGGGAAAATAGTATCTTCTTATATTTGTCTGGCAATTGGCTCAAAAGCCAACAAGAAAAAAAGATAGCCATCTTATTTTTTTTTCTGGCCAAGACATAAGTCTGTTGCACAGTCATAATCTGCAACCCTATAGTTCTTCCTTTGTTTGTTACTAGTTCATGCATGATATATCTTCTTCATCTCTAAGTGACAGGCATACCTTCTTGTACATATTGTGAACTAAATCCAGCATCCTAACAACTTTAAGTAGTCTTGTTGACAATTCCTCCAAATTTGAAATGAGTTCGAATGTAAAGATAGGTGACAGTTCAGAAACAGGAAAGGAGACATAATTCCAAATTGAAAGACAGAGAGATAGTTCACACATTTTTATAAAATATAAAATTGTATGTAACAGATACAATCTATGTTTGGATAATATATGAATGCATGAGTTCAGTCTCTCCCTGTCCTTTATGGGTATCTCTGGATTTATTATATAGGGCCAGTTTTATTGACAAACTATGCTACTGGACAACCCAAATAGTTTTAAAGAATAAGACCCTAAGAATACAAGACATCAGCCAGAAGTAAAATGGCCAGGATCCTGTTAGTGGATAATATGTATGTATACGTTTGGGTCACTGGTGAATTTTTTTGCTTGTGTTGTTGAAGGTTTTTCGAGCTGTATGGCCATGTTTTAGAAGGCATGTTTTTGCCTATCTCATTGAATAGGGCGAAAGGAGCTACTTGCTATAGAGGCAAATAAAATGGTGGAGGCAGTTCATTCCAAGGGGATGTTCACTCTATCTTGAGTCCTTTCATTTCTTCCCTCCTCCAAAATGACATCTACTGCTTCTTGTCTGTATTGATTCACTCCTTTCTGCCTTATTCACAAGTAAACAGCAACAGCAACTATTTCTCCTGAGGTTTGACAGCTGCTAGAATGAGGGCAGGGCATTGAACTTTGTTGAGTGTTACAATTCACTTATTTGAAGTAGGACCCCAGCTCATATATAGTTTATTGTCCTTGGTAAGTGTCCATGCAAAATTATCTTAAGCTTTGGTGGTCATATATATTACTGGAAAGAGATAACATTGCAATAATACATATTTATTGAGCATTTTTAATCATGCCTAATCTTTAATCAGCCTGATGCGTAAATTGATTATAACCGGAACAAACAACTAGAAATTCATTGCTGCCAGTCAGATAACAGACTCCAACAACAACAACAAAAGCTCTCTGTGAATTTACCTTCAGACAATTAGTAGATAAATGCACTATCGTGTTATGATCTTTTTATAAAACAGTTTGTCTTTGATTAACCTTTAATTGTTTAAATTCCACTAGGCATTTTGAAGCCTGTAGAAAAGCCAGTACACCCAGATCTGGAAGGGAGGCTTGTACAATTTGTGACCTACTCTCAGTTGCAGCATACTACTAATGTATAGTGATTGGTCAAATGAGTGCTAGGTCCCCTCTTTCTGTTACATGCTGTAACAAAACGAGGACTAGTTGCCAAGACGTTCCAATAACAGTGCAAACAAGAGAATTTTCTCAGAAATGTATGGCTGAAAGGAACAAAAGTGGTGCTGGCTTAGCATTTTTCTGTCCTCACAACCAAATAGCAGACTGTCAGGCCACTCTAATATCAAAGAAGCACCACACGGCAGATGACCGGTAAATCCATCTTCTTTATTGAGGATCAAGAAACTTAATGCCAAGAACGCCCGTGCAAGGCCGTGCTTGGCTTTTATACCCACACCCAGTCTGAAGCAACAACATGCAACAGCCCAGCTAGAGCTTCCCCCCAAGTGTAGCTCCCAAAAGGTCAGCCTGGCAGGTGTTTCTCAGATGTGTGTGTGTGTTGGGAATGTGTTAGGGCCTTGGCTTCCAAGCCTGACCCTGGCTGGGGAGACAGGCACCTGACAGCAGACAATGAGGTTGGCCATGCAGAGAACCTTCAAAACTTAGTCATTTTGTTATGCTATTCTCCACATCTGGTTATGAATCAGCAAATGACTGAAAATCAAGTGACATGCCTGCATTCCTAGTAGCTGTATGTGCAAACTGTATTTTGGGGGTGAATTGCAAAGTTTTGTCTCATGTATCTCCTTCTCATGACTTGCTTTTACCATCAGCATTTAATCTTGTGCAAATGTGAAACAGTAGCATGCTAGCACAGAAAGTTCAGTGAATAAAAGCTGCCTCATGTTAATAGTGTTGTTTAAGTGAAACATCTCAAAAACTTGTATGTAATGGGAAACCACACATCTATTTAAATCCATCAATCTTTGGGAAATAGTTCTGCAATATTAGCACCACCTTAGTTAATTTAACCAGTGACCCTTCTTTTTTGCTCACTGTTATGTTGCATCTGGTACCTGAAGTTGTTAAGTGTATGTGAAAGTAAATGGAGAAATCCAGATACAGTATATCTGAAGCTTCATGATTCCCACTGCAGAAATCTCCATAATTATAGAGATTATAGAGATTACATAGTAATACTAATTCTCCACTAAAACTGATGCAATTAAAAGATAGCACCACTTCTAAATTAAAACCTCAAATTTGCATTTGAAAGATAATGATGAGATTAGTCAATAAAACTTTGTGAACTAAAAATGTAATCTTTTTTTTATAGAAAACAAAAGAAAGAAGGAAGGAAAAAAGAAAGCCTTCTACTCTCAAATCAAGTGTAGCATAAGACCATTTGTGGATTTTAGGAATGTCTGTTCAACAAATATATAATGGTATTTTCAAAGTAAGTCACTTACGTTTCAAAATACATTTATGTTTGGTGTCTATTGCTGAATCTCCCCAATTGATAGAACCAGGTAGCAAAGCTTTCTTGTCTACTCTGTTCAAAAGTTGCTTGCAATACAGAGGCAAATAGCAAGGAAGTGCACAACCTCCTTGTTACTCCAGCTCCACTGGCTGCCCATCTGCTACCGAGCACAATTCAAAATGCTGGCTTTAGCGTGTAAATCCCTAAATGATTCTGGCCCAGCTTACCTGTCTGAACATATCTCCCCAGAGGTTAATATCATCTGGAGAGGCCCTGCTCTCCATCCCACCTCCTTAGCTGGTGCGGTTGGTGGGGACGAGAGACAGGGTCTTCTCAGTGGTAGCCCCTTGGCTGTGAAACTCCCTTCCCAGTGAAATTAGATCAACTCCCTCCCTCCTGATCTTTAGAAAGAAACAGAAAACGTGACTATTGGACAAAGCTTTTGGAGAACAGTCAATGAAGCATCAGCTATGAAGTAAGCGTAACATGATTGGAATGGCTCCTGGGTTATGACTTCAGATTTTGTGTGGTTTTAATATCTAATTTTTATGTATTAATATGTAATGACTTTAATTTTTATTGATTTTCACATCTGTGTATATTTTATTCATATGTTTTGTTTGTATAGCATTGAATTTTGCCAACTGGAAGCTGCTCTGAGTCCTCTTTGGGGTGAGGACAGGGTAAAAATATAGTAAATAAATAAATAAAGGAAGGAAGAAAGCAAGGTCTCCCTATCCCCTGTTATCCTTATTTTTTCTACATTCAAATGTTGGATGAAGTACCATATGTTTCACCCCCTCCTCTTCTGACCTTCACTGAATACAGTACATTAAGGAGGCGTAATCATGGTGTGGGCAAGGAAAGTAATACTGGGGTGATACGTTTTATCGAAATCCATCCAAATTTTGTTAGCATTTCCATTTCTGGGAACCTGTAGCGAATAATCAGAGGTCAGCGTGGTCAGGTCAAGAATCTACCTTGGGGTTCAGAAAGGGGATGCTCTTCACATCAAAAACACACGATTCTGTAAACATTTTCCCATTCTGCAGTTTCCGATTTATGTGATAAATTCCACATGTGGGGTGATGGTAAAAAAGAAGACCTTACCACCCCCTTACCTTGGGGTGCGATGTCCCCTTATTTGGAAGTTTTTAAACAGAGGCTGGATGGCAATCTGTAGCGAATTGCTTTGATTGTGTTTTTCTTCAGGGCACAGGATTGGATTAAGTGGTCGTTGTGGTCTCTTCCTACTCTACAATTTGTGCCTAACTCAGGGAGGCCCAACGCACTGCAGAGTACAGAATGTAGAGTACAGAAACCTCTACAGTGGGATCTGCTGCAGGATGTGCCACCAGCAAAAATAAAACCAGAAGTTGCCATAAGTCTATTTCCAGTTTTGGAAAAAAAGTATTTAAGCAGAGAGGAAGGAGGGAAATAAGACTAAAGAGAGCTCTAAAAGGAGTTCGGGTTTTAAAGTAGCATCACTGTTTCTAGAAGAGATCCATGAAGAATAAGTATCTCCCATTATTTTTCTCTGCCCCTCGCTCTTTTTCATGCAAATATAAAAGGTTCTCTTGAAATCTTGGACAGGTGGGGAATTGCACACTAACATGAAATGCACATTGGCTTTGTTATTTGTCTACAAAAAAAGTGTGATACAGAAATAACAAAGCCTTCCTCCTTTCTAATTTTCCCTTTGCAAGTAGCTGCCTTCAGAAACTTCTCTCATAAGCAAACCTCCCACACTTGTAGCCTGGAGTGGTATAATTCATCAAAAATCATAAATAAATAATAAACATCCCATCATGTGATTTCTATTGATTATGTAAAATAGATCTTTCTTATGTGGTATGTTATAAAAAGTACAAAATAATTATATAACCTTCATTGCATCTGGTAAAAGCAAATCAAACCTGGAAAGTAACATAAAAATAACACTACTATTACATCTCAGAATTTTATATTTATTTCTCTTAGCTCAACATTTCTCCTCCTAAATAAATAAGTTTCTAGTTAACTTAATGTGGACTAATTCAGTGGATCCAGTATTGTCTTCTGTTTCACTTCATAGTATTATTGTAATATGGTTAGGGACATATATGCTATTTATTTTACTTACTTTCAAATATTTTTTAAAGGCAAAGCTTGTATAAACTACTCAAGAATAAAAAATATGCATATATACTTTTCTGTTAAATTGTATCTGCATCAGCTTTTGAGCTCCAAGAGATGCAATATTTTCTCACTTAAGTGACATATACTTCCTATGTTATTAAAATACTATCTAAAATGTGCTGCAACGATTATATAACCACCATCATTGTTAATATAGGTTGAGAATCCCACATCTGAAATGCTTTTGACCAAAACAGTTTCGGATTTTGGATTTTTTAAAAAAGATTTTGGAATATTTGCCTATGCACAAGGGATATCTTGGAGACAGGATCCAAGTCTAAACACAAATATCATTTATGTTTCATATGCGCTTTATACACATAGCCTAAAAGTTATTTTAGGCAATATTTTAAAATAATTTTGTGCACAAAACACTTTGTGTACATTGAACAATCAGAAACCAAAAGTATCTCTACTCCAGCCACCAATGTGGACAATTTCAGATTTTGGAGTATTTAGGATATTGGAATTTTAGAAAAGGTATATTTGATTTGTATATTGAATTGTATCCATACTAAGAGTAGACCACAGAAGTAACATGAATCTAAATTAATTAACTTTGAATGGTTTGCTGTAAATATGACTAAGGATGAATCTGATTCATTAAAACCCTGTCATTGTTCAAAATGGAGAATATAAAAAATGCCCTGAAAAAATATGCTTTGCACAGGTGCTATGAAAATGAACTGCTTTTCAGCAAGAACAGTATTAATTACCTTGTATATTATACTCATATAGCATAGATAATCAGAGTAGATTAAGACAGCATTTCCTTCTTTCTGTTTCTTTTAGTTCTAGTTGTGATCATCACCAAAGCTTCTTGTGTTATATCCAAAATGTAATGGCTGCCTCCCCTTTTAGGAGCAAGAACCCTTGGGTCAAGTGCCAAGCAAAATGTTTATTTTTCTATAGTAGAGTTTGGTGAAAAGACTTGGCATAGAACATTGTGGTTTGATTTTAAGCCTGACAGCAGTGCTGGCCTGTGTGTGTGTGTGTGTGTATTTGTGTGTGTAATTTCGTAGCAGTGTGACTGAAGTCTAGGGAAGATTAATGAATGGTAAGGCTCTGTGGCAGATTTGAAGAGATGCAGGATAAAGCAAACCCAGCTACCATCTGTTCATAATATCTCTTACAGCTCTTTTAAAGAATACCATTATCTGAAAGAGATAAAGGCATACAATGGCTTTAAATATTAATATTTTGCCATTGGCTATGGTATTTTAAAACTAAATTTAAATTCATAATATTTTGCCTGTATACAGTACTTTGGGTATTCAGAGTTTCATACTTAATGATATGGTTTGTGCTAAAGCAAATTAACAGATTTCCTCTGACTGAATAACAAAGTCAAAGTTGTAGCACTATATGATAAAGGAAGAGAATTTTTGTCCCCTTGTATCTTCTAATCCCTGCTGAGCAGGTGAGCGAGGAAATCTCTACTCTGGACATCTAACTGGACTGGTTCGTAATTCTGCTTCTGGATATAGCAATGGTGGAATGACTGTTGGCCCTATCACACACGCACCACGATGACAGCTCCCTACCTTTTGCCACAGCACCACCTAACTGATAATCCACCTAGGAAATTGTACTTGCTTCACACAGATCTGGGGCCCTTCCACATGGTCCTATATCCCAAAATAGCAAGGCAGAAAATCCCACATTATCTGAGTGTTGACTCAGATAACCCAGTTCAAAGCAGATATTGTGGGATTTTCTGCCTTGATATTGCACTCCACAGTTGCCTGTCACTATGTAAAGATTGACTTTTTTTCATCAAATGCTATTGGCCAAAAAAGTTCCCATTCTTAGTGTTACCTGCACCTCCAGCCTCACTGTCTGCCAAACAGGTGATTTGCGGAAAGTCCATTATGCTTATCGAAGAGCGTATTCTTTCTTTGTTCTCATCCTATGCAAAGGACACTTGATGACTATACATTCTTATTATCCCTTTGGAAGTGATCAATTCCAGCTAATTAAGAACTTTATCGCAAACCCTGGAGTCATAGAAAGCCATCTCCTATGTGTGTTTTTCAACTTGCATATCAAAAGGCTTGAAGAAGTGAATCAGGCTGTTTGTTAAGCAAGGGGAGAATTAATCTCCCCGAACAATTTCACTGATAACCTCAGGCTGAGTGGTACTTTGCTCAGTTTTATACCGTCTTATCTTCAATGGAGATTCATTCAACCAAATGTGACTATTTCTACGGGGAAGACAACCCTCAGTTGCTTCCAGTAGTTACTTCATGGTGAGCAGGAGACACTTTGTCAGACTTGGGACTAGTCAGGATGGTGTTGAGGGAAGGGGAGCTGAATTCAGTTCCATGTTTAGATCACCAGATCACCTTGCATTAGACACTGTCTCTGCTTAGTCTAAATGACTTAACAAGGTGCTGCCAGGTTTGATTTTATGGCTACTTCAATATATATTTAGTGTGTTCTCTAGACTATTTTGGTAATTTTGATTTTAGGAGTTCTTAAAATGGACTGACTCATATGTGGTTAGAGAAATTAGATACTCAAGGGTTGCTGTCTGACTTGACCTTCTTAGAATTTTCTCCAGTTGTGGTTGCTGTTGAGCTTTGGGCTGAGTTACCAACTCCTTGGTTCACTTCCGGTTTGACAATATGGCCACTGCTCAGATCATTAATTGTCAATCCTCCATGTTTCCACAGGTCATGCATTTAATTAGGGCTTCAGCACTACAATGTAGGCAACATATTATTTAGTTCACATTGTAACATGTAGCTAGAGTGGATAATGGGATTGCTGGTGCTCTGTCTCATCAATAGATGGAGTGCTTTTTAATTCCTAGTATGAAAAATAGTTATAATAAGTTTGGCAGGGAGTTTGGATACTTCCGTTTGTGAGAAGGGACCCAGGCCATACTAGTATCTCACATTTTACATTATTGTGTTTGAGGGGCAGATGATTGACTCAGTCAGGGTTTTTGCATTGGTCTTTGCTTACAAGGCAGGGTATAAGGACAACATTGATGATTTCTGCATTTGCAGAGCTCTTGCAGGTTGTCTTGGGAGAAGAGCAGATAGTCTGATATGTGTGTATGTGTGTGTGTGGGGGGGGGGGGGGGGGAATCTATTAAACTGTGAGATTCTCTAAGGTCTGATTTATTTATTTATTTATTTATTTCATTCGGCTTCTATGCCGCCACTCCCGGCAGGCTCGGGGCAGCTCACAGTATTAAAAACAACAGTTAAAACAACAAGTTAAAACAAAGCATTAAAAAATCATTAAAACATCACAGTGTACAACAGCGGTTAAAACGACCTGACATGGGAAGCAACTTTCCAACAGGGGGTGCATAGTAATGAGACCTACACATGGAAAGCCAGCTAGAAAAGGTGAAGGGGAGCAGGTCGTGTGTGGCTCGCGTATCCGAGGGAAGGGCATTCCAGAGTGTCGGTGCAATCACCGAGAATGCCCTTCGGCTGGTGGCTGTCAATTTGGCCGCTTTTGCAGAGGGGACAGCCAGAAGATTGGTATCCTCTGATCGAAGTGATCTCATAGGGCAGTATTGGGAGAGACGGTCCCTCAGATACGCTGGCCCCAGGCCGTGCAAGGCCTTAAAGGTAAGAACCAACACTTTGAAGGTGATCCGGTGCTCAATTGGCAGCCAGTGCAGATCCTGCAAAATAGGTGTTATGTGGCAACCTGCTGGGGAACCAGACAGGAGCCGGGTGGCAGTGTTCTGCACCAGCCTGAGCTTCTGGGTCACCGACAGAGGAAGGCCAACGTAGAGCACGTTACAGTAATCCAGCTTCGAGATGACTGTGGCTTGGATCACCGTGGCCAGGTCGTTCCGGGATAGATAGGGGGCCAGCTGCCTTGCCTGTCTGAGGTGGAAAAAAGCAGACTTGCTGACTGCAGAGACCTGGGTCTCCATGGTCAGCTGGGAGTCCAAGTGGACCCCCAGGCTCTTTACAGAAGGCGATGGGCATAACACCGCACCGTCCAGGGTCGGAAGCTGGACATCCCCACCACCCGGGCGGCCTAGCCACAAGATCTCTGTCTTTGCCGGATTCACCCTCAACCTACTGGCTCGCAGCCATCCAGTAACGGCCTCGAGGCAGCGTTGGAAATTATCGGGGACGGATCCAGGCCTGCCCTCCATCCACAGAATGAGCTGGGTGTCACCAGCGTACTGGTGACACTCAAGCCCATAACTCTGCACCGGCTGTGCAAGTGGCTGCATGTAGATGTTAAATAACAGAGGGGAGAGAATGGCCCCCTGCGGAACTCCACAAACTAATGGGGAGCCCTCAGAGACCACCCCGCCCCTCCTCACACGCTGAGACCGCTGGTGGAGGAAGGAGGACAGCCATTTCAGGGCTGTCCCCCTCACTCCAGCCATGGCCAGGCGGTGGATCAAGAGATTGTGGTCGACCGTGTCAAACGCTGCCGTGAGGTCCAATAACACGAGCAGCACAGACCCGCCTTGGTCGAGCTGGCAGCGGAGTTGATCTGTGATGGAGACCAGGACCGTCTCCGTCCCATGCCCCAAACGGAAGCCGGACTGGAAGGGGTCAAATCATGTTGCATCATCTAAGAAGGACTGCAACTGCTCCATTGCTGCCCTCTCAACTACCTTCCCCAGGTACGAAAGATTCGACACTGGTCGGTAGTTGGAGGGAACCGACGGATCTAATGACGATTTTTTCAGCAATGGAGCTACCACTGCCTCTTTTAAGCACTCTGGAAAGACTCCTTGCTCAAGGGAGCTGTTTACGATGTTCAACAGAGGCCCACGTAACCCCTCCAGGCAAGATCTAACAAGCCAGGAGGGGCACGGGTCGAGGGAGCAGGTGGTAGGCCTAGTTGCAGCCATAATCTTATCAACAGCATCTGCATCCAGTGGCCGAAACCGGTCGAGGGTGGGCCCGGTGGAGGGCCACGGGATCTCCAGCTCCCTTACTGTCTCAACTGTGGCAGGAAGGTCCCGGCGGAGGCTCAGTATCTGCAAAAAAAAAACTCTGAAAAGCACCGGCAGTAAGTGCCTGATCACTGTTTTTTGGGACAGTAGGGACCGTCGTCAAGGACCGAATTACTTTGAACAATTGGGCCGGGCGTGAGTTGGCAGACGCTATCGAGGCAGAGAAGTACACATTTTTTGCCACCTTGACAGCACGCTCATAAGCTTTTTTAAATAACTTATAGGCTGATAGTAAGGCTCCGTCATGGAATTTCCTCCACATGCACTCTAGCCGTCTCCTCTCCCGCTTCATCGACCTAAGATCTTCCGTATACCAAGGGGATCGATGTTTGCGGGGTCGGAGAGGGCGCCTAGGGGCAATCTCGTCGAGAGCTCTAGCAAGTGAGGTGTTCCAGGACTGAACCTGCTCATCGACTGAGACGCTGATCCTTCAGAGCATTCAGGAACCTTTCGGGTTCCATAAGTCTCTTTGGGTGAACCAAAATCCGTTCGGCGCCCTTGCATGGGGGAGGCGGTTGCTCAACCAGGATCCTTAGAGCACAGTGGTCCGACCATGGAACCTCTATTACGGAGGCTAGGTCCACTTGAACCCCTGCACTGAAAACCAAGTCAAGGGTGTGACCGGCCGAGTGTGTGGGTCCCGAACTACAGAGGGAGAGGCCTAATGTCGCCATGGTCGAAATTAGGTCCGCGGCTGCAGATGGAACGGAGGCTGCGTCGGCGTGGACATTGAAGTCCCCCAGAACAATAAGCCTGGGGAACCTCAATGCCCACTCCGACACAGTGTCCAGCAGCCGCGCGAGGCTTTCTGCCGGTGCGCTAGGCGCACGGTACACCAGCAGAACGGCCAGGCTCTCCTG
Source organism: Anolis apletophallus (assembly GCA_030556195.1). Lineage (NCBI taxonomy): Eukaryota > Metazoa > Chordata > Lepidosauria > Squamata > Anolidae > Anolis > Anolis apletophallus. The sequence continues at coordinate 113,469,488 of JARBWK010000004.1, forward strand.
GGAATCCCACACTAGGCCGACACTTTCAAGCCCCGAGGTGGTCAGCGCGGGGATCGCTCTAAGGTGTAATCCATCGTGGGAGAGTATTGCCACCCCCCCCCCGTCCCCCGCTTCTATTCTGGTGCTTGGCAACGTAGTCAGGGGGAACCATTTCCTGGAAGCAGATATTATCACTATCCTGGAGCTATGACTCGGTTACACAGAATAGGTCCGCTTTGGCATCCTCACAGAACTCCTTGATGGTGGCGGTCTTATTCCGGATAGATCGAGCGTTAACCAGCACCAGAGTAGAAGGGGAGATAGCTGGATGTCTATCAACAGCGTGTCTGGGGATAGGACGCAGGTCAGAGCCAGGCCGAGTCGTATAGTGACTGATGAAAGCATGGTCAAATATTTGCTTTTCATGTCACAAGGTGTTCCTGTTGCATGCTGCAGGTTTAACTCCATTTTCGGACTACTTGATAAATTGGTGGTTTCATCAAAGAGGGGTGTTTCAGGTTGAACTTTATAACATAGAGATTTAACACTGTCAGAGCAGCAAGCAGTAATTCAAATCCAGACTTCCAAAACTGAAGGGGATTGAGTGGAGTTCACACTGAAATGATATGTCAATACAATCTTATACCCTGCACATGCCTTACAGACTTCTACATATGTCAGGGAGACCACACTAGGAGTGTTATTTTGTCAAGATGATTTTTTGCTCCTTACTAGATGTCAATTCTAGATTGTGCCTGAGTCTGCAAATTTGGTGCCCATTTGTTTAGAATTAAATCCTAGACCTTTCTCGGTTTCACTGGAGGTGTCCAAATCATGCCTCCTGAAAAAAATGAATTAATTAAGAAAAAACCAAGGTTTTCTTGATTTATTCTGAATTAATGAAATACCACATTAGATCTAGGCCTTCTTGAAAGGGGTTACGTGGCCCTCTGTTGAATATAGTCAACTGCTCCCTTGAGCAAGGAGCCTTTCCAGAGGAGTTAAAAGAGGTGGTGCTAACTCCATTGCTGAAGAAGCCAGGGTTAGACCCCGCGGCTCCCTCCAATTACCGCCCAGTGTCCAACTTGCCGTACCTGGGCAAGGTAATTGAGAGGGCAGCAATGGAGCAGCTGCAGGCTTTCTTGGATGATGCAACCTGGCTAGACCCCTTCCAGTCTGGCTTCCGTTCTGGGTATGGGACAGAGACCATCCTGGTCTCCATCACAGACCTACTCTGTTGCCATCTGGACCGAGGCGGATCGGCGCTGCTCGTGTTATTGGACCTCATGGCAGCATTTGATACTGTCGATTACCAACTTTTGACACACCGCCTGGTGGTCGGGGGGGGGGGGTGGGTGGGTGAAGGGGACAGCTCTCAACTGTCTGTCTTCCTTCCTCCAAAACCGCCTGCAGCGAGTGAAGTGGGGAAAGGTGGTCTCCGCGGGCTCCGCCTTACATTGCTCTCCCACAGCTTCTACAGCCTTGAGGGGGCACTGCCAAGCCAGCGGTGGCAGAGCCAGCACAATGCTGGCTTGGCACTGCCCCCTCAAGGCTGGAGAAGCTGTGGGAGAGCGGAAGCCGGGGGAGGGGTGTGTGGCATGGCATGGCCTGGCTCCTCCCCCTCCCCCGGCTTCAGCACTCCCAGCAGGCCACCATCCTCCAGTCGTTCTTTACTGTGTTAGAGTGTCATTTTATGTCATTTTGGTTGGTGGTGTGCCCCCTCCTTGCTCCGCCCCCTGCCCCCGGCTTCAGCGCTCCCACAGCTTCTCCAGCTTTGAGGGAGCAGTGCGAGCGAGGGGCGGGAGTCATGGCCCCTGTCCCCGGTGCCGCTTTCCGCCATGAAAGCGGCATACTCGCCCAGTTGGTACGGAGTTTCGGGCTGGAATGCCATCAGTACGCTGATGACACCCAGCTCGTTCTGAGGATGGATGCTGGGGCGGAATCTGTACCCGATAATTTCCAACTCTGCCTAGAAGCCGTAACTGGATGGCTGCGAGCCAGTAAGTTGAAGGTGAACCCGGCTGGGCTGCCTGGGGGGGGGGGGAGAGATCCAGCTGCCGACGTTTGACGGTGTGGCACTATGCCCGCAGTCCTCAGTAAAGAGTTTGGGGGTCCGGCTAGACCCCCAGCTCTCTATGGAGGCACAAATTGCTTGTTCCTGCAAGACAGCCTTTTACCATCTGCGGCAAGCAAAACGTCTGGCTCCCTATCTCTCCCGTCGCGACCTGGCCACGGTGATCCAAGCCACTGTCATCTCGAGGCTCGATTACTGTAATGCGCTATACATTGGCCTACCTTTGTCGGCAATCCTAAAACTCAAACTGGTGCAGAACGCGGCCGCTCGCCTGCTGCTGGGAGCCCCAAGAACGGCCCATATAACACCATTCCTGCGCAAACTGCACTGGTTGCCCATTGAATTCTGGATCTCCTTCAAGGTGTTAGTCTTGACTTTCAAGGCCTTATATGGTTTGGGGCCAGTGTACTTGAAGGAGCAGCATACCCCATATGCGCCCAGAAGATCACTGCGTTCAGAGGGGCTCAACTTACTTGATGTTCCAGGTATGAAGTTCTGCAGACTCTCTACCACGCGGCAGAGAGCGTTTTCAGTGGCTGCGCCGGTTTTATGGAACTCTCTGCCGCCGGAGACACGTGCCTTGCAGGACCTGATGGCTTTCCGCAGGTCCTGCAAAACCTGGCTATTTAGGCAGGCGTTTGACGTGTGATGTCCGACAGCGCATGACTAATATTGCCACTTTGCCGTACCACTATTACTCTGTATAAGCCAGCTATGTCTGGCTATGTTTTTGTATGATCGTTTTTAAGATGTAATTTTATGCGTTTTAATCTTAGGTGTTTTATATGCTGTTTTTATATGCTGTTTTTATATGCTGTTTTTATATGCTGTTTTTATATGCTCTTTTATATGTTGTAAACTGCCCTGAGCCTCGGAAAGGGCGGTTTATCAAGTCGAAATAAATAATAATAATAATAATAATAAAGAGATATTGGGTTGTGGGGACTGACTCCCAGGACTGCTTCTACAGTCCTGGGGGTCAGTCTCCACAGCCATCCCATACCCTTTGGGCTCCCTCCCCCAGTTCCTGATTTCCCCCTATAATTTACTTTAAAAGGTCATTGTTACCATAAAACCTCTCCTCACATCCTCCTGGCACAAGGAAATAACAGCTGAGGGGGGAGGGGAAGGGGGATTTTCCTCCTCACCTCTCCCATCTCCTCAGGCATCATTTTTTTCACAGCAGGAAGATGACAACCCCCCCCCCCCCAGGAAAGCCTGGGGTTTGGGTGAGTGTAGACTAGAATCCCCACCACAGTTGATTCTTCTAATCTGTTCCAGTACAGGTTTTAGGGCTGTGTGAAAGTGCCCTAAGACAGTCTTTCTCAACCGGTGTGACTCGGCACACCAGTGTGCCGTGGGGGATCATCAGCTGTGCCGTTGGAAAGCCTCTCCCCCCTCTCTTTCCCCCTCCTTTTCAGGGCGCCACGTGGCCAAGGGCGTATATGCCGTGGCCGCCAGGATCATGCACAGGCCAACCGAGGGGAAGGGAGTGGGGAGAAGAGGAGGAGGCCAGGGAAGGAGGGGGGCCACGCTTGACCTGAAGCCATAGACTCTTTGTGTACGGAGTTGCATGCGGACAGGCCAACAGGGGCAAGTCCTGAGTGATTTGAGAGACATAGTTTTCTAAGGACTTCCGTGTGTTTGGACTCTCCTCTGGCTATTAGCAAAAAGGACTTTTCTCTTATAGTTTTTCCCAAGGACACAGATGGACTTTCTTTCTACTCCCTGAATATGAAATAATTGTTTCCCTGGACTCTCTCGCTATGAAATTGTATGAAATACCAAAGCTGTATGAAAGTCAGGCATGATATTTTCCTATATTTTCCTAGACTTCTGTGTAAGTTCTCCCTTTGCATGCCCTAACCCCCATGAAATGCCTAGAAACTGTATAAGAGTATTATTATTTCCTTCTCCTTCTATCCTTGTATTTTAAATTGTAACTTCTAAATGTTTTGTCTTGATGAAATGTACTTTGTAACAAAGATGAGTCATCCTGCCTGTAAGGAGCCCCAAACATTTAGGAAGAATCCAGCAAAAGCCTTTGCAAGATTGAAGAGTGCTAATTAGGTATCAATGGTTATTTCAAAAGACAGGAAAAGCCACCTGGCCACATCCTTTGTATAACATGGAGGGTCATTTCACAAGACTCAAACCCAGGACATAGCCAAATTGCTACACATATTTACTTAAGAAAGATCCTACAAATAGAACACGCCACTTAGGAAATGACAGACGGCCAGACCCATGACCCAAAACCATGAAAACCATTTATTCCAAGGACCCAAACAATAGGTGGTAAGATTGCAGGACTGCAAGGGGTCTTCCCTTGCCAATCAGACATGCTATAATCTCAAAACTTCATTAACACATCTATTAATTGATCAGGGATTCCTCTGTGACCCAGGAAGAGCCCTGTCTGTTTAGCCTCACATGGAAAATCCCACAATCTCTCACACATTTACTAAACAAAGAAAAACCATCAGAAGTGCATGCTACTGCCAGGAAATGTCATTAATTTTTCATCACTACACAAAGATAGCCAAACATCACCAGATTTAGGATTTCCTCCTTATCAATGAAACTTCATTAACACATCTTAATCTTCAAAACCCTGACTCATTATTCCATCCACCCCCCCTTCCTCCCAATTGGCTTAGACCCACAGCCAATTGAGGCAAGCGGGCAGTTTGAAAACTGTTCTGTTTTGGAAAAAGTATAAAAACGTATGTGTTACATGTATGCTTTGTACTAGCATTGCTGAAGGATCGCAGTTAGTACCTCATTTCCAGCTGGATGAATAAAAAACTCAGTGGCTTTTCTTCAACCTGGTGAGATTTTTTATTGGGAAATTCAAGGGAAAGGGGATTGGCTGGCTTCCTTTCTCACCAGGCCATTTTAGACCCTCTTTTGATGGATCTAACTGGTTTGCCTTCAGGGCAAGATCCCCAAAATTTCTGTTCGTTACCAGACGCAGGGCCCTTCCACACAGCCAAATAACCCAGAATATCAAGGCAGGTCATCCACATTATCTGCTTTGAACTGGATTATCTGAATCCACACTGCCAGATAATCCACTTCAATGTGGATTTTATGCAGCTGTGTGGACGGAGGGCCCTTCCACACAGCCAAATAACCCAGAATATCAAGGCAGATCATCCACATTATCTGCTTTGAACTGGATTATCTGAATCCACACTGCCAGATAATCCACTTCAATGTGGATTTTATGCATCTGTGTGGACGGAGGGCCCTTCCACACAGCCAAATAACCCAGAATATCAAGGCAGATCATCCACATTATCTGCTTTGAACTGGATTATCTGAATCCACACTGCCAGATAATCCACTTCAATGTGGCTTTTATGCAGCTGTGTGGACGGAGGGCCCTTCCACACAGCCAAATAACCCAGAATATCAAGGCAGGTCATCCACATTATCTGCTTTGAACTGGATTATCTGAATCCACACTGCCAGATAATCCACTTCAATGTGGCTTTTATGCAGCTGTGTGGACGCAGGGCCCTTCCACACAGCCAAATAACCCAGAATATCAAGGCAGATCATCCACATTATCTGCTTTGAACTGGATTATCTGAATCCACACTGCCAGATAATCCACTTCAATGTGGATTTTATGCAGCTGTGTGGACGGAGGGCCCTTCCACACAGCCAAATAACCCAGAATATCAAGGCAGATCATCCACATTATCTGCTTTGAACTGGATTATCTGAATCCACACTGCCAGATAATCCACTTCAATGTGGCTTTTATGCAGCTGTGTGGACGCAGGGCCCTTCCACACAGCCAAATAACCCAGAATATCAAGGCAGGTCATCCACATTATCTGCTTTAAACTGGATTATCTGAATCCACACTGCCAGATAATCCACTTCAATGTGGCTTTTATGCAGCTGTGTGGACGCAGGGCCCTTCCACACAGCCAAATAACCCAGAATATCAAGGCAGGTCATCCACATTATCTGCTTTAAACTGGATTATCTGTATCCACACTGCCAGATAATCCACTTCAAAATCCCACATTTTCTGCTTTAAAATTTTTCCCTCTAGAGCAGTGGCCATGCCACACCTAAGCTAAGCATCTCCAAAATCTTGACCTCCACCCCATGACATATAATTCTTATTATTCAAAAAGTAAAGTTGCATTGTTTTTAGCTGATATTTTGATTGTAAGTGTTTTTTTTTGTTTTAATTGTCTTTGGCCTTGTCCCTTGTAAGCCACCCCGAGTCCTAATGGGGAGATGGTTGGCGGGGTATAAAAATAAAGTTGTTATTATTATTATTATTATTATTGTGAGTATTATTACAACATTATTTAAAAGAATAAATTCAGAGGCTTATTATACACACATTTAGTTGAATTCAGTCTTAAAATATATTATATGGCTCACTGAAATAAATTTCCAAATACTTTGCTTTTATGGCTCTCTGAGTAAAAAAGGTTCCTGACACCTGGTATAGTGTTATTGCATTATCCTTACAACCTTTCTTATTATCCTCTGTTGTTTGTTGTGAACCTTCCTGGTAAAGAAATATGTAATTTCTTTATGCTTGTGGATAAATAGTATTTCTTGTTGTTTCCTTGTAAGTGTACTTGTGGAGATTGTCTGGTTTGCCTACTCTGGAACATGCAATGCTCCAATTCCATCATTGGTTGGATTCGGAATGCTCTTTGATTGTAGTTGAACCAGAAATCCCAGAAACTGTAACACCCAAAAGTCAAGGTCTATTTCCCCCAAACTCCATCTGTGTTCATATTTGGGCATATGGAATATTCATGCCAAGTTTGGTCCAAATCCATTATTGTTTGAGTCCACAGTGCTCTCTGGATATAGGTGAACTACAAATCCCAAACTCAAGGTCAATGCCCACCAAACCCTTCTAGTATTTTTTGTTGGTCATGGGAGTCCTGTGTGCCATGTTTGGTTTAGTTCCATCATTGGTGGAGGACAGAATGCTCTTTGCGGGTGAACTATAACTCCCAGCAACTACAACTCCCAAATGACAAAATCAATTTTTTGACTGATGGTCCCTCCTTGGGTTAGAATTAGTATGTTTTGTGGCCAAATTTGGCAGCAATTTGTCCAGTGGTTTATGTTAATCCCACAAGTGAACACACACACACACACACACACACACATGTATGTATGTATATACACACACACACACACACACACACACACAGAGTATATATATATATATATATATATATATATATATATATATATCGAGAGAGACAGAGAGAGCACAACAGCACAGGCTGAAAAGCAAACATCACAGGGAAGCATGTCTGTGTAGGAGGGTGAACATTAGGAAGAACTTCCTGACTGTGAAAGTTGTTCAGCAGTGGAACTCTCTGCCTCAGAATGTGTTTCCGTCTGGCTGCTCTCTTTCCAGCCGGCTTCCCTGAGGACCGGGTACGTTTTCCATGAGGAAAGGGTGACTGCGATAAAAACTAAACACAGAGTAAGTCTGACAGCTGTTGAGCAAGACCTCCGTGTGTGTCTTTCTACCATTCCTGCCAAGATATCCATGTTGTGTTCATCGAAACAGGCCCAGGTTTCACACTGAGTGTATAAATACTGTGTTAGAGTGTCATTTTGGTTGGTGGTGTGCCCCAGGATTTTGTAAATGTGAAAAGTGTGCCTCGGCTCAAAAAAGGTTGGGAAACACTGCCCTAAGAGACACCTAACTTCAGCTGAATCTGCATTAGGTTGATCCCTTTCTCCTTTCAGGTACAACTTGACTGTAATAGGTTTCATGTCAAACAATTTGATCCTTTAACAACACAATTCTCTGTGTAGACTTGTTATTCCATTGTTGCTCATCAAATGTTTAAATTGCAGTCCAGTCTATTTAGACAGTTTTATTTTAGGATTTCTTAAAATAGGCTGCCACTTCAATATCAGAGACCCACCAGCATTAACCACCACAGTCAAAGGTGAGGGAGGTTGAGAGTTAGAGTCCAAAACATATCCATCCCTACTTTACATGTTCAGGATTCAAGAGAACAGACACAGTTCACAATAATAAGTGATATGAGGAAATATTGTTTGCTTCTTCTTTTTAAAAAAGACTTCTGCAATTTTTATAATTCAGATGCTGGAATAAAGAAACTTCCAGGGAAATAAGAAAAAAATATACACTTTTATAAACATACTGAAATGAATGAACCTAACATGATACCCATAACACAATTTAATATTTCAAAGTAAAAAAATAACAACTTACTATTTATTTTGCATATTTTTATCCCATTTTTCTCACCCCCTAGGGGGGACCCAGGGTGGCTTACAACAGGCAACCATTTGATCTCATCAAATAGATTCATAAATAACAATTGCAATTAAAACAGTAATTAAAACATTAAATTATTAAAACATTCATTTAAAATCAAATTCAAATCATAGTCCAGGTCAAAACAATTGTCAGTAACATAATATCAGTATCAATCTCAATTGCTGCATCTATTGTTCGAATGCTTGGCCCTACAACCATGTTTTAAGTTGTTTTCTAATGGATAGGAGGGAGCCGATCTGATGTCACTGGGAAGGGAGTTCCACAGATGTGGGGCAACCACTGAGAAGGCCCAGCCTCTTGTCCCCTCCTATGTTTGTGAGGATGGTGGCATAAAGAGCAGGGCCTCCCTCAACGATCTTAACCTTTGTGGTGGTCCATAGCGGGAGATATGTTTAAACAGGTAAACTGGGCCAGACCATACTACATGGATATGGCTGTACCTTAAACAGGTATAACCAGTCTTTGCTATGAATTAGGTTAGGGAAACAGGTTTTGTATGTCATATAGCAAAAACACAGTCACTGCTCACATTTTCAAATTTCTGTGTCTTAAAATGCACAAGGCATATTCGGAACCATATGCAGGTATCTTCCCTAAGAGCTTTTGAACACCCCCCCAACAATTGGATCCCATGCTTTCTTTCACATTAGTGTGATGTTATAGTTGGCAAGTGGTCACTACATGTGCATATGGGAAAAGTGGTCCGGTATCATTCATAATAAAAAGACATGCTTTTAATTGGGTGGACTTGCACTAACAAATAATCAAATGTGGTGTAAAAGCTGATTGAAAGTCAAGCAATGTTTCTGTGATTAATTCAAAGATTATACACATGTGACTGCACATGTTTAATAGTGTCAGAGTCATTGTAAACAATACCATTTCACACAATTTTGATTTCCTGAAATTCTTAGTGTGGACTTTTCTACCACCCCCCACACACACACAATTTCTTAATGCTAGTTTTTCCAAGTGAAAGTTTTCCCAGTAAAAGATGTGTCTTAATAGACCAAGCAAATAGTTTAAACTGCAGGGGGAAAAATCTCTCATGCTGGAGCTACACATTGGAAATAAGTTCCTTTCTTTGAAATGCAGCATATTTAATTTTTATAATTCTTTCATCAGAGCATGTTATCATGTTTAAGCAGAAGATTATATTAAAATTAGTACTGTGTGTACAGAAATCTCTAATCATTTATTATTCTTGATGAATGGTAAAATATTCTTATGCCATTAGCAATTCTGTTCATTTTTTTCTTGGGGAATGATTAGAAGCAATTAAGGAAAATCCTCTCCAGTTGCAAAAATTAGACTTTTATTGTGTTTATCTTAAACTATGTAATTGTCTTTGTAATTTAGAGGCACACATACAATGTGGATCGCTTCTTTTCAGTGGCTTTCAAATAATCATAGAATAAAATGTCTAAACTTCTTTTTAGTTGTTTTCATGTGTCTTGCATCTACAAATACTTAGTTCCAGAATTGGAAGGAACTCGTATGACTGGCAAGCACGGGAAGCTTTCCCAGTTCACAGCCATTACAGATCAACTCACTACATTTTTAGACGACAGCTGATACGTTTTTTCAAAGTCTGTGTTTTAGCCTGAAAACGTGGCTGTTCCAGTGTGCCTTCCCTGAATAAAGTAAACAATGTCCTGCTCTGACCAATTTCTTGCAAACACTTTAACTATCCATTGGGTTGATTTCCCTACATTATCCTTTAAAACCCTCCTGCTTAGATACCTCCTACCTCTGTTCGCATCCAGTGTTTATTTTTTAAAATTTAATATTACATCTGGCCCAGCCATAAGGTTTTAAATTTTTGTGTTATTGCTTATATGTGAATTATATTAACTGTGCTGCTTGTTGTTTTTGATGTGCTGTTGAGCTTGGCCTCATGTAAGCCACCCTTGGGGAGATGGTGGTGGGGTATAAATAAAGTTTTATTATTAATTAATTAATTAATTATTATTATTATTAAGTCCACTGTTCAAAGTGCATGACTTGAGATATGTCTGTGCTTGTGTATGTGCCTTCAAATTGCCTATTGAATTATAACATCCCATGAAATTAATAGGGTTTTCTTAGGCAAGCAATACTCAGAGGTGGTTTGCCATTTCCTTTCTCTGAACTAAAGCTTACATCACCTGGTATTCTTTCATAGGACTAGATAGAGGACAGCTAAGTCAGTAATATTTGGTCATTTTAACAGTCATTTCTAATAACTGATCAGGCGGTCAAGATGCAACCTGCTTTTCTCCTGCAGCTGGATACATTTCAACAAGCATCCTCCAGACCCTGTGGGGATCTGTGTAAGATTATGTCAGAACCTCCAGCAATACGAAAATAATTGGCCATCTGTCCTGTAGTTATGGCCCCTATGGCTATGTTATAGGGGCTATGTTGCTTAAAGGGTATTTTGGAAGGGATTGTTTTGTCAATAGGCATTCTGCAAAGAAGTCTGACCACAATAATGTAAAAAAAGTGCATTCATTAACAGGATGCCAGGTGGAATGTTACACTGTTTTTAAAGTTTTGCTCATTGTGATTTGAGGTTTTGCTGTTTTCACTGGATTTGTCAACCAAATTGAATCTTTGCTGGAAAACCACACTAGAAATGGAGATTTGAAGCCCCACAGGAACATCATAGTGTCTCTGAGAAATTTCATAAGAGTATAGAATTGGAATAGACCACAAAATCATCCAATCCAATGCTTTGTATTTCTGCATGGCAGTGGATTGGACTGGATGGCTCTTGCAGTATCTTCTAACTCTGTGATTCAATGAAATTCCAGAAAGGCACCATGATGCAATTGGGATTTAAGATATCCAGGTTCTAAATGATCTTTGCACAGTCATGTTGTATCCAGTACCCCATTGAACATACTTACAACAATTTTTTTCATTTTGGATTATTTATTGGCCAAAACACAAAGATATCCAAGACTGGTATGTACCTTCATGGTTTTGGATCCAGGCATTACCCAGGCTCCTGGCTTGGCAATAAACCCAATCCACCTATTCTATTGCTGGAGCCAGTAGTGTGGAGACCTACAACTGGGCAACCACCTACCCAGTGCACCTACTTCCAGAGAGTCCTTCCCATAAACATTGAAACTGTTGTACTCCATCCACATGTAGTCCTTTTACTGGTTCCCTTGGGGCCATCTGAGCCCTCCTGACCCCAATTCCATTCAGGAACTGTCTATCCTGGTTGCCCCCTCCCCATTGTTGTGATGATGCAATGTATATAGTGTTTCCTTATCCCACTGGGTGGGTGGGATGATCTGTCCATGCTCCTAGCCCATCCCAGGAATGTATACTTCCCAGGAAGACAGTGAAGACCTCCCCCCCCTTCCCCAACACGTACACACATCCAGACCTTCAGATGTGGGGTCTCCTAGGAATTGCCTTGCTCAGTGGCATGGCCACACTGTTCTACATGAAGGAGAAACCCAGGGACCATATGGCTGGTACCACAATGGTTGTGCCATCCCAAGTGACCACACAACATTTTGCCTGTCACTATCTCTGTGTCTCAGCTTCACCTGTATTGCAGCGTTGTTGTCAAGATAAAATGGGAAAGAAGAGACTAATGTATGTTGCTTTGTTTGGAGAAAGGTGGATTATATATTTAACTAAGAAATATAAAACAATCAATCTCAGGTTTTTCAGAAGAAATGTTTGCATAAACCATGCATAAGAAATGTAGGTTTCAGTGAGATTAGAATTTCCCATTAATTTGTGGAAAAGCAACACAAACTGACAGACAGATAGACACATAATAGCTGTCTGTCTTTTATGTCCTCTCAATTCTCTTCAGAAGTTGTGCTTTTCAGGCAAGTCTACATCTGCTCATACAAGAGGCATAGACATTAATAATGCTTGGCTGATATGATTTCCTATATTTAACATTTTTCCTCAATTTATTTGATAAATACTATTCCTAGATACTTGATCAGCTTTACCTAGCATGATTTAAATGAGACAAATTACTCTAATTACATTATTCTACATCAAATTTCCTAGTTCTAGGATAACAATAATCTGATTGGAATGATTTCTAACAGAGTATTTAATCACTTCATATCATTGTTCAATGAGTCTTCAAAAGGTAGAATTGTAGCAGATCTACTAGCAAGAGAGAAGCAAAAGCAGAGATTCATAGCTACCATACTGGGAAAAAAATCTGAATATTTTTCTTCTTAAGAAATAAGGTCAATTTTTCTCCACACTCCATCAGTTCTATCATCAACACTGGTCAGGTAATTGCTTAGTACGATGCCTGTGTAATCTGTGATCTGGTCTCAGAGCTGTCTCTACTATTAGGTAGAGTGAGCTTCAAATTGGCAGAAGTGCTCGAAGAGTTTCTATTTTGCCTGGAAAAAATTACAAGTTTTGCCATGTACAATGAATTGGGTCAGTGGTAGAAGTAGCAAAGAATAATTTGCTCTTTTGCTGTCTCTTTCTGCTTAACATAGAGATGTCAATAATTTCTTTTCTATAAACTTAATTATAATATTTTTAGGTATGGTTCATCTATGTCAGTCACTTGAAAACTACACCACCCAGTGATGACATGTATGTGCAAATGGGCCTTCAGAAATCTAACAAAGAGAGAGAGAGAGAGATAAAGTAGCCAATTCACACATCAAACTGCTAGTCATTAGGTACATACTATACTAAGGATGTGCAGGCATGTGTGAACCAGGTCTTGATGACTGGCAGTTAATGGAATGAATTGGTTTTATTTATTTATTTCATTTTCTTTTTAAAAAGTCTTTCAGATGATATGGGGTAACACAGAAACCCTAGCTATGTTGCTTGAAATGCAAACACTTAATGCATCAGTACTTGGCGTAATTAGAAACAGGAAAATGCAAAGCTATTCCAGTTCATGATATCAACTGGTGAGGGAACCTTTTCAACTCCTCAGTTTTCTTGATCACATTCAGAGGTTGTTGTTGTTTTTATTTATTTATTTGTTGCACTTATATCCCGCCCTTCTCACCCCGAAGGGGATTCAAGGTGGCTCACAACAAAGACAAAATTTGATGCCATGAATATATATATAGAATAAAACAACATATACTTTAAAATCACATAATTAAAACATATCAAACTTAAAACAAATACTTAAAATCACACAATCCAAAAGTATATTCCAGTAGTCCTTCCAGTTGTCACTTGTATTATTCATGATTGCACTGAGAGATAATTATTGCACTGGGAATCATTGTCCAAAGGCTTGGTCCCACAACCGTGTTTTCACTTACAACTTCTCACTGAAAAGTTACCTAAAACCACTTGATCAAACGAATTAGATAGAGGAGAAGATGTGTACAGAGTACTGATCTGGACTTGGGAAAAAAATCAAAAGCAAAAAAGTTTGATGAGTATGTATTTCATTATTTTAAGATTTATAGCCTGTTTTAATTCCAACATACAGGTCAGTTCTCATATAGATGCGAATTTCATTCCAGTTTTTTTCCTCTCCATATAAATTTGCCAAATTTTGCAGTTTGTTTGCAATCAGAATGGAAGTTAAAAATCAATTATGTATGTGGGATAAATGAAATGGGCAGATTTGTCAACCCAGGCTCTTAGCTTTCAGTAATTCACTTTTTAAGATTTAGTTTTAAAGTTCCTGCCTTTTCAGTCACGATTAGCAAATTTGGATTAAGATTCCCTTCTGCATCATCTATACAGTCCTATCCATGTTGGGAATAACTGTGTCAACTGGGTTTGGAGGGGAATGAAGGAGAATTTCATTTTAGCTCAGTTTTGAATAACTTAAACCAATGTTCAATCTGCACATTATTTAAATTTATTTATATATTTATTTATTGTTTACTTTTATATATTGCTCCTCCCTGCAGGCTTGGGGCAGTTTACATAAAACGGCAGATTAAAAACAGATAAAACACTTTGTTATATAAGGCACAAGGCATGGTTGGAGTTATCCGGGGGAACTTAAATTAAAGGCCTGCTTAAAAAGAGTCATCTTGCAGGCCCTCCAGAAGGGGGCTAACTCCATGATAGCCCGAATGTTGTCTGGTAACGCATTCCACAGCGTTGGTGCCACCACGGAGAAGGCTCGTTGTCTTGTCACTGAGAGGTTTCAGGAACGAACTGATGGAATCATCAGAAGGTTTTGTTCTTCTGAACGTAGAGATCTGAGGGGAATGTATGGGGTGAGGCGGCCCTAGACCATACAAAGGTCAAAACCAGCATCTTGAAGACAATCTGGTACTCAATTGGCAGCCAGTGCAATTGCTGTAGGATTGGTGTAATGTGCTCTCTCACTGATGCTACCACCAGCAGTCGAGCGGCAGCATTTTGCACCAGCTTGAGTTTCCGGGTTGTCGACAAGGGAAGGCCAATGTAGAGGGCATTACAGTAGTCTAACCTCAAGATGACCGTCACCTGGATCACATCTGATATGATTTTTAAAAAATTGAGAAGAAAGTAAAAATGAAGGATTTTTTTCCTGTCCTTAACTTGGATCCAAGGAGCATACAAATAATGTTACTGTTTTTGTGATATTTTGTAAATCTCTTTTTAAATTGAACATAGAACTGAAAATGTTAAAGCATTTCATGATAAAGTTTTGTGGAAATTTAGCAAAATAGGGAGGGAGGAACAAAATTTATTTATTTATTTATTCTTTCGGCTTCTAGACTGCTCCCTCTAGAAGCTCGGAGCGGTTTACAACAGATAAAAAACATGCGTAGAACTGACATTATAGAACAACGGTGTAAAAGCAGATAAGCAATGATTTAATCTAAAACATTACTAGCGCTAAAATAATTCTGAAAGTAAGCTAAACTACATAGAAAGCATAACAGTTACTCAACTGGAAAAGCCAGGCGAAAAAGAGCCGTCTTGCAGGCTCGGCGAAAAGAGGACAGTTCCCTGATACCTCTGACTTCCTCAGGTAGGGCATTCCATAAGGTTGGTGCCACCACCGAGAATGCTCTTTGTCTTGTTGAGGACAGGTGGAGTTGCCGGATGGAGGGGACGTTGAGAAGATTTTGTACACCGGAGCGTAGGGATCTCTGGGGACAATATGGTGAAAGGCGGTCCCTCAAGTACACTGGCCCAAGACCATACAAGGCCTTAAAGGTCAATACCAATACCTTGAAAATAAAACACATGATCAGAATATCTCACTGTGGGAATCTCCAAATACCATCAGCCCTAGTATCCAGTGTATCTAACGATTCAGAGTGCTGGGAGATACAGTCTGACACAATTCTCACTGTTTGCTTGTGTCTTAAGGGTATACTTGAGATAGTTATCCCCACATAGATTTAGTAATATAGCATTCTGGGTAATTATTACTTTGAAACCACCAAGACCACCAGAATCTCCAATGTTCATAACTGAGCTTTTGCTGTGAAGCAACACTTTAACTTATAGCTTTGGTTAATCTGAGTGAATAAATACATTTTATTGCATGGTTGGTATTGGGAGGAAAAAAGCAGTTTGCATCAAGAACTCCTTGGTGGCCTTTTGCTAAAAGATGGGTACTTCAGGGCCAGGCTTTTGCCAAGTAATAATCCTTCTCTACACAAGCAATTAGGGAAGCTAGCGCAGCACAGAAATATTGCTTATGTGAATCTAATTTCACTTGTTCTATGGGCAATTAGATGTTGTGGCATGTTTAATTTATTTAGCTATCTAAAGAATTTAAGCTTTTCTATTGTTGCTCACTAGCATTTGAAATTGGACTCTGAGGTTATGGTGCTAAGAATGAAACAATGAGAAACCATGCATAACTGCACTGTTGAAAAGGAATATATTAGCTGGAGGTTTTTAATAAATGAAAGGAAATATTGTTATGTAGCTCCCTTAATGTGCCGGATGAATTGTTTCCATTTAGCCAAATTCATGTCAGTCGTGTAGAAGAGATCCTTCTCCTTCAGTCCAGTAGACAAATATATATAGAACTCATAAGCATAATTCTTTTATTAACAGGACCAGCCCTATATTAGCCCTATATTAGCCCTATATTAGGCAGAATGAGGCAACAGTCCTAGGCAAAAGATGCCCAGAGGCATATCTTGTCTTTCTCTTTATGCCCTTCTCTTTTTATTTTTTTTAAAAAGGAGTGTGTCATACACCCTTCTTAAACTGGCCTGGTGCCTATAGAAGAGATTGTGGCCCCAATCACATAGTCAATGTAGAAATGATATATACCTGTCATACCAATAAGTTACTTTATGGAGAAGGAGACACCATCTTAATCCTTTGATTTAGGTAGTGAAATGGCTTGGACATTCCTTGCTTAGTAGGATATCAATTGCTAGGTGTTATCATATGAGGTTGCTATTCCATGGCAACCACGATATCACACTAGGATGACTGACTGTCTAAATTCAACATACCTTTTTTATTTTGTTTTAAATTTTTGTTGCCCCTAAATGGAATTGCAATTTTGTTTCCACAAATATCAAAAGTCGAAAAATCTGTTTAAGAAGTAGGAAATATTATTTATTCATATCCTATTTTGTCAGAAAAAATGTAAGATTTTCTGATCCTTTCTGGAGGGGAATGACTGCTTAAGTGGGTTGTTGTAGGTTTTTCAGGCTATATGGCCATATTCATGAAGTATTCTCTCCTGACGTTTTGCCTGCATCTATGGCAGGCATTCTCAGAGGTTGTGAGGTCTGTTGGAAACTAGGAAAATTAGGTTTATATATCTGTGGAATGTCCAGAGTGGCAGAAAGAACTCTTGCCTGTTTCAGGTAGGTGTGAATGTTAAAATTGGCCACCTTGATAACATTTGATGACCTGACAGTTTTTAGGTGTGGCTTGTTAGTGCCCCAGGGAATCCTTCGATAATACATCTAGTAGGCTTGTTTGATCAAGGAAAAAAATGGTTCAAAACTAGTTTTTGATGTAGGGGGCGCTGGCAATTTGATTTAGAAGTGATTTCCAAATCCCCCAAAGTCAGAATTTTCCAAAATTTCTGAAATTTCCGAATTGTTTTGTTAATGGCGGGAGTGATAGTGCAATACATAAAAAACTGCAAACGGGACAGGCAAAACTTGGGGGGATTCAATTTCTCTCAATTTTAGACCACTACTGACAAAACTTGCCACAGTGGTAGAAATTACTAGCAGATTATAGGAGATTTCTTGTTTCCAAAAGTATGTGTAACCTCAAGCAGACAAAGGGGGCTCCAAAGTGGTATGGTGTGGTTCTCCAAGGAAATTATTAGCAGAAAATTGGCTTTCCAAAGTCCAAAGGGACTTTCTGGCATCCTAAAATCCAAAGTGTAACCCAAAGGGGATTGAGGTCTGTTGAAAGTTAAAATCACTTCTTCAAAAAGGAAAATTGGCAGGCAGTGGCAGGCAAGAGAAGAACACTTCTCCCAGCTACCCTGCCCTTCTTCCCTCCCCATAAACAAGGAAGTCTTGCAAGCAAGGGGTCTGCTTCCAGCCGGTTTCCCCAATTTGTTCCCAACCCTATTGTTCCCTTGCAAAGTGGTGGCATGGCACCTTTCTCATTCAAGCCGCCTATACCCTTCCCGTTCGCGTACCCATCTCGCAATGAGCCCACGAGGCATGCACGGGCCTTTTTAAAGGGCATTTGCTGCCTTGCTGAAACCCTGCCCCTCCCCACATGGTTTCCCCTCATTGTCTGGAGGCAAGCATCCCAGCATGCAATCTGCTGCTTGCCTCCAAACGCTGGGTCTTTTCAGATTCACTTCCTGAATTGGATCAAAGATGGCAACAGTGGCTTCGAAATGGATACTTCCGGGTTCCCAAATCACTTCGAAATCGCTTCAAAAGGGAATTTGATCTTAATTTAATCAACCTAATTATGCCTAACATCTAGCAGTTAAGCTCATCTCTATTCATCGTCAAGGGTGATCACTCATGGCTGAGTATGATCATCTTCTAGAGGAAACATGGAAGATGCTTTTGCATGAATTTGTTTTATGTTTGGGAATTTGTGCACAGCAACCAACATACAGTTTTCACAGAAAAAAGGTTATAATCCAAAGGCATGGCTACCACAACAATTCATGGCTTCTTATCTGTTGTAGCTTCCATTCACTATTGCAGCCATGCACAATGTCATCATCCACCTGTTTTGCTATTGAGAACTTTCTTGAATCATGCTTTATCTGGTTCCTCATTTACAACCTTACCACCATGTGTGATTCTGCTTGGAATGCATGACTCCTGATGGCTTTGCTTATAGGTTCACTGGAAGAGGTATTTGTTCTTTGAATAGAGCTACTTTCAAACAAGTATACATACCAATAGATTGTTATAAGAAAATTGTAGGAGTCCTCAATGGCGCAATGGGTTAAACCCTTGTAACAATAGACTGCTGACTGAAAGGTCAGTGGTTTGAATCCAGGGAGTAGGGTGAGCTACCACCTGTCAGCTCCAGCGTCTCTCGTGGGAACATGAGAGAAGCCTCTCACAGGATGGTAAAACATCCAGGCATCCCCTGGGGAATGTCCTTCCAGAAGACCAATTCTCACACACAAGAAGTGACTTGCAGTTTTTCAAGTCACTCCTAACACAAAAAAGAAAGAAAGAAGAAAATTGTGGTAATTAATCTGGACTGTAGATACACAGAAATATAGCAGAGAGAATACTGTAAACACACACTTAGATAGTGGAAATCAGAGTATATTGAATAGTTATATGTTTAGAACCCTAATGAGTTAATGAGCATTCAAAAATTACATTTTACACCAGTCATTGGACATATAATAACAGTAAGGTAAACCTGCAACATATACATTCACAGTGGAAAAACAATTCGAGGTATTATGGGATCTGGGGAGTAGACCGGGGAGGGGGAGAAAAACTCAGTTCATGTGACAATACCATTCTATATAAACATTTCCTCTTGCAGAACCATTCTCCGGAGTCTCTAAAATTCGCGGCACTATAAAAGGTGAAGATCCCCACTCACAGTGATCCGCATCAAGTGCTACTCAAGAGAGAGAAATGGTGGATCGTCACCCTTCAAACAGAGTGCCAGATTGGATTAAATGAGCCCCTCCTCCTCAATGCCCTCCTTGCATGAGCAGCCCCTTTATGCTAATTTCTTATGGGTATTTAGTAGGCATGGTTTCGAATCCAAAAATGGCGATTCTAAAATCAAATGGGGGGGGGGATTTTTTTTGATTAGTAAAAGAAAGACTTACAAAAAAATTCCCAAAAATATCTAAAATGTAACTTAAGTACTAACGAAATTCGTTAGTAATTCGTATGCCAGAGCATGCGCATTCCAGATGGTTTTGGCCTACAACTCCCAGAAATCCTAACGGCTGGTAAATTGGCTGGGATTTCTGGGAGTTGTAGGCCAAAACTTGAATAAACCACACTGAATTCTAGATGGGACTCTCCAAATAGGAAGGAGGGAGGGAAGGAGGAAGGGAGGGAGGGGGTATTCTATTCTTGGAAGCAGCACAAGAAAGGAGGCGGAGCCCCCCCCTCGCTCCTCACTGCCTCTCTCTCACCCCGATCCTGAGGGAGCGAGGGCCCAAGTTTGCCCAGGCAGAGAGGAAAAGGAAGAGGCCTGAGGCTGTGAGGAATGGTGGGAGTTGAAGTCCAAAACACGTACCTGGAGGGCTGAAGCTGGCCCCTGTGATGGGGCATGGCAGAGCAATGGGGAAGAGAAGCATCTGAGAGAGCGCAGGGAGAGAGAGGAGGAGAAGCGCGCGCGCGTGTGTGTGAAGCTGGCCCCTGCGATGGGGCATGGCAGCAGAGCAACGGGAAGAAGAAGCATCTGAGAGAGCGCAGGAGAGAGAGAGGAGGAGAAGCGTGTGTGTGTGTGTGTGTGTGTGTGTGAAGCTGGCCCCTGCGATGGGGCATGGCAGCAGAGCAACGGGGAAGAGAAGGGGGGGAAGCGTGGAGGACTACACTTTCCAGAATGCATTGCCTACCTAGCAGCAGCGTCACTTCCAGTTCCCCATAGAAATGCGGGAAAAAGAAGAAGCTGAATGAAGGCGGGAAGGAAATGAGGGGGAGAAGACAGGGAGAAGTGAGTACGTAGTACAATAATTAAGAATTTCTTACGATCATAACGCAAATTGTTGGCCTCAAGGACCGTAAAAGGAAGTCTACTTCCGGGTTCGCGGCAGCGATCCGTAAAAGCTCAAAAGTCCCATTACATACGAATCTCTTACGAATCCTTTTAATTTCCGTTTCATTTTTCTCATGCCTAGTATTTAGCTAGTAGTTCCATAGCGCGGCCCACCCTTGGGGTCCGCGGGAACACGGTGTATGTGAATCTCCTCCACCATGGTATGCAGAATCTTCAATACAATGTATGACCAGCCAGCCAGGTCTTTTTTGCAGAGCATAGACTAATCTTAGCATTATTGTACAATTTATATTGCAGTATATGTTCCTGCGACGCTTTGCATACTGCTGATATACTGTAGTGCCGCTTGAGAAAGCCCATAGGGCAAAATCGACCATTGCGGCCCTTCCAGCGTCCCAAGCAGTTAATGCCTGTTAACCTGCCAGCAACTACACAGTTGATTTAAGGATTACAAATTCGGGATTTGTATCATTTGTGAACTCCATTTGGTTTTGTATTTGGGAGACATCCACTCTAAGGATTGCTACTAGTGGCTTACTGGGACTAAATTGTTTTGTCTTGCGAGGAGACCACATGAACTGGGTTTTTCTCCCCCTCCCCGGTCTACTCCCCAGATCCCATAATACCTCGAATTGTTTTTCCACTGTGAATGTATATGCTGCAGGTTTACCTTACTGTTATTATATGTCCAATGACTGGTGTAAAATGTAATTTTTGAATGCTCATTAACTCATTAGGGTTCTAAATATATAAGTATTCAATATACTCTGATTTCCACTGTCCAAGTGTATGTGTTTACAATTAATCTGGACTGACATGGTATTTAATGGGAATAGAAAGAATTTTTGAACACATTTTTAAAAAATGAAAAATTTGTTTCCTGAGTATTCAGAACTTATTTATTTATTTATTTATTTATTCAGTTTTGTATACATACCGTCCTTCCCCGAGGTCTCGGGACGGCTTACAGAGAATATAAAAACACACTTGAAAACAACAGAAAGAATTAAACTCTTAACTAAAAACTATAAAACTGTTTACAGCTGATTAACCAGATCAGATCCCGTTCTGTTGAGAAGAATGCTGGACTGGAAATAATCTTTGTAGTTCAGAAATTATTCTGTGCAAAATTAGCACATGGATGTTTTGCACAGAAAACAGCATCTTCTGTGCAGAAACCTGTATTTTATGCATGGAACAATTAATTCTTGTGTAGAGAATGCATTTTCTGCTTATGCAATGCTGTAACTGGGGATTTGTTCTAAGCAAAATCAGCACATGATTGATTTGCATAGAAAACAGAACATTTTGTGCATAAAATAATTTGCTGTACAGAATTAATATGTATGCATTGAAGTATTATTTTTTTTGTTCAATAATTTTTATTGGGGTTTTCAATTACAGCATAACCGGGGGTTGAAAAGGGGGTGGGAAGATTCCAGGAATCTTGGTAAGGATAAGCGGGGGGAGGAGAGGGGCTGGGCAGGGGTAGAGGGTATTAAGGGAATCTGGGTGGGGGTACAGGAGGGGATGGGTGTTGAGAAGGGGATGGAGGAGGTGTGTGTGTGGGGGGGGTTGGGCTTCCGTCTTCGTTCTCCATCATTTGGGATTTGACGTCGCCGATAATTAGTTTCTGACCTTCAGGGTGCCGACATGCCCTAGTCTCGGATTTTGTCTCTCTTGGTGCTAGTAATATAAGAGTTCATTTGTAGGGGGGGGGGGTTCATCCCAATTCCAGATAGTCTCTAACTAGTGATCCATCGCCTCGTATCAGCATCGGGTCTTCATATACCTCTTGAAGGGTAGTCGATTTGTTGTCTTTTTCTCTTAATTTTAGAAACTTTCAATTGTTTGGTATGGGTGTCTATGTCCATTGTCCGTTCCTTGTCTTTTAATGCAGTTGTATCTGTTCCTTTCATTTTCCTTGGGTTCCTTCCTAACCGTTCTCTTTAGGAGATTCTAGACCTTCTCATTGAAGTATTATTTTTGATCATTCTACCACAAGCAAATAATCCCAAATCTCCAAACTATAGTTTTGCTTGTTAATATGTACACATTGCTAGAGATCACCAAAATACTGGTCACATTTACCTTCAGTTTGAGCATCACTTCGCACCTGGCATTTTGTATTTATTTATCTAAAATATATGAGAACAGCACCAGTTGTGAAGGTCATCCTCCTGAATTATCAGTATTCATATATTTTACAATACTTTGAAGGCTATGGAAAATGAGAGATCAAATTTTCTGCATATTGAAAGAGATTACCTACTATACAAGCGGACCTCAGAAAAATGACATTGGTTTCATGCTTTTGTTACGCACATTCCTCTTCCTTCTTTTCAAGTACAAAACTTTCATTTGAAAGCAGTTCTTCTTTGAAGCAGGAAGAATAAATTATGTTAACCAAATGGCTATGTGTTCTATACATAACAAACTGTATTTGAAACCTCAACTACAAGTCTATACCCACTTACCTTGTAGCAAGCACCACTGAACTCTATGAGAATTTATTTGAGTAGTAAGGCCGTATTTCAAACCTGGTAGACCAGTTTATTAGGGAAGCTACTGTCTAACTAATTCAAAGGTCTTATGCCATTTTCAGGTACAGCTACAAAATCTGTTTTCATGAGAAATACCATCAAATTTTCCCTGTGAAATCTCCCCAGACTATAGAAGCAGATGGCTTGAAAACATATCTTCAAGGCATATTCCGTCAAAATGGCAAGAAAGATCTCAAAGCATCTTCAGTACATCTCAGTAACATAAAAATAGATCTGTTTAAGGGTTCTGGTAAAGAAGCATCATACTAAATTCTGATACTCATTTTGAATGCAAGCCAATTTTCTCAGAATAACATTGTTTGTTTTGAAAAAAATGGAGGATTTCATTTTATCTCTCTTAGGCCCCTTATTTGCTTCTCTTTACAGTTAAACATAACAACACAACTATCTACCATCTATTTACAGTGAATCCATAGGGCACATCTACACTGACTTTCAAACTCGTATAGAAGAAAGTGGTTTTGATGTGCAGATGAGTGTATAGGAAATCCTGGAACCAATTTGAGGCCCAGATGGTTATTACACAAATCATAGAGCACTGGGGTGCATGATGGGGTTTCTTTAATTTTCTTTTTTAGAAGTTTGTTGTCTGGTTGCCACAGATTGAAGGTAGCATCAAATGGTTAGTATAGATGGGGCCACAGTATCTTCTGGGGTTTGGTTCTTACCCCATGGATACCCAAATCTGTGGATGCTCAAGTCCCACCATATTCTACATTATTATATGGTGTAGTAAAACAGTTGTTTCCTATATAAAATGGCAAAATTCAGGATTTAGCTCCAGAATTTAGAGTTCTTGAGAGAACACAGAGAAGTCTGCATCTTTAGTAATATGGCCCTGCAACTCATAATCCAAAATGTTATTTAACACTGCTTTGAATTGGTTTTGATTCATAAGATCTTGATTCCTCAGCATGAAAGGTTGTGCACTGGCATCTCTCTCTTACTGCAGAAAAAATTAAGTTGATTAAGCATAACCTGGTCTTGGAGTCTTTCATGCAGGACCCGATATTAAGATGTGTTAACAACACAACTGCCCTAAATCCAAATAGTATTATTCTGAGAAAAAACCCCAGTGGTATCCCTCTCCCCCAATTAAAATGGGAGTCTTTTTCATCTGATCGGAAAATTCCTTACATAGACAAAGACAGTACCAGATATTAAAGAACTTGGATTCTATGCTCCTGAAAAAGAGAAATATGAATAAGAAATTCATTATCAAGTTGATTCATTTTGTTAATGAACAAAGATGAAAAAGCCAATCTTCTGACCATGCACCTTCCCCACTTAATAAATTGCTACAGCTTTGTTAAGAATTAACACTATGTTCTGAGGAATATCTCCTAAATTGTAAAGCTACTTGAGCCCCCTCCTCCATGAAAACATTACTATTCCACGGGATTAGAATGAAAGCTTTGGTTAGTCTCTCCTCACCCTTTTTTTCCCTTTTGAGGATTTGTTTCTGCATTTGGACTAACCTTTCTTTAATCACCTGAAGGGATAACCTTGCTCTGACATAATACCTTCACCATGTGCTTTTGATCTATTTTTGTGTATCCATTAGTCTTCATTCCAAAGCTAGGCATATCTCTATACTCTAGTCATTCTAAAGAAAGGAAAAGAAGACATTTCAGGCAGATTCTACAGTATATCTTGCAATGTTCAAAAGCCTAGGCAATGTAAGTTCTTTAAGCAGCGTAGCGGCAATAACAGCTCAGAAGTGTCTGTTTGTGTGTGTTTTTCAAGAACAGAATTATAATATTTTATGATCGTAACATACTGGACAAGTACTTGAGCAACCCGGAAAAGTCCCAAATCTATTGTTACGTTTCAGCCTTTCATGCTTCCCCTGCTGTGATTCTAATGCAAACTATCACAGTGTGTGGTCCTCTCTACTGTAAACAAAAATTTCTCTCTGATTGTGACTTTGTATCTTCTTCGATACT
The DNA here is from genome assembly GCA_030556195.1 of Anolis apletophallus. Lineage (NCBI taxonomy): Eukaryota > Metazoa > Chordata > Lepidosauria > Squamata > Anolidae > Anolis > Anolis apletophallus. The sequence goes on from JARBWK010000004.1 coordinate 113,494,454, forward strand.
GATTATAATGATTCTTTGTCAGCATGCCTCTAAAGGAACTCACAACAGTAGCAGGAAAGGATATAGGCTTATTTTGAATAGTTTAACAAACTAAAAGGTGGATCCAAATCACATATTTTTATGGACTTCTTTTATTGTAGTGTTGGGCTGACACAATAAAAATGATCCATTTATTTTATCATTTTCTCTCCCCCCCTCCCATCTTCATTGCAGAACCTTCTAGGAGTTTGTGAAAGAAATTGAAATAAAAATGGTCAAAGAGAAGCAAGTATGATGTCTCAGCAAAATGTAGAATGTTAAAAAGGGAGTATTTTGACTACTTTCACTGCTGAGCTTAGAGTTCCATAAAACAGTACAGAGTCCCCTGAACTACATGGAATCTCTCTAAGTAAGTATAGCCACCACTTAACCTCAATACTGTAAGAAGGTTGGGATATGGGAATCAAATGACTCATATTTCCTCCTCTTCAGAAACAGCATAGTGTGGTTAGGAAGCTTTCATTCAAAACTGGGTGTAAATTTTCAGAAGACTAGGGTTTCTCAATAATATATTAGTTTACATGCCATAGTTGGAAACTTCATCGTATACCCAATTCCAACAAATTTAGCATTTAAGTAGATTCAACTAATAAACATAAATCTGAAACTCAAAAATCCATTTAGCAAAAAGACATGGACTAATGAATTATGGTTCAGGAATCTAATAATGCACATGGCAGAATGTGCAACAATACATTTAAATGCATCAGGAATAGCTTGCCACATTTCGAAACAAATGGTGTAATGCTAATTGTAATCTAAAGAGGGAGCCCCTGTAAAGGCCATGAAATCCAGAGTCTGTCCACCAAAGATCAGAAAACAGACAAGCCCATGGACTAAATGGAGAATCAACCTTTTAAATAGATTGCTGGCCCCTTACAATGTTCAACAGTAAAAGAAAAGAGAAAAGAAAACAAGAATACCCTTAAAATCAGATGTGGTCCTGAAGTCTGGTGTTTAGTTCCACTAAATAACTTACTAAATAGTAAGCTAACATATAGGTCAATGTCATGGATTCAGTTGGTCTTTCTACTTCTCAATGGATATATAGAAAACCAACAAAACAAAAATGGGAGATGAGAAATTTAATAGTTTGGGAGTTCAGGGCTAAATTCTATTTTTAATCCCATCTCCCACTTTTATATTTTTGGTTTTCCATATGTCCATGGAAAATCTTAGGGACAGAAAACTGAACGCTAGTCCTATCAAAGTTGTCCACTTCCATTTATATAAACATCATTGTTATTTAACACATCTGATATGGCATGAATTTTATCATGCCATGTCCCCTATTGGTTGAGGTAACAGATTAGGTAATGTGAGGAAAGTACACCACCCTCCAGAAGTAAATATAACCTCTTCAGTACCTTCAAACATATATAATTTTATTTAACCTGAGCCAATGAATGAACAAGGAAACATAGTTTATCCTGAAAATAAGATCATCATCTTTGTATTATTGTGATATACTGTATTTTGTGAAATAAATAAACAAGGTTTGGACGGAAAATATATCCGATATTGGAAAGTGTTGATAGGGTCGTACCACAAGAATATGTCATGTTCATGTTCACAGAGGTTACTATGGTTGTAGTCTATTTGGGAAAGTAATGAACAGATTTGCTCTATTTGTAATGTGTTTGTTCTATCACAGAATTGTTGTGAAAGGCAAAGTGTTCTGTCATCCAGAAAGTGCTATACTAGCAAATATCAGTCAAACTCTACTTGCATTAATTACAACTAAGGAATAAAAATAAATGGCTTATCCACTGTTTACTAGGGGAAAACAAGAGATCAATAAAGCCATTAATTGCCTGAATAGCAATAAATACCTTGGCTGCCTTCCAAGAGGTGTTCCAACAGAATGGTATTTTCTTATTCCTGGATTCATCACGCATAGCTTATAGTCGTAACGAAAAGGGAGTGGATTGAAGTTCTATTCCACTATATATAATATTCTTGAATTCTGATTTGAGCTTTCAGAAACAATATTAATGGAAATGTCAGCCATGTGTCAAATACATTGTAACTATCCTATTTATGTAAATATGTCAAACAAAGCAATTTGTTTGATACTTCTAAAGCAAATGAAACCTGTTTCTAAATCTTAAATCCCACCAAACACAAAATAAATGATATCTCACCAGAGGAGTTTCTACTTGTTAAAATATTGAATGTCCTAAAGAATTGACATGCCAAAATAGCCTTAGAACTAGAAGAACTTGTCCATCAGTGTTCAGAAGGCCAAAAGATGAAACATGTGATTCCAAATAAAACTATTCAAAGTGTCTTCATTTAAACATTCAAAGTGTCTTCATGAACACTAAAAGAAAAAAAATACTGACTGTATACTTGAACATTTAAAAGACCAGATTTTATCATTTTCTGCTGCAGCAATAGAATCTATTGACGATTTTGGACAACAGTCCACTAATGGCAGTCACATAAAATTGTATTTTGGAAAAAAAAGTAGGATATAAACCAGATTAAATGAATAAATAAAAAGAAGCAGAACCTTTTAAAACTAGATTGTAAATGGTTTGTTATCAATGCCTACTGACATTGTTAAGGAAAATTTTGACCTATAGAAAATGTATATCCAATAAGAATGGGCAATCTGGTTTTTTTTTTACTGTTAATGCTAGAAGCTTGAGTACAATGGTTAAAAGACAATGAGTTATTGACTTGCTTAAGAGTATATCTTCTGAAATTATATTTATGCGGGAGACCCGTTGTAAGGAAAAATGAGGTTCTTAATTAGAACTACTTTGCACAATAATAGTTATAGCTTGTTCTTTACCAATAGTTATTGAAAATATGAGATAACTATCTTTGTTTTCAAACCACAGACTATGTCATCTAAGCTCACAGAAATGTTAGCTTCAGCAAACCAGAAGGTTTATGCATTAGAAACTGAGAATGATAAAATATGGCTGGACTAAATGTCAATATTAAATACATAAAATAACTTAGAATCTGTATTCACCAAACCCTTTAGAAAATTGTAAATTTACATCTTTATGATAATATGAGAAAAATAGAGCAAGACATGAGCCATTGGGAAAAACTAAACCTTTCACAACTACTTTTCCCAGTGAATCATCTAGGGGTGATTAAGACAATGGTATTGCCAAAGATAAATTTTCTCTTTCAGATCCTCCCTGTACACATTGAAGGATGACAATAAAACACCTTGGCTGGAAATACACAGTTGCAGTTATGAATGCATAAATTTGAGCAAAGCATTCATAATTGATTCATATGTATTTACTATTCAATAGTATAAGGAATATGTAGGGACCATAAACATCCCCCAATATTGACTTACTGAGAAGCAGATACTTTAAGTGATGAGTTTGTGTGTTCTACTGTCTGGTTCCTTTTGGTCAGAAGTCAGGCAATAAGCATAGATGCTTGTTTGTCAAGCCTGAAAACTGGAGTTCTTTATGTTATAAAAAAGGTTATAAACAAACAAGTTTTATGTTATAAGATTAAGGGCAAGATTGCTGGACTAAAACATTTATTCCAGTTTTGCCGTACTGATAATATAGCCTTAAGGTTATATATTTTGGACAGAATTCTCTATCTTGGTAAGGTGTGTGTAAAGCTATGCAAGTTTACACACTTCTATGTAGTAGATCAGTGCTGTCCAACTTCTAACCGGTCAAGGGCCGGATTCCAGGTCACTGATGACCTGGGGGGCCACCCGGCCCCGCCCCTGGCCCTGCCCCTGGTCACGCCCCCGGCCCCACCCCTGGCCATGCCCACGGCCCCGCCCCCGGCTGCCGGGAAGCTTTGGGAGAGAGGGAGGAGCCACGCGGCAGCCCCTCCCTTCCAAGGCATCCTCGCCACAGATGAAGCTGGCGGTTTCGGCGGCTTCAGCTGCTGTCGGGATGCCTTGGAAGGGAGAGGCGCGCCGGGGGACCCTCCCTTGCAAAGCATCCCGGCAGCCCAGAAGCCGGCGCTGGCTTCAGCCGCTGCTGCAATGCTTTGCAAGGGAGGGGGTGCCGCCGGGACCTCCCTCCCTTGCAAAGCATCCCGGCAGCCGCAGAAACCGGCGCTGGCTTCAGCCGCTGCTGCGATGCTTTGCAAGGGAGGGTGCCGCTGGGACCCCTCCCTTGCAAGGCATCGGGCGCGGCGAGAGAGGGAAGAAAGAGGGCGGTGCAGGGAGGAGGAGCTAGCCCTCTTCCTCCTTCTTGTACCACCCCTTGTCCCTCTTCACCGGCGCCGATGCAACGGGCGGCGCGGAGAGGGACGGAGGGGGCGGTGCAGGGAGGAGGAGCTAGCTCTCTTCCTCCTCCCTGCCCCGCCTCCCCCTCCCCCCCGGCTGCCATTTTTTAAAAATTTTTTTTAGATTTTTTAAAAAAAAATTAAAAATGGCGGCTGGGGGCATAGCTGGGGCTGTGCCCAACAGGCTGGGGGGCCGGATCCGACCCCAGGGCCGCCAGTTGGACAGCCCTGAAGTAGATTATTAGATTGAAACAGAACTTCTACTATAGAAGAAATGGCCTACCTACAGATTGAAAAAAGAATTGAAAAGAAAAGAAAACCCCCAAATCCAAATTCACAAATAAATCATTGCCAGAATTCATTTGGATACTTACAATGGAAACAATAGCAGTTTTTCAACATTCATATTCAGTAAGTGGCTGCTGTTATATTACTAGGCAAGGAATCCAGAAAAGTGTCTGTTGCACATGGAGGCCAATGTACAATGGGAGCCAACCAGGGTGTTCTGAACTGAGTTGGCACTTTCTGGTGTGAAGAAAGGAAACTCTTTGTAGTGTATCATATGCATCATGTCACCTTAGCAATTCACTAAAAGGGTTTCTTAGTGCTTCTGCTACATAGCTAAGCTGGACCTTGGTTCTATGTGACTGCTTGAATCCTCTCAATTTCATTCTGTACATCTGGCTGAAACTGCTGTAGAATTGGGCAAGGCATCCAGACATGGGAATAAATGCCCATTAAACTACACCTCAGATGATTTCATGGACATCAGATGCAAGTGATGAATTACTTTTTAAAGAACCTTCCCTTGTGTAGGTCAAAACTGATCTTAAAGATTTTGCTGGACAAACCTGATTCCCTTTCTTATGAATGTATAGCCTTGCCTAGATTCTATCCCTGATTGACTTTGAACTCATTCAGCAGTTGGTCCTAATGGTTGGACATAGGCAACTGCTTTATATTTAGGCAGCTCTTTACATTTAGGATAATACTCCAACACTGACATATCTTGAACAAAATGAAATAGGTGGTAAGTTTCTGGGAACATCTTTCTAATTTACTGTTGTACAATCATAGAATCGTGGACCACAAGAGCTATCCAGTCCAGTCCCCTATACAGGAACACTTAGTCTTTAAGCACTCCAGAAAGATGATTATTCAGCATCTGTTTGAGATGGAGAATAATGTAGTTAAGGAATGGAAACTATCTTTGAATTTTAAAGGGAAAATGGAAAACATTTTAGAATAGGCTCCATAATGTGCTCTTTGTCAGAATTTTTGCTTGTAATTTTTAGATGATGATTCTTGAGCTAGAGGGAAGAATGAGTGAATGTTCTACTGGGAAGGAAGGGCAAGGTTGTATATGAATGTCTTCAGCCCACAGGACGGGAGGTCACTGCAACGGGAGGGGTAGAAAGGGGAAAATAGTATAATGGGGAGTAATTATTGCAGGCACTATTCAGAAATGTATTTCTGTATACATATATGTGTAGATTTTGGGAGAGAGGGAGGGAGGGAGGGAAAGCAGTCATACCAATGATTTTGTTTTTTTTTATCTTGATTAAAATGTAATTTCTGCAATATGATTGCAAAAACTAAAAAAACTTTTAAATCCCCCCCCCCCCCAACCAACTCAAGAGAAGGAGACTTTCAATTGGGACACAAGAAATGGGAAAGGGGAGAAATTACCAAAGAGGAATTCAAATGAATAGCTAGCATGTGTAGGGAGGGCAAAAGTTGGAAAATAGAAAACACAGAACAAGCTCAGGCTTGCTAGAGATGTTGAAAACAGTGAAAGGGCAATTTGGTTATGTCCATAGCAAAAGGAAGAACAAGGAAATGAAAGGGCTACTGTCTATAGCCGATGGCTAATAGGAGACAGAAGTACCAAAAACCTTCTTTGCCTCAGTCTTCTCCCTAAAGGTAAACAACAGTGCTCAACCTGGGGAGGATGGAACAGAGGACACAGTAGGGGAAATGCAGCACAGAATAGGTAAAGAGGCAGTACAGGAATATTTGGCTAATCTAGATGAATTCTAGTTTCCAGGGTCGGATGAATTACATCCAAGGTATTAAATGAAGTAGCAGAAGTAATTTCATAACCATTCTTTGTGAATTCCTGTAGAACAAGAGATGTTCCAGCAGACTGGAAGAAGGCAAATGTTATCCCCCATCTTCAAAATTAGGGGAAAACAGAGAAAGAATTATCTAGAGAAGACTGCTAAATAGACAATCTGGTTATGTTTAGCTTGGAGAAGTGAAGGTTGAAAGGGGACATAATCACCATGTTTAAATATTTGAAAGGAAGTCACATGGAGAAGAGCTCAAGCTTATTTTTCGCTGCTCTAGAGACCAGAACATGGAGCAATGAATTCAAGTTGTAGGAAAAGATATTCCACATTAGGAAGAACTTTCTGATGCAAAGAGCTGCTCAACAGTGGATATATGCTGCCTAAGTGGGTGGTGAAATCTTCTCTGAAAGTTTTTAAGCAGAGTATGAATGGCCATCTGTAACATAATCGTACCACTTATACTGCATGTTCATTTATCATTAACATTGCTATTACCTCTGTGAAATGAATTGCATTATCTACTTTATTTCTTCCATGTCATTGTTTTTACCTTTATGTACAACCATAATAATATTATTTTCAGATGATCTAACCCTGAAATTGGTAAAAAGTAGCCTCTTGAAACTTCTGATTAAAGAAGGCTTTTTTTTTAAAAAAAAGGTGTCTTTTTAAAATAAAAAAGTTAGTTGAATGTGAGGACAAGATGCATTATTTAAATATAAATCTTCTATTTTGAAAATATAGAGATGGTGCCAAGTTCACAACTACATTAATACAGGCAGTCCTTGGGTTATGAACAAGACAGGTCTGGTAGATTTGTTCTTAAATGTGCGTAAATCGGAATAGAAAAATTGTATCTACAGCCAATTCCTTTTAATTTTGGATAGCATAGGAAAAGGTTAACACACCTGTAATGTTTGTTTTGCTGTTTGTGCCCCCGTTCAGAACATTTCACCTCACTTTCTGTCCCTGTGACAATTGAAATTTGAAAAATTTGGGGTGTTGTGCAAACAAATATTTGTGATTAAAGCTTCAGTGAAGACACCTTTTCCCCATGATAACAGTCCCAGGAGTGAATTTCCTAGTGGTTGATTACCTCTCACTTCCAATTCTCCCCCCCCCCAATTCTTAACTATGAGTCTGATGTAAGTCAGATGTCTGTAACACAGGGACTAGCTGTAGGCATATTTTTTTCTTGATAGTTATTGCAGTCTAATATATTCCAAAATCTATAGGCACTGAACTCTATGTAAATGCATTTGGAGAACAGATGAAAACATTACCCAACATTTTTTTTCATATTTACGAAATAAATTTCTGTAATAGAGTGGCATATGAACTTTCAAACAAACAGATGTCATAGCAGCTGGTGACTCTCTTGTCAGTGAGAGAGTGATCTGGGATTTTAATCTGAATGTTAAAAGAGATTTCCAACATTCTGAAAAAAGTTCAGACCTTGGATAGCTCCTTTAAAGCTAAAACTAAAATCCAGAATGTACTCACTGGCCCATTGTTACGGGGACCACCAATTGCTACTGTGTAAATGTGTTTGCAAGAATAAGTGAAAGGCATCTGATAACAGATATCTATACCACTGTTAATGTTATTATAATAAAATATTAGGTTAGTTGTCTGGATGCTGTATTTTTAGGCACTGAAAAAAGAGTTGCTGTTATTTGTTCGATTCAAAATATTTGTGTGAGAACAAAAAAATGATGTGACTGTTCATGCACATCAAAATGTTTTTAGGAATTAAAGATCAACTTAAAGACCTAATTTATGAGATGAGGAGGCTGAATGACGCAGTAGAGAAAGGGGCAGCTGAACGCAGACAGATTAATGAAGGCCTAAACAGTTTAAGGAAAGACATGAAAAAAGATGTCACGACAATCAGAAAAGAAGTAATTGCTTTATATGATAAAGTAGATGCTCTTCAGAGAAAAGAAGATGACCTGAAAGGAAAAATCGCACAAAATCAGGAAGATATAAGAGGTTTTAGCAAAATCCAAGAGGAACTGGACAAGAAGACTATTCAACTAGATCTTTTCCAAAAGGACTTTCAACTGAGATTGAGAGGGGTACCGGAACAGGGTAGGGGGACCCCGGAAGAGGCTATGGAAATAGCACTAGAAATGACAGCCTCAATTCTCCAAAAAGAGAAATCTCTTGTAGAGGACAAAATTGACAAGGCTTACAGAATCCATACCTCATACTCGAGAAGGAATAAATCAGAGCGCGACATCTTAATTCAATATAACTCTACCAAGACCAGAGAAAATGTCTTGAAGAACCAAAACAAAACACCGTATGTCCTAAATGACAAGAGAATTATAATTCTGAGAGAAATTCCCAATTCAGTGCTGGAAAATAGGAAAAAATATTATTTTCTTACAGATCTTCTGAAACAAAAAGAGATCCGATTCAAATGGGAGAAAATAGAAGGCCTGCAGTTTACTTTTAAAAACGAGAAATACTGGATAAACTCAAAGGAGAAAGCGGAAAACTTCTACCAGAAGTGGGAGCATCTGCTTAATCCTAAACCGAAAAGGAGAGAGAATAAATGGGAACAGAAAGAGTCAAAAATCCAACGTCCTGCAAGGAAGTTTGATAATTCTATACCAGAACGACAGGAAGACAAGATAAAAGGCCAAAAACAAGACCAACAAACTGAAGAGGAAACCGACCAAGATGCAATTGATGACGACAAGCCGGAACCGGATACTTCAGGAGAAGAAAGCTAAAACATAAGGCGGCAATTTACGCCATCCAAGAAACTCATATAAAAAAATCCAACTTGGATTTGATTGAAAACAAGTATTTGGGAACACTCTTTCAATCTTCAGTGGAAAAAAAAGCATAGGGGGGTGGCTCTATACATTAAAACTGAACTAAACCCAAAAACTGGAATTTAAGGACAATGAGGGTAGGATGGTGGCGGCTTCAGTTATTACTAAAGGAAAAAAAAATTTGGTTATATGTCTTTATGCTCCCAATGGCCCGAAGATTAATTTCTTTGAATCTTTAAATGAAAAAATGTTAAATGTTGAATGCGATAGCTATATGATTTTGGGAGACTTTAATGGAATTATAAACCCAAATCTTGATAAAAACTACAATAATCCCAAAAATAAAACAGCAGCCAGTAAACTGCCAAAAGCCTTCTTTGATTTAGTAGAAAATTTTCAATTGAAGGACTCCTGGCGATTTCATGAAAACAACTCCAAAGACTATACATTCTTTTCAGGAAGAAGGAAAACCTGGACAAGAATTGATATGTTATGGGCCTCAAAAATATTATTTCTAATAGCTTCAAAGCCGTAATACACCGAGACTCATCTCTGACCATGCTCCTATTGAATTAACTTTTAAATTTGGATATAAAACTCAATTTTGGAGGCTAAATGAGGGACTTTTAAAAAATGAAGAACAAATACAAAAAAATAGAAATCTTCTAAAAGACTACTTTACAATAAATGACCAACCAGAGGTAGAGCTAACCACCTTATGGGATGCTAGTAAAGCGGTCATGCGTGGCCATTTAATAGCCCAGCAAAGCCATATCAGGAAGACTACGAATGCAGAATTGGCTAGATTGCAAAAAGATTTGGAAATGACAGAAAAAGAATTAAAAGGGAATCCAAAAAATCAAAACATTGTAAACAAACTACAAATAATAAAATCACAATTGAATTTGATAACTTTAGAACAGACTGAAAGGAAAATAAAATTCCTGAAACAAAAAAATTTTGAACTAGCAAACAAACCAGGGAAGTGGCTCGCTCATCAGTTTAAAAAACAGAAACAAAACAATATTGTTAACAAAATAAAAAAAGGGGATAGAGAACTTACTACGGATAAAGAAATTTTAAAAGAATTTAAAACATTTTACCAGGAACTCTATAAAGGAGAAAATATAAATAAAGAAATTACACAAAATTATGTGAGCAAAGAGAAACTCGATAAGGTGAGCGAAACTACTAGAGAACAACTAAACAGACCAATCTCAGTTAATGAGATTGAAACTGCGATTAAACAATTAAAATCTGGAAAAGCTCCAGGTCCTGATGGATTCTCTGAAGCTTATTACAAAAAGCTGAAAGATGTACTAATTCCCTATCTTAGGAAGGTTATGAATAACATCTTGGAAAATGGCAAAATCCCCAAATCATGGATGACCGCAAATGTTATTATCTTCCCTAAGGAGGAAAAAGATCCGAAATAATAAGTAACTATCGCCCCATATCCCTCTTAAATCTAGATTATAAACTTTTCACAAGTATTCTTGCTTCTAGATTTAAGGTGTTTTTAAACAAATGGATTGGGACAAATCAAACTGGCTTCCTTCCCAAAAGACATATGAAACAGAATATCAGAATGGTAATAAACATACTTGAACATCTAGATAAAAATATTGGCACTAAGATCGCCCTCGCCTTCATTGATGCGGAAAAAGCTTTTGACCGGGTAAACTGGGACATTATTGAAATTCTTATGAGGGAACTGGATTTGGGTACCAACTTTATTATGGCTATTACAAATATCTATAAGCAACAAAGTGCATCAATTATTGTAAATGGATCAAAATCAGAAGAAATAAATATACAAAGAGGCACTAGACAAGGGTGCCCGCTTTCTCCCCTTATTTTCAACTTTATTTTGGAATTACTCCTTAGAAAGGTAGTGGAAGACAAAGAACTCGAAGGCCTGAAAATAGGAAAAATTAGCTACAAGATCTACGCATTTGCGGACGACCTTGTTTGTATAATTGATAACCCGACAAAAAATATAAATATATGGCTTAACAAAATTGAACAATTTGGCGAGGTCTCGGGCTTTAAATTAAACCGGAATAAATCAAAAATTATTGTAAAAAATATGGGAGATAAGGAAAAAAAACTAATCGAATCAATATCAGGGATGGAAGTGACTAAAAAGACCAAATACCTAGGTATTAATATTACTTGCAATAATTGTCAATTAATTAAAAACAATTACGAAAAAGTTTGGACAGATATAAAAAATGATCTGAAGAGATGGAAAACTCACAATCTATCCCTCCTTGGAAGAATTTCTACAATTAAATTGAAAATATTTCCAAAGATTAACTTTCTCTTTCAAATGCTCCCAATCCTAAAAAATAATTACATGCTGAAAAAATGGCAAGCTGAACTTACCAAATTTATCTGGCAAGGTAAGAAGGCGAGAATCAAGTCAAAAGCTCTTCAAACAGGAAGGGAAAAGGGAGGCCTGGGAATGCCAAATTTGACTAAATATTATCAAGCTAACTGTATAGAGGGTTTAAAATACTGGGTGGAGCTAGATAACAAAGAATTACTCAACTTAGAAGGCGATGGCCTTTTAACAAAAACTGATTACCAAAACATTTCTACATATAGATATGCTCCATTGTTGTGTGCCATTGCACCCATTACATATTTATATAAACTGCCCAGTCACATCTTGCTGTGAATTTCACGTGATGACTAAATAAAAAAGATAGCTGGGTAAAGCTTTATTTACTAGCAGTGCAAAAATATTCAATATCTCCCAGGATTTCTTCTTTCATACAGAGTTCTGGCAACCAATATTGGTTTAACAGCATCTACATAAAGTCTTGACAGCACATTTGGTATTTTACATGTATTTTCCTCCTCTCCCTCTTCAGTATTTAATGACACAGCTTCTTTAGACTTTGCCAATATGGCAAGTAAATACAAAACCAATAATGCTTTCTTGAAGTAATCTGCTGTTATCCCGCCAGTAAAACACTAAGCCATTCTTGGCAACCAACATTAACCGGGAAAACTATGTAGTAAGACATCGGTGTGTCTCTAGAGTATGTTAAACATACTTTGCTGTACTCTGTCTGCTATGATGTCTCTAGCAAGTACCATCCTTGTCCATCGTGACCAAACAATTCAGCTCATGTTCAGGTTGACTCGTGGTTAGAGACTGTCCACATGGTGTCCCCAAGGAAGATTTTCTGTATCTGCTGTCTCTTTTTTATGTGATCATACTGTTGTCCATTGGTAATTTGAGAATGTTTTAAAGCCTTTATTGCTGAACCACAGTTACAACTCCTCAAAAATTTTATTCCATAATTAAAATTATGCAGTCTGTTTCAAGAAGTGAAGAACCTGTGTTCCCTTTTTTAAAAATAAAGTATTCTGTAGATACAAAAAAAAAAAGAAGGCGATGGCCTGAAATTTGGCTGGCATGGCTATTTAATATACGACAAAATAAAACAAGATAAAGGTTTTAACAATCATATCATCAGATCTTCACTCCTTAGAGTATGGAAAAATTAAAAAAAAAATTCTGTATACTAAAATTCCACTATGGACCTCCCCAAGTGAGGCATTTAAGATTAAAAGAAATGAAGACGAACATAGATTAATTTACAAGAATATTATCGAAAAAGATAAAGGTGATATTACGATAAAGAAATTAGAAGAAATTCCACAATATAAATTGAATTGGTTCCACTATCATCAAATTAATAAAAGATTTGAGATAGATAAACAAACTGGTTGGGAGTGGAATGAACCAAGAGGCGAGAAACTCTGGCTTAAGTCTAAAAACAAAACAGTAAGCCTAGTGTATAAATTCTTACTCGAGGTAAATGAGGAAAAAAACCCTGTAAACGAGTATTTATCCAAATGGTCAGCCAATCTAGGCCAAAACATACCCAAGGAAGAATGGGAAAAAATATGGAAAATCAAACAGAAGTACACTTATTCATATTATTTAAAAGAAAATATGTATAAGATGGTTTACAGGTGGTATTTAACTCCATGCCAGCTGTCAAAAATCTCAAAAAATAACAACGATCTTTGTTGGAAATGTTCGCAAGAATGGGGCACTTTCTTTCACCAATGGTGGACCTGTAAAAAGGTTAAGAAATATTGGAACTCTGTCAACAATCTGATTCAAGAAATGTTAAAAATGACTATCCCAAACAAACCAGAATTTTATTTGTTGAACATTTCAGGACCACAAACTAACAAGGAAACTGAAAAGTTACTCACATATCTAACTGCGGCAGCGAGAATTGTTTTAGCCAGATATTGGAAGACATCGGAAATACCCAATGCCGAAGAATGGCTAACAAAAGCTTTAGAAATTGCAGAACTTGATAAACTTACTTATTTGCTTAGAGAAGATTCCACCAACCTCTTTGACAAAACATGGGCCCCTTTTGTTGAATTCATGAAGGCGAAGAAGCTGGTTAGTCTTAAGGGGCTAAACATTTAAGGTCTTATAAGATTTTTAATCTCCCCACCAGAAGACTTAAACAGGATTTTCTTTATTCGTGATGAGAAGTCAACATCTCTTTTAACTGTGATGTATGGTAAATGTTGTTCTGTTGTGTAGATGGTAATTTGACTGTACGGATGGTACACGTGGGGTGGGGGGAGGGGGGGGCCCTATGTCTTCCTTGTGAATCTTTTTTCATTCCTTTATATTCTTCTCATTGTTATGTGTTTTCTTCAATAAAGCTCTTTTAAAAATTAAAAAAAAATGTTTTTAGGAATGTCTATGTGGCTTGGGTTTTTAAAAATAACAATATATAAGCCATATAAGGATTTTTCTTTGGAATTTTTTGTTTTAGCCTACACATTTTGCATTGCCACCAAAGCACTATCAAATGTGGAAGGGATCGCAGGGTCCACTGCATGGTGTAGAGCCAACATCCAGCCAGCAGATCATGTATTGCAATAATTTGAAATATGAGGTTTAATTCAGATTTAGGAGTATGTTCCTATCTGGTGGAAATAGATTTTCCTTTTCTTATTCCTCCTGGTTGTTCCTTCATCCCCACCAAAATGGTTGGTAGTTTGCACTAATTTGGTGAGCTGTCCGTTGGGATTTCAAAGGAAATCCTTGTAAATTGGTCAAAGACACTTTCAAGGAGCAATACCCCAATGCTGATGAAAGGCAAATCCTGGTTGTAAGTTATGATGTTTTGAAATTGCAATATAGACAGAACCTTATTTAGGAACTTACATGTTTGGATGTCCTATATTGCCTTATAGGACACCTGCCACTGATTGACATCAATTTCTTATAAGCTATAATGTTCTTATTCAGTATGAAATGCTGTGATAAAATCTTGTGGTTGATAGGAAAAGGTGGACTAGTATAATTTATGCAAAAGATAGGGATGGAGGAGAAAACTAATTTTTCTAGGCTTCCAGAATTGTAAATGGATAAAAATGTTTTACATATTCAGATTTATTGTAAATTTCAAATCAATTCCTTTAAGCAACAGTTTGGACATAATTCATTTATTGTTTTCTCAGTTGTTGCAGTCATTCATAATTTATTCCAGCACCCCAAATGGAGAACATTTTAAAGCACTAAATAAAGGAAAGGTATCCCCTTTGCTGTCCATGCTTGATAGAGGAGAAATCTTTGAAAAAGATAGAGACCTTTTTCATCACTTTTTCTTAAGAAGAATGAGGGCACATATCAACTAATTCTTGAATTAGTACAGTGTTTACCCTCTCCATTGGTGCCCCCTTGTCATGGGGGAGAGGCTTGCATACCCTAATGAAGTTGTGAGCTATGCTGGCGGTGGCATAATAGCCACCGGTAGGGCCCCCCCATGCCAGACAGGTCACAACCGAAAGTTCTGACAAAGAGCGTCAATGGGCAGGATGGGCTCTCTAGCCTTTTGGCAACCATTCTAAGAGAAGGAAAACTCTAAATTCAAACCAGGGCAGATGGTGCTCATCTAACCCTGTAAGGTCAACCATCTAAAAGAAGATAACTCTAATCAAATCTATGACTTGAGGACCTCGCTGTCACCGTCCAAGCTTGCTAGGCCCCAGCAGATGAACTTTTGGTTTAAAGGGTGAGGCCAGTACTGTGCATGCTGTGCTCCACCAGAAAAATCCATTGCACAGGCTCGAAGGACACATCCAACTTCCGAATAGAAAGCATGGGGTGAGTCCTTCCTGAATCTTCGTTCGTGAAGAAAAGCCAAGAAGACAGTTTTTCCAAAATTACATGTGGGATCACATTATAAGGCATAACAACCATCAAGTAGGAAGAGGGAAATAAGTAGTTTAAAATAATTGTTTAGTTGTAGTCTATTTTAATTAGTACATATTTTTAGTTTTATATATTTAAAATACTTGTTTGTGTGTTTTATTTTTCTGAACAGTTCAGTTTAGACAATCTGTTAAATTGTTTCCTAAAAGGCTTTCAGTTCCAAATGCCTGTTGGGATAACACTTTTTTAACAGCTGATGGAAGGATACCATGAAGGGGGGCATTCTTGTGTCACTAGAGTCAAAGTTCCAAAATACAGGGACAGAAACTAAGAAGACCTATTTCAGAAGGTGGTGGGACCAAAAGAAATGTTTCTTCAGCATATATAAGGGTCTGGGCAGGCTCATAGTGGGAGATATGGTCTGTCAGACAATCTCAACTTATGACTATACTGAAGTTTCTGAACACTGCTAAGGTAGTCCCATATAAAGGACATTGCAGTAATTCATGGGATATGACCCCCTCAAAGAATAGGCACAGTTTCTTTTCCGTATCAGGAGTGACTTGAGAAACTGCAAGTCGCTTCTGGTGTGAGAGAATTGGCCGTCTGCAAGGACATTACCCAGGGGACACTCTGATGTTTTTGATGTTTTACCATCCTTATGGGAAGCTTTTCTCATGCCCCCACATGGGGAGCTGTCTAATCACCAGGTGTGGAACAATACAATCCATTTCATCCAGGACTCCTTGGAGGTGGAAAGCAATGGATATTCTTCCACCTTACCAAAAATGAAATGTTGGACAGTGGGCTAGTGGCCACAAAGTTATTTTGGCACCTTACATATAAATAAATAAACAAATAAATAAATAGTGAATAAAAAATAATGTTTCAAACTCTGCTTGGAACATCAAATCAAATCAAACCTTACGGTCATATACCAACATAAGAAGAGTGGGGTACATTCTAATAAAAACATAATACATTATAAATCTAGGCTAAAAATCTAAAATGGGAAGGTATATTAAAAAGCTAAAAAAGATACTAATTAAAAAAATACAAAGGGGAAAGTAAAAGGAAAGAAAATCTGGAGGGATTGATTGGAGCATTCCCAGAATATGAAGGAGCATAGGGAGGGTGGGGTACAGTCAGACACAGATCAAGGAGACTTGGGGTAGAAGAATTAAATATATCTATAGTTACAATTCTCTGATAAGTTAGACTGCTAACTTGTGGTACCACTCATCACCCAGCTAATGTTTAGTATTACCATACAGAACTTGGCAACATTATAGATTTTAACAGAGTGGGTATCTGACAGCAACAAGGTGGTGTAAAATTGTCCTAAGCGCCCTGGGTGAGATGAGACATATAGCTATGGTGAAATGAGACTACTTTGAATGTATCTGTAAAACAAGCTCTGGAGGAACACATGTTCAGTTGTTTCTATGTGTCCAGAGGCACAGGGGTCCAGACTTTCCTCAAGTACAGCTGATGGGAGGGCATGAGATCGTGCCAGGGTAAATGCCTTCCCATGGTTGGGTACCTCTAGGTTAGTTAAGTAATAAGTATGCCATAGGGTACCTATGGGCTTCATTGACAATAGAGGTTGGGGAACTGGCTAGATTCAATTGGGACTCTGTGATGGTGGTGGTGATGATGATGCCAGTGATGAACAGTTATACTAAAATTGTCAGTGAAAATATTACTATATTAATAGTCCTCTTGGCTTTTCTTCGCGAACCAAGATTCAGGAAGGACTCATCCCATGCTTTCTACAAGCGCATTGATGACTAAAAGTTGGATTTGTCCTTCGAGCCTGTGCAATGGATTTTTCTGGTGGAGAACAGGGTGCACAGAATTGGCCTCACCCTTTAAACCAAAGGTTCATCTGCTAGGGCTTAGCAAGCTTGGATGGTGGCAGCGAGGTCCTCAGGTCGTAGGTTTGATTAGAGTTATCTTCTCTTAGATGGTTGCCAAAAGGCTAGAGAGCCCATCCTGCCCATTGATGCTCTTTGTCAGACCCTTTGTTTGTGACCTGTCTGGCATGGGAGGCCATGGGTGACTATTATGCCACCGCCAGCATAGCTCACAACTTCATTAGGGTACACAAGCCTCTCCCCCACCACAAGGGGGCACCAATGGAGAGGATATCAATAGTAGTTGTAGTATATTAATAGTAGTTTTAGTAGTATTGGCTATTTCAATATTTCAACAATATCCCACTATTGTTGCCATAACCTTGAAATAGGAATGTTTAACCCATTAATTTTTTCATTTGGAATATTAGCAGAAATTTACTATTAATGGGGAATGATTTTTTGTGGTGTGTTTCAGAGCTTTCTAGTAACTTTCCTCGGTGATTTCAGGGCAACTGCTGAAAGTTACCCTGTTGAAACTGAGAAAGTAGCGGAAACAGCAGCAACAACATAATCAATGGTCCTGATCAAGTAAGGTTAGTCAAGCCTAGGTTTCAATGAAATCAAATCAATGGGACTTACCTTAGCAGCAATTAATCTAACCAATTAATTTCACTACAGCATAAGCAGGACTATTTTTTTCTAGAAGGGACCCTTCCAATGTTACCTCCAGACAGGTATTATGTTGGATAGTCTGAAGAAATAATAGAGAAATGATAGTAAAGAATGATAAAGAAAGAATAATGTCAATTATTATCAGTATCGGGAGTTTCTTGTATACTTCAAATTGAGTCTATCTTTCTTTGTCTCCCTTGGTATACTAATCTTAGCAGGTTGCGTTTATGTATTTCTTTCCCACTTCTATCAAATGAGCATAAATGAACCAAGGACCTTATCATATTAAGTAAAGGATCTGTGGTGGATCCTTTGGGGCCCGGCATGGGGCATGGGAGACCCATCACCCACACCCCTCATTTCCTGGCTTCCCCCTTACCCCATCCGATAGGGGAAATGTCTGCCACGTGACTTCCCCGTTTTTGGAAATGCAACATGGGAAACCTCCCGTCTTGCTGTAGTGACGACGTATGCTGGTTCCTCTTCACTTTTGCCATGGAGCTCCACACTCCAAATATAGAAAGCTTTTTGTTAAAAAAAAAAGATTGAGAAAAGAATCCATGCTGGAGTAGGGGAGTAGAGATGTGTTTTTCTTTATTTTTTCCCTATCAGATTAAAACAACTACCTAGACAAGCCTATATAGACAACATATGTCATGATCTAACATTTCCAAAGATTACTTGTTGCTTCCCTATTCAACATAGTAACCATTATGCACCAAATGTACTGATTCTCATATCGCATCAGATTATGGAGACTGAAGCATCAATAAGAGTTTCACTGCAATCAGACTGTGACAAATAGATGAGGACTCCACAACTTGCTAGGCATGTTATTTGTTATATGTACATGTCAAATTATCTCTTAAAGAAGAAGAAATGCAGGCTGTAGGCTGCAAACAACTCCCACCTTCTCAATGCTCCCTAGGATCTGTATTTTTTTTTAAAAAAATTACAAACTCCTAAATGCACTGCAGTCAGTAGGAAAAAATTAAACATATGGTAATCAATTGGATAGTCAATATGATAGTAAATTTTATTCCTTTTAGTTCAATATTACCAGCAGAGAACACATTCGATATCATATTAATTAAAGTCAGTTTAAATACATTTAAGGTGTACTTATATATAATTAAAAATGAGTGGTTTTTATTTGTTAATGAGTGGGGAAATTTTAGCGAATGCAATAATGTTAACAAAGAATTAATCTTAACTGCTGTATATGCTCATGTATAAGTTGACATCATCTATAAGTTGAGGGAAGGTTTGGGGGCTAAAATTATGGATTTTTACATGACCCATGGATAAATTGAGGGACATTTCAATGAGAGGAGAAAGTACCAGTGCCACCTCAGGAGGAGGAAGTTCCAATGCCCCCTATTTTCCCATCTAGGCATTCAAAAAGGCTTGAAGCAGCACTATCTTGGAGAGATTAGAGAGGGTTGGGGCTTTTTATGTTCCCCTAGGATGGACTAGCACATCTACCTTTTTCCACAACCATTTAACTGGAAAAAGTATGCTTAAAAAAAGTGATAAGCAGCTTACAAGCAGGTGTCACACATTCCAATTGAAGTAAAGAATGGCAGGTATTTTGGTCAGGATTTACATCTTCATAAATGGTTTTATGTGTGTGCAAAATTGAACTGAGTCGATTTGCAATATCTATATTCACATAGGGGGAGACATATGGGTCTCTGTTGTGCAACAGTAGTGATGTGTCAAGGCCCAATGTGTAATGGGCACTGATACACATTGAGTTACTTCCGTGTGTGCATCTGGACAGCAGCTAGGAAATGTAAGAGCATAGCATGTATCACAATGTGCATTAGAAGTTACTGAATACATCTCAGAAGTGCCCATGGGGTATAAGAAGTACTTAGTGTGCATGAGAAATACCCAATGTGCATTGGAGCATTCTTGTCTGAGGCTAGATGCACATCTTAACAATTTGTTGCAACATACTTACAGCTTTGTAAAATTACAAAACATAGACTGTGATGTAGGATCTCACAGAATTATACTACTTTCATGATAGCAAGCATTCTTACTCAAAACAATAACCTAACCATGTGAACTTGTACATCAGGAGAAGTGACCCCTGCATGGCTACAGGTGCATGCAAAAAGAGGAGATTTTGATCAATAAATTGAGCCTTGGGTTTACTTCAAAAATCTACAATGACTCAAAATCGCTGTGTCAGTGACTTACTGCTCTCCATCCTCCCAAGTCTCTTTAGGAAGTAAAGAATAAAAAGAAAACAACATGAATAGTGCTAAGACACTAATTAAATCTGTTTTCCAATTATGTTAATGAAACTACAAAGAAAATGCAAATCTCGAAGTCTCCAGAAATCCTAGCCGTTTTTTTTGTATAGAACTGTATTTGATAGTCCCACAGTAATGCCTCCCCTTGAAAGTATATTCTAAATGGTCACAAATGTGCATTAAATTCTTCTCTTTGATCTCATAAGTGTTGAGGGAAAAGAAAGGGTTGCGGGGGAGGGGACGCACACTTTGAATAATGCATTTGGGGATTCAGAGATTCCAGTGGAAGGCCCCTGTTTGAATTAGAAAATTACAGCTAATAATAAAATGAAATCTGTTAGTATTTGTTGCGCTAATACCACATTTGAAGCCAGTGGGCAAAGTCTGTCTTCATTTTAAGTTATAAGAAACATGTGTAAGTCTTGCTATTTCAACCCATTAGAAAGCGAAGAGGTCCCACTACAGTAGTATAGCAGTCACAGAACAAATGACAGAGCACTTTAAGAGTGCTTTGCCTGCCTAATCATATTATAAACAGATTCATATTAGTCCCAAGAAAGTCTAGCACTGCTTTTGTAAGATGGCACTTATATGGTGCAAATGAAGCAGTGTTAGTCTCTGACGCAAATCTGTTTAACATTTTCTTTGGCACGTGGTACTGCACTTCAAGTTTACCTTGACATCTTTTGGTACACAGAAAGACCAAGCAGCACTCTTTGTCTTCTTAACCTTTTGGTTATGTTAACAAGCAGCATGAAGGGACAAGAGGGAACAAATCCTGGGCCCCATAATTGAGCAACTGGGTTTACAACTTAAGGAAGTCCTTTATCACAATATCAAGTGCACTCTGAAGTTACTTACATCATTTAAGATAATCCAGTTTTGTTCCCAGAAGGCTCAAAGGAGAGCCCTTTACCAGCTATAACTGGTTAACCAGCTGGGAATACAACTGGGCAGATATAATGGGGATTATTCAAGTGAGCGGAATTTCCCAATTGGATTATTGCAATATTTCTGTTCCAAGGCAAGTTAATACTCCACAGCAATTCGTAGATGAAAGATGACACATGTGGCTGAGCAATATGAGAGTGTGGAAATGTGGGTTGGATTTGAGGTGGGGTTGTGTCACAATGCAGGGTCTCGGCCCAGCCCCTTAATCACACACAGAGAGACTTTAATCAGCTAACTATTTATTGAATAATAGAAAACAGGTGAAAAGGTAATTGTCCATAAAAGCGTCAAATGTTCAATCAAAATAGCAAAGAGTTCCAAAGTAAAATCCAAAAGCAAAACACTTGGCAAAGGTTTCCGCAAGAGCAATGCGGATCAAACAGGATTGTTCCGTGGCAAACTCGAACAAAACAAAGTTCAGGGAATCAAAGGCCCAAGAAAGCTTCTTGGCCGCACGAGTCCAGTCCTAGCTCCGTGGATCTTCACTCGCTTCACTCCCTTCAGATCAGAAGTGGCCGAGTAACTGAGGATCCGTTCCCATGGATCCTATACTTAATTCCCTTGGTGAGACCAACGCCGCTCTAGGCTTCGGCGCCATTCCCTTCTATTGGACTCGATGCTCCGTCTCCTATCGAAGCTCCGTCCCTCCCGTTCTACAGCTGGGGCATTATCTTCATGAGAGCCTGACTCCCTTTCGGCTTCCATGGGCTCATCCCCCGCTGCTTCCCATACGCGCTCCTGTGATCCAAAACCACCTGGTTTCTCATACTGATTATCTGAATCAGGGGAATCAGAGTCAGCCTGACCTTCCCAGCCCTCGTATCCATCAGGCCAGCCATGATCCCATTCCAAACTGTCTGTAGGAGATGAAGGCCCGGCTGCCTCATCGGCCCCTTCTTCAGAACCTGTCTCCATTAGCTCTAAAGCAAGTGGTACCCCCGGAGCGGCCCCCTGCCCCCCTGGCACGAATGAGAACTGGGTTGCTACAGGTTGTCATTTATAAAGGAAATTTTAAGTGTATTTATTATATTTTGATCTTTTTTAAAAACCTTCATCCACACTATATTGTTGGGTTTTTTTTGCATTGAGCTTTTTAAAACTATGGCCAAGTGTGGGATTGTTAGCTGCCTTGAGTCCCCAAAGGGAGAAAGATAGGTATAAATGAAGTAAATAATGATGATGATGATGGGTTAGGAAAGTGTGAAAAGAGAAAATGCATACATACAAACCCTCTGCATGAAAAAAATATCTCAAAGTAAAAACTCTTCCAATGTTTAACCTTGGCAGTCTCTTTCCTTGTGGCATTGTGTAGCCCTGGCATACAAGGTGGAAAAGGTTAGTGAAGAGAAAACCAGTAAAGTAAGCCTTAAAATATGAAGTTTAAGCAAATCTCAAAACTAAATAAAATCAAAACTGAAGGGAGAAGGAAAAAAAGTCAAATTGAGAATGCTTCTCAATAATATTGGTCATATTTTATGGAAAATTGGGGGAGAGGTCCAGGTATGTGTGAGAAAGAGAGGTGGTCTTCAGTTCTGAAGCTACTGTAATACAAAGAAAATCTTCTCAAGGGAAGGCCTTCTTAACCTCTGCTTTTTATGAAGTGTGGGTACCATTCTTGATCACACCAAGTTACAATTTGGAATCAAAAGACACATGGAGTAATAGTCAAAAGCAAGGAGATGCTACATTCCATTTCCTTATAGAAACCTTTCCACACAGGCACATAATGCGGCTTGAAATGGGCATATCCTGACAGCCCAGTCATGCTGAAGCCAGTTCAGCAGGCCATGGATTTTCACCCTCCCTGCACCCCTTATTTTCCCTCAAAGAAGACAAAAAAAGAAAGTCCCCATTTGTTGCAGCCTAGAGCTGGAGGATCCCTCAGTAAACCACCACAAAGCAGCCGTGGTTAAATGCTTTATTTAGAATAGGTAGAAAAAGGAAAGAGGTAAAAGATATAGTCCACTGATGCTCCCAGCATCCAAGTATTGCAATGCAATAGTTCAAAAAGAGTTCAAGATTCAATAAATGGAAAAAGAGTCTTGAAACCCCAATGGGCTAAAATCCGGGATAAGTCCTTGGCAAATGATGGCTTGGCTAAATACTTGAGTTCCGTGGCATGGAGGCTCTGCGGCCTGGTCTAGAGCTTGAATTCCATGGAGCTTGGCAAGGAAGCTTAACGTTGGTTGGAGATGCCGAGCACCAACAGGAACCAACTTAAGTAGGTCCCCCCTTGTTTTGGTCTCGGAGGTGCTGACATCGGCGCAACACTTTCCCAGGAACTGTTTGTGGGCTTGACCTTTCCCAGCCTCCCTCGGCAGGCAAATATGTCAGCTCGTTAACAGCTGCACCTGGAGAAAGGGGGGGAAAGTGAGGCTTTGCTTTCCCAGTGCTTCTTATCAGTTTGGGAAGAAAGCAGGCTGCGTCTGGCTTTGACCACTGGTTGACGTGGAGGGCTCTGCAAAGGCTGTCTCTCAAGACTGGCTGGTGTCTTGGAATTAACATGGCTTCGGTCTGGCTTGGCTATGGAATCAGGCTGGGGCACGACACCATTCCTATTTCCTGGAAAGAGTGGAGGGGGGAGCTATTATCTGTGTGGGCTGCCACCATGTGGTAGGTGACTTTTCCATCTTCTCTAGGGATAAATTAGCAATGAAGATGGTAGGAGGTGACTACCACCCCATCTCCCTGAGCTGCCTGAACCTGAAACGTGCAGGATAGCTGTGGAAAGACTGTGATTTTGGATCCCCTGTAGAGATTTGGCATGGCTGACCCCACTGCTCCAACATGGCTGAAGATCTGGATCAGATCTTAAGAGGTTTGCCTTGGGTGAAATTGCATTACCCTATGTGCGTTGTGTGGATGCATGCAGGCTAAAGCACATTCATGCTGCATTATTTGGAAGTGTAAATACATCCTTTTCTACTATCTCTTTTCCTCTCCCTCCTACTGAGTTGAGTTCAAACTACTCTTGTGCATAAGGCCGTTCCACACAGCCATATAACCCAGATTATCAAGGCAGACAACCCCAGATATCTGCTTTGAAGTGGGTTATCTGAGTCCACACTGCCATATATTTCAGTCCAAAGTAGATAATGTGGGTTTTATTCAGCTCTGTGGAAGGGCACTTTAACTATAGCACTGACACTGTAGATTTGCAATATCAAATATTCAAAGTATGTTGGGACTCTCAGGTGGACCTATTGCAGGATTTTCTTGGCAAGGTTTATTGGGAGGTGATTTGCCTTTGCCGTCATCTGTACCTCAGACAGTTTGACTTTCCCACGGTCATCCAGTGGGTTACTGTGGACAAATGGGTAACTGCCCAGTACTCAAACCATCACGCCACCTGCTGTTAAACTTTTAAAGAAGTAAAATGGCTTACAATATATTGTAGTGTATCAGCTTGCTAAGAAAATATAGGGCTCAAACAATAGGCTAAGGATAGCAATGGATTGTCCAGGGTACAACTTAATCTCTAAAGTTCCCAATTAGTCTTTTATTATAGTCCCAATTCCTATCATCTCACCTTGTTTGCACCTCTGAAATTTTCACAATCTATATGCAATTTCATTGCTTCTACAGATGTCTGTGCCTCCTGTTTGCTGTCATGTGAGATGTTTGCAGAATAATTTTCAGAGCTGGTGTGTGTTAGTTATTCATTAATGTTTATATTTACTACATAATCAATATGAGTCAGTTGTATTTGTGAAAACCTTGAAATAAAATATATAAAATCCAGAAAAAAATTGAAGATATTATTTAAATCTTCAATTGGCTTTAGAAAGTGCATATACATTTAAAATAGAAACGTATTTCTTGTGATCACAATTCTTATGAGATATGGATTTTGTACCTGCTTTGCTCTCAGCAGTCATGCAGCCTGTTTATTTTGACCCAGCAGAAGCCACTGAGACTTACACCTCAGGATAGGGATAGAAAGATTATTCAAAAATATTGATAAAATAGAGGAAAACATGTTTTACAAGTGCTGATAAACCTTGAGAAGATGAAACCTACATTGGGGAGAATCTTCACAGTTTGGAACTTATTATATGCAACATTGTATTCAATTCAATTCAATTCAATTTATTATTTGTTAATCACTCACCATCCCAGATGCTCCGGGCAATTTACATAAGATATGGCATTATATATGCATCCAATCCCCAGCATTTTCTCTGCATAAAACTGAATTTTCTGAAAATAATATTTCTGCACAGAAAATGCTGTTTCCCAGACAGAAAATGCAGTAGTTGGAAATAGGGTTGTTTTGCTTTTTTTGTTTGTTCAGGAAACATTATTTTATTTCGATGCGATATCACGATCAGGAAAAAAACTGCTTTTGGACAGAAAATGCTATTGTATGTGCAAAACAACCACATGTGATTTTTTTGTAGAATAAGAATCAAATTGTGAATATTGTTCAAAAACTAAATACTATTTTGCAATGGGAAGAAAACAGCTAAAATTACTTATTGTTACATTCAAGAATAAATTCAGGGAGAATTACAACCCTATGTCTACCACAATCTTTAATGAACACGTGAGCTATATGACAGCTTGGAAGCAGAGCTGAACATACTAGAACAGGCTTTAAATGAAAGCAGTCACTGCAAGTTTTGCTTTAGCCCATCAAAAGTCTTTGCAATGAAAACAGCTCCTATTCTTAAAAAGGGATATTTGTTTTATATGTTTTGGTGGAAATCCACTTATATTTTAAAAGAACCATATTGCAAGCATTCAAACAGCTTAGGTCAGCACTTAATCAACCCTGTAATTTATGGACTGTGATATATATAAATTCAAGAGCATTGTATAGAGCAGAAGATGTTGACATCATTTTCCATTAGGCAATAGTATAACTTCATTAAGGCAGAAGGCCATATAGTCTCAACAGGAGTTCTCTGCAGGAAATGCTTTATTCTTACTTAGCATATCTGTGAATTCTATCAGCATTAGTGTCTTTCACAATGTTTGCTCTTGCTGAATATTTATGAAAGACTGCCCAGTGACCTGCTGCTTAGCATCTCTAGGTTTGCTCTGCATTAACAATTTTTCGAGAAGAACACAATCAGAAGACTCCTTATCCTTCAACAGCAGCAATCAATACAACAGAGGCCAAAGAAAACATCTGAGGCAAAAAGAGAAAGATTTCTATCACAACATGTTTGTCTTTGTGTGTGTGTGTGTGTGTGGGGGGGGGGGGGGGACAGTGTCCCAAGACATTAGGAGTATGACAGCACGCAATTCACAGGGCAAAGAGATGTCAACCTCACACTTTAATTTAGAGAAATGAAACAGTTAAACATTTGCTGACTTAACTTATTGAAAAGACACAGAGATTAGGAAATCAGTTTCCTAATAGGTTATTGATGGGGTCTGATTAGTTTGGTGAAGTTCGCCCCAGAGATCACCTTGTATAAAACCTTCACCTTTTTAGGCTTTCATGTAGGCATGGACAAATTGGTCGGTTTCATTTTCTTTCATTTTCTTTAATTTCTGGAGGTTTTTTTCATCCTTTTCATAAGGAATTTTGAAATATTTGGTAAATCTTCATCAAAAACAAATTTAACAAAGTTCTTATGCAACATCACAAGCTATATTGAGAGAATTATATTGACCTGCCTGCTATACAGTTGTTAAATACAAGAAATCTGTCAGGAAGAAAAATGAAGCAATTCTAATTCAGCACACAGTCAAAGCCAAACATACTTTTGTTTGAAGCACCAAGTGGTTAAAGACATTTCCATGGATAGCCAAATCTGTAGTTTTTTCTTTTACCTCACATTTAATTTCTTTTTTCTTAATTTTGTCCATTGAAAACATGTTTATGGATTTTAAGTGTTTTTATCAAAAGGCAAATGGAATTCTTATCAAAAAGTGAATGGAATACAATGCTTGCCCATTCCTTTTTTAATGTCACAAAAATACTGTGAAGCAGTTAGACCACCACTGCTAGACTTGGAACTTGCCTCAAATCGGTTAAATCTTAAATGCAAATCTACCTATTTTGATTGCCTTTATTTAACACTAGCACGTTTCCAAATCTATTGATGCTTGAGTAAGTCAGTGGATTGAAAAAAGTGAGAAAACTCACTGCCACTTCCATGGATTGACTTCTTATCAAAACAATGAAATATCATAGATGGATGTTATAACACATACCTTGCGGGCAGAAGTTCTCCAGTTCATTAATTGGCCTTGCCAGATAGGGTTGAGAAAGACACTTGCCTTGAGGACTCATTCACATGTGGAAAGTCAGTTTGAAATTTCATTTAATAATATACACAACAACATGGTGGCCCAGATAAAGAGACTGTGGTCCACTAAAGCCTGTGCCCCTATTTCAATTGTCTGCATCAAATTTATTCCAGCCAAAACCAGAATCTTCTAAGGCAGGTCTTCCTAAACTATGGGTTCTGACCTCATATGGGGTCCCCTTAGCTCAATGTTGGTCAGGAAAATTTTGCAACAGTAGAAGTTTTCTGAATGCCATCTAGTGGCTGTTTTACAAATGTTCATGAAACTTTTGTGCAGAAGATGCTTCAGCAGTACTTCATAAAAAGGGGAAATCAGTCTGTTTAGCAAGCCATGCAAATGATGATTTGTTATCAGTAAATGTTTGATTTTAATAACTATTTTATGTAACTATATACCTAGGATCAAGTAAAATTTTCTCAGGTGGAAAAGTGTCAAAACTGGAAAAGTTTAAAAAGCCCTGTTCTTAGGGATGTATATTTCACCGAGCCCCCCAAAGATCCATTTCTTGGTCTTACTCTTTATCCAAACCTGAAGTTACTATTTAGCAAAAATACCACATGTGCCCTCTTGGTGGCACAATTGATCTTTTGCATGAATTGAGGTGCTTGGAGCTCCCCAGGTTTGAATGTGTGCATGTGTCAGAACCATAGGTCAGAACCATAGCTCAACTGCTGACATTCCATGTGCTTCTATTTTCCTTCCTTCAGAATTTACCATGAGCTTTCATGCCCGGCTCAACTGTTTAAAGTTATTAGGTCCTTAACGATGGTCCCTACCATCCTAAACAATAACGATCAGGCCCTCTCTGCTGAGGTTTTTCAGAGCTATTTCACGGACAAGATTTTGGCCCTCCGCTGGGACCTTCCGCCTACTCTTGATACAATTAGTGAACTTGAGACTCCGTGGCCTCTTGCCGGGCCCACCTTCGACCGGTTTCGACCACTGGACGCAGAAGCTGTTGATAGGATAGTTACTGCAACTAGGCCGACCACTTGCTCCCTCGATCCGTGCCCCTCCTGGCTGGTGAAAGCTTGCCTGGAGGTGTTACGTGACCCCCTGTCGAAGTTAGTCAACAGCTCCCTTGAGCAAGGAGTGTTTCCAGGGGGTTTGAAAGAGGCAGTGGTCACTCCATTGCTGAAGAAGCTGAATCTAGATCCATCGGTCCTTTCCAACTACCGCCCAGTGTCGAATTTGTCGTTTCTGGGCAAGGTGGTTGAAAGGGCAGCAATGGAGCAGTTGCAGTCCTACCTAGATGATGCAACTTGGCTTGACCCCTTCCAGTCCAGCTTCCGTTCAGGGCATGGGACGGAGACAGTGCTGGTCGCCATCACAGATAAGCTGTGTCGCCAACTAGATCAAGGTGGATTGGTGCTGCTCGTGTTATTGGATCTCACGGCAGCGTTCAATACTGTCGATTGCGATCTCTTGACCCCCTTAGTTGGCTGTCCTTCTTCCTCTGGAACCGGTCTCAGTGAGTGAGAAGGGGTGAGGTTGTCTCTGACGGTGCCCCACTTCACTGTGGGGTGCCTCAGGGGGCAATTCTCTCCCCTTTATTATTTAACATCTATGTCCGACCACTTGCTCGGTTGGCGCACAGCTTCGGGCTGGAGTGCCACCAGTATGCAGATGACACCCAGCTCATTCTGGGGATGGAGGGCCGGCCTGACTCCGTACCTGATAATTTCCATCGTTGCCTTGAGGCTGTCACTGGATGGCTGCGAGCCAGTAGGTTGAAGGTGAATCCGGTTAAGATGGAGATCCTGTGGCTGGGTCGTCCGGGTACGGAAAGGATCCGACTTCCAACCCTGGACGGGGCGACTCTTAGCCCGTCTCCTTCAGTAAAGAGCTTGGGAGTCACGCTTGACTCCGAGCTGTCAATGGAGAAACATATCTCAATTGTCAGTGGAGTGGCCTTCCACCACCTCTGACAGGCGAGGAGGCTGGCTCCCTACCTGTCCCGTCATGACCTAGCCACAGTGGTCCAAGCCACGGTCATCTCAAGACTGGACTACTGTAATGCCCTCAACATCAGCCTTCCTTTGTCGGTGATCCAGAAGCTTAAGCTGGTGCAGAACGTTGCAGCGCGGCTGGTGGCAGGCCTTCCATCTCGCTGCCACATCACGCCTGTGCTGCGTGAACTGCACTGGCTTTCAATAGAGCACCGGATCACCTTCAAGGTGTTGGTTCTGACCTTTAAGGCCTTGAATGGTCTGGGGCCAGTGTACCTAAGGGACAGCCTCTCCCATTACAGCCCCCCTCGACCACTGCGATCAGAATCCCAGAACCTCCTGGTGGTGCCTAGCCGACAATCTATCCACCTGGGTACAACAGGGAGGAGGGCATTCAGCGCCGCTGCGCCAGTCCTGTGGAATGCCCTTCCTTCCACAATCCGAGTGCAGACTGATCTGCTAACATTCCGCAGGGCCTGCAAAACCCTCCTCTTCACCCAAGTGTTCGGTGCATAGACATATGAATGTGTACACTGTGTTTGCATGCCTGGTTGCTGCAATTTTAAGTGACGATTTGTTTTACTGTGTTTTATGGCTTTTATGAATGTGAGTCGCCCTGAGCCTATGGGAAGGGCGACCAATAAATCAAAGGAATAAATAAATAAATAATAAATAAGTACAGAATTTATGCAGCATTCCTTCTTGTTAATCTGGGAACGTTGCCAGCCTGCGACTTCTGGGGAGATTGTGAGTGGGAGTTATGGGGAGATTGTGTGTTTTTAAAATGTTTTAAAATTGTATTTATTATATTTTAATTGCATTTCAATGTAACATAGACATTATTATATAATTGTTTTGAATGTCTGTATTTGCCTGTTTTAAAGTGATGTTTGTGTTTGTTAGTCAAGGAGAAAGGTGGAGTGCAAATAAAGTAGGCTGAACTTAATTTTTTAAATTATACAATGTCAGAATTATGGAAATATGGAATTGGCGTTAGTTGTAAATTTTCCATGTTCTTGATACCCTAAATGTACAACTTTGGAAGCTTTTAGTGGTGGAAACTAGGACAGTCTTTACTAGGCACCACAGTCAAATTTTATGTTATCTATTGGATGAACAATCAGATCTATCCCATATCTACTTGTTGGCTATCCACATATTTAACCTTAAACAGCTCCCCGGTAGCCAAAAAGTTAGGGAAGATTATATTATGTTACTTATAGGATAAATTACCTTTTTTGAGCCTCAGAAATAAAAATGCCTCATTTTAAAGAAGATACATAAACTATCAAATGTAATGAAATGCTTTTGTTAAATAATAAGCAACAGCAGCACACAGAAATAAATATTTTTCATTGAGGTAAAATATATACAACTATAAAATCATAAATATACCGGAGAATTATAATGTGAATTTGTAAATTGTATGCAAATAGCTTGAAACCAGATCTACCAAGACATAAATAAAGGAACAAGACTGAAAGGTTTATATGTTGGCTTGTTTATAGAGTAGCACAAACATTTTTCTTTTTTAATTGGCAATTAATTTTCGGCAGCCATCGAGGTACTTTCATGTCAAATTACTTTCCCTATACTAAACAAGATTAGGCATCCAAGCAGCAAAGCACTTATGTGAAAAGTGAGAAACTGACTGTCAAGTAGATATTTTCTACCTATAACCAATTAAAATGTTTCTTTTATGATGAATGGATGCTGTAGTTCTGCAACTTGTAGTTTTCACCATACAGTGTGCATACACCTGCATAACTTTTCTGCTCATGCGGGCCACAGAGAAATAAGGATGCTATATGAGTTTGATCATTCATCTCTCTCTCTCTTTCTCTCTAAGAGGATAGGACAAAGATACAACCTTCTGTTACTGAAGGATAAATTTTACATAATACATTCATCCAGTAATGCTTCACATACACATTTTAGTTGGTACAAAAAGAAAAAAGAAGCAGCGCTATGTGGAAAAGTTAAGGCTTTTTAGCCATTCATTGTTTGGTTATGCTCTTTCCCCCTTCTACTTTCCTTCAAGATGCTTCAGCATCGCAAAGGCCACCAACACTCAAGGTACAAAGTAATGTATTATTGATACACTTCAAGTGAGTGACATAAGTGGGGAAATATTGATTTTAAAAAAAGATGTCTCATTTTTCTTATTTCACAGAAGACTGATGCAAGCTCGTGTGACTATCAATATTACTTGAATTAATGTAGATTCCTTGCTCATTGATTGGCTTGACAGTGATTGTCATAACTGATTTATGGATATTCTCAGCTCTTAAATTTTTAAAAAGGCAAATTTCAGTTTTGTGTCTATAAATGGGTTGACTTGAATAAACAAGGTGGCTAATACTCAAAGAGGGATACTTGGGAAGACCTGCATCTGTAATATGCTTCATGGAAGGAGCACTAAATATTTAGCTACTTGTCTAAAATATTAACATGGGGGTCTGTTACCTTTTTGGTTTTATTTTATCTTAAATTATAGTAAGTTCCATGGTTAACACAAACTTATAAATCCATCTTCCAAATAATGTCAAAGATTTCTATGAAATCACAGCAGCCTTTGCTCACCTGGAGTCCCTGAACATGGGTCATGTTGCCAGTGGCTGATGGGATTTGTAGTGCAAAAATGATTAAATTTGAGAAGGCTACATTAAACTATAGAAAGCAGATAGACATTTGCACATTCTTATTAACTTAATGTATTCTCCTCTTCCCCCAAGAGACATGATGGTGAGTACAATTCTTCACTTATCCTGACTTTAACAGTTTATCAATTTAGGTGTCTAAGGTGGAGGCAGGAGTGGGGAATAAAAGGAAAGGCTATGATAAATGCCCAGGGACCTCCATGGTAACATTTTGTGAAATTTTGGGATTTGCAGTTTAGTGAGGCCCAAGAACCCTCTGGGTGACAATCCATAGGACGTTGCCCTGGCAGTTAAAATGAAATAAAAGCTAGAACAGTGTAGTGTGATAAAAATCAATATAGTTTGATAAGGATGAGAGACTAAGGCTAAGAATTGCTTACCTGGCATGTGCATCAGAGAAGTGATATCCACATTGAGAACTTCCTGATTCATAGCTTAGTCTCTTAGTCATTATGACAGACCATCTCTGCTGACATGACCAATATTTTTAATGTTTCTGTGTCTTTATCTGCAATAGATCTATAAAAAGGAGCTCTAGATCTCTTCCATGTCTTTATTTGCAATATTAATTTGAATTACAAATACTTTTATATCAGACATTTTGCACGCTCACACGTGCACACACACACAATGTACAATAAAAGATTTAAAGAGGGTTATCTAGAACCATCCATTAAATGAAACTACAAGGGTTTAATGAAAAGTAATGCCTCCACCTTTGTAACTCCTCAATAGATGGCAGTACTATTATGCAACAGATACTGGCTTGTTCAATAGACTCTCCTCTACAGTTCCATTTTGGCAGGAAGCTTTAGCATTAGATGGTTGTGTTGTTAAAGTGTGAAGTATGGAACCCTGCCCAGACTGTCGGTCAATGCGACTTAAGCAACATGCAGTCATTGAATTCTTTGTCAGCCCAAAGGAAATTGATCAAAGAATGCAAGCTATTTATGGTGATTGTGTTGATGTGAGCACTGTGCGTCATTGGGCAAGTGAGTTTAAAGATGTTGAGGTGGGAACATCTGACTTGCATGACAAACAAAGAGTTGGATGTCCTGTTACAGTAACCACCGAGTTTCCCAAGCAAAAGGTTAACATATAGATTCAGGACGATTGTCGTATCATTCAGAAATTTCAAGCATAATCAGCATTTCACAAGAACGTGTGGGTCACATTATTGCTTTGCTTAGCTACTGGAGGATCTGTGCACAATGGATACACAGCAGAACTTCAGAGACTGAATCTCACCACCTTACGACATCCTCCATACAGTCCAGATTTGGCACTGTCTGACTTCCATCTGTTCCTGATAATGAAAGAAGATCTGCGGGGACATCATTATGCTTTTGATGAAGATGTTTAGAGAACTGTGAGACGCTGGTTGCGGAAAGAGAGTGTCGACTTCTTCTGTGATAGCTTTGGAAAACTTGTTCATCGTTGGCAGAAATGTATCCAGTTGTCTGGTGATTATGTGGAAACATGAATAGTGGTAGTTAGAGAGCACATTCTAAGGATTATTTCTGTGTTTTATTTATTAAAATATTCCCATCCAAACCCAAGTAACGAAGGTGGAGGCATTACTTTTCATTCAACCATCGTATCACATTGTGGCTAAGAAGAAATGTGTAACTTGGGAGTAATATAAGGGTTGCAGTCCAATAAAAAACACTGAACCAATATTTTATCAGGGTATCCCTGGAACTGTGCAAATGGGAGTAAATTATATGATGTCTCACCTCTACATTAAAAAAGCATATGGAACAAGTGTTAAGGATTCAAGGATACCAACAATTAATAGACTATCTTTTGTGGTGAGCAATTCTTTAAAATCTAGTGAACCTAGTGAGAAAAACTTAGTGAGAAAAACTGATCTACAAACTTGAGATTTTCTAAGAACAAATTAAACAGAAGGTGAAATCAGGGAAAATTATATTTTTATTAAATAATACAAAGCTCATCTCTCTGTGCCACACAATCTTTGGGGTACATCATAAGTGCCTCTTGTTGCTCATCTATGAAAACAAGTTCAATTGGGATATTAAATGATGAAACTTTATGGAAACCTAGGACTTTATCAGACAAAGCTGGGGAAAATTGAGGAAATTGGGGGAAATTGTCTTCTTTCTGTGTAGATTCATCTTCTTTGCATGAGATTCTGTCTTTAAAGAAGACAGAATTTACTTAGCCCCATCACACAGGATTGCCTCCTACTGTCTTTAGCTCAACTATCTATAGAGGAGACAGAAGACATAATTCTTGACGCAAACACCCCTTCTCTGGGCTCCTCTCCTTCTGTTCCCAATCTTCATACTCTCAACTGCAAAAGTCCAAAATTTACTATGCACTAGAATTTACTGTAATTGTTTATTTTAAAAGGGAAAAACAAAATTAAAAATCTAGTAGCAGTGCAATTTCAAAAGCAAAGGTTACAATGAAGGAGAAAGAAAAACAAAATGGTGATATTGTGAAATTGCAATTTATCTGAAAGAAATAGCCATGCCAGGATGATGAAGCAGGATTTTGGGAGAGATATTTCAGTACTTGGTAGGAGACCATCCATAGGAATGTGCATTACTTCACATCACTGGATCGATTCAACATGGGCAAATTTGATAGATCCTATCCCAGTTGTTTTCCCCTGCTTTCTTCCGTTTCCGCTCAAATGAGCTCAAAAGACAATTTTCCCCATCTTCTGTCCCCCGTGTTCCTAAACAATTCTAAAATTCTAAACAATTCTAAACAATTCTGATTGCGACCAGGAGACTGCAGCGAACTAAGGC
The DNA here is from genome assembly GCA_030556195.1 of Anolis apletophallus. Taxonomy (NCBI): domain Eukaryota; kingdom Metazoa; phylum Chordata; class Lepidosauria; order Squamata; family Anolidae; genus Anolis; species Anolis apletophallus. The sequence continues at coordinate 113,529,191 of JARBWK010000004.1, forward strand.
TCAGAACTTTTAAAAAACCAAAACAACCCCCCCCCCCAAACCACAAGTTACTAATTTCATACCTCATGCGCAGGTTTATGGGTTTTGTTTCTGGGCCCATAACCTATTGAAAGATTATTGTCCATTTAAAATATGAAAATATTATTTGAAACTTAAACTTAGTTTCCAGAAGAGTAGCAAAAAACAGCATAGAGTCATTGTGGATCTGTTTACCTGTCCGAACGGATTCTCCCCTATGAACCATCAAGAACATTAAGATCCTCCGGAGAGGCCCTGCTCTCGGTTCTGCCAGCTTCGCAAGCGTGGCTGGTGGGGACGAGAGACAGGGCCTTCTCTGTGGTCGCCCCTCAGCTGTGGAACTCCCTACCAAGTGATGCCAGATCTGCCCCCTCTCTGTTGTCCTTTAGGAGGCTGGTGAAGACCTGGATGTGGAACCAAGCCTTCCTAGAATAGGCTGAGATTGGCTATTGTCTGAATGTATGACCACGCTTACAGATTGAGTGGAATTGTTTTAATGGCAATGTGGTTTTATACTGGTTTTTAAAAAATGTATTTTAATATGTTGTTGTAGTTGTTTTTAAATTGTATAGTATTGAATTTTTGCTGTTATGCCGGTCTTAGTCCCTCAATAGAAGTGAGAAGGCCGGGGTACAAATTTTTTAAATAAATAATAAATAAAATCTGAGAACTTATGAAAGTAAAATAAGAAAGGAGCCATCGCCGTTTCTTTTCAATACGCCAATAGGCATAGCTTTATTGAATAAAAACACACATAGTAACATAAGGAAATCAAAAGCAGAAGAGTTAGTGAATACAAAATGGAGGGATATATGCATTCAAAAAAACAAGGTATAGTCATGCCCTTCTTCTCCATTTCTATTGGATATAGTCAGAGATGGGCAGAACCAGGCAGAAAGATACACACCTACTGCTCACACATTGTTTACATTTCATCGACCTTGGTTCTCATAGAAGAAGGATAAACACCACCTGGCTTCACATGAAAACAGAAACTTTGCTCGTTGTTTATATAACTTATGCTTATCTACTCAAAACACAGTTCGTCCCAGACAGCATGAAAAGCTATTTCTCTAAAAGATGGAAGACTGAATGTAACATTTGAGAATCCATATTGAAATATACTATTTTGCATTAAATTCTTAACAGTTCCCTGATGAAGCATCACAGGAAACAGATGGAAGTCTATTTGTCTTCAAATCTGAAATATGAACATCCAGATCATGATGCAAGAAAGTTACGTGGATTTTCTCCTGCACTAATGCACTAATACAAATATAATTACCATATATTAACTGAGCCACAAGTTTAGCTTTGAGTATGCAAATAGCCAATGAAAAATTATAGACTTAATAAAACCTGTTGGTCAAATACCATGTTTCATCAAATCGGGGCAATACAGTGTAGGAGAACATGGAAGAAGACCTTCTTGGTTGCTTCATCTCAATTGTGAAATGCTTTCAGAAATCCATTAGCACAATATTTATATCTAATTTGTAGGTTAAAATAAACTGACATGGAAAAAGTTCTGATTCAAGCTCAGAAGCTCATTAAGTTGACCAAGAGGTTTTGGAGATTCAGTGTTTGATTTGTAATCCTTTAAACAGTAGAATGCGTCCTTTGGGTGGGAACTGAAAATGTTTAGCTGTATATTTGTTGAATTTTTTAATTTGTTTCTTTCCTTTCTCCCAATACAACTCCCAAGGTATCTCACAATTTGAGTTACAGTTAATAGATTGATAGTGAGAAAATTAAAAAAAACATATTATAAATATTGCTTTATAACAATGTTCAAAAAAGCTCTTCAAATATAATATGATAAAACATACAATAAAAGAGCACACCCCAGTTTAGAGACTTACTGCAATTGATAGTTAACTACCAAAAGCCTGGGTAAATTAAAAAACAAAGAACCATCTACTGATGGAAAGTAAGCAGAGAGGGAGCCAACCTCACTTTCCATAGGAGACAATTCCACCTTCTGGGAGTAGCCACCAAGAAGGTTATCTCTCATGTCTTCACAAAATGCAGTTGAGAGATATTGAAAGAAAGCCCTCCCCCAAGGATCTTAAAATTCAGGCAGGCGTGTACTGGGAGATATAGCCTTTTAGATAGCTCAATTAGTGCTTTATAATTGGAATGAAAATAAAATTCAAACTGATTCTTGATTCCATATTTGTTACAAGGACATTCAATCTCGGAGATATTTTCTATAAGCAATACAATGGATCTTACATTCTTCTCCTTATGCAAGATAAAGCTGATGCTAGATTTTAAGGAAGAGATTTTCTTCTCATTGTTAAGAAAGTGTCTTGTAGGAATTACCCCCCTTTTAGCAATGAACATTTTGTATCTCATTAGAAGGGAAAGAATTCTAAGAGATGAAAAATTCAAAAAGAATGTATTTGTAACAGAAATGTCAAAAATGTTAAAATACTGTAGATGCATTTAGTAGAGAGATACAATTTTTAAAGCTTTGCCATCAGTATTCTAATAGGACATAAATACGATAAATAATTGCAGCCATATTATTAGATTTTTACACTAAGGTTTCCTTGGTTTTGTTCTTCTAACAGAAAGATCTGACAGGCAATTCCTGTTGAAAGCAGGCTGGGATAATAGTTGGGATGAAATTGACATGGCAGCCAGTATGAATGTTATTCTTATTAAAGATTACCTTCTTTCAGACTAGATGTGGAAAATGGTAGTCTGAAAACATGGTTCAAAAAAGTATTATTATTATTATTATTTGCATTTGTTAGTCGCCACTCCCGGACTGGCTCGGGGCGACTCACAACAGGGGATTTACAGTTTGAAACACAGTATATCACAGTAAAAGTATGGTTGATGATCTCTTGTATCCCTATACCTTGAAATATTACTTACAGTTACCATACCAAAGAGGATACTACTCTTATAGTTACACATCAAAGCTTTATACTTCCCCACTTCTCAGATTTAACAAAATAGTTACTTTTAGATACTTGCATAAGAAATATGAATGTCACAAAAAAAATGCTGAATGTTGTCATCACTTGAATACCCATGACATGAGGAAAAATCACAAGACAACAGAATAAGCTAACCCTTGTCGCACTTGATATTCATTGGTACTTGTTCACTTAAACAGCGTTACATAGTTCTGCTATACATAGTGCGGTACATGGGGTACTGCACATAATGCTACCGCAAAAAGGAATCAGATACAAGTAATTACTGATTTGAAATGTGTTACTTCAAATCTTTGTCTATTCCCACATTCTAACTTCAGTTTGGAGACAATTGTCAGAGGCATCTAGAAACTACTGAACTAGATGGGGAAGCACTTGTTTTATTAAGCAGTCTGCAAGGGATTTTTTTTCACACAAAATAATTTCCTCTCCATTAGGTTAGAATTTCTATACAAGCTCTGATATTGTATGCTGAAACACTATTCATTCTGACAAGTTGTTTAATTGCTATCTCTGTCCTAATAACCTCAAAGAGAGTAAGAACAACTGCTGGCAATTTAGTAGTGCCAGCATCTCAGTAACAGATACAGCACATAAGGGAGCAGCGGGCTATTTTGTGTATTGGAATGAATAGAAATAAAGAAATCTCTTTATTGAGTAAGGAGTTTTGTGCCTTTTTTCATATTACAGGTCTTAATATGACTGCTATAAATTTAAAGCTGCTCAGCAGGCCTAAAAATTGGCAGGAACAATTGGGGTTTAAAATTTCTTTGAAGGAATTTATTTATATGAGGTCCTGATATCCAGAGGGTAAGTCAAGAGGTAAAATGAGGGTCATGGCAGCAAGATCAAAGTGTAATCCACTTTGGTCATCTATTAATATCTCAGTATTTGCTCAGTATATTTTCACCTCTGTTCAAATAAATTTCCCAGGAATATTTACAAAAGATAATGGATGATAAACATATATCTTGAAAAAACCCCACACAATTCAAATAACAACATTTATCCGCTTCCCCATTGCATAAAACCAATCATAGCAGGATTGAAATAGGAGGTCTGTGCACAGGCCCTTACTTTGTTTCAGATCTTGGACTAACTAGAATTCAATAGATTTAGTTCTTGCATCTAAATGCATGTTTGGAAATTCAATTCAAGATCACCAACACTGCCCCACTGGAAAATTAAAACTTATTACGGTTTTTATTTTTTCCCTCAAATGTTCAGATAAAGTTTGGATATATATTTGCATGTAAAGAGGAGAATGGCCAAATCTAATTTCAGACCAGTCATATCAGGGATATTGTATTCTATACCTGTAAGGTCTGTTGCTTGGGGAAAAAAGACAGGTTTTAAAATATGTAAATGAAAGCAATTTATTTTCCATTGGTTTGTTCTGGTATTGATTGATTCTGGTCCTACGTAAACCAGTCTTAACTAAACAAATGCCATGGCCAGCTAGTATAGATAAATGTTTAGCATATTTATATTTTACAGACTGATGCTCCTCCTTCCCCCGGAAAAAAAACCCAGAAATGTTTAGGGACATTTCACACTACACAATTTTAGTACTCACAGAATCTTGTCCTAAAATTCTCACTTTAATTCTACTTTCATTTCCATGACGTCATCCTACAATTTATAATCTGGTGGGATGCTATAGCTCTGTGATTTAGAACTATCAATTTGTTGTTGTTGTTCTCTGTGTTGATGTCATTTCTGAACTATGATAATTCAAAAAAAACTTCTCATTAAGGTTATTTTTTTGTTCCAAGGGTTTGCGTTTGCCTTCCTCTGATGCTAAGATAGTGTGACCTGCTCAAGATCACACATGACCTTTCTACACTGGCCCTAAAGCAAATTATGGGTAACGGTTATACCCGAGATGTCAAAATGATGTCTCAGGTAAACTTGGATTAATCTAAAGAAAACTGGGATATCTCAGTTTTTTCCAGATTAATTTGACACCTGGAAAGATCTGGACCTTAAATCTTAAACTAGCGCAGCCCCCTCTAGAGAGCTCTGCTGACATGTGAAAATGACACATCAGGTGGTGGGGAGGGATTGCCCCTCAGGTAAATTTTAGAGGAAGAAATGGGGGGTTGGAATGCGGCTGGATGCTCTCCCATGTCAACCCAGGATGCATCTAGTCATCTTCTCAAGGAAATCCTGCAGTTGTGGGAGGGTGTGGGGACGAAATCCCAGAAGGAACTGGGCTAAAATAACCCAATTCTCTTGGGATCTAGGCCCCTTCCATACAGCTGCATAAAATCCCACATTATCTGCTTTTAACTGGATTATATGGAAGCATGGACTCAGACAACCTAATTCAAAGCAGATATTATAGATTATCTGCCTCGATATTCTGGGTTGTATGGCTGTATTGAAGGGCCCTTAGTTAAGTGTAAAAGGGCCCGCAGTGGGTTTCCAGGACCAAACAGTAATTTGAACCCTGTTTTCCAGATTTGTATAAACCTCATACACTCAGGTTCTCCAGGGGATGTTTTACATCAATCAGACAGATTAATAACTGTCATCCAGAATACTTTTTTCACCAGCTAACCTTAGATTGTGGAATTACCCATCAGAATAGATTTGATAGCTAAACCAGCTGTCTAAATTTAAAACAAAACTTAAGACTTATCTCTTCTGGCAGGTTTAACCAGTCAACATGAATTTAAATTTTATTAATGGTTGTAATGTGTTTTACTCTTAGGCCTATACTTTATAATGTATGTGTGTCAAGCCTTGAGAAGAAGTATGTATGGAATAAATTACTATCATGATCATCATCATCGTCAACATCATCATCGCCATCAATAAGAATCCAGTGCTCAACCACAACACCATGTTACCATATGATGAAACCATGGCAGTTAAAATTGAACCTTAGCAATATAACTGTGTTAGGCCTCCTGGAGGAAACATGCCAATCACATTTGATGTGGCCTTTAAGGTGAAATTTGTGAGTCACTCAGTGTGGGATGTATATGTTACAATGCTAACTGTTATGTCAGGTATTTTTTTTCAGAGGGAAGGAGAATACAAGAATGTTTCTTCTTAAAACAAACTAATTTGAACATGGATACTTAAAATAGTACAAAACATGTCTGAGGAAAGTATAAAAGCGACCAAGAGTGCACTATTGATGACAAACGGGCTAAGAATGTTCAGAGCATTTCTACTCAGAAGAAAGTTCAGCTATGTGCAGACCTAATCTCATGGACATTGCAGGTTCAAAGAACCAATATTGAGTGCTTTGTGACTGTTTAGATGTACTGTATATCTGCAGAAAAAGCATTGCAAAAATAAAGACTATCTTCCCTAATTCATTATCCTGGTCAATAAAAGGTGGGCTCTTGTCCTTTGGATCACATCTTCCCACTGGACTCCTGAAACCTAAGGAAAAAATTGGTACAAACTGGATGTATTGCTTAATGCAAAAACTTTGAATTCCAAATTTGACCTTGCTAAAGCAGTACAGTTGGTAGGTATGACAGTCTGTGAGAGATTTGGATTTGAGTTGATCCACAGCCAGAAACCAGTTTAGCATTTACTTCTGTCAGATTCTTTCTGCAGTGAGTGATATTTAGTTTTTTAGTTTTTCACAAACTTCACAGTTTCAGATTTGTGAATTACAAATCAAGTACTTCTAAATGAGAGATAGTCTTTTAAAAAAATCCTTCCCAAACTTCTATGTTTTGCAAAAGAAAATAGGTACATTATCATAATGAGTTCTTGCAAGAAGTTAAGATTGGTGGCCCAAGCTAGAGGCTAATGGCCACTAGGAAATGCTGTTATTTATTTATTTATTTATTTATTAACTTCGATTTCGTATACCGCTCACTCCGAAGCTCGGAGCGGTTTACAAAGAAGCAGAAAAAACACAGTAATAGCAGTTAAGCAGTTAAACAGTTAAAATACATTACACATCAAAACAATTAAAACCTATTAAAAACACTAGCCCTCAGCAAGAGCTGGGGGGACAGTAAAATCTGGGGGGGCCATAGGCAGCGTGGCCGGCCGTGTGGTTGGATCAAGGGCCAAACGCCTTTCTGAAGAGCCAAGTGTTAGGGGGGGAGGACCAATGCCATCTGTAATGGATTGTCCTACCCTGAAGGGTTGGTGTGTAAAGGGTTGGTCTACACTCAAGGGTTGGTGTGTATATGGGTTGGTTTAAAAGGCAGAAGCTAGGCCCCAGCTTGCTGAAGCTAAAGCAGAGCTCAAGGGCTGGGGCAATCAGACAGTCTTTAAGGCAAAAGTGCATCCTGATAAGCTGATAGAAATTGGAGGGAAAAGCTCAGTAGCTGGACATGGGCAGAGCCAGAGCCAAAGAAAGAAGACAGCAGCCATTTTAAATTCAGTTAGGAGATGGGGATGGAAGAAGGAGGAAGTTAGGGAAATGGTGCTGAAGTAGAAGCAGTTTTGGAGACTGGAATGAAAGAGAACGGGGTCAAGGAGTGGGAGGTGAAGAAAAAGGACATGGAGTAGGAAAGGGAGGAAGGAAGTGAAGGAAGGAAAAGAATTAGGTACCGATTGTGGTTTAAAAGTTACCTCATTCAGTATTAATGGTTTATAAGCCTCTAAAGTGCTTAGAGTGCTCGGAAGGAAGGAGGGAGGGAGGGAGGGAGTTGTTTAAAAGATTTCGGTTTGAATCTTTTGTGTGTGGAACTTGTTCTAAAGAAACTTAAGTCTAATATTCCATCCTCTGTAACCAGATACGCCTGATAAGATATCTGCAACCACAATTTCCTAACTAAATTCTAACTAAAGTCTCTGTGTGGCTTTTACACATTTCCATAGAGGATGACCAGATCGTACATTGGTGGCAGAAAAAAGTAATCTGTAATAAAACAATTTGGAAGAAGCAAAGGCAAAATATATTATTCAGTGGTAGCTTCCCCCACTGTTTGGTGGTGTATTAGTGAGTGTGTGCTCTACATTCCCTCACAACCTCACTTGGGTTTCCCTTTTCTCCTCCATCTTGTGTGTGAGTGTGCCTGAGGTAAATTCTAACTACTGTGCCTGCCTAGGTGGTCATTGTTAAGGGTAGTTGGTTATAATTGGTGGCACTAGGTGGAATCCCTGTAATAGCTGAACGGAGACCTCTATATTTTGGTGGCATCCAGTGGGATTGCTGTAGTAAGGGGCGAGTGTCCTTTATACCATCCAATGCATTGTGTCCAGATTTAGGAATATTCAATTGGACAAAGGTAAAATGGAGTGGACATTCCCTTTCCTTTCTCTCTATAATCCCTCCATGCTATACTTGAAATGATGTTAGTTATATTCCTGACACAATATTTGGGAACTCCCTGCTCCTAAACCTTTCATATTATAACTTATCCCATCCAGCGTGGTCCCCTTGGCAGGGATATGGAGGGGTCTGCCAGAGGGGAAAGGAGCGGAAAAGTTGTATATGGGCCCAAACTTTGTATGTGCTGAAAGTGTGATAATGATGATGATTTATGATGTGATGATGGTCGTTGTTATGGTAGTGATCAACTCTCTCTCTCTCTCTCTCTCTCTCTATATATATATATATATATACTGTATATATGAAAAATGATAAATAATATTTTTCTTCAATGTCAAGAAATTCTAATAACAAGACTGACAAAATTATTCTATGCAAACAAATTTTCCTCTGATTATTTTTTTGTACACAAACATTTCTATACAAGAAACAGAATAAAACACTGTAAAATAATGTTGTCTGTGTAAAACCACATGGGAATTTTTGCAAACTGCAAATAGTTCCCAAAAAACTTTGGTTTTTGACTTACTTGAAGAGGGAATGTAAATTACTAAAATTATTCAAGGCTTCTTTCAAGAAGAAAATGAATAAGCAAACAGATCCTTAAATACTACTACCGCTAATACACTACTATAGTACATTACTGTACTATGCTACTAAAATAGCGTACGTGAAACTGATAGTTCAAGGAATTGCACTAAAGCATAGACTACAGTCCAAATAATACCTGTATGCAATATATTGTGGAATTAAGTGAGAATACAGAGGAAAAATATGCAAGAAAAAGATTGCAGCATCTTATAAACAAACACTGAAGGCTAGTCAAAGCTCTGGGCTACCAGGTAATCCATTATAACAGATTCAATGTATAATATAGTACCAATTTAGCAAATCTCTGTAGTATCTGTACAGTATAAAAACATTGCTCTACTCTCAAGGGATGTTTTTTTCAAGTGACTCATTGAATCCATTTATAATACTTCTTTGAAATATTTATTTATCACTCTGAATCAAGAAAATTGCATGGGAATATGCAACAATGAAATTAAAATATAAATACAGCACAAAAGCTCCCTGGAATTTTTTTTATCTTAAAAATTCTCCCTGAACTAAGTATTAAAGACAACAAATGCTTGGTCAAGCACTTAAGCTTTTAACAAGCGCCCAAATGCCAACAAAGCTGGTGCCTACCATACTGCAGGTCAAACTGCATCTATGTTAGCAAGTTAACTACTAACACATCTCCCTCTCCTTTTATATACACACAGATGGAATGGAAAGCAAGGGCAGAATAGAGACACTCAGGGAAAAAGATGCATGCTCAAAAGTTAAAACAGATGAATACATTTTTAAGAGTAAGATTAGAAAATTAAGTTATGAATTAATGGACATTTTTGAGCAAATTAGGATGTTGAAAGCAGAAAATTGACCCCTTATTTTAGTGGGAAATGTAAAATGTGTTCTTAACTGACAGGGCAGGTTCTTGCTTTACCTTATTTTAAACTAGCTTTTCCCTTTTTTTCTCTTTGCAGGCTTGTTTGGCTTTTTATTTCTTTACTCTTTTAATGATTCAGAAATGTTTAGCAACGTCTTTCAAATAGGTCTTTCAGCTCTGTTTTGTGATAAAGAGATAGTTTAATCTCTGGAATTTTCACTGAACAATCTGAAGTAATGGGTGACCTGAAAGACTTCGCCTGCAAATCCTTTTTGGATAATGTGCTAGAGCATGTGGTGGCTTGGTGGTCTCACCACGGAGGGGACTCAGAGCAGCTTCCAGTTTTGGTAATTATTCAATGCCACATTGAAACATAAATCATAGAAATACACAACATATTACACTTTAAAATCAAATAAAACATAAATACGATTAAAAAACTGTTAAAAACATTGCACCTAATTTCGGAATTATCATTCAAGCTGCTTTATTTCTATCAAATCCATGGATGAATATTTCACTGTGGTTGTGCTACTCCCCAATTGCTTGGTTTTGACTTTCATTCTGAAAACAGGAAGGGAGGAAGCCGATCTAATATTGCTGTGGAGGGAGTTCCACAGCCAAGGGGCCACCACTGAGAAGACCCTGTCCCTCATCCCCACCAGTCACACCTGTGAAGGAGGTGGAACCAAGAGCAGGGCCTTCCCGACAGATCTTAGCATTCAAGCTGGTTCATAAGGGGAGATATGTTTGGAGAGGTAAGCTGGGCCAGAACCATTAGGGCTTTATAGGCTGAAGCCAGCACTTTGAATTGTGCTTGGTAGCCAGACTGGAAGACAGTGGAACTGATGAAACAGGGAGGTTGTATGCTCACTGAACATCACACTGGTGAGCAATCTGGCTGCTGCCTGTTGAACTGCTTGAAGTTTCAGAACAGTCTTCAAAGGCAACCCCACATGTGTGTGTATGTGTGTGTACACAAACACAATTTGCTGAAAACAAACCAGCTTTTGCAAGGCTTCCTAAACAGACTGATTTTCCTTTTTATGAAGTACAGCTGAAGCATCTTCTACAGAATCCACTGCAAACACTGCACGATGGAATCATAAATGTCTGAAGCAGCCACTACATTATTTTCATTTAAAAAACTCCAAAGGGACCCCATTTGGGGTTGAGACCCACAGTTTAAGGAGAACTGGTCTAGGGAATAGTATCAAAAGAGCCTTAGGTGTGTCTGCAAACCTCTTTGAGTAAAAGACATGGGGGAGTGCTAATCTGTTGAATGCCCTGAACATCTCAATGGCTTTTGATACAATTGGCTATGGGGTCATATTGGGTCAGCTGCACAGGATTTGATTTGGAACTAATATGTTATGGATGACTTTTGTTATGTCCCTGTTGCTCATAGAGTCTATCCTGGGCAAAATGTGAATAGGCAGGTAGGAAGAAAGGACAGGCAAACAGTTTCCAGAAACCACTGTGGTTTCCAGTAATCCAGTCAAGACTGGGCTTAAAAAAATTGTGCTTTTCTTGGTGAAGAGGACCTATCTATTAGACCAGTGTTTCTCAATCTGTGGGTCCCAGGTGTTTTGGCCTACAACTCCCAGAAATCCCAGCCAGTTTACCAGCTGGAAGTTGAAGGCCAAAACATCTGGGGACCCATACGTTGAGAACTACTGTGTTGGACTGAAAGGCAATGTTGGAACACAGGAACAGTGATACAGTGGAGATAAGATTCATGTCATCCAGAGGAGTGGCTGGATTCCTGGCCAAGGAAACAATGGCCCTGTATCTATCATTATGTACTGGATCCAGTGCCGCTCCAGGGCACATTTACACTGATTTAACCTGCCCATAGTAGATAAGTCCTAGAATTCTAGGAGAACACCTTTCAAATCCCCACTCATCTGCACAAAACCCACTGGGTGGTCTTGGACAAATCCTACAGAACTCTTGTTTTAAATTCTGTCAAAAAAAAACCCTATGACAGTTATCATGAGTAAGAGTTGACATGAAGACTCATGGTAACAATGACATGTGATGTAGATGTGGGCTGGCATGTTGCTGAATATCTGCCATTCTTGAAAATATGCACCCGCTCCTTTGTGAAAGAAATGTATTACTTTATATAGGATTGTGTATTTCTTTATTTTATTTTCCAAAATGGGATTTTAAAAGATTAACTTTAAAATAAGGTATAGATAAATCCTCACATCTCCAATAGGAACAAGTTAAATTTAAAATATTAAAACTCAAGCAAATTAAAAACAGTTAAAATCACTGCAACAAAAATTAGAGACCCCACTTGTTAAGAGAATTGCTTCCTACACACGTTTTGAAGATCCTGTCAACCAGTAGAACAGAAAAATGAGCAAAGTCATTGAAGTGCTTTCCTTTGATTAAAGTTTGTTTCTTTCTTTTTCTTAAAAAAAATCAAACCTTTTGCAGAAAGGTGAGTTTTATAAGTCCCAGATTATGATGCTTAAACTTCTTTGCTGGCACATGTCCCATTCCCATCAGGGGGTCTGGCATTGGTTCAGTATTGGAGGAATTGGCTGCAAAACATCTGTACCAGTAGCAATAATAATAAAAGAGGATGAAGAGGCACCAGGGGATGCTATACGTACATTTTGTGCTACTGCCAGAAAGGGCAGCAACCTCCCTCCCAGCTCTGTTGGTTTTCCTTTGCTAGACAAATTCGCAGGAGTGAAATCCATTAAGGAAATATCTTATGAATTACAGAAGCCTAAAATAAGATTTCATTTTCAAATTGAGAAGACAAGGTTGCAGTGTCCTTATTGGGAGAAATAAGAAGTAATTTGCAGGATCTGAATATTTCTTGTTGTAGCACATACATTCTTGGGTGTTGGGGAGCCATTTGGCTACCATGGCAAAGTCATATCTAGATTAAACACAGTGAAAGTTACTCATAGACATATTAGAATGTCCCTCCCCTGACCTGCTAACCAGAGAACAGCCTTGGCACATAACAAGAAAAGGAAGGATTGATGTGAAATTTAGCATGTTCACTGGCACAAGCAATGCTTGGAGTTTCCAACCCATATCTCAGAACTGAATAAGATGAAGTCATTTTTCAGAAGACAAAAAATGGAGCACCCCCTCAATTCAGTGATAATAGGTTGAATATACTATGGGTTTAAAGAATTAAGCAATTCAAGTCCTCAAACTGAATGACCAAATCTGTCCATTTTGGCCTCTTGCACGCCAGTTACTTTTAATGACATCAAGGATATTTCCATTCTGAATATCATAAGACCTTTTTAATTTTGTATATTCCTATCAAAAGGAAACTGAAAAAAAGTCTAGACTAATCCTAACTTTCACAGAAAATGAAATAGTAATTTTCCTATCACCACTGAGTATAGCACTTTATCCTGGCCCTGATATGATCTACCTCAACATGATTTATGATAGTATTTCCTGCCCAATCTACTGGATTGTTGCACTTTTCTGGTGCTTCTGTAAAATGTATCACACTCACTGAAATTGTACCTCAGCTAATTTTTCTTGCCAGCCATATTGCTCTTATGTTGTGTACAATTATGTTGTATTGCTTTTAACTGATGTTTTAAATGGGTAAGTGTTTTCTTCTGTGTTTTAATTGTCTTTTGGGCTTGTCCGTTGTGAGCCGCCCCGAGTCCCCAAGGGGAGATGGTTGGCAGGGTATAAAAATAAATTATTACTATATTATTATAGTAGAAAACACAATAACACAATGAGATGATAAGTGAATGTAAAAGGTTTTGGCAGTTAGAAAAACAAGGAAAATGGTAAAACCAATCTAGGAAGCAAAAGCTGACATTAAACTTTCCAGAGGAATAGTATTCTTAAAGTTATTAGCATTGTCTTATTCAAGTCCTATTTGGACTTCTAAGAAGTCTTCCTTACAGGTAAAGCAACCTACTGGATTGTAAAGCAATCCCCTAATAAATCTAAGAACTCAAGAAATCCACAAAGTTATAACTCATTCTCAGTTCTTAAGAGTTGCTGGTTTCTTTTCATTTAATTAGATTAGCTAAAATTGACAGTGTATCCCAACATTCAAAAGAAATGACAATAGTGTCCAATTTAGCTTTAGAAGTAGTTTGTTCCCCAAGATGTCCTTATAAGGGATGATTCCTTCATAATTGCTGGTGAATATATTATTTATTTATTTATTTATTTATTTGATTTGGTATATCACTCTCTCTGGAGCCCAGAGCGGTTCACAAGATAAAACCAGGTAAAAGCACATAAAAACACATAAACAGCATTATAAAACCAAGTACAAACCCCGCTCCCAGCATTAAAATCCCAGCAGACAACAATAATACAGATGGCAGGATGCGGCAGGGTGGCAGGTTATGGCAGGCATCAGTCAAGGCCAAATGCCTGCCTAAACAGCCAAGTCTTCACTGACTTACGAAACGCCATCAAGCCCCGTAGAGCTTGCGTCTCCGCAGGCAACGAATTCCAGAGGCACGGCGCGGCCACTGTGAATGCCCTCTGCCGCGTGCTCGACAACCAGTAGGTCTTAATATTAGGTACCTCCAGTAGATTAAGCCCCTCTGAACGCAGTGATCTACTGGGCACGTATGGGGTAAGCCGCTCCTTCAGGTACACTGACTGTAAAAAATCCAGTCAAATTCAGAGAAGGGGGTAAGCATGGTGAGCTTTATGCAAGAAACAGCACAAGTGGGAGCAGAAGAAAGAAGAAGCAGTAAAGTATGATGGATAGAAGTGAATTTTGTTCAGTTTGCATTTTGATGTGGATTTGCTTATTAGGCATTTCCCAAATGAATACTTAAATAAAATCAGAGTAGCAGTCTGAAATCCATGCTACTAAATGTCAAATTCAGCCCCTAATAAACACAGACAAAAAAAGACAATGCAATGCATACGTGTTAGATGACAAATATTCAGATGTGCACTAAAGCACAATTTGTACAAAAAAGATATATGATTCCACGGTATACTATGGAGTGAATACCCTTTCCCTGCCTGTGCAGTGGGCGGGGAAAGGTTATTACCTCCTCCCACGAAGACAGAGGCGATTGGTTGCCATTGTGGAATGTTCCAGGGGAGTGGGCGGAGGCTGGCAACTGTTCTTGCCAGCCCCCTTGCCTCATTCCTTCTGGAAACGTTGACCCACCACTCCCGCCCAGTTTGACAGTATGGTGGTTGCGCTAGGGGCCGGGTAGGACTTCCCCCCCTCTACGTTTTTAGGGGTTTTTTTCGCCTACCTATACTGTTATTAGGGGCTAGCTGGGATGGCGGTTTTTAAATAGGCCAGCGTAAATAGTTTAGGGAAATCCAATTGATCCATGTACACTCACACACTGTTTGGGCCGATGCACAAATACACTCACCTGGATGACAGTCAAAGGGTGAGGGGGATACCATTGGCTCAGAAATTTGAGAGTATGGTATTTTAGATGTGTTTCCTGCGTTTCCTTGGGAGTTTGCTCAGTTCTGTGTTATAGGGGACTCAGGGGAGTCTCACAGTGTAGCCAAGGGGTCGACCGCTTGTGGTCGCTACCTCGGCCTGGCCACACCTTGTTCCCTTGACACCTAAGTTCAGTTCTCTCTCTCTCGGCATTACTTCGCGAATGAAGATTCATGAAGGACTCATCCCACGCTTTTTACAAGCACACTGATGACTAAAAAGGCCAATCTGAAATAGGCAAGTTTGGTTGCAGAAAGCACAGCAGAAAGTCTTCTTGGGTGATGTTGTTTCCAAGTTGCGGTTCTTTCTGCGTTGTCATTTCTCTTCGAGACTCATTCGGCATGTCTTCCCGAAAGAGGCCGCAGCATTGTGGATAGTGCGTCTCCATGCCTTCCGATGTGAGGCCAGGGTGGACCATTGTTGGTGATCAATCTGGCCGAGCCTGAGATGTTGTTTCAGGGAGTCCTTATATCTCTTTTTGGGGGCACCTCTCTTGCGCTGACCCGTGGTGAGTTCACCATAGAGTAGTATCTTTGGGAGGCGGTGGTCCTCCATCCTAGAGACGTGCCCTGCCCAGCGCAGTTGTGTTCTCAATAGCATGGCCTCAATGCTGGTGATCCCTGCTTGCTCAAGGACAGCAACATTAGTCACATAGTCGGTCCAGTGTATATTTAGGATTGTGCAAAGACAGCGCTGATGAAAGTGTTCGAGGAGTCGTAGGTGTTGGCGATAGGTGACCCATGTTTCAGACCCATAGAGGAGGATGGACAGTATGATAGCTCTGTACACACTGATTTTGGTACTTTGCCTCAGGTTCTTCTTGCTCCAGACTCTTGTGAAGCCTTCCAAATGCACTATATGCCTTTGATAATCTGTGATCTATCTCTTTGTCAATCTTGGCGTCTGAAGAGATGATGCTTCCCAGGTAGGTGAACTGCTGAATGGACTTAAGCACAGATGTGCCTATGCTGACGTGGGGATGATGGTGTTCTTCCTGTGGTGCGGGCTGGTAGAGAACTTCCGTTTTCTTCAGGCTGACTTCCAGCCCAAACAGCTTTGCAGCTGCTGCAAAGCAAGATGTTAGGCGCTGCAGGGCTGCTTCTGAATGGGCAACAAGGGCAGCATCGTCAGCAAAAAGCAGCTCACGGACTAGATGGTTTAGAGTCTTAGTGCGAGCCCTCAGACAGCTTAAGTTGAACAAGCCACCATCAGTACGATAGCGTATATATACGCTGTCTTCTTCTTCGAGGTCTGCCATAGCCCTTTGGAGAATCATGCTGAAGAAGATTGTAAATAGGGTTGGTGCAAGAACACAACCTTGTTTCACTCCATTAGTTATTAGAAAAAGCTCAGAGAGAGCATTGCCATATCTGACTTGACCGCGCTGGCCTTCATGTAACAGGATAATCATTTTGAGGAATTTGGGGGGACATCCTAGATGTTCCAGGATCTGCCACAGACCTTTTCTGCTTACAGTGTCGAAGGCTTTGGTGAGATCGACAAATGTTACATAGCGTCCTTTGTTCTGCTCTTGACATTTCCCTTGCAGTTGTCTAAGGGCAAAAACCATATCTGTGGTGCTCCTGTTAGCTCTGAAGCCACATTGGCTTTCCGGGAGAAGTTCTTCTGCAATAGCAGGAACTAATCTGTTCAGGGGTATCCTTGCAAGGATTTTTCCAGCAATGGAGAACAGTGTTATACCTCGATAGTTTGAGCAATCGGATTTTGTTCCTTTTTTCTTATACAGGGTGATGATAACTGCATCTCTGAGATCTGATGGCAGTTCACCTTTTTCCCAGCAACTCACAAGGAGCTCAGTTCACTTAGGTTAAAGTTAAATAGGTAACTTTAAATAAAGGATCCCCAAATTTGAATCCAATTATTGTTGTCTGTCTCGTTATTTCGGGGGTTGGAAGGTAAATGTGTACATCTGAATATAGATACTTGTATATGGCGTAAATAAAGCAAAACAAAAAATATGTGCAGGTTTCTTTGGGCCTACTTTTAAAAACAGAATCCTCAAATATATGTTGAATGCAACTGAAGGAATTTAACAACAGAAATTTAACAAACTGAGTGGAAGTAAATTTGGCAGTTTTATCCATCTCTACAGCTTATTCCTTGTTTGGACTCCATTATCTTTTGGGTTTGAAAAGGCATAGAATTATACTGCTTGCTTTCTTGCTAACTGCATCCCATGCAGACATATTCATAAGTACTTGCATTTACAGAAAAGTGTTGGGATATCCATGAATGCACATCACAAGTTTGCTAAAAGCAATGGCATTCAAGTGAATAAGATATCACATCAGCATCCTAATCATTTCACAGCCTAAAGACAGTTGCAGCAGGAGCCAAAAGAAATGAAAGGAGATGCTGCCAATGAGACAGATGCTATTGCTGGAAAAATATTTTCCCCCACAGATCAGCATCTGGAATTGTGGTAGACCATGAAGGAAGAAAGCCAGCAAGATATGCCTTTACAGAACATAAGATGGAGTTACCATAGCATTCATGGGAACTATTTTTTCTGCAAAGAGAGTGAACCTGTATAGTCAGCAAAATCAAAATGTAACATTTCCTGGATTCTACCACTACAGGTTTAAAATTAGTGTATAGGACATCAAACCGAAGATCAAAATGTGCCTGACATTGTCATATTCCAATCTCCTAAATCCATGCCACCATTAAATCAGCCTTTATTACTGTTTTGTTAGCAAAAGTATGGAAGGAGAGTTGAAGTAATTCCTTATGTCATGAGAGACTAGCCCTTCTTATCAATTTTGTCTTTTATCTGAGTAAAGTAAAGAATATCTGCTGCATCATACCATCCCTGCTTTTACCATCCCAGAAACACACTGCTTTGTATCTCCTTTTTCACCTCTATGCCTTGTCTTTTCAAGTGGATTATGCATTACTATAATGCATTCAATACTTTCCATTTTGGTTATGCATTCTATAGGCACAACCTATATGTTGAGAGCCAGCATGGTGTATTGGTTTGGTTGTTGGGACACAACTCTAGAGGTCAGGATTTGAATCCCTGCTAAGGGAACCTCCAGGGGACCTTGACCAAGAACCTTATCACACGGAGGTCCAGAAACTGGGGGACAGTGGGGAAAACTGTGGGGTGGTGCCCAGTTTTATCCCTTTACCATGGTTGCTCATGAGCTGCCATCCCATGATGTTTCATGGCTGTCTCTGGCTTCCTCACACATTGTCCTTGGTTTCTTCAATGAGGATATGAGTAGTCACCCATTACCTCTGCCAGCACAGAGCCCAACAGAGCCTTGCTGAAAGTAGCCCTGCATCATATGATCGGCTCTGGTCGACTTCGCCCTGGTTGTTGTGCTGTTGCCTATGTAGGCTGGCATGTGCAGAATCCAATTAATATGATTTTGATTAGAATTCATCAACATGTGGCAATGTGAATGCAAAGAAGATAAAATTCTAGTCTGGGAGAAAGACACAACTTCACCCATCTCTAAACAATCCTTAGTTACTAAATTTCTGGATATCGAACAAAGGTTAAAATTAAAGACACAGTAATAATATCTTATGGAGCTTCTATAGCAAAGTTTTAGAACACTTCAAAAGGTTTTTCTATTATCCTGAAGGTGTGAGAGATCAATGTAGATATGAGAATATTCCTCTGGGGGCAATTATATAAGACATTGACAGGCTTCATTATTTCTCTAAATGTGATGAGAACCTGGTACTCTGCCTAACTGAACTTCTGCCGCATAGTAACAAGAGCAGAAGGATAAAAGAAGACCAACCATTGTTAAGATAGAGAATTGCAATCTGAAATGGATGATAAGATGCCCCTTCCACAAATAGAAGCTGACTGAATTGGCAGTTGAATATTGCTTTGTGCCTGACAATGGTACAAAATATTCCACCACATTTGAAGGCAACATAATAGCTTAAAGGCACACAGAAGTAGAAGATGTAGAACTTGACACCAGACATTTATTTCTGTTCCCTCTCTGAATTTCTCCCTCCCTTTAGAATGCTTTTGTACATCTTCTCTCACTCCACTCTTCAATCTGGATTGTTATTTTGTCTACCCCTTCTTTCCTGAGCCCATCCACTCTTTTTGCCTTCTGCTTGTTTGGATCCAGGGAATCTACTTGGTCTTCTACTCCTGCATTTGTCAATGCTTTTGCCTCACAGCCCCTTTTAAGGAGCTTTGTCGTTGTTGTGTCGTTGTTGTATGCCTTCAAGCAATTTCCCACTTACGGCAATCCTCTCATGGGGTTTTCTGAGCACAATTTGCCCAGATAAGAGAGTGACTTTCCCAAGGTCACTCAAGAGGTTTCTTTGTTCTAGAGGGGATTCAAACCATGGTCTCTGGAGTTGCAATCCAACAGTCAAATGCCTACACCATGCTGGCTTTCCCTGTGAGCTTTACAGCTCTGAAAATGGCATAGATAGATAGATAGATATTTTATTTACGGTCAAAGACCAACATCATATTATACAGAAAATAAAACAATATAAATGTTAAAACTCCATTCAACTCTAAAATTAACACCAAAAGTATCTGGCCTATTGTGTTTTCGCTTGCAATTTATTATGCTGGATCCTCGTAGCCAGAACATGGCATAGATATTTTCACTCACTTAATTTATGCTTGAAAACATAAGTGTTCATATTTTAAAGCATATTTGTGGAGTTTTAGAATTATCAGGCAAAGTATCAACAGTCTGGGGAATTAAACTTGCAGTGAATGTGTGGCAATTTTGTTGGACTTTATTTTTAATTGCAAGCTAAATGTTGTCACTGTTTTATTTGTGGCAGAGTGCATAGGTTTTCAGCCTGATTGGAATTCATTGTTTGCTTTCCTGTTCTAGCAGTCCCATTGGACACAAGCTTTATCCATTCAAAGGTGTTGAATAAAACAGTGATTATATGGACATTGCACATGCTAATCTTGACTCATCTCTCTCGAAGGACTGCATTTTGTTTGAAGGTTTGTCTGCTACGGAAATATGTAGAGAGATTAAGAAACAGAAAGCAAGAAAGTGGACAGTACAGTACACGTGGGGACATCTTGTCCTCTTTTTTTGTTCAAAAAGTCCTGGGGTAAAATAGATTTGAACCAAATGAGCTGGAAAAAAATAGTATTTGTTACACCTTACTTGTCTCTTGTGAATCATAGCCATCAGTTTATAAGAAGATAAAATGAGTAGAGTATGCCCTAATAAGAATATAGAAAGGCATATGCATGGCTATAAAGTCAACTAATTTGTGACAACTTCTAAGGTAGTCGATAGCATTAAAATTAGCTTGGGGAATATAGTAAGAAAGAACATGCTATAAAGCTGGGAACTGGGGAGCTGCAGAATCTTCAAATCTTCTGGGCTAAAAAGTGGAAAATCAAAAATGTTAATCTTTTGGTTTTCCTTGAATTTCATGAGATATATTTTGTGTAGAATATAACCACCAATGCCCACAATAAATTCACCAAGTTATCATAGCCTGTGTCTATCATACACACACAAAAGTACTGATCATTCTAGGTCATCTAAGAGATGTGGTTTCCTCTTATGTTCATATCGCATCTGTATCAGTATATCTGATATCAGTGGAGCCAATACTGCTTATTAGTCTTCATAACAGTATGAATCTATCCCTCAAGCAGTTATGTGCAGTTCTTTGCCAGATGATTTTATAACGATCAGATCTGAGCATGTATCTCTGACAAAGCCATTTGGGATTTGTCTAAAAATCTGCTCTTCAAATATCTAGGCAACTTTATACATTATAAACAAGAGGCAAAGTTCTCCTTTTCATTTGAGTTCCACATCTTAGCATATGAAAGGCTTCCTAGGTGCTATACCTAGCTATACACTCTGTGAAAAATTAATGTACATTTAAAAACTGTGATGTGTACAATGGCCTTCATTTGAACCAGTAGCAAATTCTGTGCTACTTCACGAAACTACTGGAATAAATTTGGCTATGAGGGCGGGTCAATAAGTCAGTGACTTCTTGAAAGAAACACAGGTTTTTGGATAAAAAAATCATTTTATTTTTCAACGTAGTCTCCTTTGAGCTCTATACACTTTGCCAAATGTTTCTCCAATTTTTTATCCCTTCCAAAAAATAAGATTTGTTGAGGTCATCAAACTAGGTATTTGTTTGTGAGATTATTTCATTGTTGGAGTCAAATCTCTTTCCGCTGAGCCATTTCTTCAGGTTTGGAAACAAGAAATAGTCACTCGGGGCTAAATCCGGAGAATAGGATGGATGAGGGAGCAATTTGTATCCCAGTTCATGGATTGTTACCATGGCAACTGCACATGTGTGCACCCTTGCATTGTCCTGGTGCAAAACAACTTTTTTCTTGGCCAAATGCAGTCCCCTCCCCCCCCCATTAAATCAACCCAATAAGTTGGCATAATATTCGCCATTGATTGTTTTACGCTTTTGAAGGTAGTCAATGTGGATTATACTGTGTGCATCCCAAAAAATGATCGCCATGACTTTATTGGCTGACAAACCCACCTTGGCCTTCTTTGGCACCGATTCACCCTGAGAAACCCACTGTTTTGACTGCTGTTTGGTCTCTGGTGTGTTGTGGTGGATCCACGTTTCGTCCACTGTTACGAAACCGAGCAAAAACTCATCCATATTGTGGTTGAACAACACCAAACACTCCTGCGAAATTGTCACACAATTGCGTTTGTGGTCGATTGTGAGAAAACACGGCACCCATCTTGCAGAAAGCTTTCTCATACCCAAGTGATCATTTAAAATTGAAACCACTGAGCCAAGTGAGATGCCTATGGCTTCCACAATCTCTTGCACTTTCAATCTCCGATCGGCCAACACCATATCATGATTTTTTTCAATTGTTTTGGGTGTAGAGACTTCAATTGGGCGTCCAGAATGTTCGACATCTTCCGTGCTTGTACAGCCACAACGAAATTCAGTAAACCACTTTTTTACCATTGAAATTGATGGTGCAGAGTCTCCATAGTATTTATCAAGCTTAGCCTTGATTTGAGTGATGGTTATTTTCCGCAAAAAATAATGCTTAATGAGCACACAAAATTCACTTTTTCCATTTTCTCCTCAAATCACATGGTAGTCTGCTATCAATGGCTGTCAAACACAAACTAAATGACTCAGCTTGTTCAAATTTTGACAGGTGCCAACTGACAGATACCTGTTGACAGGAGCAGTGTTGCCCTTTCAGTTAAGAGGCAGGAAATTTAAAAAGTCACTGACTTATTGACCTGCCCTCATATATTGTGGAGGCCAATAAGAACCCAATAGGGATTTTTTTCCATGTTAGGAGCCACTTGAGTAACTGCAAGTTGCTACTGGTGTGATAAAATTGGCTGTCTGCTAGGATGTTGCCCAGGGGATGCTCGGATGTTTGGTGCTTTACTATTCTATGGGAGGCTTCTCTCATGTCCCCTCATGGGAAACTAGAGCTGAGATGGGAGCCACCCCCATTCCCCCGGATTTGAACTGCCAACCTGTCGGTCAGCAATCCTGCTTGCATAGGGGTTTCACCCATTGTGCCACCGGGGGCTCCACCCATTAAGGTTACCAGATTAGACTCATTTCAGTAATGTAGTCATGTTAATTGTCTATCCCACTTATCTTCAGAGCCAGAAGTATGATACTGTAGCAAACATATTGCAATGTGATATACAATTTTGGCATAATGTAAACACACACACATCAGCATAGTTCTGTTGGATCACATGAAAACCATGATCTTGACTTTATTATCCAATAGTCAATTAGTTTCACATTCACCAAATGGGTGAGGGGTTGTCTGTGTGCTCCCTGGATGATTAGTTGCACTAGGGGGTATGCTTACCCAGTTTCAGAAAATGCAAGTGTTTGTCCATAGATTTTAAAGTTAGCAATACATAACTTAACCAGTATGTGAGGGTGTTTTATCACCTACTGACACCCACCTTGACTGCCAAGGATATGAAGCAGACTTAGAGTAGTAGTTCATTATTACTTTGTTACAATATAGGTTATACAATAACTTGATGAGGAAAGGCCTTTCTTGCAACAACCTTGTGTCCTCCAATTTTCGGTGTCCACTTTCTGAGCTGCTATTGTATACTTAGCAATTGCTAGACCTGGAAATCCCAAGGAAAAATAAAGTATACCTTACAAACCTAAGCTCTGTTCACTTCTGGCCTATTCAATATTGACCAGCAACAGCTTTCCAGAGTTTTCCAAAGTCATTTCACTACCTTAAGATGTGCTACAGTTGAGCAATAATTCTATGTTATAATTAATGAGTTGAGGACTAGGAAGCTCGTTGTGAGTAAAAATGTAATGTAGAATCATGGAATTGTTATTCAGAATAACAAAATTATTATTCCCCGTGTTTGAAGTGGTACATTATTTATAACAATTTTTGTCTGTCACTTACTATTGCATTTGTAATTGTTTTTCTTTTAGGAATTACATTTGTAGTTTCTAATTGTGATTGTGGAGCAGCCATGACTTTGAAAAAAACTTTCCTGTTTCTGCCTTCACTTTTCTTACCACCGTGAATGACTTTCCCAACAGGAGCACAGGCCGATTTAAAGTCTAGGCACCAAGTAATTTGAGATCCACCAGCTTTATGCAGTAATATAATTATTCCCTCTGAGGCTCTTAATTGTATTCACCACACCATGATTTCTGCACAAATTAAGCATACATTTACTGCTATATATAACTTGCTTTGCAGTTAACATCCTGGAAACAAATTTCAAGGAGATAGAATTCTGTACTTAGTCATCCTCGGAAATCAACAATTTCAATACATAGAAAGTCACTTTGACAATAAGGTCATTATAATAATACATTGTGCAGTTTTTAGTATGATCATACTAAAAAAGCAGGAGAAACAAAAAAACCCCCCAACAACAATGGTTTAGGTAGTTGTGGTATGAACTGATCCAATAAGCCACTTTATTACTATATTGGAAAGTACATAATAAAAATATGTGTTCTAGGTTCCTCAAGGTTTTGTGGTGTCTGCATTATAGTGTTTTAGATATGGTTCTCCATTTGGCTGGTGTGGAAAGCTGATGTTCCTTCCTGCTAAAGGATGGACCACATTAGACAACTAGCTCTTGATATGTGGACACAATATGGTGTACTGGGTGATTTGTCAGGCTCAAAGTCTTACTTTGGGACTCAACTAGGGCTGAGTGAGTTGGCCACTATGGAGTGACTAGGAAGAAGAAGTCTCCACTGAAATAATTTGTTACCTCTTTTGTTTGTGAAGTATATCAGTTTGTGGAGTGCATGGACTCATTTTCTCCTTGGCTGGAATGACATGGACTTGTTGATGGACAAGGCCCTTATTTTGCATACTTGTTACAATAATGTATCTTGACCTAATATTCTCAAACCTAATTTACCAGCCAGCAGCCTCATTATGAGATGGAGGTATGTTCAGCTGGTGATCAAGGATGATGCTAATACAAAGGAAGGAGCAAAGTACCAGTATAAAGCTTACTACTATCTAGTTTTATTAAGGTGAGATTTGATCAGCTAAACACAACCTCTTGTTACATCTCAGACTCCATAGCTTTATGTATAACTATTGTTGTTGGATGTGTTTACAATTCTTTGCTTTATTTTCTCATGTCTGTGTTTTGACATTAAAATGATAGTATAACAAAGAACTTGCAGTTCCACACCTGTCTCAGTTGATGTTTTGTGTCATATAGTGTTTGACAGATAAATATGTGGTTAATGGAAATGGAGAGGATAAGAAGCACTTACAAACAATAGTTATGACCCACTTGGGGATATGTAAAGTCATGGTAACTCTGCAGTTGCCTCCTGCACTGTTGTCTTTATTTCTGGCCTATTAAATTGTTTTGTACCTGCTAGGTACATATTTTCCCATTTTGTGTCAGTGAAAGGTCAGTCAGTATTAATACTGCAAATTCTCAGAGACCACTGTTTGCTACTAAGCTATCATTTAAAAAGGGCTTGAAACAATGAACTGTGCAAACAGAACAATACATTTCAGGCTCTTAAATAGCATCTTCATCATGAATATTCATGTTCCTTTTGCACAGGTTCATAATAACCATCATTAGAGTGATCCCCCCTCCTTACACCTCAGAACAATAAACTTAATAATCCAATTGGCAGCCTGAGGAAAATAAATGTTTCAGAAAAGTAAATCAAAGGGAATTTGGAATGAGATAATGTCCAATTGTTTGCAGGTTATATGACTCATTGGTGCCAAAATAGTTTAGCAAGTTGTTATATGACCAGGATATCTAATTCAAAAACCTGATTCTTTTATAATGGAAGCTGATCCACTTGGTAGGACAAGAGCTGTCAAACTTGCTTCCTCCCCCCCCCCCTTTTTTTTTTACTAAAGAGATCAGCTCACCATGTTCATTCTAGGTACTGGGTGGAGGTAGAGAGTTTATAGGTCGCATAAAGCTGCACTAATTCTTTGATATCAATGGCATCAGTCTATGCTTTCCTGTTTCATGGAAAGGACAAAGACATGTCACCTTCCTTATTCCAGATACAGATGTGGTAGTTCTATCTTACTTCTAGCTTGTATTTACCTATGCTGATTCTTGGGTTTTGTACAACATCTTCACAAATATATTGTATATGTTTACTACAGTATTGCTTTCTGAGGTAGTTCTATCTTACTTCAATGCTGGCCGTCACTATAGCACTTGGGATATGAAGTTAATTCAAGGTCTCAGAGCAAACTGTGTGGTACACATAAAGCTATTTCCTCTAGTACTTTATAGCCACATTGTGCCACACAGAATATTTTATCCAAGACAGTTATTCTACACTGCATAATTTTAGGAATGACCCTTGATGCTGCACTGTGGGCAATATAGAAGTAAGCTATAATATAGAAGTAGATTGAACGCATTCATTTGTCTTTCTAGTTTAGTATTGTCTGATAAGAGTTGACTCTCCTGGTATTTTTGACAGCATTTCCCCCTATGATATATAGATAGCAGAGACTGCAGCATTACACCACTGCACTACTGTCTCTTGGTATTACAAAACCAGTAGTAACCATTTGCTGCTTTGATTCCACATTGCCTGCAACTCTACAAGACAGTCCATATATATCCTAAGCATAATATACTACATAAAATTGCACAAAGTGGGAGCACACATTGTTCCTGGAGAAATTGATTATCTAAAGTTGTCCTGGAATGATTGTCTTCTATTCATGAATATAAGGCACTTTTTGTCTCTTGAAAAATATATGCATGCCATATGCATTCATCTTATAATTCCACAATGACTTAGTAGTGTGTTTCATACTACTAGTTTTTATAACTGCAATGCAGTTTTGGCAGCTGTCCCCAGATCTCCAGATATGTCTGGTTACAGATATTATCTGATTTAATTATTATCTCCAATGAACTTCAGCTTTCTACCACTGATATCTGCAAATCAAATGGCTACCAAAAGCCCAAGAACAGGACAAATTAGTATTTCATTATCATTTGGTAAATATAGCCTAGACTCCCTCCCCATTTGTTATTTTATATCTGATGAACTGGACTTGTTACCTCATATCTGAAGTATCCTCAATTAGGTGCCTTAATTACATAGAATAATACAATCATAGAGTTGGAAGAGACCACAAGAGCCATCCAGTTCAACCCCATCCTATGCAGGAAAAGCATAATTAAAGCACCACTGACAGATGGCCATCCAGTCTCTGTTTAAAAGCCTCCAGAGAAGGAGCCTCCACTGCACTTCCAGGCAGAGCGTTCAACTGTTGAACAGCTCTTATGGACAGGAAGTTCTTCCTAATGTTCAGGTGGAACCTCATTTTCTGTAATTTGAACCCATTGCTCTGAGTCTTAGTCTCCAGGGCAGCAGAAAAAAGCCTGCTCCCTCTTCCTTATGGCATTCTATCAAATGTTTCAACATTGCTATCATGTCTTCTTCCAACCTTCTCTTCTGCATGCTAAATATACCCAGCTCTTTAAGCTTCTCCTCAAAAGGCATGGTTTCCAGACCATCATGGGAGACCTAGACTGGATCTACACTGCCATACAATCCAGTTTCTCAATCCAGATTATCTGCTTTGAACTGGGTGATATGATTCTACACTGCTATATAAACCAAATCAGATAATCTGGATTCAGAAAGTGGATTATATGGCAGTGTAGATGGAGTGTTAGAACATTCACCTTTCATAAAATCATACAGGAACTTTATTATTTCCCTAAACAAGATATAAAAGCAACAGAAAATGCCTGACTCCACTATGGCCCTTCTACACAGGCCCTACAATGCGGAAGGAGTCAGGATAAAAGGGGGTGGGCGGGCTAAATGATGTTTGCCAAAAATGTGAAAATGTGCGCTGGAAAATTAAAGGCCGAAAAACACGTGGCATAAAGGTGTGTTTAAAACCCAATTTTGCTCAAAAAATGTGCATATTCACATGATTGTATATCCTTGCACTCAAGGAAAACATGTGACTTTGTCCCTATATGCTATTGTGGACTGCTCAGTGCATGTGCACATTTTAAAATCTCGAAAAAGCAGATGAGGCCTGTAAACAAGTGTAGCCATGGACACTACAGGTAGTTAAATGGAAGCAGAATTGGAAAGCAATTCCTATGAGAACTCTCTGTAAGCATGCCTTTGTTCTGATGTTTATGAAATTAAACAGAGCTTTAATTTTTACAGTGGGCACCGGCATGGCAGGCAAGTGACCCCAAAGGGAAATGGGGTTCTGAAGGGGGGGAGGGAGGCAGCAGGAGGATGGGAAGAAATAATTACAAGAGATCTGCTTGTGTGCACATTTAGATATCAGCATCAATGCTTAGGAGGTCCAGCACTTCTCAGTGAGTAAAAAAACAAAACAAAAAACAAACAAGACTTCTGGCGGATGTCCCCCTACCTATCTTGCAGAAAGTGTCAGGATGCTAGAGGACAATTGATTGGAACTGACAGCTCTGTGTTTGGATTTGCTATCAAGTACCATGATTTTTTGCCCCACTGATTTCTCCCAGATTATGAGGTTGCCTTAAACCAGCACAGTCAGAGAATCTTTATGTAGAGAGCAGAGGTGGGGCTCATGCAGATGTTCTTGGACTGCAAATACCAGCATTCCCAGAAGTGTAAAAATAGCCACACAATTCATATCAAAGTCCAGGGAAACTCACCATCTCTAGAAATGAACTGCCTTGCTTGCTATTTTAAATGTATATTCTTAAACTTTAATATATACAAAACAACCAACTATTTGAAAAACATTTGAACCATTGGGTATGGCCTTCCCTGGGTAAGAAGTGAAGCTAACTATAAGAAAATAATTTTCTTTCATAGTCATGAAGTATATAACTTGCAGACTCAAAAGAAAACCTCAAGTAGTGGGTCTATGATTGGAGTGTGTA
Source organism: Anolis apletophallus (assembly GCA_030556195.1). Taxonomy (NCBI): domain Eukaryota; kingdom Metazoa; phylum Chordata; class Lepidosauria; order Squamata; family Anolidae; genus Anolis; species Anolis apletophallus. The sequence continues at coordinate 113,557,695 of JARBWK010000004.1, forward strand.
TATATGTTAAATAAACCCTCCAATAATTTTTCATTTTAAGATGAAATGATAAACATGAATGACTAAGGGCCCTTCCAGACAGGCCCAAAAATGTGGGACCTGTCATGCTTTCATAGGAAGTGACACCACCAGTAAAAACGAATTAATTCGGAATAACTGTGGTTATTCTGAATTAATTAAATACCCCACCAGACATGGGCCTTCCTGAAAGGTCTGGGTCTAATCGGGTATTGGGCATGTGAGGACTGACTACTGGGCAGTCCTGGGACTACCTGGGGGTCAGGCCTTACATCCATCTCTCACTTTTTAGGCTTCTGGAGTCCAAAGGTGCAAGATGGCACATCCCCCCCCCCCCAGAATGAGCCTTACAATTAAGAAAAATATATCTAGACGCCCCTGCCCCCTTCAGAAAAGCCCGAGTTTGGGGTGGGCACTCAAATCTGCACCAAAGCAGGTCTTGAAAACCTGCTATGGCATGGATTTGGGTGCTGTCTGGAAGCACCCTAAATGTTCCTCGTCACATGAAAAAATGATAATAGGAAAAGGAATATTATGATGCTCTTATTACACCGGAAAACACACTATAAGTAATCTTGAATATTGTTATTTTTTCTACAATATGTTTTTTCAAAATTTTCACTGTATGATTGTTATGTTTATGGATTTAAGTGTTTTATTTCACATATTTTTGCACCAGCCTATTGACATTTTTACACAGAAACAACAACAAATAATAATAATTTGAATATCAGATGTTGTAAGGACTTGTCACATTCAACTCCCTGGAGGAAAACTGGTATATAAATGTAAAAAAGAGCCAAAGGATGTGAGTTTGTGAACATTTGCACCCAGGTCTCACTTTTTATTTCAAAATAACTACTGTGACTACTTTACCACACCAACTGCAATTGGAAACCAAAAAACATTAACCTAGTATTTCTTTTTAGTCCCAAAGATTAACATTGTGATGTAGAATTCATTCATTTTAAAGTAAATGCTCTATAAATCAGGAAATGATGGGCGCTTCCAGACGGTGGCAAAATGCAGGTTTTAAAACAAAGACAAAAAAGCTTGTGATCTGTCAGTTTCTGGAAATGGTCCCTCTCCATAATGCACTGGACCTCATGTGTGCACATATGAATATCTTAATGTACACCTAAGCAGATGTCTTATCTCTTCACCCAATTGTCAATTCAAGCTCTGTTTAATATCATACATATCTAAATAAATGCATGCTTCCAGAGAATTCAAATTGCTTTCCCATTCTGCTTCCCTGGAGCCACCCGTGTGTCTGTGGCTCCATTTCTGATAACCTGATCAGCTAAACAGTTGTTTTAGGCTTTTAAAAGGCACATGTGCACTGCAGCAGTCCAGACAGGAGGACTGCTGCAGTCCTCTTTTTCTCCTCTTTAAAAAACACTGTAGCTCCCATTTTATGTTTATTTAAACAAATATATTTAATTATTCAAACATTTGTATAATTATTGAAAACATTTGATTATTAGATAGAGGATACTGACATGGGTGCTAACATTTGTTTTGTTGTATAAATTACAACATGCACATGTTTTGCATGAGTGCAGGGATATACAGTCATGTGAAGGTATGCATTTTGGGGGCAGAATCAGGTTTTAAGTACACCCTTTTAATGCATGCTTTTCAGCTATTAACCCGAGTCTACCTGCAGTTTCTTGAAAGATCCTGTAGCCAACCTCCTTTTATCCCAATTACTTTTGGAATTTGAGCCCTGTGTAGAAGGGCCCTATGACTGATTAAATATCTTCCTATTCTCAAAAAAGAAGGTAAATTAATACCACTACTGTGTTTCCCCGAAAGTAAGACAGCGTCTTACTTTCTTTTGACCCCCAAAATCCCCACTACGGCTTACTTTCGGGGTACGTCTTATATTGGGCGAAGGTACCCCGAAAGTAAGACAAAAGTAAGACTTACCGCGGGCGGCATGGCATGGCTTCCTGGCTGGGCGACGAGAGGCTCCCAGAGGGGCTCAAAAGGGGCCCGGAATCCTCCTCCTCTTCCTTCCAGCGGCGCCTTCCATCCTCCTCCTCTTCCTCCCAGTGGCGCCTTTCCCTCTCGCCGGTTCCGCCCCCTCCCTTCAGTGAAGGGAGGAGGGGCGGAGCCGCCGCTGGCGAGGAAGTCCCGCCCGCACGGCGACTCAGGCGTCTTTCCCTGCCGCCGCCCCGCTCGCCCGCGCTCCAACACGAGCGGGGCGAGCGGGGCGGCGGCGAGGAAAGCGCCTGAGTCACCCTGCGGGCGGGACTTCTGCCGGCGCCTTTCTTCTGGGAGCCTCTCGTCGCCCAGCCAGGAAGCCACGCCATGCCGCCCGCGGTACGTCTTACTTTCGGGGTATGGCTTATATAAGCCGACCCCTCTGACACCCCCGATACGTCTTACAATCGGGGGTGTCATACTTTCGGGGAAACACGGTAGCACAACTGTCTGAGGCTGTTTTTGTAATTATGAAGAAGTCAGATGATGTGAAAAGGATAAGAACTGTATTTGAACATGCATATCTAAATAAATGCATGCTTCCAGAGAATTCAAATGGCTTTCCCATTCAGCTTCCCTGGAGTCACAGGTATTTGTTTGTGAGATCGGAATCATCTTCAGCAACTGACATTCACATGTTGATTGAAAACCAGAGGTCTGCCTTCTTTCCCAAGACTTTCTCTATATATGCTGTGGCTTAGTTTTGCACCACAATTAAAGCCTAGACTTGCACGTATGAAAGAGCCATTATGATGTTGTCCTATTTGCCTCATTAGGCTCAACACTCAACAGAGATCAATGACTGTGCACTGCATTGACAAAATGTGTTTTTTATCTTCTTTTTCTATTTCTGCTGCCTTGCCTGAAGACACAGAGAGAAAGGATGAGCTTACTTATGTTTTCAGAGGGATTTTGACTTTTCCTTTTCTGAAACGTTATCACCTTCAACTGCTTGAGCACACTCCCTGTTTCGCTAGCAATCTGTTACTGATCTTCTACTTTCATCCCTCCGCAGATACATCCTAATGGAATCATTATGCCAGTACTGTTGGTTTTCATCCTCTTTTACTCTTTCAGTGTACGGTGATAATGATCTCATTTTATTTTTTGATATACTGACACTGCAGCTGTCTCTTTTTCTCCCCTTTAAAAAACACTGTAGCTCCCATTTTATGTTTATTTAAACAAATATATTTAATTATTCAAATCACACTGCTTGTATAATCCCATTCAATGTGAAAACATTTGATTATTAGATAGAGGATACTGACATGGGTGCTAACATTTGTTTTGTTGTGTAAATTACAACATGCTCAACAATAATGCCTTGTATCTCTGCAAGATAAAGTTTTGTTTTGATGATGCGATGAAAAAAATACTTTGCCTTTAAGCAGAGACTGTCTCAAGTTACATTTCAACTGTTATATTCAAGGCTGTTATGCGTTAATTTGAACAAGGAGGAGACAAAAAACATGGAAGTGTTGTTTCTTTTAAAAAGAAGTCAGTCTGGGTGAATTAACTAGAATATCTTTTGACCTTGTAGATAGTGCAGACCTCAATTACAAGATGTTACTTATTTGTTCAAATAAAAGATGCCCGATACCCTAACCTAAACTATGTGAAGTTCAAGAAATTCCACATTATTATAAAAATATGTACAGTATTATTTTATCAGAAAGCATTTGTGCCATTTTTAAACACGAACTTCATAATCCTGTGGTCATCTTCTGCCCTCCCAAAATCTAAAACTTAGACCAACAATAGAAGCAAGAAACTGTGGAAGGAACTAGAGCAGTGGGTTCCCAAACTTTCCTCCAACAGATACTTTGAAATGCCAGCTCCAATAATTCCTGACCATTGGACAAGTTGACCAGTCCAAAACTAGTGGTGGACCAACATTTGGGAATCACTGAGATGAAAGATGAGTGCACAGGGAAATGGACAAAATTTATAGCAAAGCCTGTATTTTATCAATGCTATGTGGTATTGCTAAAACTTTTACATAGGGATGGATGCAAGTGTGTGCTGTCCCATGTGGTAGGCCTTCTGATCATGCACCCAAGACCTGGCTTTTTAGCAGTTTTTAATGTTTAATGCAGTCTATTCGGTATTGTGTAATGTTTTTATGCAATTATTTTATGTAAATCGCCTGGAGCATTTTAATGGAGGGCGATTAACAAGTGAGAAACTGATGATGATGATGATGATGATGTAAAGATTGTAGGTTTCATTTCCACTTATTTCCTGCCACTATTGTTATATTCTGGGATATAGGGCTGATTGGAAACTTCCAAATCAGATGTCTCAAATCACAAAGAATGCTCTGCTCCTCAGAATGTAGATATCTACAGATGGAGAATGCTGCTGAAGGAGGTACATTTCCATTGCCATGCATTTATTTTAACCGTGAACATGGAAATAAGGCTAAAGGTAACCCTTTGTACCTTAGCAAACTGGATTCCAATCCATTGTGTTTCTTTTGCCAGATTGATTTTAACAATCCTTTCACACAGCTGGATTTCTGTGGCTAATGTTTGTCAGTAACTTTATTTAATAAGTTTTGAAATAGTATAAACATATTATTAGGGATTTGTGTTTCAAACTAAAATATAAATTTAAAAACATGTCTTCTTTCATATGTGCTATTATTTCAGATGTTATCTAGTAGAACCCTAATGATGTAAAGACATTACTGCCATAATCCATCATTACAGTGGGTTTAAACCTTACTTTATCATGTGGCCTGCATATCTTAATCTCTGACTTCTTTTGACATATGTGTCACTTATATGCTGATAGCTCACTATGACATTGCTGAAATTAGTTAAATTTTACTTGACAAATAATGAAGCTAGAGTTGTAAACAAAGGCTCTTTTCTCAAATGAATGCAGTTGACATTGTTAAATGTTTGGAAATGTAAACCCAGTACAAAGAAATAAAAAGAACCACATTACTTCAGTAGTATCCATACAGTAAACATTATATTTGCATTGGCCGGGCCGTGCATTGCAGTTTTGTAAAATGTGTTAACTTAATTTGGCAGGAAGGAACATAAAGAGCAAAAGGGTATTCTTAATGACTACTGGAGAGGTGGGCAGAGCTTCTGAACTGAAGGTCAGACAGAGAAATGCCTTTGCAAACAAGGCATTCTTTCCATACAAGTAATGAACCTCAAGGGAGCAAGGTTCATTAATATGCTTTGCAGCCTTCTAGAAGCTTAAGCAATGATTTGCTGTTCTGTTTCCTTTATGCTTCATTTCTGTGTTAAAAAGAAACAAGTTTCCCAGTGTGAGATACTTAACTTGGGGTACATAACATGCCATAGAAAGGGGTGTTTATTTGTGTAGGGAAAACATGATGACTGTTTTCTCTTGCTATATTTGATAGAATTCATATTACAGAGCTGAAAATAGCCTAGTCTAATAGACTTTTTAAGTGATCTTCTCTGAATCTGCCAATTCTGGACTAGACATGGGGCACTTTGTTAGTCTGCACATGTCCAGTAGAAAGCACACATTTCCAATGCAACCAGAATGACTCAAAACACGCTTTATTCAAGGTAAAAATATGTGCAGGTAATTATCTAATGCAGAAAATCTATATTTTCAAAACAATATGCTAAATAAAAAAAGGATGATCAGTACTATCAACCAAATGAATCTGGCTGAAAATAGGTGAAGATTGTTTATACATCCTGAAGCGCATGAGTAGAGAGAACATAGACTTAATAACACATATGACAGAGAATGCTAGACTTCTGTCCTTTGCACAAAAATGGGGAATTTGTCCCAATGCATAGTGCTTGAAATTGCTTTCATTGAATCTCATCTGCCATTTTATAATCTTTTCCATTACTTCATAGAAGTCTTTTAAGGATTTCTTCCCCTCTTTTGGGCTGGTCCAGTTCCACATAAATATGGTGTCCGAGTCACTGAACAATGTTGTGAAACAGCTCCAAACAACCAGAAGACACAAATTCTGGTGGTAGAAGGTAGTGCTGAAGGGTAATCTTTTTACATTGTTCATAGCAAGATGTCAATTTAGATTCATATCAAAATGAAAGTAGTTCTGCTAGTAGCAGTTCATTTAATGGAAGCTTCCCTGCTGGATTTTGTACCACCAGGAACGGCTTTTGAAATATGTAGCTTTTTATTTCTGATGACAGGATTAACGGAACAACTCTCATATACTGAACAAAGTGGGATGATGACAGGTTTCCCATTGTTCCAAGTATCTTGTTTTGTTTTTACAATCAGAAGTTAAGATCTACAAAGAATCTGGGAATATTGTATGTTCATGCAGATTAAACAAATCGATCAATTTTGGGGTGTACGTGCATGTATGTGTTCTTGCGTGTATTCTCAAAAATTAAAGACAACCTTGTTTTTAATAAATGAAAAATAATAGTCCTGCCAATATTTTTCTTGAATCATATTATTGTTTTACTCCTGGTAATTATTATTGTAAATTTTGTCACGTGTTAATCCTCATTAGAGTAGACCAATTGAATTAGATTTACCCACATGTTGTCTTACTGTTCAACAACTGATTTAAGGGTTCTATTTTCATTTGGGCAACAGAATTCGTCAGATTCTTTTCCTGATAACAGACACAAGGTAGGTGTTTACTTGAATCAAGTTTATACAGGCATCAATCTCCATTAGCAGGAGCCACAATTTCATCAATATCTGGAACACTGTGTCCTATTTTTTGTAATCTTGGTTTCCTTTTGAATCCTGTCTAGTATGTTGTGCTTTGTTCAAAATACTTATCTCCAAAACTTGACATGTCATCCTCACAAAGGTAGCATTTTCAAAAGGGAAATTGGAATCAACACTATATAACACAGGCAGATCAGCTTGCCATTGTGCATAGAAGCATGCCATTAAGCATAATTGATAATTGGCTGCCTTAACATTGTTTATTATACAAATACATTGCTTGGCACTGCTCCCTTTCCAGCTCACTGTATCCTTGACCCTCTTTCTATTGAGAGTAATAAAATGAGTCTTCTTGCTACTGTTGTTCTCCATGAGTGATTGATATATCTAATGCTCCTAGTCAAATGTTAACATATGTAGGTCAGTATGACATGTTGAGTATTTACATTCAATGAGTTAAACAACATTGCATGGCCTTCAGGTGATTTTTGCTTGATAAAGTAGGTCCTGCTATTCATATACCTAAATCTAATTGCTGGTCTCAGCTAAAGTTGAACCATTGATGAATGATAAATAAACGTTTCATTTCCCATTGATTGAATGACTCTGTTCTAGTTCAGAGTATCAGGCTTAGGTCACATGTTTCCTGAGATAAACATAGGTAATACTAGGGACCTCATCACATGGAGTTTCTTGATGTGGGGAATCTGTAGGCCAGCAGGGAAAATTGTGGGGCAGTGGGGTGAATCTATCACCCAGTGCCCTGCATTGCTGCATCATCCACTTTCCCATCACACTCCAGAATGCGTACATTTCCGGATTGCACCTGTGCTGTCTCCAGCATTTAAACCTGAGCATGGGTAGCCTCTAGTATTCAGATTTCCCTATCATAGAACACTTTACTGATGGAGCTCTGCCAGAAGTAGTTGTGCAGCATGTGATGAGATCCGGTGGGCTCCCTGATTGGCAATGTGATACAGTCAAAGGATTCAGGAGGATAGGGCCTAGAATGACTAATCTGTGACCGAAGAACAACTTGCACTGGTAACTTCTTTAAAGCCGGAACCTGACTATGTTTTAGCAAAACTTATATAATTCTCTAACAGTGTGAAGTTTACATTGACTGTTGAGTGATAGTTAAGAAGCCTTGCATGGATATCAACAATGAATGTGGTATGTTGCTCTTTGTTTTTGTAGGCCACTTCTACACTGCCATATAAAATCCAGATTATCTGTTTTGAACTAGATTATATGGCCGTGTAGACTCATATAATCCAGTTCAAAGCAGATAATGTCATTATTTGATTTGATAATCTGAATTATATGGCAGTGTATAAGGACTCTTGGTCATATCTTTCATGGATTTTTTTCTTTTCATAATGGTTGGTTGATATTATAATTTATTTATTTATGGAGAAGAATATCTGAGAAGAGAGTTTTAAATGTTCATCAATATTTTGGAGCAATGTTAATACAGATATAACTAATTTAAAAAGGGAACCTCTAAGGGCAGGATTAGTATTCTTGGTAACCATGGACATCACTAGGGTTTTTTTTTTAAAAAAAGATTAGTGACAATGTTGTTCTCACAGATGAAAGGAACACTGAAAAGGTAAATTTTCAATGTGTGGCATAACTACTCTCTGCCATTACTTCGTAAACGAAGATTCTTAGGAAGGACTCATCCCACCCTTTCTACAAGCACGTTGATGACTAAGGAGGTTGGATGTGCCCTTCGAGTCTGTGCAATGGATTTTTCTGGTGAAGCGCAGCGTGCACAGAACTGGCCTCACCCTTTAAACCAAGGGTGCTGCTGGGGCCTAGCAAGCTTAGGGCGGTGGCAGCGAGGTCCTCAGGTTGTAGGTTTGATTTGAGTTTCCTTCTCTAGATGGTTGACCTTACAGGGTTAGACGAACATCTGCCCAGGTTTGGAATTAGAGTTTTCCTTCTCTTAGGATGATTACCAAAAGGCTAGAGAGCCCATCCTACCTGTTGGCGCTTTTTGTCAGACCCTTTGGCTGTGACCTGTCTGGTGTGGGAGGCCCTATTGGTGGCTATGCTACTGCCAGCATAGCTCACAACTTCATTACGGTACACAAGACTCTCCCCCGCAACAAGGGGGCACCAATGGAGAGGCATGTCTACTATTAATGTAAAATTTAAATTGTTATAAGATTTCCCCTTTCTTTACTCTTATCACACAGGTATTGTCAGTATATGACCACAAAGAAGGCATTTGCTATTGGCTTCTTCTAAAATATTATATTCATTTTTTCCAACGCTAACAAATATATAGTTTAACATCTGGTCATTTGTTTAGTGGAACATGATGATTATAGAAGATTACATCAGGTGCTGGTGGCTTCTGGTTCCTGTTCCTTGATCACAGTCCAGTGTTGTTATTTCCAATGTGAATATCTCTCTGTGACAAAGTCTAATGTTGTGTGGGAATGGGCTCAACTTTCAATCAGTGTGGGCATTGCATCATAGAGCTTTGAAGCTAGGAAATTAACCATTGCTAATTCAAGTAAAATATTGTGTGGTTCAAAGCTGGGAATGGATTATATGGCTAGTGTATTTCCTTTCAGCTCTACTTTTTAATGATCCTATCATGCATGACATGTTGTTGGATAATTCTGAAGTAAGATGTTCTTTATAAATGCACACAAAGCAACTACATTTTTAATGCATTCCTTGATGAATATGCAGTATAGTTTTGTCACCAGGAATTTCAAATAAGACTAAGCTGAAAGGGAATATTTTTTTCATGAATATTTTCAGAAAAATTGAAAGGTGTCCTCCTTTTGGTGATGTTAAAAAGAATCGTTGTGATAAAAAGGGGTAAATATGTTTTTGTCTTTTGAGAAAGCATTCTCTTAAGTAGACTTTCTTTTCTGTAGTAAAGTTATATTCCTGACTAGATAGTGTCACGTGAGTGTTTCTGTTACACCACTCAAATTCTAGATTTCCCCTTGCCATCAAAGTTCGCCACATTGGAAACAATGCTGAACCCAATGGGACCTTTAAGATCACAGTGGGAGGAAGATGGGTTAATACGCACACACGCACACACACAGTAAAATGCTATTCACATAATAATTTTTACAAGCAAGAGGAGGAGACTTTTACTTTCACTTTCTATGTCTTCCTCTATGCCTCAGCTTGCAGCATGCACAGAATGACCAGGACCTGATAGGGGAGCTGACTTAGTCGGCTACATAGCCACACCTATCATTATGTCTTATTTTCGGGGTATGGCTTATATTGCGTAAATGCTTAGAAATCCCACCATGGCTAATTTTATGGGTAGTCTTATTTTCGGGGAAACAGGGTAGTAATGACTGCTAGGGTCAGCAACATTTGGATGGACACATAATTTCCACCTCTGCCACTTATGCCAATTTCACAGATTTTAAAGAACTTATAACTATTTTAGGCCACTTCAGCTTTTTTAAAGCAGTGGTGAGTTTTCTTATTTTAAAAAAGCTACAGGGTTTTACTACTCCCATGTGATTAAAATGCATGTTAACCACCCAGTTGCTGAGACAACATAGTAATATGCTCTTTCCCTGCTTTCTCATCATCTTCTTCAGAGGCTCAGCCTGTCACATTGTCTTGAAATAATAGTTGAGATAAAGAACAAAGCTATCTGGAACTGACAACCTTGGAAGCTCACCACAACATAATAGAATCACAGTATTCCCTGATAATAGAGCAATTACTACATGTCTCCATTTTAAATTAAAAGAATGGACAATAAGTAATTTGTACATGTAGCATAAAACATCTTCACCCTCATTAGCTTTACTTGGAAAAATTGCAAATGTAAATGTCAATCTCAACAGGACTGGGAATATAATCCTGGAAATCGGAAGGAAGATCAAAACATACAGCAAATACACAAGAAAGCATTGGAAAAGCATTGAAAATTGTGTCTTAGAAAGATACATATAACTCCTTTGAAAGGAGACCATGCTTTTTATCTCTTTCTATTCTCTTGACATGAATAGCAGTGAGAACCTTGAGTCGATTCAAAACATTTCTGATATGAGTTATTCTAGTTTTGGTACTGTTGTTATGTAAGGTTCAGGCATAAAGCATTTCTAGTTCTGTTATTTCAGGTTATATAAGGCTATCTAACATTCAGACACAAGCAATTTCCAGTTCTGTTACTTTAGGTGTTGTAATGCACTATGCTTAGTACTTAATAGACTTGTGCATTTTGGCTGAACTTTGATCCATTTCTGCTGGCTGGTTCCGGTAGACCCCTGTATCCATTTTCGTGCACCTCCCAAAAACGGGTGGGTAGCCAAATAGCCATTTTCTGTCTGCAGCCAAAAATAATAATACAGCTAGATCTGGCCCATTGGCAGCAATGGTAAATTCCTGGGACCCTTTTCTTTTTTGTCTTTTTAAAGGAGCCTGGGTTTCAGCAATGAGGTTAAGAAAACGCTCTTCCTGGGTCCCTTTCCTTTTTTCCCTTCAAGGGAGCCTAGTTTTCAGCAATGGGGATAAGGAAGTACCATTCCTGGGACCCTTTCCTTTTTTCCCTTCAAGGGAGCCTAGTTTTCAGCAATGGGGATAAGGAAGTACCATTCCTGGGACCCTTTCCTTTTTTCCCTTCAAAGGAACATGGGTTTAAGGAGGCAGACATAGTTTGCAGAAGACACATCACAGTCACAGTGCTCTTCTATTCCAATTGGACCAAGAAGCAGGGCTTGCAGGGAAACCTCATGCGAGCAGCATGCAGCAACCTCTTTTGCATGCAGTGTGCTCCTGAAAAGGGGAGGAGGAGCCATGATCGCCTGCCACGTGATCCTGTTATGGACAGAAAACTGAAATGGCTGGGCCCTTGCTCTTATGGCCATCCGACCAAGCCAAAGAAGCCAGAATGACTGAAACAAAATGGCTAAAATGGATCTGCACACAAGCCTAGTACTCAATGTAAGATTTTGTCTAAGTTCTCTTAGTTATTACCTGCCTCATAGTAATTGCTTGAATTTGAATAAAGATGCAGAGGGATGGCTGAATTTTTTCTTTGTGATTGTACAGCAAGTGTTAGAGATATTGTAATGATCAGGTTCACCTAGGATATCAATTTAGTCTTTACAACATCAAAGTAGATTGAAGGTCTAAGAATCTTGTGTATAAGAATCAGGCTATAGATAAACCTACAATTTTATGTTCTAGTACCTGTGGTTGTGTGACAGCATCGACTGTGAATCAGATCACAAAATAGTGCTTTCAAAAAACAGACAAACAAAAACAACTGAGCTTGGTGCATGAAGGCATTTCCAAAAATTTCAAAATGTTTCTAGTTTTGATGTTCTAACAATAAACTCCCCAGTAGAGGAGTTAAACAGAACTTTGTCTCTGCAGAAACACAATAATTTTCTAAGAAGACACTTAAGCAGCTTTGTAATTGTGTGAACATGTATGTTTGTGGAACCATTAAAGAAAGCCCTACTTTTAGATAAAACCTGCACCATGGAAATAAATCATCAATTCAATAGATTTTGCAAAATAAAAATGAGTCATTAAGTGACAGTAACAGAATTTACAGTGTCTAAGCATAAATATATGTATACGACACTAGGAAAATTAATACATCCTTATAGTTAACCAGCAGAGTAATTCAAGGATAGATTAACAAAACCCAAATTAAATCAAACCATAAAATAAAATAACATTTAAGCTGTTTTTCTGTTGTAATTGGACTCTCAAAAGTGTGCCATTCAATTTCTGCCTATTTCATAAGTTATATAAAAATCTAGATATTTTGCCTCCTTACAATGTTGATTTATGAGGCTTAGAGATAAAATAAGGTATGCAGATTGTTTCCAGCCAACTCCCCTGGTGCATTCTCACAGTTGGTGGCACCTTTGCATAGAAGAATAACTCTGGAGAGAGGTGTGCTACATTAGTAGCCATGTCAAGCTGACATTTCAGGGTCAGTGAATAAATATCCTAAACCCCAAGTGTTTGTTTTTGAGCAATTTGGTATACAATGACCTTGGCTCTGTGCTGCTTTGCATTTTTACCTATGAGTATTATTATTGTACATACAGTGTCATTGATAAAAATATGAAACAAATGAATAACATTTTTGTTCAAAGATTTTTCTCTCACTGCTCAGCTATCTCTCATTCCTGTTTGCTTATTGGATTTTGCGGCCAAAATCGCTACAAAGACTCAAATGATCTCGCTCTGTTTTATTTCCTTCTCTATATACATCACACAGAATGTCATCTACACAGTAGAATTAATGAAGTTGGATACTACTTTAACTGCAATGGCTGTATGCTATGGAATTATGGTAGTTTTACAAGGCCATGTATCTTCTCTTGAATCAGGGGCTTTATGCCCCAGCATATCTTCTAATAGAAGGTAGAAATTGGAGGCTACGGTTATTCTCACGTTATGCTCCATAGACCTCTGGCCGGTTTCTGTATGAACAGAATGCTGAAGTAGAAACATGCTACTGGTTCTGCTGCTATTCTCTTCCTGTTTCTACATACTTCTGCTAATATATCAATAATCAATGAAAATGTGTTAAATAGTTTGAGTTTAAATATACCTGTAAAATAAAGTCATCATGTTGGTCAGGTGCACCAATCTACGGTCATGAGAGTGGAAAAGTCACATTCAGCACTGATCTCTGGCCTCTCTTTGCCATGCATCAGAATGTGATATAATTTTAAGGAAAAAAATGCAATAAGAATTATGATGAATCCTATACTGTAGCTGTCAGTTTGGGTTATATCCCAGAAACACATCATTTCCTTAAATGCATAGCTCCATCTCAATGATTTTGACAGGAAAGGTTAGCACAGCAAAAGTTGAATTTAGCCACAATGTACCAGAAGAAGGATGTCTGGTATTTTTTTTCTGGTTGTTGATAAAGAAAATGCTGTTTCCAGCATAGAAGGGAACATCTATCTAATTTTAGTCCACTGTTCTGTGATTTAAGAAAAAATCAGGGTTCTTTGTTTTTGCAATATGCAGAAGGATCTTGTAGCACCTTCGAGACTGAAAGAACAAAGTTGGTAGCACAAGCATAAGACTTTCGACCTCATCATATGTGAAAAATGACATAGGCTGATTTCTGTAAGGGCTCCATGGGTGAACTGGGGTGGCAGCATTGTAGGATGCAGCCCTGCCAACATGGTAGCCTCCCTGAATTCCATTAGGAACAATGGGACTACCGCAGGATTGAGGCACACAACTACACTTCCCCAGGTGTGATGCGGAAGTGTCAGCTGCCAGCCGGGGCATTGGGATTGCCCCACTGTTGCCCCAATTTGCCATGAAGGCTGGTGAATTGCAATGGTGGACCTCATCCATGTGATATATCACATTCAAAAATGAGTAAGTGAAAGTGCCTGTGATATTATGGATAATGTGATTATCTCCTATGACGACATTTCTTGAATAGATCTGTAGCATCTGGGTTTGTGACAATGTCTTGTTTACATTTCTCCATCTCTTTTGTGTGCCCTTCTGTGGGTAAATAACTATTTGAGATTGGGAAGCTGTCTGTATGCAAGTAAAAGCCTGCCACCAAGAACCTTTGAGAGGTCAGTGTTATTGTTCAGCATGGGTAGTAGTTCACTGATATTCTATTGGAGTGGTCTGTCAATGATCACTAGTAGGATTCTGCCATTTTCTGACTACATTATATTTGGTAATACATTATTCCTTGGTTCAACTCTTGCCTTAGTGATGTTTTTTGTTTTTACTTCAGACGGTGGGTCCTGTAGCTTTAGGAAGGGTTGTTGTAATTACTTGAGTTTGGTATCCCTGCCCTCTGGGCTGAACAGATGTGATTGTATCAGAGGGCTTGACTGTAAATTGTGGATTTGATAGTGTATTCAGTGTGGAAACAGGAAGTATGTAAATACATGTAGCAGTCATTGAGTTTACAATATAATGTGGCACTCAGATATTAATTGTGTAGCTTTACAGTGATGTCTAGAAAGTGGACTTGTTCTGTTGAAAGTTCAAGGCTGAGATTAAAGATGGGGTAGAGGTTGCTGACATTTTGGTGGAATGTCTTGAGTGAATCCTCTCCACAAATTATTCAATAGTTGAAAATACTGATGGTAGAAGCTTTCGGTGGACGATCATGGAGGAAGGCACGGTTTGCTAGGGCTCCCGAGCAAACCATCCTGACTCGGCGATTTGGTGGACTCTGATGAGTCCCCCTCTCACCCTGGATTGAAGAGGTGAGTGACGCTAAGCCAGCAGGTCCCTCCGTGGCCCCAGGTATTCCTCTCCCTCAAGGAGGGGGGTCGAGGGGGTCAGGAGTTTTCAGACTGCGGCATGTGGATCGCGAGCAGGGAAGCGGGGGAAACCCTGCAGAAACTTCCCCACGCCCACTAAATAAACATCAAAAAAAGAAACAAGAAAGAAGTGTGAATCGTAAGTCTCTCCAATTTTATTAAGAGTTCAAACTCCATTACCAGAGAGAACATCCCTAAGTGAAGCGGGCTCTGCTACAAGAGGCAAAGCCCGAAATAAGGAGAAAAGAATATTAATCGGCAGATGCTGCAGTTCCCCAGCCGAAAATTTTTAAAATATTAAGAAATAAGAAAAAACATCCTGGAGTTTAAGAAGTTTAAAGAAGAGATTGGATCCTGGGCAAAGAAAGGGAAATCTCAATCCAGCTGCCAATTGGGAAGATAAAGGGGACTAATAGAATTGAACTTTTCCAAAGAATAGAGAGTCATTAACTATATTAAAGATATATTGGCGAATTAAGAAGTTGCAAAGTGGCAAAGTAAGAAGAAACAAAATGGACCCAACCTTGAGAAGTTTTGTTTAGGCTACGATCTCCCCTTCTTGTAAACAAAGACTGAGTTTGAAGAGACTGCACCTCCTCCGGGGCGGGGGGAAGAGAAGACCGGAAAGAGAAGACCGGAAAGGAAGGGGAAGAAATAGCAGGAAACCCCAGCCCCAACTATAGAGAGGAGATTGGCAGATAGAGTGAATATAGAGGGGAGGAAGTGGCAAGACGGATGGTAAAGGTTGGGGACAGGAAGCCGGAAGTGAACATAAGGGGGAAAACCATAGAGTTGGGACAAACCATAGAGAAATAACGAGCAAGTGAGCGGTTTTCTTCTTCTTTCTAAATATTAAATAATAAATAACGAGGACGAGAAGCAGACGAGCGGGACGACACGGTTGGCCGACCAGAAACCCGGAGAGGCGGCGGTCGGAGCAGCGGGGTCCCAGGAGGAACGGAAGGAATGGACAGAGGCGAGGATGAGGGTGCCTCTTCAAATTCTACAGCACTGCTGGTCACAACTGACCTCCAGCTAGAGCACTCAAGGGTCAGGGCTTCCCATTTCTCAGTGTCTATGCTACAGTTTTTAAGGTTGGCTTTGAGCCCATCTTTAAATCTCTTTTCCTATCTTCCAACATTCCATTTTCTGTTCTTGAGTTCAGAGTAGAGCAACTGCTTTGGGAGACGGTGGTCAGGCATTTGGACAACGTGGCCGGTCCAACGGAGTTGATGGTGGAGGATCATCGCTTCAATGCTGGTGGTGTTTGCTTCTTCCAGCACATTGACATTTGTTCACCTGTCTTCCCAAGAAATTTGCAGGATTTTTCAGGGGCAACGCTGATGGAATCGTTCCAGGAGTTGCATGTGACATCTGTAGATAGTCCACATTTCGCAGGCATGTAGCAGGGTTGGGAGGACAATCGCTTTATAAACACACATCTTGGTATCCCTACGGCTGTCCAGGTCCTCAAACACTCTGTGCTTAATTTGGAAAAACGCTGCACTTGCAGAGCTCAGGAGGTGTTGTATTTCAGTGTCAATGTTGACTTTTGTGGAGAGGTGGCTGCCAAGGTAGTGGAAATGGTCAACATTTTCTTATGTTAACAATTAAGCTGTATTTTTGGCATTGCAGACCAATTGGTTGGTGACTGTTGGAAGAGCACTTTGGTTTTCTCAATGTTCAATGACAGGCCGAGCTTCTCGTATGCTTCTGTGAAGGTATTTAGAGTGGCTTGTAGGTCTCCTTCTGAATGTGCACAGATGATGTTGTCATCAGCATACTGGAGTTCTATAACAGCTGTTGTAACCTTGGTTTTGGCTTTCAGTCTGTTGAGGTTAAATAGCTTGCCATCTATCCGATAGATGATTTCCACTCTGGTGGGAAGCTTTCCATCAACAAGATGAAGTATCATAGTGATAAAGATGGAAAATAATTTTGAGGCAATAACACATCCCTGTTTGACACCTGATTCCACCTTAAATGGGTCACTTTGGGAGCCACTGCTGTCCAAGACTGTTGCCATCCTGTCGGAGTTGGAGGATGTTCACAAATTTGTCAGGACACCCAATTTTTTGGAGGCCCAAAGAGCACTGCGATTCACTGTTTTGAATGCCTTTGCAAGATCAATGAATGCCATGTACAGAGGTTGATTTTGTTCCCTGCATTTTTCTTGAAGCTATCGTGCAGTGAAGATCATGTCTACTGTTCCTCTGGAGGGACAGAAGCCATTCTGGGATTCTGAGAGGGTGTCTTCTGAGAGAGGTAGAAGGCAGTTTGCAAGGATTCTTGAAAAGATTTTTCCAGCTGAGGTTAGAAGGGAGATACCTCGATAGTTTCTGCAGTCTGTTCTTTCCCCTTTTTTGAAGAGGCTGATGATGTTGGCACCTTGAAATTTGCTGGGATTTTCTAGGTCATCCACACTTTTTCTAAGAGCTGGTGGATTTGTTGTGTCAGCCCAGGTCCTCCCTCCTTAAAGATTTCAGCAGGGATCCCATCAGGTTCGCTGACTTTGTTATTTTTTTGATGGCTGATGTGTTGAGATGATAGACTATTCAAGTTTGCTCTGATTATGTATTTTGAATAATAGATAGAATCATAGAAACACTGAGTTGGAAGAGACCTCATGGACCATCCAGTTCAACCCCCTGCCAAAATGCAGGGAAATTGCATTCAAAGGTATCCCGACAGATGGCTATCCAGTTGCTGTTTAAAAGCCTTCAAAGAAGGAACCTCCATCACACTCCGGGGCAGAGAGTTCCACTGCTGAATAGCTCTCAAAGTTAGGAAGTTCTTCCTAACAAGAATGTGTTTGTGCCAATTCAGATTTGATTGTGCACCTTGTTTCGTATTATGTACCCGGCATCGAATTGTTGCCTTTTGTCAGTCACCCTGACTCCCCTTTTGGGGGTTGAGAAGGGCAGATTATAAATGAAATAAATAATAAATAAATATGGGGAATTCCTTGCGACGTATGTGTAATTCCTTTTTGTATTCATCTGTGGGATCCTTACACAGGACGCTGGAAAATGTTGGAGCATTGCTTCTAAGTCTCATCTATGTCGTCCAATTTGCCTATGGTGATCACAATTGCTCCCTTTTCGTCAAGCTTTCCGATGACATTGTTAGGATTGTTACATAGTGTGTGTGTGTAGCCATTTGTTTCTTGTAGCTGAGATTATATGGTAAATTGTGGTCTCTTATTGATTATTTCTATATGGTCATAGCAGTGGAAGCATTCCACATAGAAGTCAAATTCTGTGCACCACCATCTGGGGAATCAATTGTCTGTTGTTCTGGTATGGAGACAGTGGTGACAACATTGGGTTCCTGTCCTCCTGTTAGGTATATTTACATGCCTTTTGGGATGATTTTATTACTCCTAATTGTCTTTCATTATTCACTGATTGTTGTTCTAATAATGATTTACTGTTTTATACTGTACTGTTGCCTGCCTGGAATGCCCTGTGGAACTGTGCTTTATGAACATATACAAAAAGAAAATTGAATAATAAAAATGATTAAGCTTATTCTACTTGAGAAAACAAATACTCTCTAATACTCAAAACTGACCTTGGCAAACATACCAAAATCTGGTAGACAAGTGCTAAAATGAAAGATGGGGATGTATGCTGGAGGTTGAGCTGGCTGTTCTGCCTCTATGCTCTAGCATCAATAACTGCAATTGATGCGTTCCAACTCAGCTTCTATGGGCAATAAGGTTATTCAGCCATTGAGCACATTTTGGCTGATATGGATGAGATTTTGCAGCTCCCTAGCATTGCAAAAAATTGGGAAGCTTCCTAATTAGTCAGCTGAAGAATTGTCTTGTAGAATGAAAATGTCAGCAAGCATCATGCTTTCTCCTCCTGCAATTCTATTTTTTATAATTAGGAAAAATGTGTGTGAAACCATGAAAGGACATTGTTCAATGTGTTGTTGAAGGCTTTCATGGCCAGAATCATTGGGTTGCTGTGAGCTTTCTGGGCTGAATGGCCATGTTCCAGAAGCATTCTCTCCTGATGTTTCACCAACATCTATGGCAGGCATTCTCAGAGATTGAGAGGTCTGTTGGAAACTAGGCAAGGGTGGGAGAAAAAAATCTTGTCTGCTTGAGGCAGGTGTGATTGTTGCAATTGGCCACCTTGATTAGCATTTAATGGCCTTGCAGCTTCAAAGCCTGGTTGGTTGCTGCCTGGGGAAGCTGTTGTTGGGAGTTGTTAGCTGGACCTGACATCAGAAGAGGCAGAAGACCAAGAACAAGCTATGATAGTAAAGACAAAGGTCTACCCAAAATGTTCTTACCATACATGAAAGGAACCACTGACCGCATAGGGAAGCTGATGAAGAAACACAACATACAAACTTATTGACAGATCAACTAAGAAAATCCAGCAAAGGACAAGAGGGATCCTCTCACTTTTGCAGGAGTCAACTGTATACCATGCAGCAATGGACAAGTCTACATAGGGACCACCAAACACAGCATTGCTCAAACATGAATCAAGGAACATTAAAGGCACTGCAGACTATTTCAACCTGAGAAGTCAGCCATAGCAGAGTACCTGATGAACCAACCCAGACACAGCATATTATTTGAGAATACAAAAATGCTGTGTTCTCTAACAACTACACAGAGAAGCCATTCAAATCCGCAAGCATGTGGACAATTTCAACAGAAAGGAAGAAACCATGAAAATGAATGAAATCTGGCTATGAGTATTACAAAACTCTAATATCAGGACAGTAAATAAAGAGCAACACTCAAAAAGCAGGGGAATTCCAGACAAAAATCAATCAGGGCCAGCTAACACCTCCCCCAGGCAGAAGGCAGTTAGGCTTTGAAGTGCCAAATCATTAAATGCTAATCAAGGTGGCCAGTTGCAACATTCACACTTGCCTCAAGCACTGGACATTCCATAGGTATATACAACACACTTGCCTAATTTCCAAGAGACCCCTTAACCTTTGAGGATGCCTGTCATAGATGTGGGTGAAATGTCAGGAGAGAATGCTTTTGGAAGATGGCCATACAGCCCAGAAAATTTACAGGAACTCATGAGCGGACAGTCCACTTGTGTGAGTATATGAGCAATCATTGGCTGAGCCTTCATTTCCCATAATTTCACTGAAGTTACAATATGTGTTAGTTCATACACAATTCTATTAACATGGTATTAATGAAATATTAACACTGGTATAATCTCATAGCAACATCAGTTTCTTCATGGGGCAGGCTTCAGATGGACTTCAAGGAATGGAGAGCAATCTTCCCATCCTCCATATGCTTACCTATCCTACCACTGTCACAAAGAAGCAACAACTCAATAAGTGGAATTACAGTTTTTGGGCAATGGTGTAAATCCCATGGATCTCAACAGGGTCTCCATTCTACCCTCTGCCCAATTATCCCTACAAACATCTTGGGGCAAAAAGGGGTACATTTCTAGATGGCTTATTGTTGGAGTTGTCTTAAATGTTTCTAATAAGGGCAACTGTAATTGGTAGCCCGGAGTAGGTTCCCAAGTTCAATGACGCAACATACGATTTGCATGTAGAAAGTCCCAGGTTCCACCAACTTCTCTTAAAAGGGCTGAGAAAGATCTCTTCTTGAGATACTGAAACAAAGCTTGCAAAATTTAGTGCCCCCTCTTCACATAGGGGACATGACTTCTCCCTAAGCTGAAGATATAATGGTACATTTAGCAACCTGCTATTTGAGAGTCAGGTATTTTGCTCTCAAAACTGTTGATTAAGCTCTATTGGAAAGTCAGGCTTCTATCTCCTATAACCTACAACATGCATTTTAAATTAATCACTCTCTCTCAGCTTAGCCACAGCTTTGGGAACATGATGATTGTCGAACACAAGAAGTAAGATTTTAGTCTTGACTTGAAAGTTGGTGGACAAACTCATTCTTCTGGTAGCAGGAGAAACCTAAACATGAGTTTATGTTCTTATAACCCACTTACACTGCGAGTCTACTATGATTCGCCCAACAATGTACCAGTTGTGAGAACAGTAACTGGTAACTTAGATTCTTAGCATATGGTGCACCAAACTTTGTCAAGTTTAAAGCAAATAAAGTTTTAACTACTTCCATCATATTGCTGGTTATCTAATGTTTGCCCCCCCCCTCACTTTTCTCTGTGCTATGATCCAGTGAACTGACTAACTATCCATGTGTGAAGCATGTGTGAAGGAACTTGCAGACAAACTATGCTTTTAATTCTGACATAACAGGGATATTAGTAGGTGATACTAATATTGGAAGCCAAAGTTCACTGTAAGGTCAGCCCCACAAAATCTGAATAATTAGACAATACCACTTGATATCTCAAAATCACTGCTAGCTAGCTACAAAAATCAACATCATGTATAGCTAGTGCATGGATGTGGGATGGATTGAAAGTCCTTAATGCTCTCAAAGTCTTTTCAAGCATAAGAAAAAACTGACTTCTTAATACCATTGTACTTGCCCACATTTTTTCAGATGGGTCGTTGCTTTTCACTGAATTGATGACGACATATTTTCCAGCTTCACTAAATAGAGGACTATATCTCTTTTCGTTTCTCTGAGATGCTGACACATTCTGTCACAACATAACATTAGTAAATGGGAAAGTGACAGCATCCTGGCAAAATTTTAAAGAGATAAACATCTATTTTTGTTTAAACAGGTACTAAAAATCAGATATGAGCTCTTCCTGTTGAAAGCATCTGGAATATATGAGTGCTTTAAAAGGATAATTGCAGACATATCAGTGTTTCTAACTGTTTAAATATAGTTATGATATTTTGGTATTCAAGAAAGTTGGGAAATAAAGTGGAACAAAAAGTTCCACAGGGATTTTGTAAAGTAATGGAGAAGAGCAGAGCAGAGCCCACTTGGAGAAACAAAGAGTCTTTTGGGAGTCTTTTGGTATTTTATACTATGAAGCACATGTATTTGTTATTATCTTGTTTTGTACTTAGAATTGAGACTCAAAATACAATACAAAATGCCCAAAAGGTAAATATTAAAAATGATTTAAACTTGCTTAATTATTAAAATAAAACAGGCAAAATACAACTAAAATAAATGAAAACATTTTGGAAAATAATTGATTAAACTAATGCAGTATGCCCTGGTCCATTCTTGAAAAGCTTTCTGTTTGAAATCCATGCCTGAATAAAATGATGTCTGCCTGCTGCTTATTTTGTGAAAATCTGTATAGATTCAATGTTAAAAACCAAGCAGCAGAGAGGAAGATAGGTATTTATCAAAATAGCTAGAATGGGAATATGACTATACTTGGGTAAGTATTAATATGGAGTTAGTGATTAGTTTTTTTTCTGATGGGACTCCTCACTGAACCATGGAATTCACTAGAGGCGTTTTCCCATGTAGTTTCTAAGCAGTTCTAAAACATTAAAGAGACGAAGTAATACAATGTGAGGAAACCTCCCCCTGTCATCCGTAGCTTTGCTAGGGAACTTTTAAAAAACTTTTTTGAAAGTGTAAAGAAACGGAGTGTGTGTGTGTGTGGGGGGGGGGGGGGAGAGCAGGAGATGAGGAGACATTGTTTTCTGAGCTCAGGAATTGCTTGGAAACAGGAGAAAATGGTGAAAAACACATGGGATGAGATTTGTCAGATTCACCGCATTGAATCGATTTGGATGTGGGGTAATGGCCATTCCTATGGGGGGTGTCCTACAAAGCAGTGATGCTGCCTGATCCTTGCATCACATTTTTAAAATATGTATTTAGTAGAAATTGTGTTACTTCAGGAGATTGCTACTTTGCTTTTGCTTGATTCTAACCTTTTGAATTTGTGCTTTTTCCTGTCTCTGCACTGAGAGGGAGAGTAGACGACCCCATGGGAAGAAATGGGGTTTGCCTTAAGAACAATGTCTCCTGTCTCTTTGGAAGTAAGGGCATTTCGAGGGAGAGAAGAAGAGACCATGGAGAGAAATAGAGTCTGTCTTAACTGGATTCACTCATGTGACAAATATGAAAATGAATGCCTTTGGAAGAAAAGGCAAGAAATAACACTGTGTAATGGGTACTGATAAATTATACAATTTGCTTTTGAACACAACAGAACTAAACATCACAATAATATGACACTTCCTCCCCCCCTCGTGAGATGAGGTCTTATGTGACATTGTGTAGCAACCCAGCCTCCATTCCAGCCGGGGGGCAGGGGGCCGTCCCGGGGGTTCCAGTTGCTTTGGACCCGATTGCTGTAGATACAGGTGAAGCGGATGATGGGGCTGCTGGGTCCGCATCTCCAACAGATAGTTTGCAGTGGGATGACACCTGGCCTGAGGCTTATTCGGACGGAGAAGGTCAGGATGACCCAGATTCTGATAGTTATGAGAGACCGGGAGGGCACGGTTCCCAGGAACACATCTGGGAACCTGCGGGGGATGAGTTGATGGAAACAGAAGGGGAGGAAGGTTCTCAGGAAGATAGTGAGCCAGCTGCAGACTGGCCTGAAGGGTGTTTTGATCGTAGGAGAAGCATTGAGTCCCATCGTAAGGAATGGAGACGAAGCTTAGAGCGGCGATGGGTTCCCAAAGGGGGGGATTAAGTATACGTTCCCTGGGAGCAGTTCCTCAGTTGGTCGGCCACTTCTGATCTGAAGGGAGTGAAGCGACCGAGTTCCTGGAAGCCATAGTCTGGCTGCTTTGCCAAGTACCTTGCCTAGAACTTTGTATTCTCATGGACTTTGCCTTGTTGTGTTTCCACGGATTACCTTGCTTTTTGGTTCTATGCTTTTTGCTTTTTGAACTTCACTTGTTTTCACTTTGGACTAATTGACAATTTCTCAATTGGACAATTTACTTTTTCACCTGTTTTTTATTACTCAATAAATAGTTAATTGATCACTGTCTGTGTGTGTGTGCTTAAGGGGCCAGGCCAGGACCCAGCATTGTGACACATTGGACAGATTACTCTTAGCCTGACCTACCTCACAAGATTATTATATTGATAAGTGAGAAGAAGAGGCTCAATGCCAAAAACTGAAATGGTGAAATGTGTGATATAAATGTAACTACCTGGCTGTCTCACTAACTTTAGAAATTTAATAGGAAGTTTGGAAGCAAATAGGTGCAGCTAAAGTTCTTTAAAAGACTACTGATCAATTTTACTAATCCTATGAAATATTTCTCTTACAATTTCTTAGGGGTTTCCTCAGAATAGGAATCCTCATATTCCCAAAGACTGCAAAGTTACAAAGCGGGAGAGAGTGGAATAGGTGGAACTGGGATATTTCCAATTGTTTTCTAAATTGTTTACACTTTTATACTCTGTTAGGTTTTCTTTAGAATCACTTAGTGCCATGTTTGCCAAGCTTTGGTCCTCCAGATGTTCTGGTCTCAACTACCAGAAGCTCAATTAGCTGTACCTATGGTCAGGAATTCTGGGAAATGAAATTCCAAATATCTGGAGGATCAAAGACTATGAACCATTGTCTTAGAAAGGGAGCAATTTGGAGGATAAAGAAATTTGCCAAATGTGTAGCGGCTAGAACAATAATAACAAAATCCTGGAAGGGTGAAAGAGAGATTGCAGGGAAAAATTATTAGAATACAGTATATACAAATGGCCAAGCTGATTAATGGAGTTTGAGGTAAAAACAATGAAGAGTTTAAAAACAAATGAAGGCTGGTTTTTGTATATTTTGAAAGGAAGGCAAGAGTGGACCTTAGGGAAGCTGCAAGGGGAATAATTTAAGGAACTTGCAAGGGTAGGCATATAGAGTATAAGTATCACAGTGAGTAGCGAAAGAAGCTCTCTAGGTGGTGGGTTCATGGGTGTGGCAAAGGAGGGATTTAATCTGTTTGCTTTGTTTGTTACTATCATTGCTGTCTTTTGTTTGTTTCGTTTGTAACTGTTTGTACTAGTTGTAATTGTTATATTATTTTTATAAATAAAATTTTAAAGGAACCATTGACTTACTATAACCAAGCTATAAAGCAAGCAGAGTGAATTACTTTACGACTATCAGAATCATTAGGACCTGATATGAGACCTTAAACAAATAAATCTAAGTATGGAGGCCAAAAGCTGCATTATCAGTGCAGTTTCAGAAGCTATGACATACATAATGCTGGCATTCCAGAGGGATACTCTCCCCTGCCCAAATGCTAAGGATTAGAGTGAAGTCATTAAGGAAAGTTGAATTTGACAACCCAATCATGATATTTTGTGGTAGCATATTTGTATATAGCTGTAGAATGAGACTGTTTTCCATTCTGAAATATTGGCACTCAGCTCTCCTTCATACACATCTAAGGCATCTAATCAATGTAGTGTCTATAGATACTCAGAGGTGCTTTTTGAAATATAAATATATATTTTGCGCAACAGTGGAAAATGGAAGGACTGAACCCGATATTCTAGGATGCACTTCTTAAGACATTTCAAGGGCTGTATGTGCCCAACAGCTCCCTGAATTGGCCAGGTACAAAAACAGGTGGATGAGAAAAAGGCATTTGACCATATTGTTGCAAGGTGCTGATCTGTTTTCACTTGGACAACCCTATGAAGACTTTGAAAAAGCCACATTTTTGGACTACAGCTCCAAGAATTCCATGGTTGCTGCTGGGGTGTCATCTAAAAAGGGAATTATCTCAAGCCATGTCACTAGGCACCAACTGATTAAGCATCCAATTATTTTTGAAGTTAGATGTCTAACTATGAACTAACATATTAAATGAATGACTTTCTCTAATTTGTTCTGGCTCGCAACCCTAGACGATGCATATTTCCACCACCACCTGCCCCCTTCATAGCACTACAGCAGAATAATAGAGTCTAATTTTTTTCTTGTATTGAAACTAGCTCACATCAGCAATTCTCAAAACAACTCTGTAAGGTAGGTCATTGCATTATGCAGATAAGTGGTTGAGGCATGGAGAAAATTGTTATGGAATTTCTACCACCAATCAGTAAGTTCATAGTAGTGTGACTGAGATGCAAGCTTCACAGCTCACAAAGTTACTCACTATGCTGTCACACAAGCAAAATGGATTCAAGGAAACAGTACTTGTCTCCTCCTCTTCCTACAGGGCATCTTTCAAAACAAGACTCTTATCACAAGCCCTTGTTCCCTACTTTAAGCATTGTGTTCCCACTCAGTGCTGCAAGAATCCAAATAGTAACTAAAGAGCTGCACTTGAATTTAAATACTCCCTATCTTTGTTCCCATCAATGCTTCCAACTTAACAATAGACAGCTCTCCTGTAAGCATCTGCACTGTCAGTAATTCCATTAACAAAGAAGCCACTTTATTATCAACATACTGTAGATTCATTTTAATGTGTCATTTGCACTTCAAAGTCACATAACTTTTATTATGGTAAATCAATTAAAACTATTTCTCATGATAATTTATCTTCTACCGAGTTTATCATCTCAGAGAATGCAATATTTCCCAATTTAACTTCTAAGACAAAAGTGATGTAATTTGAATGCCTTTTACTGAGCTTATTAAGCATAAAGATCACAGAAATTTCAAACCCTGAAAGATAACTGTTTCATCTACGTGATAAAGTGGAAGTCACTTTGGGTTTTAGTTTGGAGGAATTTTTTTCAAAATGTAAAACAGGAGAGGTAATACAACACAGTATGGTAATTAGGAATATAACCTCATTTACTGATATGGTGTGTCCCTTTTTAAAAATCCTTGTATGTTTACAGAAGATATTCAAGTTGATAAAGATATAGATAGGTAGTCTAAAAATGCATGGAATAAAGATATATACATGCTGAATAGAATCTAAACCTCCTGGATAAAAACCAAGGCTCCATCTAGACATTAGAAAAATGCTACTCTTTGGATTACTGTTCCAAGTAACTCCCAGCCAGCATGGCCATGTTTGGTTTTTGGGGGGGGGGGGGGGTTCCTGGAATTATAAACCAAAACCTAACCTTTACAGATGTTGTTCTCATTCTTCTCAGCATCATAATATCAACAGCAATAATCTGAACAGTTTAAAAAAGGAATAAGAAAAAGAGAGAGAAAAGGGGTGAGGCAGCAACTTTACAATTAATTGGTGTTTATTTTAGCACAATCTTTCATGGACTTAAATCTACATCTTCAGATATTATGAACTATTGCCTTTTAGAAACAAGCCATGAAGGAAACACCCTCCTCATTCCTTGTTTATAGCATGATCTTGTCTGTGGTTCCCAAACTGTGTTCCGTGGAACCCTAGATTCTTTAAAGAAATCGTGGGTTCTGCGAAAAACCTTTAAAATCAAATTTAAATTGTATTTTAGAAGATAACTGCACAAGGCCAACTATTTGATTTACAGTCCCTTTAAAAGCTATTTTGTGCTACAAATATTGGTATTGGTGTGTAGTAACTAGCTACAATTTCCACATGTCATTTGCAAACTGAATAAGAGTAATTTATGTGCAGTCGATTTTTTACATTGATTCCACATTTCTTTTTGATTTTTTTCATTTTGTACAGTTTTTGAGATAAGAGACACTTGGGATATTAGGACAGTATTCATAAAATATCAAGAGAAAAATTGACACAAAAATAGAAAATTGAGAAATAATTTTGAATTATCATAAAATAATCTGGAATATATATTTTGATTAAAAACATCAGGCACAGAGCTAGGCTTTCATGGAAAATAAATGTCTTCTGAAGGATTCCATGCTAAGAAAGGCTTGGGAACCACTGCTATAGGGTCAGACAGAAATTTAATCGGGGCTTGACAATTTCAATTAAAGTTGTACTTTCACACCTCCAGAAATATTATTTGATGGGCCTTGAAAAAGACTCTATTTGAGTCGAAACAGGTGATGGATCCGGTATGATTCAGTATGATTTAGTCCTCATCGGCAGCAACCATCTCACCGCTGTTAAATTAAGACGGATTATACACAGCATCACAACAAACTTACCTTAACTGCGGTTTGGATACACATTGACTACATAGAGGCTACCATCCACTACAGCTCACCTATGTACACAAGCGAACCAACTGTTTATTTTGACGCCAACTGGAACATTTGGAATTAGGGATTTGGGACCCTGGTTTACCTTATATTATTTCGGACATTAAGTGCAAGTATTGGAACTTCATACTTATGCATTATATTATGTTTTTGGTCTAAATTGGTGACTGTACATACTTGCTTTATCCGCTTAATGTAAAGGGGTTTCTGTCTGATAACAGTTGATGGGTATAATTGCCATTCATTAATTATAATTTTACTACAAAGTTTATTGGGACTAGTGTTCTTTATTTGTTTGTATGGTTAGCAGCAACTAGCCCTGTTTTGTTACTAGTGCCTGTAGTCTCCCTCCCCACAATGTTTTCCCATCTATGCCTGCTTCCTTTTTGGCTCCTCTACCTTTTTGGTATGAGGAGTCAGGTGAATACCCAACTAATCTGGGGCTTGACAATTTCAATTAAAGTTGTACTTTCACACCTCCAGAAATATTATTTGATGGGCCTTGAAAAAGACTCTATTTGAGTCGAAACAGGTGATGGATCCGGTATGATTTAGTATGATTTAGTCCTCGTCGGCAGCAACCATCTCACCGCTGTTAAATTAAGACGGATTATACACAGCATCACAACAAACTTACCTTAACTGCGGTTTGGATACACATTGACTACATAGAGGCTAGCATCCACTACAGCTCACCTATGTACACAAGCGAACCAACTGTTTATTTTGACGCCAACTGGAACATTTGGAATTAGGGATTTGGGACCCTGGTTTACCTTATATTATTTCGGACATTAAGTGCAAGTATTGGAACTTCATACTTATGCATTATATTATGTTTTTGGTCTAAATTGGTGACTGTACATACTTGCTTTATCCGCTTAATGTAAAGGGGTTTCTGTCTGATAACAGTTGATGGGTATAATTGCCATTCATTAATTATAATTTCACTACAAAGTTTATTGGGACTAGTGTTCTTTATTTGTTTGCATGGTTAGCAGCAACTAGCCCTGGTTTGTTACTAGTGCCTGTAGTCTCCCTCCCCACAATGTTTTCCCATCTATGCCTGCTTCCTTTTTGGCTCCTCTACCTTTTTGGTATGAGGAGTCAGGTGAATACCCAACTAATCTGGGGTCCATTTCTCTGCACTGCTGGCATGCTGCTGGCACTTCTCGGAGAAGACACTTCTCGGCCTCAATGTGATAAGGTTCTTAGTGAGGACTTGTGATCTCCTCCAGCACAGTAATCTAACAACTGCACCCAATCTTTCAATACATTTTCCTCTGCTTCTGTGAAAACCTTACACAGATTCAAGTTGTTTGTAAAATGGTTTCTGGGCAAGATTGTGTAAGGGGTAATTTTACTTACAACCAGTTTCAGTTTGTAAGCAAAGCTAGAAGATCACAAATAGATGAAGGAACAGAAACTCGACTTGTTAAATAATCTTTAAAATTGCACTTTTCTCTTCTTTTTCTACACTGCATCCAATTCCCAAAATTCCAAGCAGCTCTCTCTCTATTATTTCCCCTTAGGTGGTATGTAAAATCTTTTTGACTATTTTCTGTTTGCCAGTCTGTTTGCAAGTCTTAATTTTCATAATGAAGAGTGAGAAGAAACAGGAAACAATTTAAGTAGTCACTGCCTCATATAAAACAATGAGATGTCAAAATCAAGATAGGTTATGTAGGCTTAAGTTGAATTTATATGTACGATGGAATATGTAAATTTTTACATGTTTTAAGTGTAACTCCAGCGAAATGCTTTGGATCATGTAGGGAAGGTGTAACACATGTGTGGTGTTTGCTTTGCTGTCTGTGCCCCTTTTCAAAAGATTTCACCTCATTTTCTCTCCCTGTGATTATTGGACTTTGAAAGATGTGGCTAGTTGTGCAAACAAGGATTGGTGATAAAGCTTCAGTTGAGATATCATTTTCCCCATGATAATTCTTCCAGGAGTAAATTTTCCATCCTAGGGGTAGAATTCTCTCAATTCCTGTTGTCTCATCCCTGTTCTTAACTGCAAGGTGTTTGTAAGACGGATGTTTGTAACTCGGGGACTGTCTGTACTCTCACACATGGACGGTTTCAGTTTTACTAAAATTGCTTCTTAATGTCTTCTCCTAGCTCCCATTTGAGAACCTCTAATTTACTCCATCTTCTCCCTATCTACATATAGAGCCTCTTTGATTGATGAAGTTCAAATAATAGCAACCAGAGATCCTCCTAAATATGTACACAGAACCAACAGGCAAGATACTCATTCAAACCCATGAATCAACATACCCTTGGTCAATTATTACATTGGCTTTCTTTTAAAAATGTTCAGGGATCCGTCTTCTTTAGGTTTGTTCAGGGATTTTAACTTCAGTATAGTCCAATTCTCATAGTCTTGAATAGTCTTCATAACACAGAAATAAGATGATTCTGTGATATAGGAATGTGGTCTTAATAAATAATGACATATCTGGATATCTAAGGCAACACTTGCTGTATTAGGCTACATGCAATGTGAGGAAACAAGTGGAAATATGAAGGGTCATTTTTGGTGGCAAAGGGAGTAAATGAAGAGCAATCAGATCATGCCTAGTGCTCAGTTTTGTTACACAAGACTGGTACAATTCAGGGGGAAAAGACCCTGGGGAGATACACTCACTGTATATTTAGAAATATCCGTGCTATCACTGTCTGAACTGATTATTGAAATGTTATGGAAATGCATCTCTTTGATGGTTGTCAGCAGCTAGAGTATACTGACAGAATGACACTAAAGAATTCTAGTTTTGTATTTTTTCTTCTTCAGATTATTGATTTCTACTCTTCACCCCCACCCACTCCATAATGCTTTTGAGCTTTACGTTGGATTCTATGGGAAGCATTTCTTTATGTTGTATTTGCCACATTGTCTTGTGTCTGTAATGCAGGCATGGAGAGCTTTTGTGTTAGATTGTATTATGCCGAAGCCTATGTAAATAAGGGGCTGTTTATTAGGTTTCAATATATGGTAGTCTTAAATCAGCAGAAGCTCATCATAAATATGAAAACAGAATATTCCTTTTTGTAAACACATCTGCAAGCCTGACTGCCTCTCACTAAGCATTTTATAGGTTCATTACATGACTTGGCTCACACTGGAGTCACCTCAAAATTTATTTTCTCTCTCTGCTTCTTCCTCCATCTATCATACAAATAACTTGAGATTTTGTTTAAGAGATTTTACTGGGAAAATGTCCTTTGTCTTTGTGCAATCTACATAATCATGTATTAATATTGGTCATGTTGTGTTTCATCCAAACAGTGACTGAAATGTCAAGTTGTCATTTTTTTTGTTGGAGTGGACCAACAGAGATACTAGTAAAGAAAATGATTCATTTACACAGACAAGACATTAAAAATGGTTCCAAACCCTCCAACAGTTCAAAAATGAAAACTAGAATGTGTGACACCAGGAAATATTGTTGTCAAGATAGGAAAAGGTATTAATAAGGAGGACACAAAAGTTAGGAGTCGCTACAGCAGTTTGCTTTTACCTGAGCATACATTGTTATGTCCCTTTCAAGGTTATGCTGAATTAATTGAAAGCAAACTACATTTGTGCCTTGACTTCAGTTTCGGGCTAGTAAATGGAGAATGAAGAAGGAAAAATGTGCAGAGGAGAGAGAAATTGGGGTGTTTTTTTTTAAAAAAAACAACTTAAAAATTAGAATGTAGATTAATCTGGAACGTTACTGCAAAATCTGGACAGTTCGATGGTTTTGTGTTTCACCTTTACATTAATAGAAATTTGGTTCTTAGTTATGGTGATCTTAAATGCTATAAGATTTTCTGCAGTAAATATGGGTATTGGAGCACTGTTGGATGGGACTTTTAGAACCTGGTCTTCAGAAGCCATCGGGGAAATCAAGGTGCTGAGGACATTTTCTAGATACACAGTATCAGTGGCTGTGTTCACACTACAGTCTTTCTCTAGATATTTTGAGCAGATCAGATACTTCTATCAACACTAGATTCATCTACAATTACAAATTCAGTAAAGAACTAGATGCCATATTGAGGAGGGAGCAAGCGTGTGTTCTTCTGTTCTAGAGATTAGAATGCAGAGCAATAGATTCGGATTTCAGAAATAGAAATTTCACCTAAACATTAGGAAAATCTTGCTGAGCACAAGAGCTCTTCAGCAGTGTAATAGGCTGCCTCAGGGTGTGATGGAGTCTCCTTCTCTGAAGTTTTAAAACAGAGGTTGGATGGCCATCTGTTGAGGGTGCTTTGATTCTGCATGGCAGAGGGTTAGACTGTATAGTTGTTGGGATCTCTTCCAACTCTATGATTCTATGAATTGTGGCCTAACTAATAGAAGCTGGAATGGGAAGAGCAAATGAACTAAATGAAAGATGAACAGTAAGTAGGCTTTTTAGTCTACTCCTAAATATAAAATAAGTACTTTACAATAAGACTGGCATAAAGTGATTTTTAATCCCTTCTAAAGTAGATCCAACAAATTATGAGCTGAATGGCAAGTCAATATGTATACAGATCCTGTAGATTCAATTGATCTTTTTCTAGCTGTGGTTAACATCTGGATTTAGGACTAATTTTTTTACTGTTTGAACATCAAAGTGTAAATGTTGCATTTACAGAGGAAAAAGCAAGAGCATATTGCCACTAAGATCACCTTAAGCAACCTAAAACCATTCCTCTTTTCTGAAGGGGAGGAAATGTTACGCCACTTCCAAGATAGAAAGAACAAACAATTTATCTGACTAATAGAGAATTAACAGATATTGTTGCGATGCTATTGAGTGGATGGGGAGACTAGTAGATTCAGCCACAGACAATCTCCCATCATTAAATGGTCATAGCAGACACTTCTCCAGCTTCAGAATTATCTTGCAACACCCCTAAATTTTGTATTTTCTAAAGCCTATAAAATATGATGTCTTGTGTCATTACTCAAGAAGCCTCCAAGTTGAAGAAAATTCAGTGTAATTTTGTCAATGGACAAATAAGTCTTGTTAACAAGCCATCCATGAACCTATGGGTGTACATTTGAGGTAACTACCAGTAATAAATAACAACAGTTTCTCTGTATTGCATAATTCACTTAATGTTGCTAAGATGTTAATCACAATTTATCAACAGCCAATAATGTCAGTAACCTCAGTTTAGAGCCACAGTTGGAAAGATTTTAGATTTTAAAGCTACAATAAATAGTTACTTGGACAGCTGTATGGAAAATTTTTAATTCATCAACATGAATGGTGCTGTAAAAAGTCAATACCCTTAAGATCAATCATGTCATATATTTATTATGAAGGCATATGCAGATCTATCAGATTGGGTGGGTGGGGGTGAATTGGTGGACAATTAATTTACTTAACTCTGTAAGCCCTGCACTAGTAACTATTTATTAAATGTTTATTGCAGGTGAAAATTAGAGGTTAAGAAATGAGAAAAGCCACAGATACAGGATCCTTGAGGGCTTTGTCTTTAAATTTCAACTTTGCTTATCAGTCTATTGAAATGCATATCATTTCTGAAGGCCCCAGGGAATAGCAGGAATTTCATACATATTTAATATTAGTCAAATCATCCTATGCAGTAACCTTGCTAAAACAATAGTTATGCAGAGTATTTATGTAAATATAAATTAAGACATAAATGTTGTTATTTACTACATCATGTAAATTACTTTATCTTGGGATATAAATTTGGGGTGATTTGATTAACTACTTGAAGTTACCAAAGAACATAGTTTATTTTTCCAGTGCTGTACATGAATTGCATAAAGTATGGCTTAGTCTTTTTTGAACTGCATTAAACTATAGGAACAAAGAGACCAGGCAGAAAGTCTGAGCTGAATGTGGTCACTTTATTTAGCTATTAACCAATATAACCCTTGAGAGGCGCAAGAGGCCTGAGCAACCTAGTGTGAAATCAGTTGAGATAGGTGGTCTCCCCTAGACCTCTACCCCAATTTCCCAAGGGTGAAGCACCTGAACCCAAGGTGAACCCAGCTTACTTCTGGAAGACCAATCCTCCCTTTCACCAACCAATGGACCATGAAATGTTAGGTCAAATTGCAGCTAAGATTAATTCCCTGAACCTGTTCCTTCATATTTTTTTCACTGTTTCTTCTGCTATTATATTTTCTCTTCACTACAACATTACCCCCTTTTTTTGGCTAATAGTATTCTGCAATGAAATATGCCAGTATCTTTCTGATTAAGAAGAAACCTTCTTATGCCTCAGTACCCCCTTTTAATTATCCCTTTGTTTCTTTATTGTCCTTCCTTTAACATGTTTTGGAATGTGCTTGGCTATGCACTTTCTCTCTTGTTTTTCTGTACAAGTTCCTTTAAAATCTGGTCTTCACTTTGCAGTCTATGGGCATGGTTTGCATGAATATTATGATTTTACCACATCCAGAAATTGCATTTTTATTCTTAATTTTTCTGCCATCTTTGACATGGTGGACTCTCTTAAGGTCAAGGACTTACAAATTCTGTTCTTAGTTGGTCAAGAACAGTTCTCATGATGCTTCTCCTTGATTTGAGACTACTGGGAAGATGGCTTTCACAGTGTTGTTCAGCCTTATTCTCTCACATTTAGCAGCAACATCCCATCACACATCGGGGGGGGGATGCCAGATAGCTTGTAGAGTTTATCAACAGGTGTAGGTTTAAAACATCCTATGATTATTCTGCATGTTTCGTTCAATGCTATGTTCACTTGCTTTTTGTGGGCAGATTTATGCCAAACAGGGCGGACATACACAGCAGTTGAGTAAGACAAGGCTAGGGCTGATGTTCTTATTAATTTTGGGTCTATTGCCAGTAAGTTTCTGTAGGATGTTATTGCATGCAGCTACTTTGTGCTTGGTGTTTAAGCAGTGTTTCCTATATGCTAGTATTCGATCGAAGGTGACCCAGAGATATTTAGGATGGAAACAGTGTTCAAGCTCTTGACCTGCCCAGGTGACTTTCAATTTCCTGTTGGCTTCATGGTTGCATAGGTGGAAAACACACACTTGTGTTTTGGCAGGGTTAGGCTTCAGGTGGTTATCTTTGTAATAGCTGGAGAGATCTTTCAAAGCATTAGTAAGTTGGATTTCAACTGTTTCAAAGTCTTTTGCTTGTGTTGTTAGGCCAAGGTCATCAGCATATATAAAGCTCTTTGTGAGTGGTGGCTGTGGCTGATTGTTAGTAAAGATATTAAACAAGGTTGGTGCAAGAACACTGCCTTGGGGTAAACCATTTTTTGCCTCCTTCATCTACTTTTCCTGCCTTGAAACTCTACATAGAAGCTATGGTTTTCTAAGAGAGTCTGGATAGTACTGATACACAGTCTTCTTTGTCATTAATAATGCACTTCTTCATTCTGTGGTGGAGGAGCATATTTCTGTAGCTAAATCATGTTATTTTTTCCATCCAAGATTAAACATAAGACACAATTTTATATGTGCACAATCGTTGACTAATGTTTAAATGTTGTTTTAATATTATTTTAAATTGTTGTTTAATTGCTTTTAATTGTTGTTGTTCAGACGTGGAATAATGCCACTTATGTAAGCTGCCCTGAGTCCCCTTTAAGGTGAGAAGTGTGGGATATAAATGTTGTAAATAAATAAATAAATTTATTGGTTTGATCATCACCATCATCATCATCATGTTTATTTATATCCCACTTTTTCTCTCCATAACAAGACTCAAAACAGCTAACATTAAAATATTATAATACAAATTAAAATATACAAATACACAAACATTAAAATAGTATAAATCATCATTAGTATTAAAAACAATTCAGATTAAATCTTTAAATCATGTTAACTTCATTGGCTTCTTTAATAGGACACAGTAATTTTCAAATTCCTGTATAATTTGCCTTTCTAACATCTTTCTGGTTTCATTTCTAATTTTTGTCTGTCTTAAGATTTTCATTCCTTAATATCCATGTTTTTTTACCTGACTCAGAGTTTTCCGCTCTGTAACAAAGCCTTATACTTTGCTATTGCTGCAGAATTATCTTCCTGCTAGAGCTCTAAAATAATCTACAGATGTTTTTTGTGTTGTCCCACCGTCTTCTCAGGCTTGTTTGGTGAGAACAAGAGATAGGACCTTCTCATTGGCTGTTCCCAGATTTTGGAACTTCTCCCGAAAGAGGCCAATCTGTTTTTAAATCACAGTTTTAAATGTTTTTGTTTTCTAAAACCTTTAGAATGCCAGTTTGTGTATAGTTTGTGTATTCAGAATATGTCTATTTGAATCATTTGTTTTATTATTTGTATTATCAGTTCCTTCCTCCATATTCCCTTTGTTATTAGAGTGTACGTGTTTAGTATGTTTTCATAGTTTTATTTCTGTAGTTATACATTGATGGCACAAAAATAAGAAAACAAATGAACAGACATTTTCTTTATTATAAAACTACATGTACTTCCATGGAATTTTTTTTTCAAACCAAGATTTTTGTAGTGCAAAAGATCTTGAGTCTCTTTCCTTTACTTAGGTGACTTGCTGGTTGGGAACCTTTTTTGGCTGTACAGGCAGTCCCCGAGTTACAAACCTATAACTAACATATGATTCATAGTTAATAGTGGGGGTGAGACAACAAGATAAATCTACTCCTTGTAAGGGAAATTCATTCCTGGAAGAGTTATCATTGGTGAGAAAGGTCCACTGAAGCTTTCTCACAAATTGTCACGATGCAAGGACTCGGCCGGCCCCTTAATCACACACACAGAGACGGTAATCAGCTAACTATTTATTGAATAATAAAGAACAGGTGAAAAGGTAATTGTCCATAAAATATTGAAAAGTTCAATCCACAAGGAAAGAGTCTGTAGTAATCCAATCCAATGGCTTGGCAAAGCTTTGGCAAAAGGCTTGGCAAAAGGCTTGGCATCAGCTTGGCAAAGGCTCCGGAAAACAATGCAGATCAAGGAACAAGGCAAAGTTCAAACAGGGTCCAAGAGCTTCTTGACAAGGCACGAGCCGGCAACTTGGCTCCGTAGTTCTTCGCTCGCTTCACTCCGCTTAGATTAGAAGTGGCCGAGCTACTGAGGATCCGTTCCCACGGATCCTATACTTAATCCCCTTGGCGAGGACCCCGACGCTCTAGGCTTCTCTGCCAGTCTGTGCTACGGGACCTCGCACCTCTTGGCCGCTCTAGGCTGCGGTGCCAGCCCCTCCTGCTAGCCTCAATGCTCCGTCTCCTATCAAAGCTTCGTCCTTGCCTCCCAGCACCTGGTTCACTATCTTCATGAGAGTCGAACTCCCTTTCAGCTTCCATGGCCTCATCGTCCATGTTTTCCCAAATTCTCTCCTGTGACCCGAACCCACCTGGTTTCTCATAACAATCATCACTATCAACACTTTCTGAATCAGCCTGACCTTCCCAGTTATCGTAGCCGTCCGGCCATCCATCATCCCAGGCCAAGCTCTCTGTGGGAGAGGAAGGCCCAGCTAACTCATTAACCCCTTCCTCCATTTCCTCATCAGCTGCGACTGGTTCTAATGCAAGTGGGACCCCCGGTGCTGCCCCCTGCCCCCCAGGCACAAAAGAGAACTGGGTTGCTACACAAATCCTTGTTTTCACAACAAGCCACCCCCCCCCCCCAAATTCAATTATCACAGGGACAGAAAGCAAGGTGAAATCCTCTGAACAGGGACACAGACAGCAAAACAAACACCACAGAGATGTTAACCTTTCCATATGCTATCCAAAGCTAATTTATATAGTCATTTACCTGGAGTTACATTTAAAAATGTACCTGTTCTGACTTAGATACAAATTCAAGTTAAGGACAAATCTATAGAACCTATCTTGTTCATAACTTGGGGACTGCCTGTAGATGCAAATATCAATAAATATTTTTTACACCGAGAGTAGAAAATAAGAACAAAATGATTGCCATACTTCGACTATGAAAGATGAAAAAAGAGTAAGAACATCATGTACTAAGCAACATCTTTAATTACGATCATTTAAAAAAAGATTACCAAGCATCAGCTGCTATGACACAGAATATTAAATTCTAGGGTAAGAGTTTCAAGCAACACATGGGTCCCAAATTGGGAGACATAAATAAATAAATAACATTTTATTCTTCAGTTATAATATCATAAGATGGACTTACAAAAGCCTAACTGTTGGAAATTATTTTTACGGCCAGAAAGGACTGATGTTACATGGAGCCCATCACATGACGCAGGGCTACTTCTAGCAGGACTGCATGTGGCTCCATGCTGGCAGCATTGTGATCGTGGAGCCCAGAGGAGTCGGATATTTACCCAACTCCGCATTAAGCAAAAGAAGAGGAGGTGAAGAGAAAGTGGGGACAGACAGGGAAACTATGTTGGAAGAAAGACCAACAGGATTCCAACAGGAAGGAACAGAGTCTGATGATTCTCTTTGCTACCACACAATTTTCCCCACT
This sequence comes from Anolis apletophallus, assembly GCA_030556195.1. Taxonomy (NCBI): domain Eukaryota; kingdom Metazoa; phylum Chordata; class Lepidosauria; order Squamata; family Anolidae; genus Anolis; species Anolis apletophallus. The sequence goes on from JARBWK010000004.1 coordinate 113,596,049, forward strand.
GTCCCCCACTTTACTCCTTCTTCTGTCATCCAGGCCAAACAGTGCTTTAAAAGGGATGGACATGCAAGCTCTGGCCCTGGAGACAGAGAATAAGGCCTTCCTACATGCAGGGGACCTGGAAATAGCTATAAAAATGAGCGCTAGACTAAAAAATGGGTGAACTCAAACAGGATTTATTGAATACAACCAGTAAAAATGCTGGTGGTCCAAAGCTTGAGTTGGTTGCAAAGTTCCTTCAAACAAAGGATTGGCGTTCACTTGCCTGGTGCAGAGCGAAGGTTCCTCTTAAAGTTCCAGGTGTCCTGCTTTTCTCTGGCCTTTGTAGACCCACGAAGTTCTGAAAAAGCCCCAAATCTGCAATCTCTGGTGAGGACGGGCCTCCTATGCACTGCAGCTTGGTTGAGAGAGCAGGTGAGGCCTAGAAGGTGAATTTAGATTGCTTTGTCCTCAGCAAGCATAAATTCCTGCCTTGCTATGCCCATGGAATCTTTAGAATGAGGCCAGAGAGGAAATGCTGCCTCCCATGTGACCTCTGGAAGAGGAGGAGTTAGAGATGATGACCCCAGGTATGGAGCCAAAACATAGCCCCACCCATTTGTCCACATGGCTGGAGTAGAACAAAGGCCCATGAAGATAAATGGCAAACCAAATACATAGTACAGATATAATTTCAGCCCCATGGGGGCATCACACTCTTGTCTGCCTGATAAGAACGTAGAAGAAAGCAGACAGAGAGAAGAAAGGAGGGCCACATTGCCGATACATATGTTTAATCAAGAAAAGGACAGCTCTTAGTCTATAAGTCCTATGCAAGGTTGTTCATAAGTAGGGTGATTTGACCCCATAAGTCAAAGTCAACTTAATGGCAAGTAACAACAACAAAAATACTTGGTAGATGGATTGTATCTAATTGTGTGGCTCTGAAAATGTCAACTATAATCTACATATGATAGTTTATGCTATTATTTGGGCCAAGGAGTCCCAGAGGATGTTTCTCATTACTTAGTTTAGTGTTAGTTCTGTGTCCTCTCAGAAGTTTGAAAGCTGATACTCCAGTTGCGCTCTTTTGAAATATCACATGTTCTAATCATGTAAGAGGGAAAACTCAGAAATGGCATTTTTGTTTATTGATGCACAACTTTGCCTGCCATATCAGTAAAGTTTGTGTAATACTGCCATCAGAATAACATAATATTTTACAATAAATTTGCCAAAAACCATGACAACTTGACATATCTGCAAATATGGCATGCATCTATCAATGAAATACAGAGGTTACAGAGGCCAATCAAAATAGCATGCCTTTAAACTAATGAGTCCATCTGGCACAATAAAAATCATGTATAGTTGTGAATATGAAACTCAGGGAATCTGATGTTAAGTTGAAGAAATGTGCAGAAGTTTTAGAGGTGGAGACTGCTTTCAAGTTAAGTAACATTTTACTGATGCTAGGTATGGTCCCTAATCATTTTGGCAAGGATGATAACAAAATCACAAGTATCACTGAGGACATAAGCCATACTCTCCTTGAGGTGAACTTTTAATAAAATTAAAACCTTGATAAATTACACTAACAGGTGTATTTGAGTGATCATCCAATGCATGTAGAGCCAGTTCCCATAGAATTTCATCTGGGGTTATAGCAGCAAGAAATATATGGCTATAGTGATGGAGAATCTTTTAGAGTTTGAGTCCCCAAACTCAGAGGGGGGCACTCAGGGGCTGGGGAGTGGTGGAGGGTAAGAGGAGGAAGTTAGGGGTGAGCAGGATGGGTAGGTGAGCAAGAGAGTGGGTGGGTGAGCAGGGGGCAGGAAGCAAGTGGGGGCAAGTGGGTGAGCCGTGGATGGGCAAGCAAGTGAGCAGAGGGCAGGCGGGTAAGCAGGGGGCAGGCAAGTGGCCAAATGAGTGTCAAGCAGGGGGTGAGCAAGTGGGGGGTGGCAGGTGAGCATGTGGTCATGAATGCAGAGGGGCAGCAGGTTATCGGTTCCTGGTTGCTTTTGTGTTGAGTTGATTTCCTTACTGGTTAGCAGTTTCCCATTACGTGGTCCTGAAGAGAACAAAAGGAACGGAAGATGGATGAAACAGGAGAAATGAATTCCGTGCACAACTCTGACTGTTATAGATTATCTGACCCAACCATTGAAACCTTTCATTTGACTGTATCTTCATATGGATGATAATAAAAGAATTATTTAAGTATAGTTTCCATTGTTTCAAGAACAGAAGATGTTCCTCTTGTAGAAGACATAGCTGGTCACACCTGATTGGCAAATCACTGTAACTTGAGGAGTAGGCTACATATAAGAGCTACAAAGTCTGTAGAAATAAATAGGATTACACTATACAGAAGGGGATGAATATTCCTGTCTCAATTTTGTTGCATTATTCAAAATCTAACCTGTCCCTTTTCCTGTTCTTGCTTTTGTATAGTTCCAAGATTTTTTTGGACAACTGCCTGGAAAATTGTAAAAAAAATATATGCATTTTTTTCTTTAAAAAAATATTTTTTATTGTGAACCTAAAGAAATTACATGGAAAGTTGGAGAACTGTAGATGTAAAGAAAGTAAGAAAAAGAGAAGAAATGCAAGAAAAAAAGAAAAAGGGGAAAAATAAGAAGAATAAAAAGTAAAAATAATTTGTAACTTTCATCTATTCCACAGTGTTTAGATTAATCTTCATCCTCATTACATTTTTTAATTCCTTTACTGTCCCCAGTCTGATACTCAAGTATCTCAAACAACCTCTCATCTGCTATTTGTTTCTGCTCTACTATATTCATAATTATAATTTCGGTTGCTTAAAATAGTCTTTTATTAGGTCCCAATTTGTCTGTTTCTTTGGTATCCCTTGGTTAGGTGTTATCCAGTATGCTAGTCTATCCATATTCATTATTTCCAAATTTTTATTTCACTAATCTTCTATTACAGGCACTTATTTGAGTCTCCAATTTCTTGCGTTTACTATCTTCACTGCCATACACAAATAGTGCTTTTTAACCTAATTTTTGTAGTTTCCCTATTGAATAATGTGTGTGTGTTTTCAATAGATGCATTGTAGTTATGCACATGTGGGCACTTGATTTTTGCCAAACCTTGTAAGTCTAGCAAATGTTTGAAATCTTAGGGTAAGGTGCATTTCTCCTTGCAGTCAATCTTTTCAGCTGTGAAAGAGCTATTTTTTTGAGGCTATTACATTTTCCATAATTTTCCAATAATGCTTAGAAATCAGAGAGCTAAGTCCAAGGGGATTTGAAAGGAGGTCAACTTGTGGGTCACCTTAGTGTTCACTAACTTCATGAGATATGTTAGCTCATAAACACCATCATCCCCAAACATTGTAGTAGTCTGGTTGGTAGATGGAAGGAAAGCTGACCTAGCATTTAGGGTAAATACATTTGTATGTGTGTGAATGATTCTACCCCTGCTGGCGTATGTGTTATTACCTCCAGAAAAGTCAGGCTGTAATTTGCAAAAGTTTTGCTACCTGTAAGCTTAACAGCAAAGGTCTACATTGTAAAGGGACACTTGGGAGGCATCCAGTGCTGAAAAAATAGCTTTTCTATACACTAAAGTGAAGTAAAAGAACCACAAGAAGGTATTTCTGATATATTTGTTTGCATATTTACACTAAAATTCAGAAATGTCTGTGAATGCTTGCAATAGCATAAACAACTGATAAAGGCCAAGAGGAAGGGGAAAAGCACCACCTATTGGTTAAAATATGCAATGCATTTTATTGCTTTTAAATTATTAAACCTCACATAAGGCAGTAGTTATAATTTCCACCTCACAACCTGCTACTAAAAGAACAATAAATACATATATGATTTCAAGATTTAAAACATGGCTTGCAATCAAGTAAAAACACTCTGCAAAGAAGCATAAGTATCCAGTCGGAGCCCAGGAAACTAATCCCCAAATCAGCTAAACTACTTGGATTTAAGATAATTGTGTCGTGGTGACATAAACACTGGTGCCAATGGAACTAAATCATTGTAACACTAGCATTAACTGAATTGTGGATTAGCCTGTAAAAAGTGATGTGTCACAAATCACAAGAATTTCTCATGTTTTAATAATACTCCCCCAATGGCACATTAATGTAGTTTGGGGAAGATTGGACTATGAAGTGTCTCAAATTGCAGTTGCAAAACTAAAATAGTAAATTTTCAGGTTGTAAATTATATGGGCGTGAAACAGCCAGTTAAGCCTCATTTAACCAGCCTTCTCCTACACAACTTTCTTCAAAAATTAATCTCACCTACACTTTCCTGAAAGTAAACTTTTGAGTGCAGGGGAATATGCTAAATTCCAAGTATGCACCCTACTCCTTCACAGAATGGTGTTGTTGTATTTTGTGATGGTATCTGTGCCTTATTTTTACTTTGAAAGCAATGGATTGTGCCTTATGATTATTTTTCATGTTGATATTTTTAATCTGGACCTATTGTGCTTCTTCATCGGTACTAAGACCTTTGAATTTCTTTTTGCAAACTCTTGGTTGAACACAAAGGGACTAAGGGTGCAACTACATTACAGAATGAATGCAATTCATTACCACTTAAATTGCTATGGTTAAATAGTACAGCATTGTGGGATTTATGATTTTACAAAGCCTTTTGCCTTATCTGCCAAAGAGCGCTGATGCCTCACCAAACTGCAGATCCCAAGATCCAAAGCACTGAGCCAAAGTAGTTGAAGTAAAGTCAAACTGCATTCATTCTACAGTGTAGATCTACCCTCAGTTATTATGTTCTTAATTTATTTAAATGTGTCTAGAATCAGCATAGCATTATGGATTCAAGCCTATACTATTACACTATATTAATTAGATTTTAACTTACATTAAATTGGTAGGAACATTTAGAGACTACTCATTCGGGAGGCTAGCATTTACTAGGATTATGTCCCTGGACCTATCCTAGCAGCACTAGGAGTGCTCTTCACATCAGGCTTTTAACTTTGTTGGTTTTATATTGTGTTTTATTCTGCTGTGTTTTAATTTGTTTTACTCTGCTGTTCTATTTGGTGCCTGTGAGCCGCCCCGAGCCTCCCGGGAGTGGCGGCATAGAAGCCCAACAATAAATAAATAAATAAAATAATTAAATTGCTATATAATGTATGAGATAGTAGACCTCTAGCTCACAAATCAAATTGGCAAAACAGATGCCGAACAACTTTCAGGCTGATGCCACTGTATTAGAGAAATAATAATAATAATAATAATAATAATGTAAGGCAGCTGATGAAACCATGAACCATATCCTCAGCTGTTGCAAGAAAATCGCACAGATGGACTACAAAGACACAACTCTGTAGCCCAAATGATTCACTGGAACTTATGGCACAAGTACCACCTGCCAGCAGTAAAGAATTGGTGGGATCATAAAACGGCAAAGGTCATGGAAAATGAACATGCAAAAATATTGTGGGACTTTCGAATCCAGACTGACAAAGTTTTGGAACACAATACACCAGACATCATGATTGTGGAAAAGAAAAAAGTCTGGATTATTGATGTAGCCATGCCAGGTGACAGTCGCATTGAGGAAAAACAACAGGAAAAGTTCAGCCGTTATCAAGACCTCAAAATCGAACTGCAAAGGCTCTGGCATAACCAGTACAGGAGGTCCCAGTGGTCATTGGCACACTGGGTACCATGCCAAAAGATCTCAGCTGGCATTTGGAAACAATAAACATTGACAAAATCACAATCTGTCAAGTGCAAAAGGCCACCTTACTTGAATCTGCGTGCATCATTCAAAAATACATCACACAATCCTAGACGCTTGAGAAGTGTTGGACTTGTGATTTTTTGATATGAAAACCAGCATATAGATCTCATTTGCTGTGACATACTGTAGTTTTGTGTCAGATAATAATAATAATAATGCCACGAGAGTAAAGACAAAGATCCACCCAAAGGAAAAGTGTTCTTGCCATACATCAAGGGAACCACTGACCGCATTGGGAAGCTGATGAGGAAACACAACATACAAACTATCTACAGACCCACTAAGAAAATCCAACAAATGCTCCATTCAGCAAAGGACAAGAGGGATCCTCTCATTTCTGCAGGAGTCTACCATAAACCATGCAGCTGTGGACAAGTCTACATAGGGACCACCAAATGCAGCAACCAAACACAAATCAAGGAACATGAAAGGCACTGCAGACTACTTCAACCAGAGAGGTCAGCCATAGCAGAGCACCTGATGAACCAATCTGGACACAGCATACTATTTGAGAACACAGAAATGCTGGACCACTCCAACAACCACATGTCAGACTACACAGAAAAGCCCTTGAAATCCATAAGCATGTGGACAAACAGAAAGGAGGAAACCATGAAAATGAACAAAATTTGGCTACCAGTATTTAAAAAAACTCCAAAATTTTAATAGCAAAACAACATTCAAACACAGGGAAACCAAGAGAGGAAACAATCAGGGACAGCTAATTACCTCTCAGCAAAAGATTCCCCCAGGCACTAACAATCCACACCAAAAAAACCTGCCAGGCCTACAAATGCTAATCAAGGTGGCCAACTAAAACATTCACGCCTCCTTCCAACAGACAAGAGTTCTTTCTCCCACCCTGGACATTCCACAGATATATAAACCCAAGTTTTCCTAGTTTCCAACAGACCTCACAACCTCTTAGGATGCTTGCCATCAATGCAGGTGAAACGTCAGAAGAACATGGCCATATAGCCCAAAAAAGCTACGAGAACCTATTGATTCCAACCATGAAAGTCTTCGACAAAACAACTAAAAGAGATATAAAAATACGCAGAGTTAAAATACAAGTTAAAATCCACTGATAAAGTGCAGATTAAAATTCACAAATTAAAAGTGACTGGGTAGACCTGCTGGAAGAGATAGGTCTTCAATTGTGCCTTAAATTCTGACAGCTGATCTTACTGTCAGAGCTCTACTGGCAGGTTGTTCCACAGTCTTGGGGCATGTGTGACCCAGACTGTGACCCAGCAGATGAAAAAGTCATGAGTAGGGTTCTGGCAGGCTGGAATAGACGCCCCCTATAGGACCTCAGTGTTGGGGGGGGGGGGTTGTATGGGAGGAGGTAATGCTGTAGGTAACCTGGATCCAAACCATGTATGGCTTTAAAGGTCAAAACCAACACTCTGCACTTTGCCCAGAAACTGATGGGCAACCAGTAGAGTGACCGTAGTGTGTATGTAATATGCTCACTCCTGGATGTTCCTGTAACTATCCCGCAGTCTACCATGTTTGAATGTGTCGGCCTGAAGGTTGGTGACCGGGACAGGATAGGGATTCTGTTAGTGTACCGACCACCCCACTGCACTACAGTCTCCTTATCTGAGCTAGCCAGAGTGGTCTCCGGCCTGGCGTTGGAGTCTCAATGCCTTATTGTGTTGGGGGACTTCAATGTTCATGCCGAGACTATCAAGGGCAGCTCAGGACTTCATGTCCACCATGGCAACCATGGGCCTGTCCCAATTAGTATCTGGTCCCACCCACAGTGCAGGACACAGGTTGGATCTGGTTTTCTGTCAGGGATGGGATGAACATCGCTCTGTTGCCATGGACGGACTACTACCTGATCAGGTTTAGACTTATTGCACTTTCCTACCTCCACAGGGGTGGTGGACCCATTAGAATGGTCCACCCCAGGAGACTTATGGATCCAGATGGCTTCTTGACAGCTCTTGGGGATTTTCCCGCCTCCTCGATAAGTGACCCAGTCAAGGCTCTGGTCTCTCTCTGGGACAGGGAGATGACTAGGGCTATAGATATGATCGCTCCAGAACGCTCCCTCTCGAGTAACCGAGCTAAACCAGTCCCTTGGTTTACTGAGGAGTTGGCAGCGATGAAGCAAAAGAAGTGGTGGCTAGAGCGTGTGTGGCAGCGGACGTGTAGTGGGTCAGTGCAAGCATGTCTAGTTTCCTTTTTAAGGATCTATGGCACAGCAATAATGGCTGCAAAAAATCTCTTGCGGTCAATATTGCGTCTGCTAAGAACTGTCCATCTGAGCTGTTACGAGTTTTCAGAGGACTATTAAATCTGCCTCAGAGCGAGATCCCTGACAACTCGGCAGATCACTGTGAAGCATTTGCTCAATTCTTTGCGGACAGAGTTGCACTGCTCCGTTCTGACTTCAACTACATGTTTACTGCAGTCTCTGAGGATGTAACACGAGCATCTGCTTGTCCCGTTTTAATGGATTCTTTTCCATTGGTTCAGCTTGAGGATGTGGACAAGATCCTTGGGAAGATGAGACCTACCACATGCATCCTATACCCCTGCCCATCCTGGCTGATAAAAGCAGCCAGAGGGGGTTTGGCAGAGTGGGTCAAGGTGGTTGTTAATTCCTCCTTACAGGAGGGCAAGATTCCAGCCAGCCTAAAACAGACTGTTATAAAACCGCTGTTGAAAAAACCATCACTGGACCCCACTAATTTGTCAACTATTGGCCAGTTTCCAATCTCCCCTACTTGGGCAAAGTACTGGAATGTGTGGTGGCTTCACAACTCCAGGGATTCTTGGTAGACACTGATTATCTAGATCCGGCACAGACTGGCTTTAGGCCGGTACATGGTACTGAAACAGCCTTGGTCACCTTAGTAGATGATCTACGCTGGGAGCTTGACAGGGGGAGTGTATCCCTGTTGGTTCTGCTGGACCTCTCAGTGGCCTTCGATACCATTGACCACGGTATCCTTCTGGGATGCCTCGGAGAAATGGGACTTGGAGGTACTGCTCTAAAGTGGCTCCAGTCCTTCAAGGGTTGGTCTCAGGAGGTGTTACTGTGTGACACCTGTTCAACTCCACAACCGTTGTCTTGTGGAGTCCCACAGGGTTCAGTAATGTCCCTGATGTTATTTAACATCTACATGAAGCCGTTGGGGGAGATCATCCGGACTTTCGGAGTACGGTGTTATCACTATGCAGATGATGTCCAGATCTGTCACTATTTCCCACCTGTCACTAAGGAGGCTGTTCAAACCTTAAACTGGTGCTTGGCTGCTGTGTTGGATTTGATGAGGGCTAACAAATTGAAATTGGATCCAAACAAGACAGCGGTTTTCCTGGTCAGTTGAACGGCCGAACAGGGCATAGGGTTACAGCCTGTGTTGGATGGAGTTACACTCCCTCTGAAGACACAGGTTCACAGTCTGGGAGTGATCCTGGATTCATTGCTGAGCCTGGAACCCCAGGTTTCGGCGGTGGCCAGAGGAGCTATTGTACAACTAAGACATGTGCGCCAGCTGCGCCTGAACCTTGGGAAGTCTGACTTGGCCACGGTAGTCCACACTCTGGTTACATCCTGTTTAGATTACTACAATGTGCTCTATGTGGGGCTGCCTTTGAAGACGGTTTGGAAACTTCAGTTAGTACAACGGTCAGTAACCAGATTACTAACTGGGGTGACATACAGGGAGCATATCACCCCCCTGTTGTGTCAGCTCCACTGGCTGCCAGTCCATCTCTGAGCCCAATTCAAAGTGCTGGTTTTGACCTATAAAGCTCTAAATGGTTCTGGCCCAGCTTACTTATCCGAACGCATCCACCCCTACGTCCCGCCTTGAAATCTAAGATCATTCGGGGAGGCCCTGCTCTTGCTTCCGCCAACAGCTCAAATGTGCCTGGCGGGAAGGAGGGACAGGGCCTTTTCGGCAGTGGCTCCCTGACTATGGAATACTCTTCCAACTGAATTAAGATCGGTCCCCTCCCTCCTGGTTTTCCAAAAGAAGTTAAAGGCATGGTTTTGGGACCAGACTTTTGGGCAATAGATGTAGCAGCACTTTAAGGGACAAATTGCAATGGTGATCTGACTGTTGAGACTGGTTTTTATTGTTCAATTTTTAATGGTTTTTAACTATGTATTGTTTTTATGATGAGATGTTTTAATATGTGATTTTATTATTGTAATTTTGTAATAGCCTCTAATTGGGCTTAATTGTAATGCTGTCTTGAGTCCCCCTTTGGGGGTTGAGAAGTGATGGGATATAAATGTGAGAAACACACAAACAGACAAATTAATACTGATAGCATCCTTCTCCATGCCTCTGGGTGATCTTTCCCAGAGGTTTCATGTAAATGTTAAAAGGTATTGGGGATAGAATGACACCTTGTGGAATGTCATATGGCAGCTACTTTTTTTGAGTAGTTGCTATTCCCAAGCACCACTATCTGGAATCTGCCTGAGTGTTATGACCGGAACCCCTGTGGCACATTGCCTGCAATTCCCAGTGAACCCTCCCTCTGGTGTTCCGGAAGGATAACATGGCTGATGGCATTGAAAGCTACTGAGAGATCTAAAAGCACAAACAAATACATACACCCCTTGTATGTGTTAAAATGGAGATAATCCATTAGGTCGATCATAGCAGTTTCAACTGTTTATCCTGCTCTGAAGCCAGTCCGAAAGGGGTCAAGGAAGTATGTGTCATCCAAGATTGCCTGGAGGGCAACTGCCTTCTCAATCAGCTTGCCCCAAAAAGGAAGGTAAGCCACTGGTCTGTAATTATTACGGTCTAGGAGACGCAGGGAGGGCTTTTTCAGCAGTGATCTAACTACTGCTTCTTTAACAAGGTGAAAAATCCCTTTTCTAAGAGATGCATTGATAATCTGTTGTATTAACTTCCTTGGATGACCAGTCAAGAGGGACAGGGATCAAGAAAGCAGGTTGTATTCCTTATTTGCCCCCATCAGCTTTTCACCATCAACAGTACTCACTAATTGAAACTGATCCAGTATAATCCCACTCACAGATTTGCTGGAATACTCATTGTTGACTTCTGCTCCAGTGACAGCATCTGTCAGCTCTTATGAAAGAGATTTTTTCAGCGAAATTGTTATTAAAATGTTATTGCGTTGCCCAAGGGCTGAGAAGTGTGGTATACAAATACAGTATACCACACATCTCACCACTCTGAACAGCTCAGCTGGGTATGAATCCGTAGATGCATAGGAGAAAGATTTCTTCACTGCACAGATTGCCACTTTATAGGTGCAAAGATATCCTCTATATCAGTGGTTCTCAACCTGTGGGTTCCCAGATGTTTTGGCCTTCAACTCCCAGAAATCCTCACAGCTGGTAAACTGGCTGGGATTTCTGGGAGTTGTAGGCCAAAACACCTGGGAACCCACAGGTTGAGAACCACCGCTCTATATCATGACTTGTCACATAAAAGTTAAATTTTCTGTCAACTACACTCTAGTCATTGTGTTTCTCATTTCATTTCCCTGAAGGTCTCTGTATACCAGGGATCCTGATTTGTAATGGGTCAGAGAGGATGTTTGGGAGCCATCATATCAATAGCCCAAGTTAGATTTTGATTCCATTTATTGATCAGGGTTTCAACAGAATCATTGGTTATGCCAGCAATAGAACCCTCTAAGGCCTCCTGGAATCTCAAAGGATCCATTAGCCTTCAAGTACAGACCATTTTAATAGGTCGTCTACCCCTTCAGGGGTAGGTTGTAGCTGTGATACTACCCTGATCTCAGATTTTTGTCTTGTCCCCCATGCTGTTTAACATATATATGAATGCTGGGAGAGGTCACCCAGAGTTTTGGAGTGTGGTGCCATCTATATGACCCTAAACCAATGTCTGTCAACACTAATGAGGGCAAACAAATTGAATCTTATTCCACACAAGACAGAGGTGCTTCTTGTCAGTCAGAAGGGAATAGGGATTCAACCAATGCTAGATGGGGTTATTCTCCACCAAGACAGATGTTCAAATTATGGGGGCCCTCCTGGACTCAATGTTGAACCTCAAAGGCCAGGTTTCTGTGGAGGTCAAGAGTGCCTTTTTACATTTAAAACTAGTGTGCCAATTGCTTCCATTCCTGGAGACGCCAAATCTGGTCATAGTGATACATGCCTTAGTTACATCCCATTTGAATTACTGTAACATAATCTACATGGGGCTGCCTTTAAAAAGTTGGTCCAAATTGCTGTAGTCATATTGTTAACTGGGGCCAGCTCCACTGGCTGTCCATTTGTTTCTGGGCAGAATTCAAAATTTTGGTTATGACCTGTAAAACCCTATACACCATAGGTCAGGGCTATTTGACAAATAGGATCTCCTTGCATGAACCTGGCTGAACCCTGAGATACTTAGGAGAGGCCCTTCTCTCAGTCCTACCTCCATCTCAAGCTCGTTTGGTCAGAATGGGCCTACTTTCTCAGTGGCTGCTCCTCAACACTGGAATTCCCTGCCCACAGAAGCTAGACTTTAAAAACAAACAAATAAGGTGGCACTGGTTGGTATTTCAAGGAAATTAATAAGTTTTTAATTGTTATAATAGTTTTTATTTATTTATTTATTTTATTTTATTATTCGGGTTTCTATGCCGCCGACTCCCTGAGGCTCGCGGCGGCTCACAGGAACCGAAGGTACAACTACACACAAGCAATGCGATAAAACATCTAAGACAATTAAACAGTTAAAACAGCAAAATACAAAACCCCCAGGTACAGTTCAGAAATTAGATAGCGTGACACCCCAGGACAGCTGCTAAGCGGAACATGGGCAGGACCTACTCACCGAAGGCCTGCTTAAACAAATAAGTTTTGCAGGGCGTCTAAACGGGAGCAGGTCCTTTATAGCCCGCGTTCCAGCCGGGAGGGCGTTCCACAGTGTAGGGGCTATAACGGAGAACGCCCTCCGGTGAGTAGATGTCAGTTTAGCCGATTTCGCCGAGGGTATCTCTAACAAATTAGCATCCTCGGAGCGTAGTGATCTCGGGGGACAGTGTGGGGTGAGTCGGTCCCTCAAGTACGCTGGCCCCAGGCCATGCAAGGCCTTAAAGGTAAGAACCAACACCTTGAAGGAGATCCGTGCTCGATTGGGAGCCAGTGCAGATCCTGCAAAACAGGTGTGATGTGGCGGCCTGCTGGGGTTCCAGACAGGAGCCGGGCGGCAGTGTTCTGCACCAACTTGAGCTTCCGGGCCGACAAAGGAAGGCCAACGTAAAGCGTTACAGTAATCCAGCCTTGAGATGACCGTAGCTTGGATCACCGTGGCCATGTCATTCCGGGAGATATAGGGGCCAGCCTCCGAGCCTGTCGCAGATGAAAAAGCAACCTTGCTGACCGCGGAGACCTGGGCCTCAATGGTCAGCTGGGAGTCCAGGTGGACCCCCAGGCTCTTAACGGAAGGCGATGGGCATAGCGCCACACCGTCCAGGGTCGGAAGCTGGACATCTACACCACCCGAGCGGCCCGACCACAAGATCTCCGTCTTCGCCGGATTCACCCTCAACCTACTGGCACGCAGCCATCCAGTAACGGCCTCGAGGCAGTGTTGGAAATTATCGGGGATGGATCCCGGCCTGTCCTCCATCCTCAGAATGAGCTGGGTGTCGTCAGCGTACTGGTGGCACTCCAGCCCATAACTCCGCACCAGCTGTGCAAGCGGCTGCATGTAGATGTTGAATAACTATCTATTTTTAATAGTTTTGATGTTTAACCATATTTTAGCATTTGTATATTTTTAGGTTTTAAATTGCATAGTGTTGTTAACTGCTTTGGGTCTCTCTTTAGAGAGAAAAAGGAATATAACAATAACAACAACACAATATCATTTAGAATTGCAGGTCTTTTGTTCCCTTTGTTCCTTTTTGTCATTTCCCATGCTGCAACTAGATAAGTCATTATATGTGCAATGCTTGTCTAATGAAAAATATCATCAATCTAAAATACTTTAAATTAAATTTTTCTACTTAGCAGAAGCCATGTAATTCTGCTCAAAATTCAGTTTATTTTTTTAAAGTTATCATAAATGTGTGTAGTGTTACTAGTTTTGCTGAAATGCCCCTTTCCTGTTGCACAATTTTTGATCTACTTCTTCTAAGCAAAAATATAATTTTCAAATAAGATATTGCCTGGAGGTAACTCAAGATTATGCAAAACCCTTTGGGAAAATTATGCTGATACTTTCCCAAGCACTTTCCCCCCAATATCTAGAAACTGAACTCAAAAGTTGTTATGTAGCCCTCATGCCCATCCATATTTTGACTTTTGCCATTGACTAATTCATACCTTGTTTTGGAAGAACATCAACTGAAATGCAGATACTTAGAACTATAAAAATGGATTTTTTACTTCTCTACACTGACTCATGCAAGCTTGAAAGCTTGCAAAGCAGGGCATTAACTATCAGTTATGGTATGAATTGTGGCACAATTCTGTTTAAAATTCATTTCCTTAGTTTAGCTTCAAGTTGGCTCAACAAAGCTCAACCCAATGCCATAATGCAAATGAACCTGTGAAAAATAACAAGGAAGAATATGTGAAGAATGTATTCTCACCATGACAGCCTATTCACCCATGGACCAAGAGCAAGTCAAAGGGGCCTCAAGGTGAGAGAGCTGGCAATGAGTCATGCAATGGTTGATCAGTTACGCACTGGTAAAGTAGATAATAGGTTTAAGACTTATCCATGCATGTTCAACACATGCTTAGTCCAATGTCAATTAATAATGTGTTGGCAGTCACACCAATATCACTGATAAATATTACTATTTTTGTACCCCAAGTATGGGTTTGTTGACCAATTTGTTGGCCAGCCAGACACTAGAGAGAAATCAAGTTAAATGCATGCATGCTTGAATCAGGTTTGGTGAAATCAATAAGATATATACATCATATCCAAACTGAAGGAAGACTGGTGTTGTTCATAAAGGTAGTCTCAGTAATGTGGAGAAGGGCGTGCTATGAGTGAAGAAGGGTGTGCTATTTCCAATAGAAATTTGAAGCAAATTTCTATTGGAATCCACAAGCTAACCTTATACGATGTAGATTAGTTCATTCAGAGAAAGCAACTAAGGTACATACATTATGTGTGAAGGTTATCATGTGCATATATTGATATATTCTCAGTATGTTTCAAATCTCTCTCTCTCTCTCTCTCTCCCTTAACCTCCCTCCCCCCACCAGTGGGCATTAATGACACACATATTGTGACTTTGATATTGTAGGGTTCAGTAATGAATACTTCATTGCCTGCTGGTTCAGTGACTTCTGTGGAAATTCATGGAGCATGCAGGCAAAGGGAAAAGGTAACTGTTATTATTTCAAATGAAGATTTTATGTCTTAGTGGCATTGTGAAAGATTGACCTTCACATGAGATATTGCTGTTCTTGCATTACCACCCCAGTGTCAATAGAAAACTGCTTTTAATCTACACAAAGGGGGCTCTTATCCTCTCAAATACATACGGGATTATCGTGCTTAACTCTCCAGCACATCCAGAGGCCAGAGAGAAAGAGAAAGGGAGGAAAAGAGACAAATGAGAGAGAGAGAGAGAGAGAGAGAGAGAGAGAGAGAGAGAGAGGGTCCACAATGATGTTTCTGTGACAAAGTGATTTCTGAAACATGTTTTCAATACTTTAAAATATATTTGAAAATAAGGAACAAAATGTAGAGGCTTTCAATGTCTTAGAAGACTTTTAAGGATATTTATTTGCATCTGTTTATTTCATAGATATTATCACAATGTTATAATTTGCCAGTTGATTGAAATATTCTTTTGGAGCATGCCATTCTGAATGATCAAGTTAGACTCTACCTACCTTAAAGTACAAATGAGGGAAAGGTCCTGGAAGATTGCTACTCAGTTTATTCTCCTAGGATAGATCCCCATTCCTTCCTGGTGAGTGATTAATGACTACATACATTGGATTGAGTTGAAGTTAGTTATAATGGTTTTTAATGTTTTTATCTATATCTTTTATTTATGTATTTTAATGTGTTTGTCCTACATTGAATTTTACTGTAAGGCCGGTCTGAGTCCCTCTTTTGAGGTGACAAGATCAGAATATAAAAGTTTTAAATAAATAAATAATAAATAAATAATTACTGGAGATCCTAGTTACAACTTAGGTTAAGTTTCAGGAAGTGTTGCTCATGGACTAAAATGTGTGAGGCTAAAGAACATTGTGGAAAAGCACTAGATGCATGGTCACATACTGCTCCCAGGATGTAGATTTTGAAATAGGTAATGAAAACACCACACTCACTATATAGCTGGCAAATGTGGGAGCAATTTAAGCCAACAGCCTGCTCTCTGATATTTACTTTATAATGTGCATTTTTTTAATGATAGGAGATTATCAAACAGCTGATAGATCACTTTTGCCTATGGCCTGAAATGCCCCAGCCAAGGTTACATTTTCTCACCTGGTCCTTCTTAGAACCTGGTCTGGGAGAAAGAAATGGAATGAGGAGTAGTAGAAAATGAAGGAGATGTGAGGAAAATTGATAGCACGGGTTGATGTGCAACTGTAGCCATCAGTTGGGCATTAAGACTGCAGAAAAATAACAACAGAATTTCAAAGCAATTTGAATTTACTGAGATATGAAAGAAAAGGAAAATGACACTGTATATGATTGGCAGTTGTGGTTGGGGAAGCCTCCTGTTCTCTCTGGACTCTATCCTAGGATGCTTCCAGACTGGAGCACCACAGGAAGTATATCTGTGTTGTGTGAAGGGCTCCAGCAGTCTCTCTCCTGGTTCTGCAGTGGATGCAGCAAGAGGTCAATGGGATGAGGCCACCAGTCTAAACTAGGCCATGTACACAAAGCTAGAAAGGCATTATGACAATACAAGGCTTAGAACTGTTGTTTTGGAACCTGTGCCATGTGTGAAATTAAGGAGAGGTGCACGTGATATTTAACATGATTCTGACACAAGGGCAGATCTAAAGAGAATATGTCATTATGGCGGCAGTTTACATACCATTGCATAGCTGATAAATCTGCAAATGTTATAGTTGTTTTCCTGATCCTACCTTAAAAGGGGTTCCCCCTCCCATCCTTATTTTTTTGTATTGTTGTGTGCTTTGCATTTTCAGATCAATAAAGCAGCTGTAGATCTCTATTAATATCTGTACATTTGCATCTGCCGAGTGAAAAGTTTTAAATATTAAAAAGCTGTATTGCAGGCCATATATCATCTGCTCTTACAAGACAGGCATGACAGTATTAAGATGCACATTCGGGATAGCACTCTTTCTACTTTGAACGCTGTCAAGAACAAAGTGCTTTACAGACTTAAAATAAATCTAGGTACTAATCCATTGAATTTCTGACAACGGGAGCCCAAGGTTTCCATGCACTTAGCTGAGTACGGCATAAGAGCTTGTGCATTATTTATGTCCACTAATGGTGTTGCAATGCTCTTTGCGTGAAGCGGTGACAGTGCAATCTGCTAAGATAGCTGCTACTACGGACAAAGCAATCCATTTTCCTGAACTTGAATTTTTGACAGAATACTCTATTAATGCCAATTCTGCTTAAGTAAATGCTGAACAGGGGTCAGTTCTTCCTTCTCTTCCCTTTCCCAACCCCACGTTTCCCAATTGTTTTCCTATTTAAGAAAATAGTGCTATAAAACCAGAAATGATGTCTATGAGCTTTCTGAAGTTTGCTGTACAGCAATACCCATAAAGGTCAGTTTAGGTCTTCTCTTTCTCTCTCTCTCCAACCTCCCCTCCTCCCCAGCCATGATTTCCTGTACCATTTATAATTCTCAATCCAGCTGACTATAGAGGAGGGAAATGCATTGGAAAACTGGGATACTAATTTATTCTGGTTCTACTGTCATTATGCTTTTCTAAGGTTCACAGACTTTAAGAGTGCAAATATTTTATGTGCCTACCCATTTACTGAGTTAAATGTGGCTTAGGTATGTGGGTATAGGCTAATAGTCTGGATTATAATTTTTCAAATAGCTTTGGGCAGTAACACTGGGTTCTTTGTATTACTGTTGGGGTATCCCCAACCTCAGTGACAAAATTCACTAGAAATGGATAACCTACTTTTAAAAAATAGCTTTGTCTACCACAAAAGATATTTTCCTACATCCTTGAGTTCAAGGTGCTCAGGTGATCTCTGTTACTGAAGCTGCAAATAAATTAGAACTAAGGCCTTCTGTCAGGCAGTCTCCCCTTCAGGTAGCAGGATACAGATGTTATGAACGGGCAGTCAAATATTTTATTATCGTTGCATTTTCCTTGGAATGGGGGGCAGTAGTAAGGGTTTTTTTCCTGCCTCATATGCAAAATTTACTTTGCAAGCCTTAGCTACTCTGTACTTTGTTTTGTGTGTTGAATGGAAGGACTTTCTATTCCACCTCAGGTAGCAACATTCTTTGACCACCTCTTCTAAAAAGATGCCTCTAAAAATAATGTGTGGTGTACAAAACGGTGCCATTTTCCAGAAACCTGAAAGCAATAATAATTTCTTCTAATTACCATAACTTTCTTCTCTGGAACTTTACAATGGCATAGGCCCTTAAGATATTATGGGAAACTGGTACAACTTAATACTGTAAACAAGAAAGAAATGAGGAACCATGTCCTACCAGTATTTTAGTAGCCCAGACAGTAAATCCATGGCCTGCTAGATAACCATTTTTAGAATTTTTGAAGGTCTGTTTTATATTTAAACTTTGATGATATGGCAGGATGTCATTCTTATGTGCTGAGTGGCCTTCTGCAGATACAGTTTATACCTGGGGATCTCTTAAGATATTATAATGCCAAATGATTATATTTAGGGCAGTGTCTGACACTATAAAGTGTATCCTTAAGCATGTTCATTGTGTGTATGCATGCAAAGTAACAGTTAATTAGTAATATGTTATTTTTTGGATTAATTAAGCCAAACATCAGCAGAACAATTAGTAGAAATGCAATACAACGTATTAAACATTGCTGTGAATAATGGGAATAAAGAAACATTTCAAGTTCTACCAAGAATATATCAAGCATCATAAAAATAGAATAGATCCAGAAAAAAATCACCTCAATATCTTCACATTAAAGAATGTATCTGTTCTTTATTTACAAACAAACAAACAAACAAACAAAACAACAACCCTGGCTTAGGATACCTAGCATGAAAACCACAGATGATGCATATACACAATCTGATAAAAATCTCAGTTCATGCTTTTTGCCTGAAATATTTTCAGGTGTCGATAGTACATTATGTGCTGGGAAAAATAATTCTCTATGGAGTACTTGAAAGCAGTATATCAACCATCAATAGTTTTTAAAGAACATTTAGGCTGAGAACACATATATTTTCCTGAGCCCTTTACACCTGTTGAGCAAAAATATCCTATACTATTTTTGAACAGTAAAAAAATCTAATAATGTGTGACGACGGTTTCTTTGGAATGGTGGTAGGATTAGTCAATTTGATCTACAATGTTAGAATAATATTTGTATTTTATTTTTTCATTACGATTTTGATTGAGGGTGGGGGTCAGAGCCCTTTTAAGTTTCAGCCCATGTTTAGTGATTTAGCTAGTGTACAGGTTTTCTGTTTAGTATTTTAGTATCGTGCTTTAGTTTTAGTATTTTTTTTCTTTTTTAGTTCTTCCCAGTTATTTTCTCAGCCTTGTTTTCTTTTTTTTTAAAAAAATGCATATAGGTTAAATATCCCTTATCTGCAATTCTGACATCCAAGATGCTCCAAAATGCTCCATATGTTTGGCAGAGGTAGTGACAACTTTGCTTTCTGATGGCTTAATGTACACAAACTTTGTTTTATATACAAAGGTATTAAGTATGGTGTGCATAAATTACTTTTGGGCTATATTTATAATTTGTATATGAAACATAAATTAATTTTGTGTTTAGATTTGAAGTTCTTCTCAAGGATACCTCATTATGTATATACAAGTATTGCAAAATCCAAAAGTGTTTCAAAATGCTGACCACAGGCATTTTGGATAAGAGATTTGCAATCTGCATTACTTTGCTTATGAATTAGATTGTTTGTGTTAAATTAATACATGAATATTTTGTTTTTAAAATATAAATGTTTAGAAAAAACATGTTTGTATGATTTTGCTTTTAGTTCAAGTTGGAGAAGTAGAATAAGGATGTATATTGTAGAAATGTCTCTTGATACAAGATTCCACTAATGTCACTATATTCCCTTGTGCTGTATATCTTTCTCCATGAGACAGGTTTTATGCGAAGAGCATTTTCTTGAATTAGAACCCACTCTTTTGTAGCGCAGATGTACCTAGCTCTTTGAAATAGAATAGAAAAGAAAGAAAAGCATATAATTGGAAGAGAAAGAAAATGGACGGTGCTTGTGAGAGTGTGGCATATTGCAAATGTGTAGTACCTTCTGCTCAAAAGTATCTCATACAGATTGTATCATATGGTTAAATACATGTACAGTACTATTTACAAAATAGCATACAAGTGATTTCACTTTGTTGGGAAAATAAACAGAAGCTTTTAAGACAGAGAGAATTTAAGATGATACACTTTAGAGAAGCTAAAAGACCTTGGCAGTGCTACATTGGTGAGCAAATATGAGGAAGTATATACAGATCTGCGTTGTTGACAGATAAATATCTAAAAACAGTTTGAGGAACCAGGAAACACAGCTTGCAAGGAAGCATGGCAGTTCTCCCATGTTTTCAAGCAAATAAACCAGACAAAGGTTCCCTTGGAAGGAGCAGGCACTTTTGCACTCTGACCTCCCCGCCCCAATACTCTCACTATGAAGCCAGCTTTCATGCTCAAGCAGATGGCAGTGAGGTCAGAAAGCAAAGAAGCAGCTGGACTCCATCCCAGTTATTTGGGAATGCTCACCCAGGTCAGGGGAACTGGTAGCCAAAAGATGGTGGAACCTGTGCTTATGCTTGGTGAATGAAAACCAGGGAAAACAATTGAAAATACTTCTCATTTAAAATATTTTGCAGTTGATATTTATTACAAAAAGCCTTTGGTTTTTTTTTTTAAAAAATACCTAAAGTACCCCAATTTTTAAGGGTTTGACTGATGCCTTTCATAACTGCTTAAGATTCACATGTGCACTGAAGTCCAGTGGTTTCCCTTACTCCCTCCCTCACCTCAATGACATTTGGACCTATTGATAGATTATGGATTCATTTATAGTGGACAAGAAAGGGCACTGAACTTCGAATTGCTTAAAAATAGTAATAATCGAATGCTTTAAAAAACAACTTAAATTTGGCTGCTGAAATTATGAAACTTTGGGGAAACCAGGAGTGGACTTTGAAACTATAGCAGAAGTGTGAGAATACAGTGGGTTCAGTTCTAGAGTGGAAACAAATACCTAAGTCAGGATATGCTTACAGCCACCTTAAACCCCTCCCCCCAGAATATCCATGGGAGAAAAGTGGGATAAAATGAATCTATATGAATAAAAATGTAATGTTCATTTGTGGGATTAACATTGCTTTCAATCTGTGACCACCCGTGGTTATAGCAGAATATTGTTAAATTGGTTTTATTGCTTGTTTTATGTGTTCTGTTGGTTATTAATATGTTTTATGATGTAATTCAATATGCTGTAAACTAAGGGTGCTCATTAGGTAGCTCGGGAGCTACTAGTAGATCTTCGTCCCTCTTCCAGGTGATCTTCGGGCCTCACCAGCCGGATGGGGCGCTCCTGCCATGCGCGCACGCACGCTCCTGCTGCTGGCTTTTGCTCTCGCGGTGCTTCTTTCACCTGCAGGGCATTGCAGGAAGAAGGAAGCACAAGGTGGGGCCTCTAGAGGGAGCGCCCTGCCTCTTTCTCGTCCAGAAGCAGCTGTGCAGCCTCAGTTGCTGGTGAGACAGGCAGGGCGGAGCACTCCCTCTGGATGCCCCGCCTCATGCTTTCTCCTTCCTGCAATGCCCTGCAGGTGGAAGAAGCGCTGCGCAGGAGGAAAACAGCAACAGGAGCACGCGCGGTGGCAAGAGCGCGCGGTGGCAAGAGCGCACGGCGTCGGGGGCAGGTAGATCTTTTGGACTTGGTTGCTTTAAGAGTAGCTCGCATGCTGAAAAAGTGTGAGCACCCCTGCTGTAAACTGTCCCGAGCCAGGCGAATAATAAAATCGAAATAATAAATAAATAACTCAAAAAACATTAGAGGAATTGACACCAAATTTGGACACAATACGCCTACCAGGCCAACACGTGACCATCACTCATAAAAACACTGAAAAACACAGCAGAAGAGACTTTAAAAGCGAAAAATAATACATTACAACGCATGCGCAAAACCACATATTTATAAATGCAAACACACATCTATGGACATATACACAAATATATATAGACACACACACATGTACACACACAAACACATATACACAGACTGGGCTACAGCAACGTGTGGCAGGGGACAGTTAGTAAATCATCATCATCATATCCCCTTAGTAGAGTGTTCTGATGGGTTGATCATGGGGTTCTGGTAAAAAACAAAATAGATCACACAGGCCTGGAGGATGTTCTTTTTCACCTCTGAAATAAAGCCATTTATATTAAACTTTTAAAAAGTTTGGTAAATATGCACTTAATTTTACCCTTAAATTAGCTTCTCATAGTACTTGTCAATTTTTTAAAACAAGTCAACATCCAAATGTCTATGCATTTTATCCATATACAAAGTACATATATTTTACATTTGTGCTTAATCTCAACCTGTTTTGCCATTTATTTCCCCTAATTAAACAATTTGTGCAATTATTTTAACTAATATTCACATCACAATGCACTCAGTTCACTAATATATGCCCTTTAATTTAGTTTTGATGGGAGACTGATAAATATTGAAAGTATCAAATATCTCCATTTGTAATCATTTCGTTCAAGAAATAGAAATTATCTAAATTTAAAGTGAAAATTTCACACATTGTTCTACAAATAGTTCGATCTAATCAAATGGTGCTTCTGGGGGAGAGGGCTTCAGCTCACGTAGAATCCAATGCTCTGCTTCTAACACATTGCTCAGTTCTTGTAGAAGGGTGACAGAAATGTGAGACATAGGATCCTATTAGAAAGCAAATCTCAGATCCTTCTTCTTTCTTGCCTTTTCCCACAAAATCATCCATTTTCAGAATTATCACATGAGTGAGTGTGGTTCTGCCCATTCAATTAAAAACACATTTGGGGAAAAAACTGTGGGGATACTAGATTTCCAATCCTGCTACTCCCAAGGAGACAGGAGGCATTGATCTGGCAAGACAGATAGATCTGTTTATTGGTTTTAGTCCGCTGACCATATAAACAATAAAAGACAAAAATGAAAATACACAGATAAATAGACACTAACCCCTATGCTAAAACTCTGGTAATAGTTAACTAAAATAAATTTAAAAATTATAAAACTTGATTAAATAATATGCAAGCAGGGGAGTAGAGTGAAAAGTGTAAAAGAGTCAGTCAGAGAATTTTAATTTGGGAAGAGATGTGAAAGATAATGCAGCAGAGCCAGGGCTGAACCATAAGTTCATTTTATTTATAAAGATAACAAAGAAAACAAAACATATTCCGGAGCATTTTTCTCAGCGTGGCTCACAGCACATAAATCATGGCTGACTGGAGAGCGTTCTAATCTACAATGTTTACATTCCAGAGGTTGAATATCCGGGACCTTTCCTTCCATCACAGACATTAACTTTTCTTCTTCAGTTAACCCTGTGATTACCTGACTGAAACACAGCTCAGAAAATAGACATATTTTACAGAAAACCTTCTTCAACCTTTTTTCTATCTCTAAGCCTAGAGCGTGGTGAAGGCACATTTGTAACCTCTTCACTGTCTGACAGTGAATCTTCTTCTGATTCAACACTTATGTTAACACCCTCGGTTTCTGCATCATTCTGCCTGAATTGTACAAACACTTCCTTGTTACAATGAATTATCTCCCAGCCACTGTGCTGCTCAAAGTTGGCACTTCTGGAAAGGACCACCTTGCCCCCTCCCATGTGAAAATGATACTTATCACCTGAGTACCCAACAAAACATAGTTTTCTCCATTTATTTTGGTCCTTACGTCTTTGTTGTGCCGGGACCAATACTTATGCAAATTGTCCGAAGATTCTTAAATACTTCAGATTAGGGGGTCTATTGTACAAAGCAAAGAAAGGTGTTTGATTTATGGTTGAACACCACACTCTATGAAGAACATGGTTGGCAGTGTGAATGGCCTCTGCCCATAAGTTACTAGGTGCCTGAGCATCCTTTAACATACATTGCCTCATGGTTTGTAGTACTCCTATTCATCTTTCAGCGAGCCCATTTTCTGATGGTGAGTACAGATTTGTGGTTTTGTGTTGTATGCCCATTTCCTTAAGTCACTCTTGGAACTCATTCCCACAAATTTCCTTTCCTCTGTCAGTAACTAAAATGGATACTTTGAAAGGAAACACTCTCTCTACCATGGGTACCCACTGTCTGAATGTTTTAAAGGCTTCACTTTTTTTGAATTATGTTTATTGGGGTTTTTCCATAAACAAACAGTGAAAGTGGGTGAACAGTCTCAAATAAAGGACAGTGGGGGGTAGAAGGGGGTAAGAGTCAGGGGCGGTGAAGGAGGCTGTTTGATCCGGGTTCTGGGAAGACTAGTGATGGGTAGTGGTGAAGGGAAGAGATCAGGATAGGAGTAACTTGTTTCCTTCTAAGGTCCTCGTTCATGGGCGCTCCTTGTTGCCCTCTTGCAGTCTCCCTCCTTGTTGAGCTGGACATTTCTTTTTAACTGGTCTTCTTTTTAGGCTCTTTTTCCTTCTTTTTTCCGAGACGGGTCTTCATAACCCTCTGCATCTTGGAGCAATCTGTTGTGCTTAGTTTTTGTCCTTTCCAGCGTTTGGTGGCCATTGTCCGTTCCCTGTCTTCCAGCGTAGCCGGACCCGTGCCCCTTCACGTCCCTCAGCCTCCATTCTAACCGTTCTCCCTAGGCGATTCGAGGCCTTCCGTATCCATCCAGGATGCCACATCTCGTAGGCCTGAAATACGCCTCAAGAGAGTAAGGGCAGTTTTTCTTTAGGTTTTTCTTTCTTCCTTGTTGGGTTGTTCCCGCCCAGCTTCTCTTTCTATTGGGCTGCGTCCCATTCTTTTTGCCGTCCTGCTTATCTGCATCCAGGCTGGGGTTTTTGGGTGTTGCAGCGGCCCCTTGGTTTTTCCCCTCTTCTCTTTTCTGGGGAGCAGAGGTGTTAGGGCCCTTCGACGTCATTCTTGCAGCATCCAGTGGGACTACCTCCCTACTTTTGGGGTGGGGTCCTCTTCCCTCTGATCCTGCCCGCGGCTTTACGTTCTCCTTCCCTCTCTTCTCTCCACCTTCCCATATTGTTGCGTTCTCTCCCTTGACCCGGGGTGTGTCTTCTCCATCCTCATAGGGGATCGGCAGCCCTGGCTCTGTGGGGGGCACCTCTTCATTTGGTTCTGTTCTAGCCTGTAAGGAGTGCTCCCGGTTCGCATCCATTTTTTCTTCCTGCCGGGACATCATGGCATCCATCCTCCGTAGGAAGCCATCTTGGGCTACCCCTATTTTTCGCAGCTCTGCAAGGACGTCTCCCAGAGATATTTCCTCCTCTTCTGATCCCTCTTCCTGTCCCATCCTCCACTTTTTTGCTCTTGAGGTGTTCATTTTTAATTTATTTATTGTTTGTTTATTTGTACAGTTGTTCCTTTATTTAGCCTGATGTTGGTTTCACTTCTTATTTCTGGCTTTGGTCTCCTTTTGCCTTCCCCTTTTGGGCCCAATATTACTTTGGTTTTGTCCCCCCTACCTCCTGGTAATGGGGATGTAGGCAGGGGCTTCTGTGGGGGAGCCTCCCATAATCTTGAGGGGAGAGGAGAGTGGGGTACTTTTCAAAATGGCGCTCCCGCCAAAACTTCCTTTTTCTTCCCCTTATTAACCCTCAGCCGCCATCTTGTGTTCGTTGCCAATCTCTTCTCCCTCTCTCCTGAGTCTGCTGGGTTCTTCTCTGTGTCCCCCGGTCTGGTCGGCTCCACGCACCTTTTTTTCCCTTCATTGGGGGGGGCGATCCCCTGCTCTTGGGTGCCGTTCGTGGTGCCCCACGGCCTCCCCGCTGGCTTCCCCGCTGCCTTTTCCATTTTTCCTCCTACCAGCCGCTGGTCCCCCGCGCTCACGGCCAGTCCTGATCCTCTTCTCCTCCTGCCCTTGCTGGGGGGGGGGAGGCCCGGCTGGGCCAGCAGTGAGTGCGGGTCGCCGCCCACTCCCTGCTCCCCGGCTCGCTCGCCGCGCCGGCCAGGATCCGGGCCCGCTCGATCTCCTCCTCTTGAGGGGGGGGGAGACCTCTGGGGCCACCAGATCCCGCCTGTCGGCTTCGCGCTCCCTCCGGATCCCTCTGTCCGCTGGGAGGGAGGGCGTAGATCGCCCTCCGGCCAGAAGAGCAGGCGGCACTTCGAGGAGCCCTCAAAGTGCCCGTCCTGCCGCCATCTTCGCCGGGCCGGAAGTCTCCACTTTTGTTTTTGAGATTATACACAAAGCCATATCTAGTGAACCTATCCCCTATTACAAAGAAATATCTTGACCCCCCCTTCACTCTCTGGGAACGGTCCAGCTAAGTCAGCGTGCACTGCCTCAAAAGGCCTATTACCCTTAATCTTGCTTTCTTTTACAACAGAGAAAGATTTAACTTTTGATTGTTTACAGACTGAACATTCCAAATAATTCTTACACTTCAACATTTTTAACTCAGGGCAAATATCTGCTAACTTTTCTAAACCACGGAAACTCACATGTCCTAATACCCTGTGAAAATAATATGCATATGTGTCATGTAGGGGTTTGTTTAAGTTTCTATCCACAGTTTCATCATTATGTGAGACATTTCTTGGGATCCAAGTTTCCATCTGAAACACTGGTGGTTGTCGCTATCATCACCTTAGCCATGGTTGTTGGAGTTCCATCAGCATGGCCTCTCCTGGGCCACTGCTTCCTCACTGCAGTGCAATTTCTTATTAGGTGTCCAAATTCGCCACATCTAAAACAACAACATGTTTTGACTATCCGTCTTGCTGCCAAGGTCGGGGCCTCATGATAGTTTCCAGCATTCACCTCCAGCCGAAACGGTGCCTCCTCTGGTTTGCCTTGCTGCCTCTGCTTCTTCTCAAACTGGCATCTGCCCATCTTCTTATGGTTGCTATCATCCAGCCTCCCAATCAAATCCAGGCTGTAGTCAGAACATTGGCTCATGGGGTTGGCGCAGTGGAAAGCGTGCTGGGCACATAACCTATTATCAAAGATAATACAGCAGAGCCAGGGCTGAACCATAAGTTCATTTTATTTATAAAGAAAACAAAGAAAACAACCTATTCCAGAGCATTTTTTCCAGAGTGGCTCACAGCACATAAATCATGGCGGACTGGAGAGCGTTCTAATCTACAATGTTTACATTACAGAGGTTGAATATCCAGAACCTTTGCTTCCGTCACAGACATGAACTTTTCTTCTTCAGTTAACCCTGTGATTGCCTGACCGAAACACAGCTTAGAAAATAGACACCTTTTACAGAAAACATTTTAAACTCATCTTTGTCATACATCTTAGCACAGACAAGA
The DNA here is from genome assembly GCA_030556195.1 of Anolis apletophallus. Classification (NCBI taxonomy): domain Eukaryota; kingdom Metazoa; phylum Chordata; class Lepidosauria; order Squamata; family Anolidae; genus Anolis; species Anolis apletophallus. The sequence continues at coordinate 113,623,391 of JARBWK010000004.1, forward strand.
GAGACATCACTTTGGGGATTTGAATGTTCCCTTCCTATCTTGCTAATTCTGAGGAGACAGGATGAATTGGTCTGCACATCCTGCATCCCTGTTGCACCTCTGACCTCGGGCAGTCCCCCCTAGATCACACCGACACAGGCAGATGCAATAAATGTTATTTTATTTAGAATAAAGGTATAGAATAGTCCAAAGAAGTAAAAAGAAAGCAATCAAAATAGAGTTCAATTTGGTCCTTGAGTTATAATCCAAGCCGATCAAAATCCCGAAGCAAAGTTCAAAAACAAAGGCAACCCCTCTGGCAGTTAGAGTAGCACTTGATTCAGGCCGCAACTGCGGTCTCAGGAAACATAGTCCAAACCGCCCTGGCAGTTAATAAGAACTTGGGAGACAGGAACAAGAGACGTGGTCAAGCCAAACGTAGCTTCAAGTCTGGCGAGAACTTTCCCAGACCGGATTGATATAGGAATCTAACTCTTGTGCATCCAACGCAACCCCTTTCTCCAATCTCTCCTTGAAGCCGAGATACTGGGTCTCCTGTTGAATTCTTTCTCATTACCATGCCCAGCTGCATCGTATTCAGTATGGGAACCAGGCAACTCCTCATCTCCCATCGCACCATCTGGGAAGGGAATAGCCACTCTTTCTTGAGACCCAAGGCCGCCAGGTCTTTCATATTCATTCGAATCTAATTCCATGGAATCTTCACTAAATCCATCTGAAGTCCCATAACCTTGCAGCCATGTATTATCCCATTGCAGGCTCTCTTCTGAAATATCATAAGCCTCTGGCCACCCATCATCCTCTGACTCCCCTGAGTCAGCCGGTACCTGGTCCAGAGCCCCCGAGGTGGGCGGGGTTTCCCCAAGCCCACCAGGCTGGAACCCTACAATCCCTTCTCTGAGCTCTTCTCCTTCCTTTCAGTTTCATTGCTCTCAAATACAGAAGATTAAAACAAAAGTTTAAAAGCTAGCCATAGTGCAATTGTGAAAGCCAAGATTACTACGACGAAGAAATGACAGGTAAAACAAAGTAGTGATATTTTGAAATTTTTGGTATTTCTAATGATTATATTAATTTAAAAACAACAACAATAACAACATGCCAGGCCCATGAAGCAGGATTTTGGGAGAGAAATGTCAATATTTGGTAAGAGACCACTCATAGGAATACCCCTAACTCCAAGTCATCAATTTGATTCAATGTGGAGAATCTGACAGATGCTATCCCATGTGTTTTTCATCTATTGTATAGCAATTCCTGAGCTCAGAAGATACTCTCTTCCCATCTTCTTTTGCCCCTGTTTCCAGATACTTCAGAAATAATTTATCAATGAGACATGACAGACATAGAGAGGAAGTCTCCCTGCATCACATGATGGGCTCAATTATACACAGTCAAATTACTGTATTACAAATGTTTAAAAACTGGGAGGGGGCTGTGTGGGATAACATCCATATAGTACTGGATCTTACAGGTACCATAAATAAGTTAGCAAGGCAGAAGCTGAACAATGACTCCCTCCCCAATCCACAAAGGGTCTAGCAGAGAAAATAAATAAACTTAATCTAGTTTGTAAAACATGCAGTTTTGCATACAAATATTTGTGAATAGTCCAATGCATGGAGGAGAAAGAGAAAGAAAGAATATATGACTGGGATTAGACTGAGGCAAGAAGAGGGTGAATATATTGGTAAATTATGGAAAAATTAACAATGAGGATATCAACAAACAAACATACTATTCATAAATGGCTGTAAAGTAACATACAAACTAGTAATGCATCACTACAAACATCAAAAGGTTACGAAAAGTAGCAGCAAGAGTACTGATATTTAGTCTATCAGAAGTCCTTTAAACCAGTGGTTCCCAGATGTTTTGGCCTTCAACTCCCAGAAATCCTAACAACTGGCAAACTGGCTGGGGTATCTTGGAGTTAGAGGCCAAACCATCTGGGAATTCAAAGGTTGAGAACCACTACTTTAAACCCATTCCAATAGTGGACTCCTGAGAAGTCCACTATTGAGGAAGGTATTTCAGGGGGGAATTGGTGCAATTTACAGCACAGAGAAGTCTGCCTTTACTATGTGTTACATTGGAACAATGACACTTGATGGCTTGTATGAAGGCAAGAGTTGAGAACGTGCAAGAACATCCCTGTTTCTGAAATGGTGGGGAAAAGAGGGGGCATGAAATGCTTAATAAGTCACCTGAATTAGTGGGAAGTGAAGGACACTGAGAAAAAGAAGCTGAATATAACCCACAAATAAAAAAATCATTCCTAAGCAGACACTGACCTAACTGTTTCAAGCTGTTGCAGGGAGCAGTTGTAATAGGAAGAATTCATTCCACAAATGACTGATTTGCTTACCATGCAGATAGTCTGGAAAGGATTTTAAAAATGGTGCCACTGTCTATACTACTGCACCCAATTATTTTCTCTAAAATGAAAGTTACAGCAGAGCAACCTGTTTCTATGCACAGCAGATGCCACAACATACTGGGAGAGGAATGCAGCATACACCAATAAATTGCTTATATTCCCTATCAGAATAGTATTTGATTTCTTTGCCTGCTCTTCCAAGCCACACCTGTGGCTGAGTCATTTGGTCAGAAACATAAGAGCCTGCCATGTTTCACTGAAAGCAGAGCATCATGTTTTCCTGGTGTGAGATTTTCATTTTACTCACTCTTCAAATAGCTCCTGATAAACTGCAGTAATTAAAGGTCTTTTAAATATAGTATTTGTGGAACAGTACAATTTCATTCAAAATGATGGTGATTGAGAAGGGAAGGAGATACCCACCTTATTAGTCATGAAGGACTCCTGAAGTAGACAAATTCACTATTTCCTTTCACTGTGCATTTCTCAACATAGGCTCATCTTTATCTTTTCATCTAAGACCATGAATTTTGATATATCTTACATTCAGCTATATCAAGATCATAATGCTATTCACCAAATTAAAGATGTGCTGTTGGATCGTACATCATATTACTTAGAATTTAATTCTTACAAAGAGCAGGATAGAGTACACTTTACTCTTGTTAGTACCATGAATCAGGTTAGGAAAAAAAGGCAAGAATAAAATAAAATAAAATAAAATAGATTGTGAGTTGCCATTGATTTTCCACTGAACCTCATGCTTGGGCAATGATGCAAATCCAGCTGTTTCTGGATGTAGTCCAACATATTGAATGTTGCATTGCCCTGACTCTCATAAGCTATTTCTGATTTTATTATTTTCTTTGTTGAAGAGAAACTGTAGGAAGATATTTGGGTTGAAGATCCAGTACTCAGGAAGTATTTCAGAAATCTCCCAATTCCCTCCAGTTTCAATACCTGACAGGCTACTTACAGTCGAATATTAATGCTAATAAATAACTATTTCTAATATATACCTGCTAGATCACTTTAAGGGTCAATTTAAATTGTGTAAATGGAAAAGGGGGACAAAGTTGACCCTGCGTATCCAGGCCCCACCTCCAAGACTATATGCCTCCCAATATAGCTTTCTTTAACCCAAGAAACAGATGTTGGGAAACCTGTTCACAAATCTTCTCTTTCTACTTCTTCTGAGTCTGCCAGAATACACTTCAGAGAGTCTATATTTCTAAGACCACAGCTCGAGGTGCCTGATGTATCACAGAGTTAGGTAGACTGCTCATGCAGGTAGCAGGTCTTTTTTTTCTATTAACGCTTGACATGTGTAATAACTGGGGCAGGTTACAGGGAGTGGTCGACCCCCTGTTTAAAGAGCTCCACTGGCTGCCATTTATTTTCAGAGCCCAATTCAAGGTGCAGGTGATTACCTATAAAGCCCTAAACAGTTTGGGACCCACCTACCTTCGTGACTGGCTCTCCTCCCATGAACCAGCTCAAGCCCTTCGCTCCTCAGGGGAGGCCCTCCTTTCACCTCTGCCTGTCTCACAGACCTGGCTTGTGAGCACTAGGGAGAAAGCCTTCTCCTCTGTGGCCCCCCGTCTTTGGAATTCCCTCCCGGGAGAGATTAGGAATGACCCCTCACTGGAATCCTTTAAAAAACAACCGAAAAACTGGTTTTTCCACCGGGCCTTTGGAGATTAGACTCCCAAATGCCCCCGTTCTCTTGACGAGGCCTCTTCCCCCCTATGTGACCCTTTATGTGTTGACACTACTCCTGTTATCTTTTTATGTTTACATTTTATATGTACATGTGGCTCGCCCTCTTGTTTTTGTTTAGATTCACTTATGTTGTTGTGGTTTTATAGATGTATTTTTATTGTGTTTATTGCTTTTATTGTGTTGATTGTTTTCTGATGTTTGTGATATTTTTTGTATTTGTTGTTCGGGCACGGCCCCATGTAAGCCGCTCCGAGTCCCCTTTGGGGAGATGAATGTGGGTTAGAAATAAAGTGTTATTATTATTATCATTATTATTATATGTGGGCAGGTGCCGCTAGTCCCAGCCTTCACAACTACACACTGTGTATATATATATGTGTGTTTTGTTGCCCACCTTTCCCCATGATTTGAATGAGGTCCGGCACAATCAAAATACATAAATAAAACAAAGGACCATAAAATGCCTACATTAAAAACATAGAAACTAGATCAAAACATCTACACCAAAAAAAATTCAAAACTTAGAATTCATAATTTGATTTTGACTTGATAAGCCTGGCAAAAAAGATAGGTCTTTAATTGTGTTTAAAATGTTGACAGCTCATTTAGCTGTAGAATCTATTCCGCCAGGTTATTCCACAATTTAGGGATGGCTGGGAAAAATGCCCTCTGGGTGCCAATCTAATCCTAGCTGATTGAAGTAAATATCACCAGAGGACCTAAGTATACAGGACAGATTATATTGGAGAAGATGAACTAACTGGAGTTTCTATATAGTACAGATGTAGTCTAATGTAAAGTGCATTGCAGAAGTCGACCTTTGAGGTGACCAGCGCATGCACTACCATTTTAGGTCTTCTAATTCTATCAGGTGGCCTATCAGCCGAAGCTGGTAATAAACCCTTTTGACTGTTCCATCTATCTCAGCAGACATCTGGAGAGACAGATCTAGGAGCTCCCAAGTTGTGAGCACCATCTTTCATGGAGTGTTCCTCATCCAGAACTCAACACACCTCCATTTTCAGGTTAGGACCCTTGATGGCAAGCACCTTTTTCTTGTATGAATTCAGTTTCAATTTGTTTTCTTCATCCAGCTCATTACCTCATCCAGGCATGCATTCAGAAGAAACACACTACCGTGACTTAAAGCTGTTTTTGATATTTGCAGGTGTGCAAGTCAAAACATATTTAAGGCTGTGAAGCTAAAGAGAAATGTGCTGCATTTTTCTATCTCTTTGTCTGAAACATGGATATTATTGTGACTTCAGTTAATTCAGAATACAGGAGAAAGGTTATTTGGTAGGGTTGGTTATTCATCCCCCCTCCTTCATCCCCTGGCAACTACACAGGTAACTAGTTAGCTTCTGAGTTTCATTCACGATTTTGGTGAGCTTTAAAAACCCTAAATGCAGCTCCCTGAAGGACTGAGTGCTCCCATAAATTATATTAAAGTATACAGCTTGCAACAATGGTGCTATGAGTTGCCACCAGGAAAAAAGAATTTTTAAGGACTGTTTCCTCTCTGTGAAATACCCTTGCAAAGAGATCTTCCTGGCATCCTTTAAAAAAACATTTAAACAACATCTGAAAATATTTTTTTCTGGAAGGCACCCGCAAATTTTACTAATCAATATTGTTTCTATGGTTTAAATTTCATTTCTGGATTTTACCAGTCTTACTAGTCTAATAATTTAGACACTGGCTTAGTTGATTTATTTGTTTAGACAAAAATTTGTAAAATTTGTGATTTATTTTTTAAAAATATTTAATATCATGCTAAGGACATTTACTCACAGAGCAGTAAGGATTAAACCATTTTCTAAACATATCTTGAAGCTTTACAAGATTTTCTGCAGATTTTACAGTTATTTTTCACATTTTGGGACTTTACACAAATAAACCTTTTTGCAAAATACTATTATTTAGTGAAAAACTAATTAGTTGGTTGGATTGATAACTAGATCGATATAAACATTGTTTAAAATTCTAGTAATGTCACTCAAGGGGGAAAACTTTTATATTGTCATGTATTTGAATGAATTATATACAAATCTACATCCCTATATAAACAGTTTAGATTTAAAAATGTACATATATTTCTTCAAGATGAAAATGGACAATATTGGGATAAATATTTTGAATTGTATGACGACTTTCAAATTAGAAGTAAACTTCCTCCATTCTTCCACAGACTCATTGATTTGATGATTCTATTGACCCTATCTGCACAGTTAGAGTACCAAAAGAAAAGTTTTTTTCATAAAAGAAAACTAGTTACATTGCCCAAGAAGATATTTTGCTATTAAAAGTTTAATTCATTGGCATCCACCTTAGAAGAGTCCTTCCTTTATCATATGTTTTGTTTTACTAATAGCTGTGTTCTACATAAAAGAATCTAAGCAGTTCAAATAATTGTAACATTCAATATGCTCAATATGACACCCTGCATATCGCTTTACATAATCCACCTTGATAGAGCTATTTTGGCAGGCGCTTTGGCTAGTGCTCCTTTTATATGTCTGCTACAGTTCTCTTTCTTGAGGCTGCCAAATTGGAGACTTGCAAGCTTCGCAGTCTCACAGCTGCCCAACATTCCACTGATCTTCTGATCAGAAATTTAAAAACTAGAACTGAAATATTAGGTGACATTTATTTGATTGGGTGTGAATTTCAAAAGCAACAGATTAGATACAATGGCATGCCCCTTCCCTCCAAATGTTGCTTTATTTATTGAATTTCTATGCTAAATAGTATGCTCCATTTAACAGAAATAGGACAGGACACAATTCATCCCCCTTCCCGCTAATGTAGCTGTTGTCGAACCATGGTACCCCTCTCCCCAAAGGTTTTATGAACAAAAGAAGAATTCAAGCAAGACACATGATTTACTTTCTTTATTTTTTTTAAAAAAAATCTACGATGCCAAAGTTTTTAAATGTTGAAACCACTAGAGGTTCTGGTAGGACCCAGCAGCAGCTGTACCCCGAGCCCTATAAAAGCGAAACGCTTTAATAAATGTATAAAATTATACTTTTTTGTAACTTGTGTTGCTTGTGTACTGTATCAATTCTTAAATGTATAAACTTGTGTCAAATGTACTGTATACTGAAAGCATCTGCTCTCTCCATGCCCCCTGTTTGTACAAGCTCCTAGGAACAGAGATCACTATATCATTGTCATAGGTCTTTTTTTAAAAAGAATGATTAGAGTTTCTTGACACAATATACAAACAGTAAAAGCAGTAAAAGAAAAAAAGGGGGGGGAGAGATGAAAAGGTGAAACTACAGAAAATAAAAAGTAAAGTTATAGGACAGTAAAAGATAAAAGAATACACAGCATGTATCAGAAGTGCATGGAAATTTTGGGGTTTTAGTGGCATACTTATCAATCAATCATCTAGTATCATTCATTTAAGCTTTTATCTAGATCTTCTTATATGACCAACAGTTCAAACATATTGCCTAAAATAAAATATATGAGAAAAAACAATATATAAGTTCTACGAGGTTAGCCTAACCCAAATTTTAATCAACATTACTAAATTTAAATCTATATTACATTCTATTTTACAGTAATCTTGTAATAGAGACATAGGTCTTTCTAGTGATCTGTCAAGCCCGATGAAATCAAACCCATTGTGTGTGTGTGTGAGACAGATGATCCTTTTTGTCATCGAGATGAGCTTAAGATGTTTACCTATTTAACAAACAGCTGAAGGATTGTTATTCCCACAGACAAGAAGGCTAAATAAATATGAATACATTAGTCTTCTGAATCGTCAACCAAGCCCCTGGTTACTTGAGATTGTCCCCCTTTTGGGGTCTTTTCTCCATGGAACTGGACACTTAGGTTAACCAAGGAATCATCTGCATATTCATGTCTTTACTTCCCTTGGTTTTGTGACCTCCCAAGGGGTGTCTCTGCAACAAACTGGACCTTTAAACTGACCAACTCTGTAGTTTGCCTTCATCCCAGAGTGTTTGTTCTCTGTTCTGTCTGATCTGGTTTAGCAGAAGCTCAATGGGCATGGACCTCCTTATCTGCCATCCTAGCTGAAATCTACACATCCACAATTAATAACAGCTTTCAGACATTTTAAGCATTTGGTATTAAAAGTAGGTGGAAAATTGATAGATGGATGCATGTGTGCATGAGCTCCTATTTTCTGGTTGATACAAGGAATACTTTTGTGTATTTGTATAGCATCACTATAGTTTCTGTTTATTTCATTCATAATGCCCATGTTTTTGTTTTAGAGCACCTCCCAAAAATGGACATCTTTTCAAATGGGCATTTTCATTCCCTGGCCAAAAATGAGAATTTGGCCCATTGGCAGGAGTGGGTGGGCTTCCCCAGGTTCCTCTTCCTCTAACTTTTAGGGCTAGATGGGTATAAATCAGCATACATGGAGGGCACATCTACCACTCTTAGCCCACCAAGTTTTGTAACATTTGGGCCATCACCTGATTTTTAGGATTTTTTTCTTTCTATAAATAAAATCTCCTTAAAAACATTCCCTCTTCCCCCCTGCTGGCCTTGCCCTATAACTTCTCCAGGAACAACAGCAGGAGCGGGGGCAGGGCAGGGCCATTCCTTCCCACCAAATGTCAAAGATGCTCCACATCCACACACACAGCCTATTTCACTTCTTTAACTGGTAGCAATGGAGGTGGGGGATTCCCCTCCTGTTCCCATCATTTTTGGCAATTACATGATTTGTCCTTTTATCCTTCATTACAAACTGGATTAAAAGCATCCGAGTTACTTAAGATGCCACACCTCGTGTGATACTTTCCCTTCAGTCTGCAGGAAAGAACTATATTTAAAGACAGGGCTTAAGATACCACTATTTCTATGTTGTGTTTCCCTCCATCTGCAGAAGAGAACTGTATTTAAAGACGGGGCTTAAGATACCACTATTTCTGTGGTGTTTTCCCCTCTGTCTGAAGAACTAAGTTTAAAGACAGGGCTTAAGATGCCACTCTTCTTGTGATACTTTTCCCTCAGTTTGCAGAGGAGACAAGAGATGGCGGGTGAGGCAAGGCAGGCAGCAGGTGAGGCAAATGGTGGTCTTCTCCGATTGACCAAGCAGGCAGGGCTCAGAGGGAAATAACAGGTGGCAATTCTCTGCAGCCCGTGTGAGAAGTGCCACATGGGCTGAAAAGCAGACAAGAAAATGGTACCTGAAACTGGAGAAATGGGTACTACACACACCTCTAACAAATAACTTCCAGGTAGTCTAGAGCCTTGATAGAGGATGGATCATCTGGTACGACAGTGGCCAGTGTGCATCAGTTGGAGTGATGGAGAATAGAAACAGAATCCACTATCTACTCCAACATACTGATTATTTTCCCCATGAGTACTGATGGTTTAGCAGGGAGGGCTTGTGCCATTGACTAATAGATGGAAAGGCAGGGATTTTTCCTTTCCCTCAAATGTTCTGTTCAAAATAGCAAATTCTGCTTTTGATCAGGTATGCAATGTTATTGTTAGTGCAGGATGCAACATTTCAAAGCTGGAGAGGCATAAGAAAGGATCAGATCATATACAGGTAGTAGATGAATTTTGTCAGGGAATGCCAAGCAAACAAGCCATTTCCAGTGGTAAATTAAAGAGAGTGAAATGCAGTACCCTACCCACAACTGAAATGTTTACCTCTTCTTTTTTCTGTGAACATGGATTATCTCGGTTGGATAGTTTTTCTTAAAAATATCCAGAGATGACTTGCAAAATGGGCATTTCCCATCTTCTCAACTTTATACCACAATCTGTTTTCTTCTTATTTATTTCCCTCAATTCATGCCAGGTCCTTTGCTCTGCTAAACAGTTGTATTCAGTAGCATTTTTGGTGTAATTTGAGCTTCTTCCAAATATCAACAGTGGCAATATCCATTCATTGTAATTGGTGTCAAGAAAGGTTTTCTACTTTCACTTCAAAGTTGGTAAAGCCATTGTTGTTAACTGCCTTCAAGTCAACTTTAACTTATGAAAATTCTATGAATGATCAGACTCCAATTCACCCTATCCTCAACAATCCTCCTCAGGTCTTGCATACTCAGGGTGATGATTTCCTCAATTGACCCAACTGGCAATCACCACCCAGAGGATCTTTTCATTGGCCACCCCAAGACTCTGGAATGACCTGCCCGTAGTGCTCCAAAAGCTAGATCAGATATCGGAATTTTAAAACTATGTAAAGATATATCTCTGCTGGCAGGCCAACCCAAACAATTTTAGCTATGAATCTTAAACTCGTGTCCTTTGTTTAATGTCTGTTTTGTGTATTTTAATATATATTTTATAGAAATGCAGTTTTAATTTGGATCTTCCATAGAAATATGTGTATTTGTTGAATTTTTTGCAATGTTAATGTTTTTTTTTAATTGTGTTGTAACTCACCTCGAGATATAGGAGCATCTTCTTGTGATGCAGGTAAGAAATAATAATAATAGCCTATGTTGGCTTCCTTTTTTTCTTCTGCTTTCCACCTTGCTGAGCATTAGCATTCTAGTGAGTCATCTCTTCTCATGACATAGCCTAAGTCCAACAACTTCAGTTTAGTCATCTTAGCTTCAAGGGAGAATTCAGACACAAAATAACCAATGCAAGCCAGCAAAAACTTTCATTTAAATGTCATCATAGATTATCTAAGCTGTTATGGTTCCTCTGAATTGCTGAGCTCAAGAGCAACATGCTTTATTTGTCAAGATAATAGTTAACACCATTTTGCAGTTTCTACTCTCATATAATACAAAGACAAGATGCTCAAGGTTTCAGGATATTTTTGACTGTCCTATGGTGCTGACTTCTAATGCCATCATTACTTACTGAAAGTAAACTATGTTTCTGAGATAGTAACTAAATATTAAAAAATGGCTTGCAAGTAGTGTGGGCATCTACCTATAATTTTTCTAAATGCAGAAACCATTGTGTACCTTTCCTATATTTCTAGGTCTTTTTAGAAATAGAGCTAAATACTTTTTAAAAATACCCCCCAAAAACCAAAACAACCAGTAGCATTAATTAAAAAATATATCTTCACCATGCCCGATCAATAACTTGTGTATGAGGATGCTCCAAATATCTCATTTTTCACATTTTTCACTTTTTTCTTTCACACCCAAGTGCTTGCAAGCAATCGTGAAACTTAAAATCTATATTAAAAAAGAAGAAAATCTTTGCGAGAACGTCTGATCCCTCTAAGCAGAGCCTAGGTTAATATCTCTGGCATCTGTCCTGATCTCTATGGTTTAAACTTTTAGCTAACTAATTAAACAGAACCTTTGGTGTACCAAGGATGCATATGCCTGGGATATGAATAAAAGAAACAAACAGCAGAGACTAACATATGGTGGAAGGCACTTTTCCTCGCCTATTTTTTTTGTTTTGCTAGTTTCTTTTAACGTATAATGATCGAGAAAACTTAAAAACCAAAATAGAATTGTCTCATTGGATCTAAACATTGGACTGCTAGGAAAATGTGCCTTTTCTCTGGTATTTCTTATCTTGCAGACAAGGTTTTAATAACAACGGGCCAAAAAACCAGAAAAAGAACACACACTATAGAACTTAATTGTTGTATGCACAATCTGCTGTAGTTAAATGGGCCCTGTGGATTTTGGTCGAAACCCAAGCCAATCAGTTACAAGCTATTTTTCCTCCTCTGTTAGATGTGCTACTGCAGTATTTGCATAAATGTAACCATGCTGTCCGTCTTTTAACTTTCACTCAATTAATTATGCTCCCAACCCCCTGCTGATGGACAAAAATGAGACTTCATCTGCAAATAGCTTCGGCAGTTTACGGCTTATTAAATGCCAAAATCTAGTTAAGACCGTTGGAGAATTCTCATGTCAAGCATTTCAGCGTGCCACTTTGTGTGCAAAACTCTTATTCTTAAAAAGTGAAGCCACTCTGCCAAGTTCGAGTGAGATCAATGCAGATAAGAATTTAACCAACAAATCGTGCGCTTTGCACACACCTCAACCGCCCGAGTGTGGCTTAATTGGTTCATCTAATAATGAAAAACAGGAGGAAAGACTACCAGTTGATGAGAGAGTGGTTGCTCTACAAATTGAAAACAGCTTTAGTCCACTGTATCACTTTATAATTTATATAAGAGGCTGTGTGCCCCCTCATATCAGCAGATTAACTACATAGTAAAATAGTTTTTTTAAAGTAAAGTAACCTTTCTGATTACTCTTTCTGATGGTTTTTACATTTTGCATCAAACATCTGGTTCTTTCATTTGTCTTTGCAAAAGGTACTCTGGTTTATTTTACATCACACTGGAGTCTTAGTTTCTTTGGGGAAAAATTGCATTGTTGTTTTTGCTGTTGTATTTGTTGCTCTTGCATTGAGAACAAAGAAAAGAACTAAGAGCAAAAGGACATGCAATGTTCAGCATTTAAATATGAACAGCAAGATGTGTATTGTTAGCCTGGCAGCATTGCTTAACTTCCCATCTGTAAATTGGATACAGTTGCAAAGTCTTGGATAAACAGATGCTATGCCTGAGCTTCAGCCACCTCTAATGAATAGTTAAAATAAAATAAAAAATGAGAGAGGGCCTGGTTTATGATGTAGGCAGCTCACTTCACCAGCCAGCTATGCTAAAATACTCAACTATAAGTTGATTTAGTTTCATTGACCTCAGTGGAACTAAATTGGCATAACTCCAGGTCATTGGACTTGGCTGTGCATTGGACTGTTTCAGGCAGTCACATTCTGTTTGCTCTTTTCAAGCCTTTCCAGATGATAATACACACACATACAGAGGGACACCATACACAGTCAGATTCTGAATTTGTGAATTAACCCTACTAGGAGTACAAGAGCTGGTCCAATAAATGGTGTGAAAAATGTTGGGACATTTTAAAAGAGTTATGTGCCTGGATTGGAATCCACTCAGTGGCCATATAAGTTCCCTAAAAGATGAGCATGATATAATGATAATGAACCAGCAAGAAAGATCTAAGTGCATGCAACTATATTGTAAAGCAAGGGAAATTAGCAAACACAAATTTTCTTTACAGAGTGCATAATTAACATGCACAATTTATTTCTATAACAGGGAATGTTATCCATATGAAATAGAAATAGCTGCAATCTTGTTCTTTAACGTAACATACAGGCATATTGCTCAGTTAAAGTGGTTGGTATCACTGCAGTATGGTATCTCTTTTAACTGACATGACGCTATTCAACAGAATCCTGGGCTTTGTAGTTTGGTGAGGGATTTAGAATAGTCTAGATCAGGGATTATAAAACTTTTAAAGCTGTGGAGCCCCTTCTGAAGGAAAAAATTCTCATGGAGCCCCAAGAAACTTTTCAACACAGAAGCTGCATTGCTTTTTAAATTTTTACAGATGGGCCGGGCCAAGTGGCAGAAGAATGGAGAATGTTTGTGTGAACTAATTGAAAAAGAAAATGAACAAATCCCTATGCACATTGCACATCTCTTGTTTGGAGTCCAAAGTAAGTAAGAAAGAACAATACAATATTTAAAACGAAGAACAATTTTAACCAACATAAACTTCACAGTAATTCAGTGGATGACCCCAGGGACAATCCAGTCCAATGTCCTTCTGCCATGCAGGAAAAGCATAGTCAAAGCACTCACAACAGATGGCCATTCAGCCTCTGCTTAATGATAGGTATTATTATTATTATTATTATTATTAATAAAAGCAACCCCAGGGACCATCCAGTCCTACCCTATTCTGCCATGCAGAAAAAGTGCAATCAAAGCACTCCCAACAGATGGCCATCCAGCTTTTGTATCATCATTATCATCATCATCATAGTCAACATCATCATCAACAACAAAAATAATAAAAGCAACTCCAGGAGTCATCCAGTCCAACCCCATAATGCCATGCAAGGGAGGCATTGCATTCCATGGCTGCAGCAGGGCTGACCAGGTCGTATGTTTCAGGGAGGACCCAGGCTATGCTGGTGGTCATGAACTTCATTTGCAAGAGGGACCAGAAGGCAGGGTCCTCCATTGAGCCCCTGACTATGCTTCACTGAGCACAATTTGAGAACCCGTGGTCTTGATCAATCCCAGCTCCTTCTGCAGGCTTCAGAGAAACCTTTTGCAGGGTGCATATGGTCCATGGGCCATATCTGGTACAGACCTGATCTAGATACTCCCCTGAACTATAGAATCAAAGCTCTTTGGCAGTGTCTTATGGAACTGCAAGTTCTAGAATTCTTTAAAAGATGGAGCCTTGGGAATTAAAGACCCCATCTATACTGCCACATACTGCAGTTTGAAACTCATATAATATAGTTTAACTGCACTGAGTAGCATTATATGTCTCTACACTGACAGTTTTAAACTGCATTGTATAACAGCATAGATGGGACTAAAATAGTATAAAAGTGCTCTAATTTTCCATAGCAGATTTAGCCTTAATCAATAACATGTTGACTTGTAATGCCATCAAATCCATTTATTTCCTTTTGTTTGTACGAAACCAGTAAAGCCCAGTGGTATAAAGGAAGAGCGTACACCCCACAGCTCAATTTAAAGAAGAAGAAGAAGAAGATGAAGAAGAAGAAGAAGAAAAAAGCAGGAGGAGGAGGAAATGTACAAAATTGGGTCAAACTCTTCTGCTAATGAATGCTCTAATGTAAAAGGGAAGAAATATCTCCATCATACCCCCACCCCCATGCTTGCCGCCAGATCATTTTGGTTACTGTGACATTTTGTGTCATGTTTGCTGTCTCACATTCTAAGCCATAGTGACGGTACTGAACATGACATAATGATTTGAGACAGAAATGTCAAGGACTGAAGACAGAGAAATGCAACCCTAAAGCTCATTTTGTTGTAATTACCACTTCTGGGGAGACTATTCCTTAGATATTTATTTCAGATGGAGGTGGGGATTATGCAGCCTTCCAGAGGTTGTTGGACTACAATTCCTCACAGCCCTAACCAGCATTGACAAGAATTGGGAGCTGTGGAGGCTCACACAATTCCCTACCTCCTGATGTAAGAATTTGCCTTTTTTTGTATTCATCTAGAACTACTTACCAGCTTTATCAATAAAAGAATCATCAAACGGAAATGGAAAACTGGAAGACTGAAATGCTTTGCTGTTATATAACTGTGACTCCTTGCCTCTTTTAAAAACCTTAAACAATATCTCACAACATTAAACAATGTCCTCAGGGGACATTCATGCTGTTCTCAGACTCCCATTTGATTCCTAGTGTCTTGCCTTGATTCATACCCTCCTTAATAGGCATTTCTTGCTTTAACTGAAGCAACACATGACCCATGAAGCTAAACATGTTCCACGAGGCATGCAGCATAGCTTTTCAGGTGCATTGGTTGATAACCATCCTGTTTTCTATTAAAGCAAGAAAACCAGGATGTTTAGTGAGCCATAGGTAGACTGTTGGATGTGGCCGATTGGCAATGTTAACTTTTATTTGTGATAATTTCCGTAGGCCTTACTCAGAATTTTTGAAATACTGCATGAAATGTTGGATACAATAGCTGGAAAAGGAGATTCGAGAGTGCAGAAATTGGGTTTCTTTAAAAAAGAGATGGAACAGCTTCATGGAGATTGAACTATCATTGGCCTCCATATCCAGTCTTTCGATTCTACAAGTGCTTCTACATTCTCTATCCCTCTTTCTTATTACTGTGAAAGATGATAGGATTGCCCTTGTTGCTGAAATAAAGAATTTTTGGCCTGTATAAGTATTGGGAAATTGCACAGTAGGGACCAATGTGATAAGCAAACTCAAAGTGCAACTTTGAAACAAGGAAATTGCTTGACTTGACTACTCTTATGATTTATAGCTTTGTTCTTCACATCTGGAGTTGTAGGGATTCAAGGCACAGGTGTTTCAGAAATGAAGAGTTGAGGTTTAGTAAAAAGAGTGGTGTTAGTTATGGCCTCTGACCCAGGGTAGGAATTTCACTCAAAGGTAAGTAGGAAGAGAGCAAACAGATTTTTCTTCAATATCACTGCACCCCAAGACTGTTCACAGAAATGTTCAGGTTTGTTGAAGCCAAAGCACTTACAAAGTTTTAGATGACACACAGCAACCCATTTGTTCCTTTGATTCAACCTAGTATGACTTCAAAAAGCAAACAGTAGGTACAATGTGGGGGTTTGGAAAAGGACACAATTTTTGATGTGTGAAAGAAAAAAGTTTGCTTTGGGACAAACAAAGTAAAAGGGTGGATGGGTCATTTCTACTCTTGGATTTCCATGTTCTAGCTCTCCACATTTGAATAAAACTAGCTGTTACATTTGCATTATATGGGAATCCAGCACATTGTGCACATTTTCATGGTACAAAAATTAAACATAT